>CM074719.1:445791803-446514303 GCA_037306005.1 Rhinophrynus dorsalis
CATACAAAAGATTTATAAGGAGACAAAAATATATTTTCTTCCTGTGAATCTTTACCATCCTAATATGCATTTTAATGTCTTGTTGTTTTTTGCAGCTTCTCCCTGACATTGAGGTTGAGGCTAAGCAAAAGGGAAAATGTATCAGTTTACCATAATTTTCTTCCCCATTCATAATCCCTGACAGCATTCACCGAAGAGTTAAGTTCCTTTCTTACCTGAGAGGACAGGAAATCAATCCAAAAGTTATAATTCCACCTCCTTGTAGTTGTTAATCTTACTTTCCATGGGAGAGGAAATTGGTGAATGATGTTGGGGGTTAATGACTGGGAAAGAAAAATAATGGTATACTGACACCATTTTCCCTTGTCTCAGTCATCCCCTTCAGCATTCGCCTGAGGTACAGAGTCTTCCAAGAAGAAAGTCATACAAGTGAGGGATGAAAAAGGCAAAGTCATAATGAATACAAAAATAAAATGTTTTTGCTCATTACTTCATAGTAACAGACTATAAGTCATTATGACCAAAATCAGCAGTAGAAGAAGACATCTAGACTATAGATACTGAAGACTAGCTTCTGCCTTACAATTATCCTCAGTTGAAATAGCTGCCTCTGCCACACAAAATGTGGATACAGTCTTTATGGAATTTGCTATAATTCCAAGTACTACTGTTTTGCCTTTGACATGGTATGACAGCGATGAAGGATACTAGCTATCCAGTCACTTCCTGTTGGCTGCAAGATCTTCTGAAGCTAGAAGTCCTTTCCTGATAGATTCTTACGCACCAGCTCCAAGGTATACTGAAATGGAGACTGTCCCTCTGAGAGTCACTGAAGAATGAAACCAGATGAGATATAGAAATAGCTTTCAGAAAGAACTCCAGAATTGGCTTCATAATTGCCTTTTCTTGCAAGACATGGCATATGGTTCCTCAGCTGAAAAACTCTGTAATTCTGAAAACCTTCTTGCAGAAGCAATGGTGACAAGGAAGACTACCTTCAATAAAAGTACTTCTAAGGAGATGGCGATTAGCAGCTTATTTGGAGGCCCATTTATAGCATCCTGTTCTAAAAGCAAGTCTCAGGATACAGAGATGTTCTTAAGAGTAGACTGGATTCTAGTAATCACTTGAAAAATCTTATTCCATCTGACAACTGTGAGTGCTTAAAGGGATAGTAAAACTTAAAATGTAAAAAAAATATGTTGTAGGGTTTATCCCCCTGAGTAAAACAAGAGTACTTCCACTGCTGAAAGATGTTTCATTCAAAAGTTATTAATTTTCAAATTTGAATTTTTTAGGTGCAATATCACAGTGGCCTGAAATTGTACAGTGGCGCTGTTGCTACACCATCCTATGGAGAAATATGGTCCCGGGACCAGAGCTGTCCATAGGATCATGTAGCAACAGTGCCACTATACAATTTCAGGCCACTGTGATATTGCACCTAAAAAATTCAACTTTGAAAATTAATAACTTTTGAATGAAATACTGTTCAGCAGTGGGAGTACTCTTGTTTTACTCAGGGGGATAAACCCTACAACATATGTTTTTTACATTTTAAGTATTACTATCCCTTTAAAAGCTGATACCTGGGTTTTCACAGAGCTCGTAGTCAAGTCTGTCTCAAAAGTTGCAGTACTAAGGGATGATCCAGCACAACATAACTGTTGGGGGTCCATTGGCAAAATACAGTCCAAATTCTGTAGTACACTTTAGATCTTGAAACCTTCCTGACTTTCAAATGAAGGGCTACCATAGCCTCAGATAATCCAGACTTTCTTAACCTTTGCCTCTCAGCCTCTATACTGTCAATTTAAAACTGCCCAGGACAGGAAGCTACATGGACCCCTAAGAGACAAGCCCTTCTTTGAAAGGAGATCTCATGGCTTTTTTTGTTGTCAGAGTCAATACTTCCAGAAATCACAGTCTCTTGGACCAGAATAGTCTGACTGAAATTGTGTCTGCCTTGACCTGCTGAATATTCTGAGGCACTCGGGGAACCAAATGCAAGTATACCAAGGAATACTCATAGCCTATGGGCAGTAAGTCATGCTGTAGAACTTTCCTACCTTCCTTCTCTCTGTTGCCACCATCAGATCTGTCTCTAGATAACTCCAACTGTACACTATCTGCCCAAATATCTCACAACTCAAGGCCTAGGATCCTGGGCTCAGCTGAGAACACCTTAGGAAACTGTGCAGATGCTGCACTTCATCTGGACGTAGACTGCAGTGATAACAGCAGAATATGTTTTAGCAGACACGAATAACAGTGTCACATCTTATAAAAGGATCAAACTTCTAGACCCTGTTTGCCCCTTATATATGCAACTGCTGACATAATGTTTACCTAGATCTGTAGGTAACAATTAACCATCCTGTTGTAAAAATCTGTATATCTTGATTAACGGCTCTGAAATTCAACAATATTGAATGGTATGTCTGAGTAAGTATTTGGTTACCAACCTACCAAGAGTGTGTTACTTCATCTTTGAATATGGCTCCCCAGCTCTTCATTCTGGCATCTGTTGTTAAGATCACTTATGAAACATCTCCCAATCTGTAGCCTTTTAACAGATCTCTTGAAGGAGGTGAAGCCTTTGTGCCATTGATTGAGGAGTGCAAGTTGGAGGTGCCTCCTGTTCCACTTCACTCGCTTTACTAGGGGAATGGCAGCCAACATAAGACTCAGTAGTCTTGTGCAGTCTTTGGCACACCTGAATTTGTTGATTCTGGACTTCTTTGTTGTGACCAATAATTGCTGGATTTTTTCAGTTGGTAGTGATACTACAGATCTTGCTGTACCAAAGTGAGCCCCAAAGTATGACAAGCTCTTTGAGTGAAGTAAACTGGTCTTTTCTGTATTTATCAACCATTCTATTTTTTCCAGGAACTGCAGGCTAGCTTCAGTTTGATTAAGAGTCCACAATGGATGACCTCCTGTATCTATGATGGATAGAGTGCTCCATGTTCTCCAGCCAAATCTTCATAACTCTGGAAATCAAAGTTAGAGTTGCAGCATGCTTTCAGTGTACATAAATGGAAACAGTCTTTTTGTAGATCATTCTACAATCTCCTATTAAGGGGATATCTGAAAGAAGCATCATCATCCAGGTATAGCATGGTTTTCTGGGCAACACAGACAACAGCCACATCAACCTTAGAGGCAAAACCTTGCAATTCTAGTATAGCAAAAAAGATTCAAATTAAAGACTTCTTACATTCAGTGAGAATTACTTATTTGATGACTTTTTGAAATGGGAAGAATGCACCTTTCTTCCTCAATGAAGAAAACACCCTGGCAGCAGGCTAATGATATGCCATATTATTTGTTCCTCCACACCATCACTTGGAGATCCTCTGGTGGGCCCACCAGTCTCCCACTTCTGGACATCTTGATATTGGCAGTTTCAACAAGATATGGAAGGTTTTGTTCAAGCTTGATCCTCCTGTGCTTGTGTTAAAACTTCTCATCATTGTACCTCCATGGAGCCATCTGACAATGGATATTATTGTAGACTTCAACCTTCTAACTGTCATGTGTTCATCCTGGTGGTTGTGGACCATTTCTACTGCCGGGTTCACATTTTTCTGTCTTCATTAAGGAGATTTTTTGGCTCTTGGGTTACACCTCCAACTAGTTTCAGACAGGGGTTCACAATTTTTCTGTACATTTTGAAAGGTGCTGTGTTTTCACCTAAGAATTGAGTTACACCAGGTCTGTCCAAGTTCAGTTCTCAAGGGCTACCAACTGGCCAGGATTAAATGATTTTCCTGATTAAGCACAGATGAGTCAATCAGTGGCTCATTTATTTTGACTGACTCACCTATCCTTAAGCAGGGAAATGCTTAAATCCTGGCCTGTTGGTGGCCCTTGAGGACTGAACTTGGACAGCCCTGAGTTACACAATTCCTCTGCCTATCATCATCATCAAAGGAACGGTCAGACTGAGAGAATTAACCAGGAAATATTGCTCAGGTAGAGTAAAGAATGGGTTCTACTAAGAATCAACAAATCCTGAATACTAATGTCCCACAGTCAGAGAAGAAACTGAAGCTTTTCACATGCCACATTTTCTATTTTATTTTTTTCAATCTGTTAAATAAAAAAAAAAATACATAGTAACTGTGCATTAAAATTTGCAGGAATATGTCACGTTTAAGTTTAATCGCTACAGCAAACCTGTTATTTGTCCGGGGGTACCCAAATGTTTGCATACAACTGTATTAAGGTCCTGGAGCCCTGATATGTTTTGTTATTTATCCCATGCACCATTTTAGTGATCATTCAGTGTACAAGTTCCATGTTTTTTATTTCCTCTTTGTTACCTATGCTAAACCATATCTCACTGAATTTTATGTAATCAGTATATAAAGGCAGTCTCAGTTCCAATTCCCTCGGTGTGTAATGGGCATCGGCCCCTGAGGAAGAAGACGGGGGAGGGGGGCTGTGCCCCCTCATAATACTGTCTCCGCCTCCTCTGAGGCCTCACACAGCTACGGAGACAGCAACAAAAAACTAAGTATTTCTTGAAAGCAAATATTTATGTTATTATGGCATTACTGGATTTATTATTTGCAACAACTTGGATATCGTTGTCTAACTGGCAGCATTTTCTTATTTATTGCACCAAACAGTAAGACATGCATTAATCCTTTGGGTCCCAGAGAGGTATCTCCCTGACAATCAAGTGGTTAAAGGATGTATTAGCATATTTCAGCATTGTGTTGATACTTGGCTTTTTTATTTACATATACAAGAAAGAAGAGAAGACAGAAGATACAAGAAAGAAGAGAACAACGAATGACAGAAGATGGCCTGCATGCTGAGGATTCCGCTGGACATCAGGAGTAATGGTGTTACTTGTAATGGGATGTTGCTTTGTTACTTAGTTAGGTTAACCCTATGAGTGCCGGCAGGGTAATTATACTCCACTGGCACTCATACGGTTAATTCTACTACCTTTGGACACTTTTTAGTCAATTTGGATGTAGTAATGTGGGGCTTAGGGCCCCTTTATCAGTACATCCACTGTGGACGTCTAACTAAAGATCCGATAAGGGACTTTATTTAAAAAAAAAAAATGGGTCTTAAATTTTATGCAATAAAGTGAGTGCCTTATCGGATCTTAACAGCTAACGCAGTCCTTTAAATGGCAACTTGTAGCGCTTTTTTTTTATATTTTCAGTGGGCCAAAACACATGCTAACTTAGTGACCGATAGGTTTTTTTTTGCCGGCATTTTTTCATAGCATTGATCTTTAAATAGTTTACAGTGATTGAAAAAATGCTGTCACCTGCTTTTTTTGGAGTCAGCTGCCATTAAATCTGGCCCTAAGAACGCTGATATGTTGAATAATTTGGAGATGGTGAGGACAGATGATTGTGGTTAAGAACCTAGCACAGCCAACAGGAAATTAGAGGAGGAATGGATGGAAGGAGAGAGAAGTAGGTCAATACAAAACAGAATAAATAATCCTGACAGCACAGTAACAATGACTCAACTTTTACCCAAGAATATTGCCCTATATTGTTGGCTCTGGCTCATAATTTTGTTATTATGCCATCATGCAGCATCTTCAAAATATTAAGTCAAGCTTACAAATCTATAATTTCTAAGATGAGAGCTTGTTAAACAGAGTAGAAAATGTGCACACAAACCCCTGCAACCAAATGGTTAATACTTCACTGGAATGAATGTGGAAAGTTGTAGTGATGTTATAATAAACAGACCCACTCATAACAGCTCCCATGGTCAAAGTCCAGATCTTGGTCCTTTTTGTTGACTAAAGGTACCACTGTGAATCTTGTGGCATAGTGTAATTTGTAAGCAACTCTTGCAATATTAAATACTAGTTGAAAAGCCCATTTACACAGGCCACAGTGCCACTGCTGCAGTCGTGCGCAGTAGAGACTGCCCGCACTGTGGCTGATATGGAGCGGGGCACTCTGAATTCAGACAGGAGTCCTCTCTGCGCACCTTCCTGAGACTGCTGGTCCCAGGAAGGTGCGCAGAGAGGACTCCGGTCTGAATTCGGAGCGCCCCACTCCGTATCAGCCGCAATGTGGGCAGACTCTACTGCATATGACTGCAGCTTGCGCAGCCATCTCTACTGCACATGACAGCTTCTGACAAACATTCTTAGCTAATTATTATATAGGATAGCATTCTCTCTGTTAAAACCTCCACATGTACCTATATTTGTATGTCACCAGGTCCCTTTGCTTTATTTATCTCAATTTTATTCAACCCCTTAACGTTGAGTGGTCCTGGGGTTGGACTCACCTTACAGACCTCATAGAAAACATTCAGTGAATGAGAGTCTGAAACTGACAGCTCCGGTCTTAGAGAAATCAGTTTCAGTGTCCCGTAGTACTCACAGTGCTCCCACACATGCCACGGACATCGGTTATGTGTCACCAGCTGTTAAGGGGTTAAAGGAATAGTAACACTTAGGATTAATCCTCCTGAATAAAACAAGGGTATTACCACTGATGAGAGGTGTTTTATTCAAAAGTTATTGCAGCTCAAACTTGAAATTGTTAAGTGCAGTATCTCAATGGCCTGAAATTTTACATTAGTGCTGTTGCTACATCAACCTATGGACAACTCTGATCAGTTGAACATAAACCACCATAGGATGGTGTAGCAACAGCTCCACTGTAAAATTTCAGGCCATTAAGATACTGCACTTAACAACTTCTAATTTGAGCTGCAAAAACTTTTGAATAAAGCACCTCTCAGCAGAGGGAGTACCCTTGTTTTATTCAGGGGGATAAGCCCTACAATATATTAAGTGTTATTATCCCTATAAATAAAATAAAGGTAAATAAAGCGCAGGGACCTGAAGACATACACACATTTGTATGTGGAGGTTTTAAAAGACAAAAACTGCTATATTTAATCTTGCAAGAATTTAGTCAACAAGGAGGAAGATCTAAACTTTGACTATGGGAACTGTTATGAGTGGGTCTGTATATTATAACATCATTACAAGTTGCCACATTCATACCAGTTTCATGGACATATCATGGACATGTTATGGTCAATGTTAAGACTGTTATTAGTCATCACTACTTCTCTGGTATATACAAAACTTTTTGTTAAGAATCTTGAAAACAGAGCAGAGAAGTGAAAATCAGCAGTATATCAACAGCATGCATGGTTACAAAGGACTTTTGCAAATAATCATGTATCAGTGTGTTGTAAACAGACAGCAGGGTGTTTCCAAACATGGCTGAACAATCTGCTGGGGTCTACTAGCCATACACACAACCAAGAGTAGAGAAAATACATTGTTTAACCATTTGAGTGTCAGAGCTGGATACCTCCATAGCACTCAAAGGGTTAAGCCTTTTTCCATGTCCTTATCCCTACTAACCAACTCATCTAGATTTGCAAAGGACCAATATTATCACCTTTTTCATTTTTCTATTTATGTACTTGATGATTGTTTTTAGCTTGGTCATACTCTCTTTTGTGCAGAGTTTTTCATTTTATATGTTACCTAACCCGATTACTCTTTTTGTATATTTTGTTACATTCCATGTAGTTTTTAGATGCCATTTTTCTCCTTTCTAATTTTTACTTCCTGTTAAACCACATTAATCCATCTTGTTTTAGATTTATTTTTCTTACATTTTTTCCTGATTTATTTACTTGTATACATTGTTACTATGTATATATTTACCAACATTTTAAATGTCGCCTGTTTATCTTTTGTATGCAAGAAAACACAAAGGGGGCGCCCAATAGTGTCTGTTATCTCAACAATGAAATTGACAGAAAGAGTATAGATGGTACTCACAGGTATGATGGTTGTGGAGAGGCTTATGCCCAAATACAACAGACCAGGCCTACAGAGAGTTTAACCTGTCTCTGTTCAGGTAACTCCGGACTGGAGTATAAAATCCACAAGATGCTGCTGGTTTCTCAAAGGTTTTTTTCTTTTATTTAAAAATATATTACGTTAAAAAATTATATAAAACACCAAAAGCTACCTAAACAACGTTTAGTAGTCTCCTGGCTACTTCATCAGATTCTGTATAAGCCAAAAGGAAAGGAAAGGCTTATGCTGAATCTGATGAAGTAGCCAGGTGACTACGAAACATTGCTTAGCTAGCCTTTGTTGTTTTATATAATTTTTAAAAGTAATATATTTTGAAATAAAAGAAAAAAACCTTTGAGAAACCAGCAGCATCTTGTGGATTTTATACTCCAGTCCGGTGTTACCTGAACAGAGACAGGTTAAACTCTCTGTAGGCCTGGTCTGTTGTGTTTGGGCAAAAGCCCCTCCACAACCATCATGCATGTGAGTACCATCTATACTCTTTCTGTCAATTTTATTGTTGACATAACAGACACTATTGGGCGCACTCTTTGTGTTTTCTTACATATTTTATACTACCTGAGAGTTGTTTTGAGGAGCGACCTGCCAGCAGCACTGTTGGGGGGACAGTGTCAACATACCCCCTAAGCGAGAGCATCAGCAGTCACATATGTGTCAAGCTGATCATAACAGATTGTGAGTACATTTCTTAAATCAGTGATGGGTTGGTGTCACAGTTAATCTATTGACTTTATTGCACCTGGAGTGCCTTCCTTCTTTTTGTTTTGCTGTTTATCTTTTGTGTTTTTCCTGAAAATATGTTATACCATTTTATGTACTTTATTGATACTCTTAGCATGTTACAGTTTGCCTTCCTAAAATTCAGGTTCTAGTCAGTCCTATGTACTGTTGTGTCTGGGAACTACCATGTAATGATCACTGTTGCCCAAGGGCTTCCATACTTGAATGTTTGTTATAAGTTCTACGATATTAGTTATCAATAGGTCCAAAAATAAGCATAATTTCTAGGTTTCTAGGAATATGTATTTCCATGAAGGATCATGTTATTTAAGAAGTTTTAAAACTTTGCTTTGCAAACAATGAAGTTGTTATGCTATTATTCAGTAATTTAAAGTGTATTTTTGTGCTGAAGAGTTTCAGTGACCTGTCTGACACCTACAAGATTACAGTACTGGCAAGAGACGTAAATAGATCTATGTAAAAAATACAAATATAAAACCAATATGTCACACTTGTTAAGTGCTTGTTTATAAGCCATTGTTGCAGTGAAGGAATATGAGTGATATACTTTTTTAGAGTTTAGGAACAGTTGGGAGCCTCAGTGTAATCATTCAGTAATTCCTGTGACATCGACTATCTGAGGAGACATGATTATGTTATTATTGCTGTGAAAGCTAGGATGACTTCAGAGTATTATTTTGCCTGTTAAAGTTTTAATTACATTTACCAAAACAATGTTATTTAGTTCAATGTAACTCATTTTCTGTCAGGAACAAAGAAATCATGCAGCAAAATACATTAAGGCACACATACTAAGGCTGTAAGGTACATTTTGAAGTGTTCATTACCTGTTGTAAGTACCAAACACTATAAGAAAAGTTGTTTGAATTTGAGCATGGATATATTGAATCTGCTGCTGATGGGAAAAGTATTAAAATACTGCCACAAGAATAGGGAGCAAGCAAAGTGCTTTACAATAGTACTAGTGTAAAAGCCCGTGTACACAGTCCAAGGTCTAGATAATGTTAAAAGGCTGCTACCCCACTGCTCCACGTGATGCAGTGTTGAGTTGCCTCACGCGATGCAATCATGAGCAGTACTGCTCATGACTGCATTGTGACAAACATCCTAGCTAATTATTATATAGGATGTTTTTCTTTACACACTGGTGATAAATAGGTGATGCTCAATTGACTGGTCATCTAGCTGGTCACTGGCACAATATTAACTACCCCTGTGGGGTCTGGGAGTATTAAATGTAAGCATGAGGGTCAGTGGATGCTTATCCCCAGGACTGTGAAGTGTAGTCTTATAACTCGGCGGCATGTAGACCCCCACCCACCCACCTTAGCTTAGGTGGGGGTAAATCAAATTGAATGTGCATCAGGTAATCCATAACCCTCAACCATTTATTTTCTATCCATATCATATGTGGTATAAATTAGCTGGCAATCTTTATGGAGGGTTTTGTAATGTACTGGTAGAAATTTCTATTCTCTTTTCCTCAAGGGGTAAAAATGACAACAAGTATAGGATCTGAGGCAAGTTTCCTTTAATTGCACTTCGAAGTAAATTATTTTTCTTAGTCTGGTATGTAAATGGATTACATTTCATTTCAATAATTGTACTAAATGTAGATGCAAATAATACCAATTCCCCATTGTTTGCCTTGTAAATACCATAATCCAGGCCTGATCACTGTTTGCTCCATGAGAAGAGCTGCTGCATTTTTTGCAGGATTTACTGGAATGATTCTGGGACAAACCAATTGAACTAAAGGGGACAAACCACATTTCTACATTTAACCCTTTGATTGCTGTATAGGTATCTATCACATTGTACTGCAATGTGTTAGATATACCTCTGTCACTCAAAGAGTTAAAAAGAGGTTTTCAACCCTTTGAATGCTAGAGAGGTCTCCAATACTTTGCTTGTCTAGCATTCAAAGAGTTAACTCTTTGAGAGTCAGAGGGGTCAGTAATGCCACTGGCACTTCATGAGTTAAATGCCCAATTTAAATCAATGACAATTTTGATAACTTTTGTATGTGCCCTGTGGTGCAGTTCATCCTCATGGAATTCTCTTTAACATGGCTTGTTCCTCACTCCTTTGCCTCATTATTGTGTCTTTCTGTAATGTAGCATTCCCAGGGCTAAGCAACCTGTTCTGTTACCTTGTTCTGACCCAGCGTGTATCCAGCCTTCACTAACTATACAGCTACTGCGTTCTGATCCTATACTTGTATCCTGATATTTCTAACTCAGCTGTCTAGGGATTGTGACATGGTTTGAATCCTAACTCTTATAATTTAACACTTCCCTTGCTACGGTGCAAATTCTTTCTTCCATCAGCACTTGATAGATCTCTCTGTTACCCTCTCTAGCCAGTTGCAGTCTCTGCACACAGACAAGCATTATTGACAGCTATCTGTGCTACCTCTGGCCTACCATTGACAGTACACTCTGCCAGCACTTACAGTTGTTTGTAAAAGTCTGGCCAAATTACATGTTTTGTTGGCTTTCTAAGTGAAAAGAAGTTAACACAGCCTTTGCAGCGAACAAATTTAAACTTGATATAATTCTGCAAATGTTAATGCACAGTTGATATTTATTTGCTGAACTTAACAGACTGAAACAAATAAAACAGAAAATTTGGCATATGCAAAAGTTTGGCCACCCTTCCAGTTGATCCACTAGTGTTTATTTTTGTAAACATGAGACCGGTAGAGTATAAGTGATACCTTTATTTGCTTATTGAGTAGCTTTTGAATAAATGCTTTAAAGACATATTAGGTCTCTTCTTCAGCTATGATTAGAATAAACAATGGCTACAAAACACATGACACATTATACATTAATGCAATTTTTTTATTTAAATTCCACTGGAAGTGAATCTCTTAGCACCACTAAAAAGAATTTGCATAAATGAATGGCCTGTCATGTATTTTGTATTCAGCCTTCATTCTAAACATGCCTGAAGAAGAGACCTAATTTGTCTTGAAAGTTTTCATGGTCTCCTCTAAACATCTGATCGATGATCAGAAAATAAAAATACTTGACTCTTACAAAGGAGGAGAAAGCTATAAAAGGATATATAAATGCTTCCTGAAAAGATCTGGAAGACCAAGAAAAATATTTGATAGACTGGTAGGCTGGTGATCAAAGCTAAACCCCCATATCATTGCAAAGGGCTGAATAGTTTAGCTGGCACTGGAGGAGTAGTGCACCAGTCCACTGAGCAGCTTTGCTTACACCAACATTATCTGCACGGAAGAGTCATCAGAAGGAAACCTTACCTGCGATCTCACCAAAAAAGTCAACATCTGAATTAACACAACACTTAGGTAAGACAGAGGCATTGTGGAACCGATTGTTGTGGTCTGATGAAGTTAAAATGTAACTCTTTGGCTAAAATCGGAAAAGGTACATTTAGAAAAAAAGGAAAAGCAATTTGAGGTATGTGGGTGGATCTAATATGCATTGGGGTTTTGTGGCGGGCAGCCAGTGGCACAGAAAACATTTTGTGGGTAGAGGGAAGAATAGGTTCTACTAAGCATCATCGGATCCTGGAAGCAATTGTCACATAGTCAGTGAAGAAACTGATTTAAACAATACCTCATATTCAAACATGAACTACTTCAAGAAACAGAAGCTTATGGTTTTGGATTGGCCTTTGCAATCCCCATATTTGAATTTTATTGAAAATATGTGAGTAGATTTCAAACATGCAATGCATGCAAGATGACCTGAGAACATTTCTGAACTAGAAGCATTCTCAAAGGAAACCTGTGAAAAAATTCCTAAAGCAAGAATAGAAAGACTGTTAGCAGGCTACAAGAAATGTTTGGAAGCTGTGATCTCTTTCAAAGAGGGTGTTACCAAGTATTGACTGATAGGGTGTCCAAACCTTTGCATATCTTCTAATATTCAGCAAATAAATATTAACTGTGCATTAAAACTTGTAGAAATATGTCAGGTGTAAGTTTGTTAAATGCAGAGGTTGTGTTAACTTCTTTTCACTCAACAAAACATGTAATTTGGCCAGGGTTGCCCAAACGTTTGCATACAACAATATATGTACTCTCTGCTACCCTCACTGGAACTAAATAACAGAAACAAAGTCCTAGCATCTGCACAAATCCAGGGGTTCATCCTCTGGTGGCAAGTGGATGTTGCTAGTAAAGGTTCTGGAGTTCATTATCTTGTCCTCATTGCAGACCACTGGTTTTCAACCCATTCAGCAGTATTCTTCATAGTAGCTAAGAAATGTAGTCCTAAACTAGGGTGAAATAACAATGGAACTAAAGACCTTAGGTATAAAATAAAAAGAGAGCAATTCTAGGGGATATAGGGGAGAAACGATTGTCTTTGATAATGCAATTCATAGAACTCCTGCACCACAAGCCTCACTGGCTGTGTTATTAAATATTAAACCTTTGAGGGCCAGAGGAGTGCCAGCAGAGGGTTTCCAATTGCCTACAGCATCACCCCAACTCTGTAGCCTCTGTCACATTGGAGAAAGATGGCATCTTAACACTCAGTCTTTTGCTATTTAATTAGAGCTGCTACAAACTTTGGGAGTAGCAGCTTTATAAACGTACAGTCCTATATGTAAAAGTTCATTATAAGCTTTTTGTACCACCTCTGAAGCTTCCAGTGGCAGCTTTATTCCTACTAGCTGTTCAGGTGAGTTTAATGTAAAAACAGCAAATATTAATTGCAAGTTGTCTCTCTGGAGTTCACAGCATCAAATCTGGGCAGTAGGAGCCTAGGAAGGGAGTGGGGTAGGGGTGTTGTGAACTAATGCTGTTGCTATTACATGTGGGTATTGCATTGATTAAAGGGTAACATTCACATAATAAAAACCTTTGTGCATGGGCTTAAAACTAGATTAGCTCTGTTTTTTTTTTTTATTCTACTTACTTTTGGTGAAATGAAGACTTAAAATACTGCACTTTCGCATTGTGCAGCACCCTGTATGTGCCACACAATGCCGCAGGACTTCCCACCCCCCTCCTAGATACCCCAGGGAGCGCGTTAACGCTTCCCTTCATGGTGGCATTTATGTGGGCTATCATTACAGCAAGCTCCATTTACCATACTACTGAGCTTGCAGGCTTATCAATACTAGTATTATCCTGAATAAGTCCGGCATTATTGTGAAATACAATTTCTGAGACTCACAGGTAGACAGCTTGCTGTAGTGGCGTCTGTGCACCTGCACTGACAGTCCCTTCCTGTACCTTAAAGAACAATGCAACTCCCCCTCACCAATCCTAGAGAAGACCGGGATGGACAGAGCAGACACAGATGTCTCTTCTGCAAGATGTCTGCGCTGATGCCTGCCTGTGCATCTCGGAACAAGTTGTATTTCTCAATAATGCCGGACTTCAGGATACTGCTAGCGCTATGTGTATAATGATTTGGAGGGCACTTTGAGTGATAGTTCTGCTTTAAATATCATGCAATTCCAGCTAGCATATGTAAAATGCATTTATTTTATGTTAGATCCCAAAATGTTATCCTAAACTTGCATTTTAATGCATGTGTAGACTTTCCTATATGGACACAATTTGGGTAGTTGTTTGTGCATAACTAATGCTGTTGAAAATGTTGATATTATTTATTACCTACTTCTCTTCAGTTCAGAAAGGCTGATATCCTATCACAGGCCCTCTATCACAGACAATATAAACTATCACATCTAAGACACTCCATCAAAATTGCTGTTGTACTGGGAGCCCTGGATAAGACAGGAATGTCTCCTCCCTCAGACCATATGTAAGACTGTGGGGAAGAGGCACTAAGGTGTGATAGGAAGATGATAAAATGGCTATGACTATGTGAAATTACTTCTACATTGTCTTTGTTAGACTATGGAGCCAATGCACTAAGATTTCCCCAGCCTTAGAAATCTTACTGATTGTACTTTATAGAATAACATTGGAATTGGAGAAGTGATATCACTGGGAAATCATCTCCACTTTATTACCTCGTTATCACACTTTGAGTGCCAGAGGTATCCAACACATTGTGTTGCAATGCATTAGATACCTCTCTGGCACTTGATGGTAATATAGTGAGTGCCTTTTTTGGGTGGTCAGTCCTTTTCTTCACTGTAACTAAATATACCACTTGGCACCAACCATTTATTAACTGGTTATTTGCCACATATTAGGTCCGATTAATAACTGAACTTAGGAGCAATTCTAGAACAAACCAACTACACCAGCGGGGACAAATAAAAATGTCCATTGACGTATGAGGTTTTTAACCCATTCATTACTAAAGAGGTCTCCAAAGCATTGAAGCACTGTGTTGGAGGCCTCACTAGCATTCAATGGGTTACAATTCCCATTTAAATCAATGGGAGTTTTAGGAATATTTTTTTCTCTCCATGATGCAGTTGATGTGGTCCAGTCATGAACAGAGGCCGCTGGCCCATAATTATAAAAGCAAATCAACTGCACCATAGGGAAAACATACACATTTATGTTCAATTAAATGGTCTTTTAACCCATTGAATGCTAGAGAGGTCTCCAATACATTATGAAGCAATGCAATGGCGACCTCTCTAGCATTCAAGGTGTTAAAGCTTTATTCAAGTGCATGGGAACATATGAATTTCTATTTGACTCCCATGGTGCAGTTGGTTTACCCCACAATAACTCCAGTTTTATACATATGGGTCACTGTTCCTAATAGCTCATAACATTCTCTATTTTTGTTTTTCAAATTTCTATTTGCACATTCCAAGGGATGTGCAGTGTAGGAGTGTGTGGGCATCCCCGGGTGACCATTCCTCTGCATCCACATGCATACTATGTACTGTTGCATCCAAAGGTTTTACACTCTTATTATAACCTGTTGTGATATCACAGTGACATGCAACCTCCATTGACTCCATGAAAACACATTTTTGTGGCTAAAGCAAAGGTGTAACTACAGGCAATACAGAAAGAGCAGTTGTGATTGGCTCCAGCATCCAAGGGAACCCTTTGTTTATGCATCCTGCAGCCCATCACAGCCGTTTTCTATGTTGTCTGGCATTCTCTAACATCACACATGGCTCCTTCCCTTTTCTTTACTATCCTATGTGCACTACAGAGATGTCTAGGTCTGTGTACACTGCACCAGAACAGATATGGAGCAAAGTAATGGCAACATAGGCATTAGTAACAATTCTTATTGATTTAAATGTGGATATTAACTCCTTGACCATAGCAATGCAGTGAAGACCTCTATAGCAATGAAGGGGTTAAAAGCCACATGTAAATCAATGGGACTTTGATTTATCCTCTATCCTGCAGTATGTTTACTCCAGAAAGTCTCTAATCCCTATATCATTTTGCCTTACCCCAATGTTTCTTGTCTATCATAATCTTTACAGTGCACCATTCTGCTGTAGCTATATTCTTATATGTTTACTTTTCTAAGAACGCATTTGATGTTACTGGTCTGTATTTACTAAGTCGCAGTGGATGAGTGTACAAAACTAATGCAGCATTAAATGAAGAGCACACATTGATTTAGAGTCCCCAACCTTGTTTAATGTCAATTTACTAAGATACAGAGTTCCCAAATCCTCCCCCTTAATTCCTCTTGAACCAAGAGGAGGACAATGGGACAGTCTGTGCGCTTTTCCCGGTGTTCCGCTACACCTTGCCTAACCCTTTGAGTGCCAGAGGGGTATGCAATGCATCGCGAAAGGGTTAAACCAATGTACTGAGCAAGGCATAGCGGAAATAGCATTCATATAGTGTGCAGGGTTTGCTAGATGACTAGAAGAGTGTATAATACATTGCTTGGCAATGCATGTGCACCCCTCTTGTCCTTAAAGGGATAATAATACTTGGTTTTAATATTGTAGATATTAAAAAATAAATTAAATGATGTAAGTCCCTTTGCTCAAAGTTTGATAGTTGTAGAGTAATAAGTGTCTAACTTTTCCCTCTCCCACCTCTTTTACCCACGTCAACACTCTAGTTGACAGACTTAGATCCTGGTCCCGGGACTGGACAGCTCTTCTGCAGAGCCGAAATAACATTGTATGCAAAGAGAATCTTCATTAGAAAGGTCTACAAAGTGTGCCTGGTCAGCTAGAACGCTGACGTGGATAAAAGGGGCCGGAGAGGGGAACTTTAGACACTTATAAAACTATAAAACTTTGTGCAACAGGACTTACATTGTTTAATTTATTTTTTTAATATCTACAATATTAAACATTCTTAAAATCAAGTATTAATAGCCCTTTAAAGGGTTAAAGTAAATGCTGGCAGGGTTGAACTGGCTCTCAAAGGGTTAACTGCACTGAGGGTCTGTTGTGTATGTACAATGTTAGTGGGTAAATCTTTAACCCTAGTTAGAGCAGCACCACATGGGTTAACTCTGAGTGCTGGCATGATATTTTTAAAGCCTAATGCCCAAAGGGTTAATAAACCCAGTTTAAAATCATCTGTTAATTAGTCTGTGTGGCTACATAAGGGTGTGGTCAGTTGTGGGAGTGGTCATGGGTGGGGTCAAATGCAATGAAAGATTTCTTGCCTAGAGGCACCTGAGATATAAACCCAGTGCTGTTTGATGCAGATGCCCCTTCTTAAAGGGATAGTAATATTTTGTTGGCAACGCAGTTCAGTTTGTTCAACGTAAGGAATAGTACAGCCAGCTAATACTCTTATTCTCCCAAACTGTATAGTTACAATGTAATTTTATGCTGAAGTTGACCCCCCCTCTTTTCCCATTCTGATGCCGCCTTCCCTCAGATATGAAGTCTGGTCGCGTGATCGGACAAATCACAACAAGGGACAATCTTCCCTCAGTTAGTATAAGGAAAAACCTGCCCTCCTTGTAAAAAGAGGGCAGATTTTTCCTAATACTAACTGAAGATTGTCCCTCGTGATCCACTGTTGGATCTCAGCCTGAAATGCCTACATCAGGAAAAGGGGTGGGAGAGATCAACATCAACATAATATTTCACAGTATCTATATACAGTTTTGGAGAATAAGAGCATCAGCCGGCAGTACTATTCCTTATGTAATGTTGAGCAAACTGAGCTGCGTTACCAACAAAATATTACTATCCCTTTAAATCCAGCCCCCAAACAAATTAAAAAACAAAATGTGGCTGAGTTTGAAACATAACAATAATTCATGCAGAACTATAGCAATGAGGTACACATTTTATACTGTGTATGTAAACTTTATGTAACAAAACATAAGTTAGCCTGTTAGCCTAGTACATATGGCTAGCATACAAGAGTCCTTACAATCTCTCATTTGGGGCTACATTCTATTACAGATGCTAATTTTATCACTGTTTTTATCTCCAGTTTTTTCCATAGACTTCAATAGGAAAATGTTTGATAAAACGGGTGTGAACATTTAGCACCTGCAATAGAATCTAGCCCTTGAAATGCTCTATAGTGCAATTGTCTTTCCCAAGAATTAATCTAGTTCACATTAGTACTTCATGCTGTGTTCTTTTCTGGCCCTTGAGGAAAATCTTATGACGCCCCTGATGTAGGGAAAATAGTTAATGAATTTTTAATCCATTGAGTGACAGAGGGATGTCCAATGCATTGCTCTGCAATGCATTGGACATCCCTCTATCACTCAAAGGGTTAAAACATATGTACCTTTATAACTAAATGTAAGATGTACAGCTCTAAATAAATTTGCCAACCATGTGAGGGAGCTAGAAAACCAATTTTTGGATTGAACAATGGTTTGCGAATGACTGGCAGATCTGTTTTTCATTTATATTTTAAATGTTATTATTTTAATTATGAAAGAAAATATCTTTTCCCTGGATATTTACTATATAAAATTGGCAATGGGTATTCTAATTTTACAAAAATTGAGAGTTATTACTTTTTAATTGTTTTTACTTTTCATGCTTGTGTAAGATAATTATATTTTATATGTCTTAAGAAAATGCAGATTGTTTAATTGCACTTATCACAATAAGATCCAAGCAACAGGGAATTCAAATCCGAAATCTTTATGTAAACTTGTTGTAAATTGTTATCGCTCATTTAGCAGATTGGCTATTTTTGGGCTAATACCGGATGGGTTTTTAATGATTTTTAATTATGCTAAAGATGTTAGTTCAGAGAATAGTAACAATAAAGCAAGTAATGTAGGGGCAGTGAAATGTACGTTATCCTATAATTTCTGTCTCACTTCTGTTCCCATAGTTACTGTTATCACAGCAGCCTTCCTGGGTTCATTTTTGTCAGACAATATTTGGTAGAAATATGGCATTGCATTAAAGCTTGTGTCTCCCAGAGACAGATAAATATATAGAACTCTATATCAGATATGATAGATCCAATTAGAAACGAAGCTGCCTATGATCCCATCTATTTAACTGCTTGAATGCTAGAGAGGTCTCCAATTAATTCTGAAGCATTGAATTGAAGGCTTCTCTATCACCCAAAAGGTTAAAATGTTTAACCCTTTGAGTGCCAGAGGGGTACACAACGCATTGCAAAGCAATGTGTTGCGTACCCCTCTGGCACTCAGATGGTTAACCTTTAGGCCTGTGTGAATATTTTTATTGTATTAACCCCTTACCACTTGCACTTTGAGACTAGTCTATGAATGTGCTGATATCAACATCTGTGAATAGCCAATGAGGCTGATATATTAAGAACTGAATTCATTCTAAAGCAAATCAACTACAACATAGGGAAGAGCACAAATTTCTACAGTTCCCATTGATTTAAATAAGGCTTTTAACCCTCTGCATGCCAGAGAGATATTCAATGCATTGCATACCTCTCTGGCACTCAAGTTATGGGCTGCGAAACGTTGCTTCACAAGCAATGGGTTTAACCCTTTGAATGCCAGAGGGGTACACAATGCATTGCAGAGCAATGCGTTGCAAACCCCCTGGCACTCAAAGGGTTAAAAGCACCGTTTATTTTTATTGGAATTTATATTTCTCCTCTGTGAAGCAGCTGCTTTGCACCATTATTACTACAGTTTTCCTTCATACATCATCATCGATAAATATAATGATTAGCCATTGTTATTAATGACTAGCTACCGCTGGTCAGGATCCATATTTACTGGCCAGGATCCATACCCCAAGCCCAGTGGTTTATAATTTAAACTGACAGTCAATCTTTTTGACTTTACTTATTTTGCAGAAGCATTGTATTTAAATTTCTATTGCGTGTACTTTTTATTATTCCTATTTTTTTCATCTCCACCTACTTTTTACATTTATATGTCCCTGACAGGGAACACTCTCTGTTTATTTCAAGGGAGCTTTATGTCTGGGACTATGAAAAAAGAAAGAGTTATACAATGTAGAAAAAAAGATAAAATGTAAAACAAAAGACAGTGAAACAATGTTGAAAAGCCTGTTTCTACAGCTTCAGAGCTCTCGGTGCTGCAGGTATTTTTAACACTGTATAAATACCTCTGCCTTCACAGTCCATGACAGAAAGCTCAATGTCAGGGACATACAAGTATAAAGAAATAGATTAAGATAAAAGTAAAATTATAAGATGTATAGACAGTTTGACTTTACATATTATACACTTTTTAGGAGTTTGATTTTGTACCCCTCTGGCACTCAAAGGGTTAAGTAATTCTTCCTCTGTCCTGTGTGTGCTGGCCTAGTCAACTGGAACATGTTTCTATCATGTATCTCCTAGTTATTTGGGCTGTAGAGTTAAAAATACATGTACATGCAGAGAAAAGTTCATTAGGAAGATATTGTTTGCTTGCATCTGTCTTTGTACTGAAAGTAACAAACAGTATAACAAACCAGTAATCTTTCATTTGGTGTTAATAGAAATACAATGGGACATCTCTCATATCCGGATAGTTAGGTGTGACCAATCAGTTAATTCTTTGAGCGCTAGTGAGGTATCACGTTGGATACCTCTCTGGCATTTAAAGGGTATTACATATCTATAAAAAAGCCACAGATTAAAGGGATAGTAATGTTTCATAATAAAAGCAGCTCTTATTAATCATCATAGTATTTGGACTTTTCAGAGTGTTATTTCAATACTGTCAAAGTTATAGTTCAAGAGTAATTCAATGACTAAGTATCCCCCTCCCGCCCCTTTTACTGATGAAACACTGTTCAGCCAGATGAGAAGGGAGATGCCCAGGTAGACTGCAGAGAAGGACAATATTCAATTAAGATAAGGGAAAAACCTGAAAAACTTGTCAAGGGGGGCTGGGCTTTCAGTGCTCTCATAGGAAGAAGATTGTCCCCTTCTGTTATCTGTCTGGTCTGTGGACTGGATTCCACATCTGAGAAGAGATGGCTTACACTAGGTAAAAGGGGAGGGGAAACTTTGCTTGTGAATATCTCTCAAATCATGAAGGCTTGAGAGATAAGACTTATATCGTTCTTAATGTGTTTTTAATGCCTACAAAATAAAATAAAGATAAAATGAAGTATTGCTATCCCTTTAAAAGAAGGTGATGGCTAAGAGTATAAGTTTCTGCAAGAGGAGCATGGGGTGATGTTCTACACACTAAAAATGAGCAGTGACATGAAGATCCTTAAATATTTGAATATTGGCTTTAAACCCTTGAATGCTAAAGAGCTCTTCAGCGTATGTGAATTTGTGTACCCTATGGCGCTGTTGATTTGTTCCAGAATTTAGCTTACTGAATACAGCCCTAGATGAGTAGCATGAGTTATAGCCCTGAATCACTGCTACCCTGAAAGAGAACTAAGAAGAAACAGAGGGGAAACCATGCAGATCCTGTAACATGGAGATTTCATGAGGATTAGGATAAAGCACAATCAGCATAGGAGTGCAAAGAGAGAGGTGACATGAAAGAGTTTGGCCTATAGTACATAGAACAGTCTTTCAGTCACCTAGTAACTGACATAGTAACATAGGGCCATATGTTCAAAGGGATATCATTAAAACAATATTGTATGAATGTCAAAAATAAATAATTGTATGCACGAAAGACATATTTTCTATAGAGTGTACAACAAAAAACTAGTAATGTCCATCATGTACAAAATAAAACAAGAATTGTCGTTGAAAGAGGCAGGGCAAGGGCGTGGCTTAAATATCCACCAGTGTCATATAGTGGCAATGAAGAGATGGCGTTTTCAATGAAAAAAAATGTCGTAAAAAACAACAAAAGTTTTACGTCAGTTAAAAAGTATAGTAAAATGTAGAGATATGAATCTGGAAAATGTTTGATAGAGAAATAAATATGTATCTATTGATAAAATAGAAATAGCCAGGTATATTTTTAACCCAATTGAACAGCGCTGTGGAATTAGTTGGTGCTATATAAATAAAGAATAATAATAATCATTAAAACAGTTATTATACATTCTATCACTCTTTAAAAATGCTAAATTATAATATTTTATTCAAAAATCTTATTAATTATATGGATAATCTTAATTGCTATTTAGAAAATAAACACTTTTAATATACCAATATTCTTGTCACTACTCACAGTATCATTTCCACTACACCTTTGTTGTTTTTCACAACATTTCCAGACAGAAATCATACTTCAAAGAAAAAAACTGCATATTTTCTATAACAAACAACATTCTTTGAAAATATATATGAAGACTTCAACAACGTACAATAAAATGTCATTAAAAACTACAAAAGCTATTTTGCTACTTATTTGAACATACGGCCCATAGTTGAGATTTTTGTTGAAGCCAAAAGGAAACCTAATAGATACAGGAGGAATTAGACAATGGGAATTTTCCAAAAGAAGTATAGATAAGAGCCCAGTGCTAGGAAAACAAAACAATCATATCTCCTGTTAACCCTTTGAGAGCCAGAAGGGTGTGGAACACATTGCTTTGCCCAGAGGTGTAACTAGAAGCCACCGGGCCCTGGTGCAAGAATTGCCATGGGCCCCCCCCCCACATTGGCCCCCTCATCCACATTGCCCCTTCCACAATGCCCCCTTCATCTCCACATTGCCCCCTTCATCTCCACAATGCCCCTTCCACAATGCCCCCTTCATCTCCACAATGCCCCCTTCATCTCATCTCCACAATGCCCCTTCCACAATGCCCCCCTTCATCTCCACAATGTCCCCTTCATCTCCACAATGCCCCTTCCACAATGCCCCCTTCATCTCATCTCCACAATGCCCCCTTCATCTCCACAATGCCCCTTCCACAATGCCCCCTTCATCTCATCTCCACAATGCCCCTTCCACAATGCCCCCTTCATCTCCACAATGCCCCCTTCCACAATGCCCCCTTCATCTCCACAATGCCCCCATCTTCACATTTCCCCTACCTCCAGTCCCTGGTGGTCTAGCAGAGTGTCTTTACAGATCCGTGCCTCCTTCGACACAGATCTCTGCAACCTGAGCTCCCGCGCGCCGCTGTAGTAATGCAGAGGCTGGGAGATGATGTCATCTCCCAGCGCTCTGTATTACTACAGCGGCGCGCTGAGTGGGAGATCAGGTAAGTGACTGCTGTGGGCGAGGGGGTCACAGACGGTGGCCGGGCCCCTGGAGTGATGGGCCCGGTCGCAGGTGCGACCACTGCGACCCCTACGTATTGTTGAGCCATGTGTTAGAAACCATTCTAGCATTCAAAGGATTAAAAGTTTAATTTAAATAAATGGCAATTATGCTAATTTTTCAGTTAAACCCTATGGGGCAGATGGTTTTCTCCAGGACTGTCCCTCTTTAACTTGAAGAATAAGGCCCACAGTGCAAGCTGGTAGGTGTGAGCCTGTGATATTTACCAAGTACCTTAGTAAGTGAGCATATCTCCCAAGTGTCCTTCTTTAGGAGGGACAGTCCCTCTTTGAGACCCAAATTCCTCCATCCCTCCTTCCCACTCCAGTGTCCCTCTTTTTAGGAGACCAGACTGTGTGGTGTGTATATGTGTATCACATTGTTCCACAGCAATGAAACTCACATTAATGTTTGTTCAAACTTCAGTTGATATGTTTATAAATTAGGTAAATAAAATACTTTGGCTCTAAATCATTTATTCAATTACACATAGAGGTGTCAGTAGGTTATTCCTCACCCACCATCCACACCCCCAGCAACACCACCTAAAACTAAAGTGCCCCTCTTTGGCCATTTTAAAGGGATAGTAATACTTAAAATGTAAAAAAAAATATGTTGTAGAGTTTATCCCCCTGAGTAAAACAAGAGTACTCCCACTGTTGAACGGTGTTTCATTCAAAAGTTATTAATTTTCAAAGTTGAATTTTTTAGGTGCAATATCACAGTGGCCTGAAATTGTACAGTGGCGCTGTTGCTACACCATCCTATGGAGATTTATGGTCAACTGACCAGAGCTGTCCATAGGATCATGTAGCAACAGCGCCACTGTACAATTTCAGGCCACTGTGATATTGCACCTAAAAAATTCAACTTTGAAAATTAATAACTTTTGAATGAAACACCTTTCAGCAGTGGGAGTACTCTTGTTTTACTCAGGGTGATAAACTCTACAACATATTTTTTTTTACATTTTAAGTATTACTATCCCTTTAAATGTTAGGATGTATGAGTGAGGTAGGCACTAGTTTCCCTGATGACGCTGAATCCTTTGTTCCTTGTTCATTTGACTTATTGAGATTAAGTGCATTCCTGTTTCCCACCTCCACACTCATGTACCTATAGCGTAATCACTAGATTCTTCCCCTCTCCATACAATCTTTTTATGTGACTGAATCCTGCCTTAACCCCATGGTGAAAAGGGCTTTTTTACACTAGAGGACAAGAGCATTTTTGGATTTATGTAGTATGTCATTGTTCAACCATATTTTTAACTGTAATTCATTTAGTACACCCATACAAAATATATTCTTTTTCGCATTTATAGGGTAAATATTACAAGGTGATCATCACTAATTCCAAGCTGTACATTTTCAAAACTTGACATGCAAAGATCATAGCTTAGTTAATGGTTTCAGAATCCAGATATGCCCCACAAAAGTATATGTCTCAGAAAGGTAGTTTCATCAGTACATTTTGGAGCTTTTCATACAGCTATTTTTTACAGTTCCGTGGCAAACTTTTGGTATTATTCTGGGGTTTTTCTTTTGCATTTTTCACACTTACATTACAATGTCATACCCATGTGTTCTTCTTTAGATGTTGGCAGTCCCTCTTTGAGACCAAAATCCTTCTGTCTGTCTTTGCCTCCGTGTCCCTCCTTTTTCATATCATCAGACTGTGTGGTGTGTATTTGCATATCACATAGCTCCACAGCAATAAAAGTCACATTATTGTTTGTTTATATATGTGTTTATAAATTAGTCTGGATAAATAAAATATATGGGTCATGCTCTAAATCATTTATTCAGCTACACAAACAGATGTCAGTAGATCATGAAGTAACCTAAAAATTCTTGGTAATGCCCCACCTCCAGCCACACCCCCAGCAACACCACCTAAAACAAAATTGTCCCTTTTGACCTTTTGAAATGTTATGAGGTATGCATGTTGCTCTGGATTTGAGTGAGGAGGAGGAAAACACAGCAGATTAACAAAGTCAATGTTTTCAAATATTGCCTTTGTCATAGGGTTCCAAAGCATGTTATGTGCTGTATCAGTGAACCCATGTGTGGAACTAACTGGGATCGGCTTAAACTAACTGCTTCCGCCCTGGAGCAGTTAGCAACAGCTGCCTCACTGTGTTCACAGTGCACCCAGAGGTCCTGACACGTCACTCATCCTTAAGGGGTTAAAAGAGAACTAACATCTCCTAACATTTACATGCCTTACTATGGCCAGAAACTCTTATTGGCCCTTTTGAATTTTGCCCTTGTGCCTTGATTAAGGACAGGAGATTACACCTTCAACAGTGGCGTAACAATAGGGGTTGCAGGGGTTGCACTTGTGACCGGGCCCACTACTCCAGGGGCCTGGCCACCCCTGCGATCCCACCACCTGATGCCAGCAGCTGAGGTCTGTGCTTTCTACCACACAGACCACTAGCAAATGGAGCACCCTCTTCGGCACTCTAGTAGTAATGCAGAGCGCTGGGAGATGACATCATCTCCCAGCGCTCTGCATTACTGAATAAAGGACCGCACAGACCTCTCTTGCCATGCAGCTGGACCCTTAGGGAGTTAGGAGATAGGCACGAGGGGGATGTCAGTGGAGGCAATGTTGCAATTGGGAACAATGTGGAGGCAATTGGGGGCAATGTGGAGGCAATTGGGGTAATGTGGATGCAATGTTGAAGCAATTGGGTGCAATATGGATGCTATTGGGGGCAATGTGGAGGCAATTGGGGAAATGTGGAGGCAGTTGGGTGCAATGTGGAGGCAACTGGGGGCAATGTGGAGGTAATTGTGGCAACTGGGGGCAATGTGGAGGCCATGTGGAGGCAATTGAGAGCAATGTGGAGGCATTTGTGGCGATTGGGGGCAATGAGGGGGCAATGTGGTCAGGGGGGTATGGCAATTTTTGCAACAGGGCCCGGTGGCTTCTAGTTACGCCTCTGATCTTCAATCAACCCTGAGTACATGTTCATTGTAGGTGTCCATGGAAGTAGACAGGACAGTTGGTTAATGACTGATTACCATCTGCAGTGAACAGAGTTTGAATTCCTGTAGTCTTGCTAGCAACTCTCATGGCCACCTCCAGGGACATGACATCTAGTACTAATTAAAGATGTAATCTCTTGATCAAAGGCACAGCAGCAACATTCATGGAGCCATTAGGATTTTCTGGCAATATTAAGGTAACTGGGCAATTATTAAGAGATTTTACTTCTTCTTTAAATCAGTCACATAATCGTACCTGGGAATGCTAAGGGTTTGACCCAGATCACAGGATGAAGGGCCTATTTCTCAGGATGAGACAGTCCAGAGTTACCTATTATTTGATCTGTACCAACTAACTGCTGCTTTAATATATACAATGGTGCCATTTTTACCACAAGGGCAGAGAGAGAAGCCCTGTTTATCCTGTGTATGTTGAGGTAGTGAAATCTACAAGTTGTTCAAGGTTAAGGTTTCCTTGTGGACTGACTGCAGCACCTCTGGTTTAGCGTGGGTAAGGATATAACCCCTTGAATAGAATCATAGAATTTGATGGAATATAAGAACCATTCAAATCTCAAAACTTAATTGGAGCTTGGTCATGTCTTATGTTAAGAATAGCCTTATGCCCATCACATGCATACTTAAAGTGGGCCTGCCACCTTGATTGGAATTTGTACATACCCTCTCTCTCTTCTCCTCCATGGTATACATGTTGATATCCGTTAGTCTATCCTGATAATTTTTATCCTATAAACCATTCACCATTTTCTCTGAAATCTCTCCAGAATATCTATACCCTTTTGAAGATGTGGTCTCCAGGACTGTACACAATACTGTAGGTGAAGTCTAACCAGAAATCTAGAGTGACATGACAACATCCCTTTTTCTGATACAAATGCCACTAGATATATAATGCGTTGGGTATCACGGCGCCCGTGATCTAGGCGACATTCTGACCATCTTGCTATTGCTGCTTTCCCATTGGCTGCGCTATACTGCTCCTCCCAGTGACAGCCTTTTTATACCCTGGGCTGTCACTCTGCAGTTGCCCTTTCGTGGTGTACCTGATGCCTAGCGCTAGTTGTGATTTCCTGATACCAGTGTATGACCCCGGACTGCCTGACCACGCCATTGTCTCTGTTCCTGATTCTGTGTACCGATTCGGATTGGCTGACGTTCCTGCCTCCTGTTCTGACCCGGCCTGGCTGACGTTCCTGCTATGTGTACCGACCCGGCGAGACCGATGATCCTGCTCCATGTACCGACCCGGCGAGACTGATGTTCCTGCTCCGTGTACTGACCCGGCTTGGCTGACGTTCCTCTGCTGTGTACCGAATTGGCTTGGCGGTGGTTCCTGCTTTCTCAGTACCCGGTTGGGCGATTACTGTGCTGTTCCTGCTGCTGACTACCTGGCACAGTTCTCGTGTTGCTGTGTCTCTCTGTGTCACGGTACTCCAGGACGTTGCCCCATCCAGTCCAGGGGTTCAGAGTCTCAGCGTGACAGTGCTCCTCCACACCGTGCTAGTGATCGCTTGGTCTTACACTTAGGTTTAGTTGGGGGCATCCAGTTGTCTGCCATTATCCAGACCATAGCGTTCATTAACCCTTTCGGGGGTGATGCCTCATTCTACTACCTGCTACACCAGTGTTGTTTGGGCTCCGTTATCTGTACATTTGGGATTCCATATAGGTACCGTTGGACGCTTCCGGTTGCCCTCCATTTTATACTATACGCACATTAACCCTTCGCTGGTAGCAAGAGCACACGGTGGTGGATAGTCTCAGTAGGGCCTCCGTTTTGGCACGAGCTCTGACCTGCCTTGTGTAGCCTATGGTGGGCGTCCACCGTTGTATCCTCCGTACAGGTGATCCTTGCCTGTTTGCTGTTGCAGTCCTGTCACTGTCGCCTCCTGCTGCCTATAGGTGACATTGGGCCTCCGTTATCCTGGCTACTTATCAGTGGCTCTTTAAGTTCACATTGGACTTTTCACACACTGTATCAATCTGTTACCTGACCTGTGTCAGTATTGTGATTGTATATCCGTACTGGACCCATGTGGGTTAACCTGCTTTTAACCTGTCTTGTGTCAGTTATTGCTGCTATTCACTGGGTGAGGGGTTACAATATTCCTTGTGTGCTTCAATAAAATTGTGTTTTACCAACATCTACCGTGTCTGAGTGTACTGAACCGTAACATTGGGCTAATATTTCTGTACTTTAATGTTTCTCTCATTTAAATAATACATAATTAATTTATTAGCAGTATCCTGAGCCTTCTTTCAAAAAAACATGGATCCTCTATCGCTGAAATTCGGAACCATTAAAAGATCTAAGTACAAGGTCCTTTTTTTACCAAAACTTTTTGTGAGCATATTGGTATTGGGGGGGGGGCATATATATTAATGTAACAGGTTAAGTTCTTAGAGTTGTCTGTATCCTGTTGCTTTTCTATTGTTTTTCAACTTCCTATAACAGATGAAGTAGTCAGTGGCAGCCTCATTCTTATTTGCCGTGCAGGAGGGTGTGGGGTTAATAAACAAGATAGGAATCATGAACTGCCTCTCCATAGCTCACAGTACCAGCTCTGGAGAGCAAAAGCCATACTGTATATATGTAAGGTTGTTGGTCTCTGAGGCTGGAGTAGCATAGATTAATCCTATGAGTGCCGTTGTGTTGCAATGTGTTGGATACCTCTCTGGCACTCAGATGGTTAACTCCAAAAATGCTGAACTTGAACATAGAGTATATGTTTTCATTTCACCATGTAAGTTGACCTTTAAATTATGTGCATACCTAGGAACTTCGACAACAAGCTGACACTGAGATCTTCAAAATATTAACCCTTAAAGTTGCTGAGAATGACGTTAAATCCTATTGTGTAGTTGATTTGCTCTAAGATTGCACAACTTTAACATGATGTGTTGCTGGTTAAATGAACATTGATGTTATAAGTGATGTATTCAAATTATTGATCCCTTTGTTCAGCCAGTACTAATATTATTAGTACATATTAAAAATGAGAATCATTGATCCATTTGTTAAGACAATAATGGATATATTCAATGGGACTATACTGACTCGTCTTTTCTGAGCGCCAGGGCACAATTCTATATTGTAGTTGTAGGAAGTTGACCTAGATGCTTGACACAGACCTGCACATTGGCGAATGTATGTTTATAATGCTGCATCTCCCAGAGATGGCAATAGCAAAGACTATCTAGTAAGGTCTAATCTTTAACATGTGTTTGCTTTCTTGTTTTATTGTTATTAATATTAATATTATTTTGACATGTTTGTTGCCCTTCAAACAAAATGTGAATTCATTGCCATGGTTACAAAGAATAGTTTTTTAACCGTAAATCTACTCAACATAAGCCAGAATATTTGTTTGTGTCTAACATTAACACAGCAAACATAATGTTTGTTATTTTCCTTCATTTAGCTCACTGTTCGCAAGGTCTCCAACTCACTGAAAAGTGTTGAAGACCTCCCAAGCATCCAAGGGGTTAATGGCTAATAGTGATTTTTCTGTCTCCTCTTGTTAATAAAAAAAAAAAAAAGAACTATACCCATTACATTGTAAACGGTATTGCACCAATAATGGATCTTGTTGGTAGCAGACATTTTATTATTTTGGCCTGCATAGATAACTGAATCCATGACATAATACATCCTTTTAGCTGGTCCCATGAGCAAAATAATCCGAGCTTCTGCCAATGAAAAATATCTTATGGACATGGCTGATATCCATAACAACACGTTCCCTAAAATGAAAACTGTAAATTGTATTATGTTAAAGGTGTTACACAATGTCAATATGCTGCAGAATTGTTTAGCACTTGAGAAAAAGCAATAAAGGGGGTAATTCACCTTTAACAGAAAATAAAAAAAGAATCATGGCAAGTCATCTAGAGACTCATTTCATCAGAGGGAAAAAAAACTGTAAATGCTGCATTTATTCATTGCTAAAATGTTCTGGAAAAAATACAAACACCCAAGATGCTGGTAGTGTCTGATCTGTGACAAGGCGCTGACATACTATATGCAAAAATTTTCTCTCAGATATTCAAAAGTATTTAAACTGCTATCATACTAGGGAGATGTGAAGGCTGATGTATTAAGAGAAAATTGTGCCATTCTGGGTTAAACTTCTGCACCTTAGGGGACCAATACAATTCCCCAAATCCCCACTGATGTAATCCTTTCAGCACCAGAGGTGTGTACAGAGCATTGCAAAGCAATGCGTTCTACTCTCCTCCAGCACTCAAAGGGTTAAATGAGACTTTTAAACACCCCACCCCCCGAATGCTTTGCAATGCATTAGAGATGTTTCTGTCATTTAAGGGGTTAAAATCCTTATTTAACTCAAAGGAGATCTGTATTTGTCCCCTATGTTCCTGTTGGATTGCTCCCGATTATACTACATGGGGGGGATGCACTAAAGTGTGATAAAGAGGAATAATCTTCCCCTAGTGCCTGTGTTATTCTATGGAGACATGTGCTAACACAGTGGTTCCCAGACTTTTTAATGTGAACCTTCGTTTTGGTTTTCACCAGACCCTGATGTCCCAACAAAAAAATATACCTTTGTAGAAGTATTTATATTATTCTTTATTTACATGTTGTTTATTTTGCAATATATATTAAAAATGATTCATTAATTTCTATACTTTTTTCTGCTGCAGACATTTCTGTAACCAGTATATGTAAGCTACCTGCTAAAAGTACATGTATCATGAGTATAGATGTGCCAGATTGTAGTGTTCACAGCTATTCTTTGAATCAGCCTTTCTCAAACTTCTGACCATCTTGTCTGTTTGATGATTTGTGTATTGTTTTGTTGCAAAACACTCCTCCCAGCATTCAAATGGCCAAAGAGGGACACTTTATTTTGAGGTGGCGTTGCTGGAGATGTGGCTGCTGGGTGGGGCATTACCAAGAAATTTTTAGATTATTTCATAACCTATTGACATCTACACAGACTAAGTTATAAACACAAATACTAACATTTAAACAAATCTTAATGTGAGTTTTATTGCTGTCAAGCAATGTGATACACTTACATACACACCAAATAGTCTGATCTCCTAAAAAGAGGGACAACAGGGTGCGAAAGAGGTACAGAGGGATTTGGGTCTCAAAAGAAGGACACTTGGGAGATATGGCAAAGGAACAGGGACGTTTGGTGCTGAAGCCTGGTTCCCACCCCCCTCCAGGTCTGCATCATGAAACCCATGAGGGGCATGCCCCAGATTTGCAAATCACTGCTCTTCTATATCTCCAGTTGGAAAGATTTAGTGCATAGACTACACAGAATAACAGAGGAGACAAGCAGAACAAAAGTGACACATTTATTGGCTAGCTAGCACTGTATTCAGTACTTGACCCTTATGTAGTCTGTATGTCTCCCACTACCACTATAGATTGTAAGCTTTCAAACTCTGCAAAGCACTTGTAACCCCGTATTGGCTAAACCCTTTAATTGTAAAGCTATGCATACACTTGTGGTCCTATATAAATAAACATATTAATTCATCTGAGAAGCTTTATAGTACAAGCGTTCAGGACCACTTAGAAATCTTCAACAGACATGACTACTAGTCTCCTGGTATATCTATGGCTAACATGGCATCACCCTTTACCTATTTTATAGAATTGGAAAATGCATCACACTGGAAATGTTATTGCCTCTTTATCTCACTTTATGCATACCCCCCACCACCACCACCCAACTCTCCTTAGTACTTCAGCCTCTCTAAATGCTAAAACAGTATTTCAGTCACTCAAAAGCATTTAAATTGTTTTCATACTAAAAAGATGTGGATGCTGATTTACTTCACCAAGAAGAATCAGACACACTTTGCCATATGCACTAAGAATTAGGGATGCAAGGAGAGGAGAAGAGATATGATCATTAGCATATGATCCTGACACAAAAGTGGCAGAGGGCCGGGGGAAAGTAGAGAAGATGCATTCTCAGACTTCAGCACAAGAACAGCAGCAGCCCTGCCTCAACCTTTTGAGTGAGTGCCAGAGCAATCCATTACCCACCCTTGTGGTACTGAAAGGGTAAAGGTGCTTTCTGCCTGTATTGAACTAAATTCTACAGATCCCAATGATTAAGGGAGATGGTGACCAAGGATGTGGCTGCATAAAAAGTTATAGGGAGATCCCAACTTTACATTTGCAGTTTGTCGAAGTTGAGCCTGTGAACGACTACATTGGAGCCTAGTGCATGTGCCACATTAACCCTTTTAGTGCTAGAGGGGTACGCAACGCATTGCTTTGCAATGCATTTCCTACCCCTCTGGCACTGAAAGGATTAACATATAAACATGACAATGGCTCATTAATCCCTTAAGGACCAGGAAAATCTGAGTTCAATTTGACTTAAGGACCGGAGCAATTTTGACTTTTTTGACTATGTCTTTGTTTAACCATATTTTCTCTTTAATTCCTTTTGTATACTCACAAACATTATATAATGTTTTTTAAGCACAAGTAGGGCTTTCTTTTGATACCACAATTATATGAATACCTCATCCTTTAATTTGATTAAAATAGAAAAAAAAATAGCAAAAAAATGAAAAAAACAACATTTTGCTTACATTTTCCTGTCAGGATTTGCATACTAGTAGTTCATTACAAAAAATACCTCTAAATATATTCATTTGCTTCTCCTGAATATAAGAGTACCCCATATGCCTAGTATTTCAATCCCTTTCTCACACTTACAAGGTAAATATTAAAAGATGGACGCCATTATTTCCAACCTGTAATTTTTCAACAATGCTGGAACCAAAAATGTCCCACAAAGGTATACGTTTCTGAAAACTAGACAACATAAGGAAAATAATCAGGAGAAATTTGGAGTTTTTTATGCTGCTATTTTTTATGCAGCTATTTTTCAAATTTTGGTAATATTTTGTTTTTTTGCAGTTTTCACACCTACATTTCAATATTACTGTTGATATCAAGCACGGGATAGTTCAAAATTTAAAAATATCCATTGTTTAGTGTTCAGTTCTTTTGTCTGAGTACGGCAATACCCCATATGCATAGGTTTCTCAAGGTCTGGGGGAGCTACGGTGCCCAATTTGGAACATGCGCGTTTCCAGTTTCACACTTTGAATTTTCACAGCTTGCATCACTGGTACCATGTCTCATTTGGAGCTGTGTAACAGTGCTCCACTCTAAGATTTCCCCCCAAAACTGTATATTTTTGGAAAGTAGACACCCCAAGGCTTTCATTTTATGCATGGTTTTTTACGTAGCCATTTTACCACCAATACCTTGTAAATCTTGACCTAAGTAAAAAAAAACAGCGTTTTTCACACTTTGACTTCATTGTTGATGTGAATTTCAAGCACAGAATAGGTGTAGATTTTATAATTGTTTATTGATTAACATTGTTTAATGTTTAGCTCCTTCTTTTGAGTAAGACAATACCCCATATACATAGGTTTCTTGTGGTTTGGGGGAGCTACGGGGCCCAATTTTGAACAAGTATTGAATTTTCACATCTTGCTTAACACCTTAAGGACCCATGACGGTCCTGCACCGTCATGGGTTGTTATGCCCTTAACGACCCATGACGGTCCAGGACCGTCATGGCTTAAATGATAGCAGCGTGCCTCCATGCACGCTGCTATCATTAAATCCAGGCTGAGACTGAGCGCCCCGAGACTGGGGCATTCAGTCTCAGCCCTTCTTCTTTCCTCCGGTTCATGCTATCGCCTTATCAGCGATCACATGTACCGGCATAGTGACAGACAGAGGCAGCATGCAAAGCATGCTGTCTGTGCCTGTCTCGTCTGCCTCTGTCTCGCTTGCTCTCAAAGTAAGGTAGACGGGAGACACCTAGTGGTTAAAAAAAATACAGCAGTTGGGGGTATTAACCCCTTCACTGCTGGTGCAGGAGGCTGGCTAAATGCAGGTCAAATTTTGACCTGCAATTTTACACTTAAAAAAAAAACAAAAAAAAAAAACACAACACACTTTTTTTTTTTTTTACAAAAACATTTTTATTTTAAAAAAATATATATAATTAAACAATATTACAAGTGTGATTGTTGTGGAGCCATGTAATACACTTATATACACCACCAAATGCCAGGGACAAAAAAGTGTCAAAATAGGGTGGGAAAAAGGGACATGGGGATTTTCACCCAGGGGGGACAGTGGCCACTTTAAACTGCGCATTTTGTAGGTATGACTGACCGGTCATACCTTTCATGCAGTCTCCATAAAAATTTAACCCTTTGTGGCCAATTGATCCTAAGAGAAAAATCAAAAATGGTGTTTTTTTTACATTTTTTTACCTTTTTTTTTTAATTTTAATAAAGTGAATGGTGGGTTATCCATATAAATAGGGTATCAAATGAAAGCCCTATTTATGCTTAAAAAAACAGTATATAATTTATGGGGGTGGAATAAAAGCCTAAGAGGGAAAACACTGTTGAACAAAGACATAGTCAAAAAGGTCAGAATTGCTCCGGTCCTTAAGGGAAAACAACCTCAGATTTTCCCGGTCCTTAAGGGGTTAACTGGTGCCATTTCTTATTTGGGGCTATGTTCCAGTGCTCCACTTTAAGATTTCCCCCCAAAAGGGTATATTTTTGGAAAGTAGACACTCCCAGCTTTCATTTTAGGTGTGTTTTCAAATTGTTTACACTGCCATTTTACCACCAATCCCTTGTAAAACTTGACGTAAGTAAGGAATTCAGAGTTTTTCACACTTAGATTTCAATGTTGATGTGAATTTCAAGCAGAGGGTAGGTGTAGATTTTAAAAACTGCATTGATTAGTGTTTGGCTCCTTCTTCTGAGTAAGACAATACCCTATATGCATAGGTTTGTCAGGGTCTGGGGGAGTTACTGGGCCCAGTTGGAACATGTGTGTTTCCTTTTACAGACATGCCATTTTTACAGCTGGTGCCTTGTCTCATTTTGCGCTGTTTGGCAATTCTGCAATGAATTTTACCCCCAAAAGTATATGTTGTAGAAGAGTAGATAACCCTGGGTTTAATTATATTTGCATTTTATACATTTTTTTGCTACCACACTATCACCAATCCCTCACAAAACCTGCAGTAAGGAAAAGAAACACTATTTTTTCACACTTACATTTTAGTGTTTCTCTGGATTACGTTCAGATGATATTTGCAGATTTTTTTAAGTGCTTTACATTAGTGGTGAGTTACATCATCTGAGTATGGCAATGCCATTTGTCAGCGTTTGAGTGAGCTACTGGGCCCAGTAGGGAACATGTGTGTTTCCATTATCAGAGATGGAAAAAACTTAGGGTGCTTTGCTTCCCATTATATTTTGATAGTGTTAGATTTAAGGAGGGATGTGTTTTGAAAAATAAAAAAACAGGATATTTCAGAGGGCAAAAGTGGCCAAATAATAAAAGAAGCTTTACAGCACTACTGCATTGTGCCTGAATGGTATTGCTTGAAGCAGTCACCAATGCATAGGCCAGGTTTGGAAGGGCAATCAGCACAGTAAGTGGTGGCGTCTGTCTGTATTCCCTTGCTGTAGCAAACCCTGTAGCGCTTCTGTGGTTTGTTTTTTTGGGGAGTTGGAGGGATTTTATAAATAAAATGTACTACCCCGGGTCTTGCTGGAATGATTTCTGGCGCTCCTTGAAACAAACATAGGTAAATAAGTTGTAGCTGATACTGTAAAAAAGTACATTTTGGATTGGGGTTTGCCAATTTGAAAAGTAAAAATGAATTGTGTACGGCAGTCTGCATCATATAGATGGCAACTTTTTTGTACCATGCCCTACACTTTCTCATAGCGAGGTATGGCTGCATTAGTTGATCACACAGATCAGCTCCCCCCATGTTCTTGTTATAGTCCCTGATGCAAACTGGCTTTCTCAGTACCCCTCTCCTGCCATGAACAGTGACTGCCACAGTTCTGTCCTCATGCATGGTGGTCAGCATGTAGATATCTTTTCTGTCCTTGAACTTAACTGCCAGCAGCTCCTGTTGGCACAAAGATAAGGATGTCCCAGTTTTTAGTTTTGTTTCCACTCCCCGCAATTATGCCTAGCATTGCCAAAGGCCACTGTGTCAAAACAAAAAAGAGACTTAAATAAAAGGGCGCTGGTGTAATAGTTATCAACAAATAACTGATAACCTTTATTTAATAAGGGGTAAATTAGATTCCAAACGATTTTCCCATTTGTTCCCATAAATTCGGGGCAACCAGGAGGATCAAGTTGGCTGTCCTTGCTCTCATAAATTCTAAAAGCCTGGGTATAGCCTGTGGCACTTTCACACAATTTATAAAATTTAACACCAAACCTGGAGCGCTTGGAGGGGATGTATTGCTTGAACCCTAACCTTCTTTTTTACTTTAGGGATTCATCTACACTAATTTGTTTTTGGGGCATCTATATTTGGGCAAATTTTTCCTGTAAAAGATTTATTAGGGGGTGAGTTTTGTACAATCTTTCATACTGGGGGTGTTCTTTTGGGAGGCACAGGGTATTATCAATAAAATGCATGAAGTGCAAAATCACTTCAAATCTGGGCTTGGTCAATGTCTTGAGGAATATAGGAGTATCGCATATGGGGTTTTTTCTCCAGTAGGATCTAATACCTGGCTTTTTTATTATCCCCATTGCCATTATTAGGGCCCAGAATTGCTTACATTCTGCAATGTCTGTGGGCTTTCATACTTCTTGATTAACAAGGAAAGCTGATGTTGGCGGCAATATACTTGGCTGCATATAAATTGGTTTGGGACACAATTTCCCCCAAAATATCTTCCCCAAAAAGAAATAAAAAAACTGATAATGGGTAAATCTTTCCACATCAATTTGAATTCCCGGGCTGCCGGTGAATTCTGGGATTTGTTGGTTTAAATTAGTTGGTGATACCCATTCATTTGGATCAGGAGGAGTGTCAGATCTTGTGGCATTTCTTTGGGCAGGTCTTGTGGCATTTCTTTAGGCAGGTCTTAGGGCATTTCTTTGGGCAGCTCTTTGGGAAAGTCTTTTGGCAGTTACTGGGACAGATGCTGGGGCAGCTCTTGGAGCAGTGCGTCTTTTTTTCATAGAAGGACCTGTGTCATCACTACTAGAGCTGCTCTCACTCTCTGAAAATTGCGTTATATCAAAATCTGACACAGTGTCAGACGCCAAAAAGGCATATGCCTCTTCTAAACTTTAACGCTGCTGCATTTCTTCTAAATAACTACCCACCCACTACTTAACTATTACTATGTAAATACTATACCTAACTCTAACCCCAAACGGACACTATTCCTATGATAATTTTTTTTTGTTTTTTTTCCCTACACTGCTCCTAAACCTAAATCTATCCCTAAGCCTTACCCTAACCCACGTATTCCCTGAACCTACCTAAACAACTACCTATCTAAAACGGCTTATAACACAAACTGTATTTTTAAATAAAATACATTTTTTTGGGGGGGTTGTTTTTTTTCCTACGCTATGTCAAAACCTAAATCTATCCCTAAGCCTTACCCTAACCCATATATTCCCTGTACCTACCTAACCAATTACCTATCTAAACTAGATTATAACACAAACTTTTTTTTAATAAAATAAACTTTTTTTTTGGTTTGTTTTTTCCTATGCTACTCCTAAACCTAAATCTATCCCTAAGCCTTACCCTAACCCATGTATTCCCTGAACCTACCTAACCAACTACCTATCTAAACTAGCTTATAACACAAACTTTAATAAAATAAACTTTTTTTGTTTTTTGGGGGTTTTTTGTTTTTTTTCCCCTACTCTACTCCTAAACCTAATTCTAACCCTAAACCTTTCCCTAACACACATATACACTAAACCTACCCAACTACCTACCTAAACTACCTAAATATAAATAATAACCAGTTTTATTAAAAAAAAAAAAAAAAAAATGTAACACAATACTAGGGGGATGGGGGAAGTACCACAGATCAGCAAAAGCTGATCTGCAGGAATTGATCACTTTTAAAGAGATCAGAGAAGGTGGATTTTATTGATCACTGCAGTGACAGTGATCAAGGGGTTAAAAATCTTTTTTAAACAATTTTAAACTCTGGAACAGCTCTGGAACACGATGTATCTCTGTCTAAGATGGAGGGAGGCAGAGAGATGTGACAGGGACAATATTTACAAATACTGTCCCTGTCATTCGGCTTTTGCGACATGTGATTTGCTCATCAAGCGAATCACATGTTGCAACAATGTTTCTACTGGCTGTTTCTAAGTGCCCTGGTACTGGGGCACTTAGTAACAGCCATCCCGCTCTCTCCCATTGCTCCGTGCGGCTGCAATGGGAGAGTTTAACCCATAACGTACCGGGACTGTCATGGGTCCTTGAATCACTTCTACCTATGACGGTCCCGGTACGTCATGGGTCGTTAAGGGGTCAAGCTCCACTTCAATATGCAAATGAGCCATTGTCAAAATCGTCACTGGAAAAACATGAACTTAGTGAATAAGCGGCACATTCATGGCAATGTTGGTGTATTTGTGACAGATTCCCAGGGTTGTGATGGCAAAGGCATCTTAGTGCATATGTCAAGATGTCATTTAAGCAAATATGCCATCATTTCACCAACATGGCTACTTATCTACCCTTAGTACAGGTCCCCCTGGAGTAATTCTAGAGTAAACTATATGCATTGTAGGAGACAATAAAAATTCTTAATTCCATTTGATTTAAATGGGGCTTTTAACTCCTGGAAGATTATGAACTAAGGCGTGCTAAAGAGGTGATAAAGCAGAGGTGACTTCTCCAGTGACATCACTTCTCCAATTCCTATGTTATTTTATACAGCGTATTCACTAAAATCTCCAGAGCTGTAGAGATTTTAGTGCATTGGCTCCATGGAATAATATAGGAATTCGAGAAGTGATACTATCGGAGAAGTCATCTCCCCTTTATCACCTCTTCATCAGGCCTTAATGAATCTTCCCCCTTGAATGCTAGAGAGTTTTCCAAGGTCTCTTCTTTAGGGCCTTATTCGAGAAGCTAAAGATGAGCAATTATGCAGCAAACCAACTCCACCATAGGTTAAAGGCCCTATTTAAATCAAACAACTTTTGGAGAATCTTTAGTCTTGCTCTTACTGTACAGTTGCTTTGTTTTAGAGTTGTTTCTCTTAAGCTTGCTGAATAAGGTCTTAAGTGCCTAGGCCCCGTAAACATAGGAACCTTTTGAGATTTCTCTTAAGCTTTCTGAATAAGGTCCTAAGTGTCTAGGCCCCGTAAACATAGGAAAATTTTGCGGTTTCTCTTAAGCTTGCTGAATAAGGTCCTAAATGCCTAGGCCCCGTAGAATAACATAGGAACCTTCTGAGTGCCAGAGGGGTATCCAATGCATTGGATACCTCTCTGGCACTCAAAGGGTTTGCAGAGAAGTTATCTCCTCTTCTTCACACCTTAGTGCACCAAGACCCAGGAAATGCAAAGGCCTAGAAATGAGCCAAACTGTCTTTTAGCCTTAAACCTACTTGGTAGGAACTCCATGTGGAAGATATACTAAAATCCATTTACTGGTGATGGGACTAGAGATGAGGGAAGCAGAAGCAATTTGTTTTGACAGCTAATTCAAGGAACTAATTGAAAATTTGTGCTTCATTAGAATTGTTCTAAACGAACTGCCATTAGTATAACATATTGTTTCTTGCACATGTTCAATTCGTTATGAAGACTTAAGAATGATCAGTAAGTAAGAACTGGACAAGTGAAGATGTTAACTATTAATGGAGCATATTATCATGTAACAATGACCTAAAAATGAAAAGGGTCCATATCCACTGAGATATCATGGGTGGTATGTATAAAAGCAAGAGGGAGTAATGCAGGAGCAAACCAAGTGCACTATAGAGGGGGGACATATTGCAATTCATTTAAATGGGAGTTTATAACCCCTTGAAATCCTCTTGAATACTAGAGAGGTCTTAAATGCATTTCACAGTCGCTATCTTTCAAAAAGTTAAAAAGTAAAATTTAAATCAGTGGTAATTTATGTCTGTCCTCATGATGCAGTTGGTTTGTTCCACTCTTGCTACTCACTGCTTTTCTACATAAGGCCTATCTACTCTTAGCTTACTAAATGAGAAATTGGACAACAAGCTTAAAGGGATAGTAATTCCTATATTGCTCTGAGTCTTCTATATTGTTTTTATAACATGCAGCGCTATGTTTAATTACTTAAATTACTGTAGTTCAAAAGATATTCATGTTGAAATTATCTCCCTTGCTCCCCTTCTGGCTGCTTCCCCTTAGAGCTGCAATCCGGTCATGGGACCGGACAACGAGCAGTGAGAAACAATCTTCACACAGTAAGTATAAGGTAAATCTTGCTCTCCTTGACGAACGAGGACAGGATTTTCCTTTTGCTTACTGAAGATTGTCCCTCGCCATGCTCCATCAGGACAACGCTTAGAGGCAGCATGCCATGGCCAGAAGGGGCAGGAGGGAGATCATTTCAGTTTGAATATCTATTGAACTACAGAACTGAAAGTAATTAAACATAGCAAAGCATGTTATAAAAACAATATGGAAGACTCGGAGCTAACCTTTAATATAGAAATTACTTTCACTTTAATTCAAACATAAAACAGATAAGATGAAAGAATTATAAAACACAAAATGGCACATCTAAAACTGTACATCAAATTAAAAATCACACTCTAATGGCGTGATGTTCAAAAACTTGTGACAAATGAAATCATAGGTATTAAGGCTGAATAAGTTCTTACAATATTTTCTTAAATTCTCAGAAGTATTAAAATCAATTTTTGAATTCAATTCCACTGTCTCTATTAAAGGGAAAAAGCATTCTTAACCCTTTGAGTGCCAGAGGGGTATACAACATATTGTGGGCATGGTTTAATCTACCATCATATTGCTAGTTATTTTTTTTTTTTTTTTTTAAAAAACCTTCTTCTAGCTGTCACTCTTTTTGGTATTCCTTTTTTTTTATTTTGACAAAATAAAAATGGTCTAAACTCAGAGAACATTTAGCAGATAGGAATGGAAAAGCAGTGATATGGCATTATCCCATTTCAAAAATGATGGCATTACTTCTGAAAATACCATCCTCCTATTACCACCAACCCATGATCTCACATTTTTTTTTCAGTACGATGACTTTTTTTGAACATTGCATTCTAAATCTTGGTAGGTATAAGTGAAATATGTTAAGATTTCAACTATGCCTTGCTGTGGTATATAATATACTAGTTGAAGAGCCTGTGTACACGGGCCACAGTGTCGGCCGGTCGCGGTGTAGGCATGTCCAGTAGAGATTGCCCGCACCGCAGCTGATACAGAGCTGGACGCTCCGAATTCATACTTCCTGTCACTGCTGAGAGATGCATATTTCCAGAGTTAGTACTGTTTAAACCTGTGTTTTTTTTACATCAGCAGTGCCTTCTAGTTGTCAAATTCTAATTATTTATTCTGTTACATTTTAATTGAGAGGAAAGTCAGTGACTTACATTTCTCCATAGAATGTGATAGAAACTGCTGAGTCATTTCTTGTCAGTCAGAACAATCAGGAAGTAAACATAGTACATTCACTTCCATATTATTTGAACTGTTACAATGTTTGAATAAAACAACTGACCGTGGAGGAAGTGACCTTGTTTTACTCAGCAGGAAAAGTCCTATAACATGTAGGTTTTCATTAAAAACAGTTTACTGCTCCTTTAAGCGAAACAACTGCATTAGTCAGAATTATGAAAGCAATGTTCCCATCATTGTGCAAAAAAGTATACTGCCCATACTTGATTAATACAAATATCTTGCCCATCAGTGGTATTACATGCCTGTATATAGTTGTGCTTAGGTCCTGAAAGCAGAACTAACTTTTTATAACAGGGATTCTGAGCTCCAGTCCTTGGGGCACACCAAAAGGTCATGTTTTCAAGATGTCCCTAATTAATCACAGGTGAATCAATCACAACAACTGAGTCACTAATTACTCACCTGTGATTAAGCAGGAACAACCTGAAAACCTGCACTGTTGGTGTGCCCCGAGGACTAATGTTGAGAATCACTGCTTTATAATGACACATGATTTTGAAAGAGCACTTATAATCACCAATATTTATGTTATCCGTTCTTTATCTAAAACTGTTGTTCGAGATATTTAGCTTTATTTATTTGTTAGTTTATGCAAATTAGCCATTACTGATTGGCAAGGAGTGGCAGAATGGAACACACTATCTGACACACTATGCTGTGCCAGCCAGAATTGCCTAGTTTGCATAAACTGACAAATAGCTTATGTTAAATATCTTGTAAACAATAGTTTGAAATAAACTACATAAATATAGGTGATTCTGAAAGCCATTTCAAATTAATCTAAGTTGTCACAATATTAGTTCTACTTTAAGATATAATTCCCATGAAAAGAGAGTTCTGTGGTAGTCATTTGACCAATGTGTTCTTATACAAGCTCCTAAAAAAGGATATGTGCTATGTATGCATTACTGAAGTAGACCATAAACTAGAGTTTCTGTATAATGAAAAGGGGTTCACTATGAAAATGTCTCCCACTATTGGGCATCCAAGTAAACGGTGCATTAACCATGTTGCCTGGATGAAAAGGGTGACATGATAAAGTATAGAAAAGCCAAGAATATTCATGAGTACATAGCACCTAGCCTTCCCAAAGCAGAGGGTCTTTATCTTGATAAGAGAATAGTTTCTGGTGTTTTTTGGTTTCTCAGATCCTGTAGGTAACTACAGATGTTTGCACTCTAAGGGCGACATGTTCAGAAAGTGGTGGTAACTGAAATTGTTTGTAATCAGAATAAATAAGTTCTTATGCCATGGTCCACCAATTCTCAGACATGTTTCCGTAATTTTTTGCATCCAATGCTGCCATCTCTGTCAAAGGGAAAAAATCTGTCTTAAAGGTGGGTGTGGTTTAATCTAGCATCATATTGTAAGGTATTTTCAGAAAAAAATATTTGTTTGAACGTCACTTTTTTATCATATTAACGTCATTTTTTCCCAACAAAATAAAAATGATCTAAACTTGGAGAAGACAAATTAAAGTACTGTTAGCAGGAGTGAGAAGCAATTTGTCATTTCAAAGACAAAAATGTCTTTGTTTCTTTCAGAATATTTGTTTCAAAGACAAAATCAAAGACATTTTTAACATCAAAATTTTTAAAGGCAATGTTCATCAAATCTTGTAACCATCATTTTTAATTCATTAGACACATTATCAAACATGACGGATTTACTTCAGAAAGTATTGTCCTTCTTTTACCACCAGCTCATGATCTGACAATTTTTCATCATGATGACTTTTTGAACATCTCGCCCTAAATGTTCGAATTGTATTTTTATTACCAACAGGGTTAATAGTGTGATAAGTCACACCAATCATAAGAAGTTGCAGATTTGTCAACTAATCACATGTGAGACAACATCTTATATAATAATTCGCTAAGTGTGTGTGTTTGTCAGAAGCAGTCATGCGCAGTAGAGACAGCTGTGCACACTGCAGTCTTGCACAGTACAGAGTGCTCGCTCCATGGCTGATAACAGAGTGGGGCTCCGAATTCAGACGTGTGCAGACAGGACTACAGTCTAAATTTGGAGCTCCCCACTCCGTATCAGCAGCGGTGCGGGCAGTCTCTACTGTATATGACTGCACCGCGGCCATTGCTGGGTGGCACTGTGGCCTGTGTACACAGGCTCTTCAATTAGTACGTTATATACCTCATCCAATACGGCTGTGGGATCCAGTATGTGGGTCACACAACCAGAACATTAAGGGATAGAGCTGGGGAACATAGAAGACTCATCTCCAAGGGATCAAGAGCTCATTCTGTCCCCAAACACTTTAGTGAATGCAATTTAGGAGGGCTCAAGAACTTTCAAAATATGGGTATTAAGCACATTACCAAAAATGAACATAACAGATATAACAGACTTTGTAAGAGAGAAGCTTTTTGGATATTCCAACAGCAAACATTGAGTCCAGAAGGACTCAATGAGGAATTGGAAGTGAGTAATTTCCTTTAAACCTCCAATATATCTTATACTTCTCTATAAGTCCAATGAGTACTTCCTCCAGTCCTGTGTATAGCTTCTTTTCTGTTCTGTTGTGTGTGGTTTTTGGTTAGCTTTAGCTCTGTTGGTTAAGAAGTAGGATGATTCCTGTTTTTAATGTTAGATTCATTATTAATCTCCTGTTGCTATATTTATGAGCGAATAAAATAATAAATGAAGAACAAAGGAGATGATAATTATATTTTTGGTCTGAAACTTATATTTTTATTCTATTCTATTGTTTCTCCTTATGCCATAACTTTTGAAGGATTTTCTCCAATATTGGCCTTTAATACGTTTGTGCCATTTTTAATTAATCAAATCTTTTTAGTCAGTTTTTTAAGGATGATCAGTAATTATTTATTCATTTATCTATACATATATTTATATGCATCCCCTGGAACTCATATTTAAAAGCACATATTTATATGCATGTTTTAATGTGTGTGCTTATTTTCTAAATATATGCACTTATTTCCTCCTTTTATGAATGGAAGGAATCCTTCACTATGGATAAAATTTCCTCTGTAAAGCCAGAAAAGTTCTGTATGTATTACAGCTCTCTTTCCCCTCACTGTCCAGGGCTCATAATAATAAATAAAATCAAATGACCATCTGCAAAGACACAGGTGTGCAATTCACCCCTACAGTATGTGCACATATTGAAGCAGACTATTTGGGACATGGTAGTAGTATTTGGGACATGGAGAGTGTTATTTCATTAATGTCAGAGTGCAGTGTAGTGTAAGCCACTTCCCCTCAGATGTGGAATTGGGTCTCTTGACCAGACAGATCACAGCAAGGGACAATCTTCTTACTGTGAACATATGGAAAACCCTGCCCCACCCCTTGACAGGTTTTTCAGATTTTTCCTTAACTGTCCCTTGCTGAGATCCATCCGGACAGACTTGCTGCTCTGGTGTTACATCCGCCCGGAAGGGGATACTTTATCATTCAATTACTCTTGAACTACAGCTCTGACAGTATTGAAATAACATTCTCCATGGCCCAAATACTATAAAGATTAATTGGAGCTGCTTTCATTGTGAAACATTACTATCCCTTTAACTACTGTAGGACTGAATTGCGTGTCTGTGTAATGGAGATGCTCATATGATTTTTTTTATGATTATTATGAGCCTCAGACAGTGAGGGAAGGAGAGTGGGAGTACACACACAACTTTTCTGTCTTCATGACGACATTTCTATATTCCACCTCTGAAGACTTACATATCAGCAAGGTATGTTTATGAGAATGATACAGGCACTGAAATGAGTGACGCTTAAGCCCACTACATGAGAATCTTGCCCTTTTTATGTGGGAGAGATTGTCATGTTGCCCTTTTCATCCCAGCGACATGGTTAATGCGCCGTTTAGTATGTCGCCCCATAGTGGGTGACATTTTGAATGGATACCCTGAAAAGGAAGGTGTCTGAATTTAAAACACTGATTAAATCTAAAACAACAGTTTAACATGATTTATTTAACATGATTGATAATAAATGTAGCCTCTAGCCCAGGAATGGGTAGTCTGAGGCCCTCCAACTGGCCGGGAGTGATGGGAATTGTAGTAATCAGAAGCTGGAGAGCCTTCCATACATTAATATATTACAACAGGGTTTGTTAGCTGGTTGAGGATGATGGGAGTAGGATGGGCCTCCATGGGTAGGGGCAAACAGGGCAGCACCCTTGCAATGACCCTGTAGGGTATTTTTTGGCTTTTCCTCCCCCAGTAAAATGTCTAGGGATACCACTTCCTGCCGTGCAGGAAAATTTCCATGAAAAGTGCCATGTTCCCACTTTTTTAACTCCTTTTTCATTACATTGAAATCAATGTATCCCCCACCATGTATAGATTCTGCCCTGCCATATTTGAATAAAGGGATGTTAGTGTTCTGCATATTGTCAGTCTGTGCTTGGATCATAGCTTTTGTGGGCAAGCAACCAAAGAGAGGGTGCTGGAGTTGCTTGATTGGTGATTGTTGGTACCCACTACCAGTTGTTTCTGTGTGTGAGAGTGAAAGGAGAAGAGAAAGTTAAACAACACATTTTTGACTAATAAGTGACAGGCAGTCAGGCAAGTGATCAGTCCTACCTGAGTTGGATGAGACTCTACTGAGACTGAGTGATAGATACTATAGATACACAGACAAACCATACATCGTAGATTCAAGATAAGACATATACACATGGGGTACAAATTCACATACTGTGTTTATTGCACACACACTCTTGGATACAACTTGACATACCGTGTTAATTACACACAATCACTCCTACATCCTCATGAACAAAAGGTACAAGCATATACTGAGGTATGGTGGGTGATCCACCATCTGCTGTGTTCTTTGTTCTTTTATTGCAAGCTGATAGTGATTTTTCTATCCTGTACTGTACTTTTAAACCTAACACTGCAGCACATAGGGGAGAAAGATAATTTTGATATATGCTAGCTAGTATTGTACAGACAGACAGGAGAAGAAGGGCAGCTGGATGTTGCAGGGTGTAGGTGTGAATTATAGATGGTGTCACCGACAGTGATAATGAACGACAGGGACAGTTTAAAAAAACATTTTGACTGATAGGTGACATAGATAGAGACAAGCAGGAGAGTATTCACCTAAGCTGTGACTGAGAGTAACAGTGACAGATAGAGACATGGTTAGTTCATACATTTTATTCATATAGACAAAACATCACTCCACATGCTAACAGATGTGTGTGTTGTAGTTTATAGAACAGCAAACACTACTAACATTATGTCCATTAAATATACTATAGACAGGGGTGAGGTGAAATGAGTAGAAGTGCATGGACTTGGTGATGGTAGTAAAGTTGTACTACAAAAACTAACTGTGGCCATGGTTGCTACAGCCTGCATAGTAAGTGATGATGATGATCATCCTCCTCTTGAGAAGGCTGTTTGTATACATGATATGAAAAGCTCTTCCACCAGAAGCACTAAACCTAAAGATAATGACAAGTTGCATTCTAGTTTTCTTGCTATAGTTGAGGAGGATTTGGAAGTGAGACCAAGTACTATGTCAGAAAGTGACAGTGACACCCCACTGCAAACTAGTTTCTGATCTTCTATAAATCACTTTAAGGGGGAAGTGAAAATAAAGAGTTCCAGACTTAAAATGATGACAATGATGACTAATTTAGAGCATGTTCCCTTCTCCCTTTCTCCTACAGATAAAGAAGAGTGTGAGAATGATAATTTGGTCCAAAAACTAGCTGAACAGAAAACTGAAACAAATATTATGCCTAATTATTAACTCTTTGAGAGTTCTGGACAAGTAAACATGCCTAAAATACACAATCATCTCAATCAACATCAGCAACATTGCCACGTTCAAATCCTGGTCATAACCTGTGGGAAGATTGTCAAGACAACTTTGGATAATAATCAAGATATTCCAGGACCTTGGCTACCCGAGTGGAAATGAGTGAATATCTCCATCTGGTGTTATACTCAGAGCTGAGTCTGACCATCTCCTTTGTGAGTAACATTCTTTGGATTTATTCATTGTATATTTGATGTTGTTGCACTATTGACCACCCAGTCTTGCCCGCTATTATTGACTACTAAGCAGCAACACCAGTCAACACCAGTCAACTCCAGCTATGATTAGTATTTTTGCTGCTGTTCAAAGTACAAAGCCAATAACCCCTTGTGCTATCACTTTTCTTCTTTCTTGGCACACTCGGTGAACCTTCAGGTTCCCCCAAGAAAATGTATGACTGTTAGCACTCACCCCTCCTAATGACCTCTCAAAAATCAGTTCTGCAATGGAATTCTATAATAATTATTACCTTTATTTTATTTTTTTTTACAAAAATGAGACTATGGGGGAAAAGGAGCCAGAGACTGCGGTCTGTTCGCTAATGGAAATGTGCCTGCTTTAAATGTATCCCAAAAATTGAGGTAAGAAAAAACACAATACAAATAAAAATGAAATGTTATATACATATGTTACATAAAAGTAATTAAAAAAATATTATTTTAACCCTTTAAGGACCAGAGAGGTGCGCGATGCCTTGAGAAACAATGCATTGCACAACCATCTGTTCCTTACCCCTCTAGTACTCCAAGGGTTAAAGGATTAAGAACGCATAGTATATATATATATACTGAGTGTAAATAAATTACTTTCTGTGCAGTATCAAACAGGTTAGTATACTGCTGTGCTAAAAATTAGCAAATTATAAATCTTACTTAATATATTCCTGTCTGTTGTAAATGTTCCTTGTTTTAAATCTGTATGTAACTCCACTTGAAGGGATTTCATTTTGCTCTGCTAGTTTATCTTGTTGAAAAGATTATTGAAAACTCCAGGTGTAAATAAAATAAATATCTCAATCTGAAAAGCATATTAAGTCCAACAATATTTACCTTAACGTTAATGTAGTATAATTCCTCTGCAGGAAACAGGCATTTATTTTTGTATCCATTGTTAACACACAGAGGGGGCCATAGGTAATATTTTGAAGATAAAAAATTATCTTGAGTTTAAAGGTGCATTATACTTTTGTGAAAAAAAATATTAATTTTATTTCCTTTCCTGCTTAGTAAAACAATAGTTGTCTTACTGCTGGGAGACTTTAAATTCAAAAGATATTGCAGTAAAGGACCATCTGGCCCGTCCAATTTACCTGTTTCTCTATTTAATAAATCATGCACCTTTACACATTTGTCAGACTGGAGTTATGTCTTTCCAAGCAAGAGTTGTACCTCTTGTGGGCCGGAGGGGGATTACAACTCCCACCATCTACACCCATGCAGAGAGAACGCCGGTGGTTGCTTACTTTTGCTTTAATGTAGTAATGTTTCAAAATAAAAGCAGCTCCAATTAATCCTCATAGTATTTGGACCATAGAGAACATTACCTCAATACTGTCCGAGTTTTAGTTCGAGTAATTGAATGATAAAGTATCCCCCTCCTGCCCATTTTACCTAATGTACGCCGCCTCCCCTTGGATGTGGAATCTGGTCCTGGGACCAGACAGCTCACAGCAAAGGACAACCTTTTTACTTTGACAACAATGAAAACCCTGCCCCCCCCTTGACAGGTTTTTCCCTTATGCTATTTGAAGATTGTCCCTCTCTGCAAGCCATCTGGACACCACCTTTCTGTTCTGAGGTGAGCAGTTACATCAGTAAAACAGGTGGAAGGGGGATATTTTATCATTAAATTACTATTGAACTACAACTTTGACAGTATTGAAATAACACTCTCCATGGCCCAAATACTATGAAGATTAATTGGAGTTGCTTTTATTTTGAAACTTTACTATCCCTTTAAGACCTCCAATTCTAGAGAGATTTCCAACACATTTTTCGTTGGACACATCTCTGTTATCCATGATGTTAAACGTTCCCATTCATGACACAGCCTTCAGTTCAGTTCAGTTCATACTTTTATAAATGTTCTAGTGACATTATTTGCATGTGAACAGCAATTGTAGCTAAGATCTCTTTCAAAGTGAAATAACACTGAACATAATAATGATTAAAATGCTATAATATTCATGGCAATTTACATCTCAAGGCACTGTGCCTATAGGCGCAGTGACAGTTTTAGCTGCTCTTGGTTCATAGTTGTAGTTGTGAGGCATCTGTAATTGTAAATGTGTAAATGCTACCCCATCATAATGGAATTAGCATCTGGGATTAGAGTGGATGCTTAGCCAAACTGTAATGCTGGCATCCACTCACATCTGCTCACCTCTCCAGACACTGTCTGTGGATTGTGGCATATTGTTGGTGAATTCACAGGTATATGGTGCCAGAGACATTTTATGGCATGCTATCGATATGCTATCACTACAAATTCTCCACCATATCACCATCCTGCCACTTTGGTGCATACCCCCATGTGAGGTCTTACCAGCTATCTGTAGAGTGACATTAGTACCTCTTTTCCTGCTTCTAATGCCTCTTCCTATACACCATGAACCAGATTTGCTTTTATCATTTCTTTATTGCATTACTTTCAGCTCAGTACCATTAAGCCTACATTTCACCTCTTGTTTTCTTTGCAAGAAATGCATTTTTTTGCAACTTTCAGCATTAACGTGTAGATCCCTTATTCTTGTCCATTCCTCCAATTTTCATAAATCGTCATGCATATGTTTTTTCCATCCTGAAGAGTAAACCCTGTTGCAGATTTTTTTTACCATCTGGAAAAAGGAACTTCTTACCTTGAATAACACCTCTAATATCAATAATGAAATAATGAAAAAGAGAACAGGCCCTACCATTCACCTTGGTGGCACTCGACTAGTGACCCAATTCATACCATTTATTATAACATGCTGTTTCCTGTCCTTCAGTCAATTATTTATTCAGTCAACTAATTTTTAGCCCAGACCCAAACTATGCACCTTATTAATTCAGCTTCATATATCAAAAGCTTTACTAAGATCCAAATAATCTACATCTACAACTATACTCTAGTCCAGTGTTTTTCAACTCCTGTCCTCAGGACCCACTAACAGGCCAGGACTTAGGTATTTCTCTGCTACAGTACAGGAGTGGTGATCAGAGGCTCATTCACATTGATTAACTCACCTGTGCTCTAATAAGGAAATCATCAAATCCTGGCCTGTTAGTGGGTCCTGAGAACAGGAGTTGAGAAACACTGCGCTAGTCTATCACATGAGTAACATAATAGAAAAATTCAAACAAAATTTTTGGCAAGATATTCTTATTGTAAAGCTAGGTTGCCTTGGATAATGAATGTCATTGGACTTCAGATATGCTTCAATTCTTCCTTCCAATTGTGTTTCCATAATTTCCCTACTGTTCTTGGAGGAACTTCATCTGTACCAACCTGTCTTATTGCAGTTAAGGCAATGTGCAAACCTTATGTGACTTGTTGAGGTGGATGGATAGGTATTATAAAGGGGACCAGTCATCCTGGCCTGCTACTCACTCTCTGCAAGTCACTGAAGGTCCTAACATGAAGATGTTAGAAACAGTTGTTTTTAAATGTGTTCAATGGTTTTAAAATACACCCTAAGCGTTATTGCTCAAGAAATCATAGTTTGCCAATCTTCTGGGGCATTTTTAATTTAGATAGGAATGACTGTGTGAATAGTTAGGTACTCGCCTAATATTGGAGTACCTTGATGTGGCGGGTGAGCTTAAACATATTTTAGCCAAACTATGCAACGAAGACCCCAAATTTACTAAAGTGGTATAATATATGCTTTACATAGGGTTCACAGTTGGACAGTCTGTATAGAGGAACTCAGATTTGTTTTGCTTTGGGTTTCTGTAAATAACAAGCTGGAATAATTATAGAGAAATTCAACTATTTCCTGATCTCCCTCCACAAATAATTTCCTGACTTTAATCTTACATTTATATTTTCTTTTTACACTTACATATTATCTTTTACAGATGTGATACTTGTCCTTGTTAAACTTGAAATGTTTTATCTTTATCTGAATGAGTCTGCCTGTATTTCGTGTATGCTCATTTTTATCATATACATTATCTGCCTCCTCCTTAGAGAATCCTTTTCCTTTTACCTTTGTTTACATCTGATGCAGAATTCAGTTGCAGGTAAAATTGAGTGTTTTACTTGTTCCCATTGTTCCTGCACATCTTGAAGAAATATCCTCTCTGCTAAGGAATTACTTATATGTCCACCCAGAAGAGAAAAATATGCACTTTTAAAATATGTCTTTTGTTTTAGTGTGAGGACTCATAGACATTACCAGTTGTATTTTAAACCACACTGACCAGTGATTACTGATACCCTTTAGATACATCTGACACTGTATCGGTATATGTGAGTATCAAATTTAGTACTCTTTTCTTGTGAGTTAGATCCTTCACCAGCTGTATAAAGTGTGCCTCTAGCAAGCAGTCCAGGAAGTCCCTACTCCTTGATGATACATCAACAGGAATTTGCCCGTCCACATCTGGTATATTACAATCTTCCATAATTATCACATCTCCTCGCACTAATAGCTCTTATTTCCTCCATTAATACTGTATCTAATGCTTGATCTTGTTCTGAGGGCTTACCAATTACTCCTATCAACTTTATCACTAGTTTTAAAACATTACCTAAGCACTCTCTAATTTTTCCATTGTATGCTGTGTTAAAGTAGACTTGATGTAATCATTTACATAAAGAACAACTCCTCCTCCCTTCTTCCCTTGTCTGCCTTTTCTGAAAAGATTGTGCACAGGTATAATAATTTCACAGTCATTACACTCACTGTACCCCATGCCAAAATTATCCATAATCATTATTGTAATTAGTTCAGGAATTTTATTCCCTAAACTATGAGCATTTTTACACATACCATTCAGATCCTTTCCAGTATTTTCCCCCTGACATTACTGTTTAAATATACACCCTATCTCTGTACTCATCTTATGAATTTTAAAGCTAACCACAGTATCCTTGTCTACCTATATATGTTCAAAAGGGGCTAATGTTCCTATTACTTACTATGAAGATCAGTATTCACTACCTCAAGCTCTCCTGTACAGTACATTATAAAACAAATCATAGTTTAGACAGCAGTTGATTCTGTTGCTTGGAAAAAAAAGATATGTTTTAGCTGTAATAACCTGTTAACAAAAACTCTCCCAGCAGTGGGAGTACTCTTGTTGTACTAAGCTTGGATTCTTTGCACCCAAGAGGTTAAATAGTTTTGTGCAACTGGAAACATTGCAGAAAATGATATTTCACTGCAAATGTAGCCATACACACTGTATGAATCATCATAAAGGTTTGTCACTTGTAGGGAAAGATCAGCTTTAACAATAACAAGCTATTGGAGTTTACCCATCACGTTAGATGTATGCTTACTTCTACTGTAATATCCAAGCATGATAATGGGGAATAGGTTCCCAGCATGTGATAACTGGAATATGTAGTCATTTAAGAAATAATAATGATATGCAAAATGTAAGAGCATTCACCCAGTTTGTACAATATTACTACAAAAAATAATCATAGAAAGCACCTATTTTTCCCTCACAATCCAATTTTTCATGGGTGTTACTTTTTTCTTTTTTTCCTATTACTGTTAAATCTGACTTTAATATTTTCTACTGCTTGGGGAAACCATGATATATGGCCTACCTGTTTAATTTTTGTTGGAAGCTCTTGGAATGATGAAATAAATTGTATATGACATAAGGTTCACAAAGAACATTTGTGGTTATTCATCATAGTCTGCTGTAGCACTGGTTCATTACTAGGACTAAAATAGGACCAGGTTTGTCGAAGAAAACAAAATTCAAATTACATTTTTTCCCCTGAAACATGTGGATCCATTTTTTCGCAATTTTGCAACAAAGATATTGATAAATGATCCACTATAAATCCTATTAAATGTGGAAAATAGTTATAATTTTAACATAGTTACTGGAACCTCTATATGTTACCTAATAACCTTTGCAAGTTTTTTTACAAGGATTAATAATGTGCACCATGGATTGGATCATTTAAGGTTGTGATATCTTCCAGAGTAATAATATTAAGAGCTCTTTGTAACTGTGGGTACAATCAGTGCATAGAGCCTCTTATGTTTCTTTTCCAGGCTGATGATTAAAGAATGATAAAGTGGATATGTCACACTAAGACAAGTTTAGTTTGTTTTACAGAAATTAAAACACTGCCCATATGTTGTACTAGCAATTTTTCTGAAATTAATACATTAACTATTGTGTTTTGGTCGCATAGTGTGACATTTAATGTACACTATGCTAATTATCACTGTTCAAGGCCAAATGTATTGCTTGCTGTACTACTGGAAATGTCCTTGTGGTCTATGCTTATATTAATTCATAGCACAGTGTATGCTATACTGGCCCAGTACCAGAAGTATTATAGTGCACGGGTATGCCTGGTGTTCACTGGGGGCCTTCTGTTTCAGGGTGTTTTGAGGCTCTGCCAAAAGAGGGCAAAGTAACAAAAATACTGCCAACCATAGGGATTCCTCCGTACTACCATAGAGGTAAATAGAGTATGAAGCTGAAGAGAGTACATGACAATGAGTATGGTTTTCCTATGGCTACTAGCTGTAGATAAAGTTATTTACTTCGAAGTCAAACACCAGACACCAGTTGAGGCAGTGAATGAAACACGATGACTGTACTCACAAATTGATAAAAGGTACTCTGAAGAGGAATTTCCAAGGATAGGCAATTACTTCAAAAGGTAAGTAGAAGTAAACAGGAACCAGGTAAATGCTAGGAACAGGAATTCTTCACCAGTGAGACAGTAGATTGAATAAGACTTAACTCTGCAAAAGAAGCAGAAGACCACTTGAGGGAGTCAGAGATCATGGCAAGCCAAACTCAAAGCCATGGTAAGGACAGGTGGCAATTAGCAAAATCGGGAGCCCGAACTTAAACAAGAAAAGCTACACAGAGTAGGAAGAAGGTATGGTGCTAGGAATGACCAGAGAAGCACAAAGGACACAGCAGTAAAAAAAAAAAGGTTGAGGGAAATAGAGGAAAAGGTAAAAATATACAAGGGGGAGTTAAGAAGGCACATCTGGATTGGGTCCTTACATGGGGCGGGCATTGGGTTCTTATTAATTCTGTTATCCGGCTGGTAGGGAGAGAGGCTTTTCCAGATACATAACACATAAATGTGGCTGTTTTTTCCCACAAATAGGAATAAAAAAAATAAGGTTATAACTGAACTTAAAAAGGACCCACATTTTTTCTTAGAAAAGGGGGCCTGCATTCACAATTTTACCAGGGGCTTCAGGGATTCTTATAACTGTCCTGCCAGCATATAAACTAATAGCATAAAGTGCCACACTGTGCCATCAACAAATAATGATTAATTTTGGAAAAAACTATTTATGTTAGAAACAAATGGTTAGCATAACATATAAGGGTCTTCAAGGCAGGGTCATAGCTGTTTATTATGAACAATGAACCTGTTACAGGACAAGCTCCCATTTTTTTGCCACTTTTTCAGCAGAAATTCCCTCACATAGAAAATGCATAAAATATACTACTTTTCTCTGCCTCTGATGTATTTTTTGTATGAACTTGGCTATTTTACACCCTTGCTTTCTATGGTTGCAAGAATTCCCACTGCAGTACTACTGCTGCTGAGTGCTGCAGTGGCGAAATCCAGAGCATTCTGCCCACAACACTAACCATCAGACAGTACAACTCTGGCATACTCTTACAAAATAAATGTGTCTTAGGGTATGTATAGCCTGGAAGAGAGAAGAGGGAGAGGGGATATGATAAAAACATTCCAATACATGAAGGGATTCAACAAAGTGCAGGAGGGAAGTACATTTCAAAGGAGTAAACATGTTAGAACAAGAGGCCATAGTCTAAAACTAGAGGGGCAGAGGTTTAGACGTAATGTAAGAAAGGTTTACTTCACTGAGAGGGTAGTAGATAAGTGGAATAGCATACCAGCAAAAGTGGTAGAAGGTAATATAGTGACAGAATTTAAGCATGCATGGGATAGGCATAAAACTGTCCTTAACATAAGGCAAGACCAAGGACCAATAAGGTTTGAGGTTTTTACAGTAGGAAAATGGGCAGACTAGTTGGGCCGAATGGTTCTTATCTGTCGTCAGATTCTATGTTTCTATGATATGCCAGCAGGGTGCAACACATGATATCAGTGTTTTAAAACATTTGTTTTCAATAAAATAATAGGACAGCATGTCAACCCCCAAAATGCTGGCAAGTTTTACTTATTTCAAGGAACTCATTAACAGTAGGTTAGCAGCACAACATGAGTAGTGGAAGTTTTGCTCCTCGATATCAAGTACAGTATCTCAATAGTTCACATATGAAATGTTCCTGAAGGACTACTACTACTACTACTACTACTACTACTATTACTACTGAGTCTAAATAATGCCATAGTATAGCACTAGGTGTCAGTACTACAATAGTGATGTCTTGTCTGTCTGAAAATAATGTATGATGTATGTGTCTGTCACTGTCTCTGTTGAGGTGTAGGAATTGGACCACCTGCCTCTCTGTGTTCACCTATCACTCAAGAGTGCTTTTTTTATTTTAAAATCTTTATTGGAGATAATCAAAAAACATTCACAAAGGAGGATATGAACAACAAGTCATATCGCTTAAAGTGAGATATTATAAGGTAAAACACAAGCATATTCCATGATACGAGACATTAAGATAAAGTAAACATGACAAAGCTAATATCAGTAATGCAGTAATCCCATGCTTACAGAAATGCTCTAAAATTAAAACTGAGTGGGAAAATCTCAAATAGGACAATGAAGTCATGCTTCTATTGAGTCAGAGGAAAGAGATAATGTGAAAGAAGAAACAGGAGAAAGAAAACGAAAAAGAAAGAGGGGGGAGCTATGAAAATCAGCAAGAAGACAAGAGGAAAGATAGAGGAGGGGAAGGAAGGGAGGGGAAAGGGATGCATAGCTACTGCAGCAGAGAGGAGCTACAGGTTCCATTAACAAGAAAGCTTGCTCAGCCACATAACAGAATGAATGAGTTGTGGCACTCAGGAGGTAACAAGGACAAACAACTATCAGGGTAGTGGATTTGTCGAGAGCCAAGGGGACCACACCACCGAGAAGGCAGGATCTCCTCCAGAGAGCAGGTGTGTTAATTTTTCATAGAGAGCCGTATCTCATCATCTCCTCCACTCCCCAATGGAAGGAGGCAAAGTCAACTTCCAATGAGGCGGAATACACATCCTGGCTGTCGTGAGAAGAGTATTGAGTAAAGCTTTCATGGACCGAGAACAGTCCAAATCCGAGAGTCCCACAGAAAAGAGGAGTAACATCGGATCCAATGATAAGGTAAGAGAAAGAGTCGTCGATAAAGCCTGTGTGATTTGATGCCAGAATGGGGAAATCAAGGGACACGACCACCAAAGATGTGCTAAAGTGCCTTCTGCCTGACAGCATCTCCAACATAGCGAGGAAACCTGTGGGTAATAGCCATGTAGAAGATGGGGCGATCTGTACCAGCGAGTGAGTAATTTATAGTTAGTTTCCAAAGCCATAGTGTTTCTAGATGAGAAGAGAGAGCGCTTACAGGCTTGTTCCCAAGGTTCAGGAGGGATTAGGATCTGGAGATCCTTTTCCCACAACTGTCAGTATGAGTGACAGTGAGAAGCGTCCAAGAAATCAGATAACCAATTAAAGAGTTTGGTAATGGTCCTTCGGGGCCGCAAGGTTCCTGAACAATCAGGTCTCAGCACAGGATGACAAAAGAGTTCAAATGGGGTGAGCGTCCGAATCATGTTGTTACCTGCAGGATGGGAGGTGATAAAATGACGGACTTGCATATATTTCCAAAAATCATTGGAGTGGAGATCCCAAGAATTAGATAAGTGGTCAAAACTGGCCAACTCTCCATCGGAGAGAACATCAGCCACCAGCAAGTCAGACCCCTGTCCCCATCCCCCAAAGACATTTTTGGACATTCCCGGAGGGAAGTCCGGATTATAGAGTAAGGAGGTCAGGGGGGAGAATGCGCTCGACAACCGGAGGATATCAGATTTCCAAGAGCGTAGTATCGGCGAGAATAAGGGGTGTTTAGCCACTGCAGAGAGAACGTTGGTTATATTACACCAAGGTAGAAACGTAAGGGGCAGTGGGCAGCATAGTGCTCACTGAATACGGACCCAAGTTTTCGAGGTTTCAGAGTGAAACCAATGTGGTATGGCACTGAGGAGTTTTGCCCTGTAGTAACGAGCCACGTCGGGGACCCCCAATCTACCTTGCTAACAAGATTGTGATATATGGGCGAACTTGAGACACGGAGAACCTCCACTCCAAACAAATCTAGTAAACAAATGTTGAGGTACGATCGGGGAAGAAAAATAGGAAGCGTCTGAAAAAAGTACAGGATCTTAGGAAGAAATACAGACTTAAGCAAGCTGATCCGCCCAGTCCAAGATAACTTAAGGGCACCAAGTCTGGAAAGATCTGCAGCAAGGGAACAAGCTAAAGGGACATAGTTATGTTTAAACAGATCAGACAGAGAAGAGGTAAGTCGAATCCCCAGATAGGGTATAAAATCCTTAGCCCACCTGAGAGGGGCAAGAGATCGAAGGCGACGAACCCGAGCAGGGGGTAAGTTAACATTTAACACTTCCGACTTCGAGAGATTTATCTTAAAGTTACTCACATCCCCAAAACGAGATAGTTCTTGAAGAACAGCAGGAAGGGACACCTCTGGGTCAGACACAGAGAAGATAACAGAGAAGATAACATCATCTGCAAATAATGAAATCTTATGCTCTTCATCTCCCAATCTGACCCCAGAGACACCAGCATGAGCACGAATCCTGGATGCCAATGATTCTATTACCAAAACAAATATTATAGGGGATAACGAACATCCCTGCCGCGTACCATTAAATAATCGAAAGGGCTCAGACACCGAGCCATTGACGTGTACCCAGGCAGATGAATTCACATAGAGAGCCATAACCTTGGTAAGGAAATTCTGTCAAATGCCGAAGCCTCAAAGCGATGCCTCCAAGAATCCCCAATCCACCCTGTCAAAAGCCTTCCCAGCATCAACTGATAGAAGTATCGTGGGATCCCCCCCATGGTGAGCTTGGTGAAGAAGATGAAGCAATTTGATAGTGTTGTCCCAGGTTTCTCTCCCCGGCACAAAACCGGCCTGATAGGTATGTACAATATCAGAGAGAAGGGGTCGGAGGCGATTGGCCAGAACCTTAGCATATATTTTTAAATCACGATTTAGAAGTGAGATGGGCCGATAACTAGAACACATAGTAGAATCTTTACCTTCCTTGGGAATGAGAGAAATAAGGGCCTCTGCGAATCTAGGATGGTGGTGAATAACCTCTGGAAGATCATTAAAAGAAGCCATGAGCAATGGGGCAAGGAGATGCATATAACGTTGATAAAAAGCTAAGGGAAATCCATCAGGGCCAGGGAATTTCCCTAGAGCCATTTGCTTAATAGCCAGCTCAACTTCCTGTTGTTGGATGTCCCTATCCAATTCAAGTGCTTGGATCGGAGAAATTTTGGGGAGACCTGAACCAGCAATATATGCTACTTAAGCATCAGTAGGGGAAGCTGGCCTGTCAGGAATCAAAATGTATAGACCAGCATAAAAGTCTTTGAAAGAGGCGGCGATAGCAGGTAAGTCACGAACAACAGTTCCAGAGGAATTGACGAGATGGGTTTAGCTGACTTAGGACCCTTATACTGCCGGGACAGCCAACGACCTCCTTTGTTAGCGTGTTCATAAAAGTAACGTTTGGACCACACAGAGGAACGATTGATTTGAGTAGTGAGGAAAGCACAAACACATTCCCTACAGCATTTCATCAGGGACAAAGCCTCATCACCACCCCTACATTGGTGAGCACGTTCCGCCTTAGCCAAGGCGTCCAATAAACCCGAACGTTCTGCCCTAGCCTGCCGTCTACGCTGAGCAGAAAGTTGGATCGAGGAACCTCTCAGCACACATTTAAGCGCTTCCCATAACATGGTTGGGGAAGAGACAGAGTTCTCATTGGTAACCAAGAATGACAGAAGAGTATCTTCAATGCGCGCAGTGGAGGTCGGATCCAACAGGAGAGAGGTATCCATTCTCTATCCAGTAGACGCCGGCAGAGTCATAGGAAACTGTAAGGTAAGATCGATAGCGCCGTGATCTGACCACATTGCCGGGTGTATAGATGTGGAAGAGGCGTACTGTAGGTGAGCCTGAGACAACAAGAGAAAATCAGTTCTAGAATAGGTAGCATGAGGATTGGAGAAAAAGGTATAGGAACGTGATGAGGGATTCAGTAGGCGCCACACATCCATAAGAGAGTGGTCCAGCAAAAGACGCGTACCTTAGCATAGTGAGTGGGAGGCAAACTGGCCAAGCCAGTAGAACAGTCATCAGTTGGATCCAAAACCGTGTTAAGATCCCCCCCAACTATCAGAACTTCCTTCTCCAAAGGCATCTAAATCTTGGAGAGCATTGCGCAGAAAAGAGAGTTGTCATGAATTGGGGGCATAAAGATTAGCCAAAGTAAGGCGCAGTGCTCCCACCCGGCCCTTAACAAAAATGTATCTGCCCCCAGCATCCCTCAGCACATCCTCACAGTCAAAACTCAAAGATTTATGTAGAAATACAGCAACACCTGCTTTCTTACAAGGAGCATTGCTCATAAAGGAGGTGGGAAAGCGAGCGTTACTACATGAAGGCAAGCTATCTACGGAAAAATGGGTCTCCTGAACAAAAAACACACCTGGCCCCCCAGTCTAGAGAGATCTCAAAATAAAAGGGAGCGTTTAAACGGGGAATTCAGCCCCTTGGCATTCAACGACACCACCCTAAGATTGAATGACATGGCCACTATGGGATCAAAGACCCGACTAGTTATTCAAGTCAGACAAAACCCGCAACGCCTCAAAACCGCCCAGGGAAGGAAGAAAGGTAAAGGGTAAAGGGCAAAAGGGAAGGGAACAGAAAAAGAAAGAGGAAGAAAATAACGAGAAAAGGGAAGAGAGTAGACAAAGGTTAGCTGAAAAGGGTGAGAGAGCACCGAGGAAGAAATACTACAAAAAGTGCAGTACACATTAAGGAAAGAAATACAAACCCGCAGTAATCAAGCCAAAAAGAGGCTAAACCAGAGCAAGATTTCGGGGAAGTGTGGTAAGAAAAGGGAAAACTCACCAAAGAGCGGTAAGTCCTGGCCCTAAATAAGCAAAGGAAGGAAAGCTATGAGTCGGAAAGGATTGAAGAGGAATCAAAAGTAAGAGTAAGGCTTGACCAAAGAGACAAGAGGGTATTGGAGCGGGAAAAAAAAAGGAGGGGAGACAATGCAGCGCTACCACAAAATTGCGCCTATTAAGGGCCTGTCCAGATATCTAGAAAGTTGGGATAAGAACTTGCCCACCTCCCAGGCAACAATGATGTAGTATGAGGCGCACCGTAATAGGATAAGGAAGTACTGTACTAAGTAGTGCAAACATCTAGGGCAGGGGATCATGGAAGAATAAACTGGAGTTGCCGTCGACTGAGGGTATTGGGCCGCTGCATCACATCCCAATGAACCCAGGTCGGGAGCATAAACAGAACAAAAGTAAACATTGGGATTACATAATAAACATACACATTTACATCTTTGGAATTAAAATTCTATAAACCCTTCAGAGCTACTTCTGAAGACTACGTAATAACAGTATAAAATGCAGGAGAAGAGGCAAAGCCCCCAAGCAGGAACCCCACACATTGCCATGAGTACACTGAAGACTAAGTGGGACCAAGGTCCTCTAGAATGAAGGCTATGCAGCTGCATCCACCCCCCATCAGGAGAGGGATGAAAGAGAGGCCACAGAGGGAGAGGGGGGATCAGGCAAAAATCAGCAGAAGACAGGGGGATGAGAGGAGGATGCAGCGCAACAACCACTAGACCAAAACACCCAAGCGAAGCGTGGGCCAACGTCATAATACAGTTAGAACCTCAGTAGCAATCGAGAATAGTATACTATCGCCTAACTGAAGGATATGATGGCGATGCAGTGCAAAAATTCCCCCCTATAGGAGAGACTTATAAGTCTACAGTATGCTGTAGAAATTAAAACAAGCAACATCTCCCTCTAATCAAAGGGAGTAGAGTGACATGCACAGACAGCTCCCCCATAAAGAACCATCACTGTAGAATCGCAGCTTCACCCACCGGGGACAGAGAGAGAGACCACATGAGGGGAAAATCAGGGGAAAGACAAACACGAGACCAGTAGGAGAGGGGAAGAGGACGGAAAAGTAATAAAGGTGAAGCCTCGATACACCGTTAAGTTGTCAGCAAGTATACCCGAAAGCAAAACACATTCATGAGAACCGGGGTGTAACGGTTTTCTGACACTCAGACCAGGGTATGAAGTAAAAACACAGTTTTATTGAAAATAAAACAAGGCCCCTAGAGGCCAGCACAGAAATAGCAACAATGGCAATAATGACAAAGTGAATGCACACAATGACAATGGCAGGCACTGGGATGGATAGAGAGTATTTCCCCAAAGGGTTAATAAATGAAATGGGTGAGATATACAAGATTGGCCAACGCCCAGGATAAATAGCAGTCTCTGGAACACAGTCTCTCAATAGCAGGATAGTGGAGTAACTGCACTGAATACACTCTCAAGTTGATATACTAGAGCCCAATGTCCAGAGCTGAACCGGTACCACCACCGTGGGCTACAGAGGAGTGCTATTGCCACGCTCTACAGATCAGAACCAAAATCGCCCTCCACTAGAAAAGTAGTAACCCTGCATGTGCCGCTAGGATTGTGCCCATACACCCCTTGGGTGCTGTACTGATGGTGACTGCACAAGCTGTAATAGAGCCAATGTCCTCTGGAGTGCAATGGGAAAGTACCTTCAATGTCTGTGGCCCTGAGCCAGAGGATGAACACGGACTGACAAGGCTCTGATGGAAATAAGAGACACACAGAAGCACTCAGAGGAAAGGCTATGTCAGAAAATGTATGCTTGGCAAGATATATCGGAGGCACCAGACCGGAGACTACAGGCACTGCAAGGGTTAAATGGTTCTGTACACAAGCGAGTACTTTGGCAGCCAACAGAAGGCAAAGCAACCTCAGGCTACAGCTACTGACAAGTGAGAGGAACAGTGAGTCGCTTAAACAGTTCAGAATGTCACCGAGGCGACTGGAATGACACAGGAACACTGGAACAGCAGGCAGAACCGGAACGGTAACTGGAACAGCAGACAGGCCGGAACAGCAGCCGGAACAGCAGGCAGGACCGGAACAGCACCGGAACAGCAGGCAGGCCGGAATAGCAACCGGAACAGTAGGCAAGACCGGAACAGCACTTGGAACAGCGGACAGGCCGGTGTAGCAACCGGAGCAGTAGGCAGGACCGGAGCAGCACCGGAACAGCAGACAGGCCGGAATGGCAACCGGAACAGCAGGCAGAATCGGAGCAGTACTGGAACAGCAGATAGGCCGGAATCAATCACAAAGCAGGGTCATCAGCCAGAACCGGGTCAATTCACGGAGCAGGGTCGTCAGCCAGAACCGGATCAATTCACGGAGCAGGGTCGTCAGCCAGAGCCGGGTCAAATCACGGAACAGAATCAGGAGCAGAGTCAGACTAGCCGGGTCGGTACACAGAAGACACTGGAATATGGCAACAAGGTTCAGCAACAAGAACACCACGAAAGGGCAACTGACAATTGCCCAAGCTCCAGCATTTAACGGCACATCCTGGGCGGGCCAATCAGTCTCCACCAATGCACAGGTACATCATGATAGATTGACAGGCAGACACGGGGACCGTGATACGGGGCCACGGAAAATAGACCGTGAGGCCACCCGTAATCACTCCACCCAAGATCTCGCTAGAGTAGGCAAAAGAGAGCAGAAGAGCAGTTTGTGGAAGACATACCCATCCACAACCGTGGGCCACCAAGTCCCCAGATGATGCTCGCGGGGGCCAGATGACTAGACATCTAACCCCACCGAACACCCATACAAACGGCCCAACAAAAGGCCAAATACAAGGCCCCCCCACTCAACCCGATGGAGCCATACCCCCATGTCACCCAGAGAGGAGAAGAAGAAAAATAAGGTGAAGGCTAAAGAAGGAAAAACATGAAATCCAAAATAAGATGGGGATATGGCTCATCGACCGAACATAGAACCCAGCAAAGTAACTTATATAAGAAACATTAAAGGTAATGGGAAAACATCATTAGGTAACAAAAGAAGAAAACAAGAGACTGTCCCTTAGCAGGAACAGTGGCGAAGAGTCCAAAAGTTCATGCAGGAACATCCATGTCTCCACCCGCAGTCGGACCCTTCCGAGGAGAAAAGCCAAGGGTATCAGCTGAAAGTCTTTTAGACGGAGGGGGGGCATCACGCCAATCTGGCTCCCTGCTCCTTAGGGGCCCAAACAAAGTCGGGCGTGTCTCCCGAGGCAGATGTAAGTCCAGAGGGAAGATGGAGAAGGGAACAAAAATCCTTGATCTCCTCTATACGCGGCAAGGGGTAGGGGATACCTCTCACACGAAGCTCGTCTGCCAGCAGGTTAAACTGACGCCTCAGTTGAAGGGTACTGATAGAAAGATCATTGAAGAGAGTGACTTTCGAGGTTTCAAAGGTAAGGTATGGCAAGTTACGGGCTTTCTGCATAATCAAGTCTTTCTGGACATGATAGTGGAGGCAACAAATGACGTCCCTCTGGCGGTCAGCCTGCTGCATCCGTGGGCGAAGAGCATGGTGCGCTTGGTCAAACTTAATGTTCTCCACAGTTGTGATATTGATAAGATCGTCACACAATTTCTGGAGGGTAGGCACCAGGGCAGAATTAGAGACCGATTCCGGAAGGCCCTTCACTCGTATATTCAAGTGGCATCCCAGGTTCTCCAAATCGTCCAGCTGATTGCGTAGCATCTCTGTAGCATCATCTTGCTGGGTGATGAGTCATTGCATGTCAGTCTGAGTAGAGAGGACTGATTCCTGTGTCGTCTCAAGGTTCCCAACTCGCGTACCTAGAGCTTGCTATCACAGTGCCTGTGATCCTCCTGTCACTCTCGTTTGTGGTACACTCTGATTTGCTGAGTTGGTTTGGCCTGCCCCTGCTGACCTTTTTATGCCTGGCCATGACACCTGTCAGATGCCCTTTCATGGTGTTTCTGAGCCAGTTTTGCTGTTGCTGTGTTCCTGTGTACGGATTCCTGTGTACCGATTTGGCCTGTCCTGACTACGCTCCAGTGTTCCTGATAGTGATTGACCCGGCTTGTCTGCGAACCACCTCCGTTACCTGACCCGGCTTGGCTGATGTTCCTGCTCGTGTTTGACCCGGCTTGTCTGAGAACCTCCTACGTGTTACGACCCGGCCTGGCTGACTTCCTGCTCCGTGATCGACTACCGGCCTGCTCCAGCGACCCACTTGCTCCTGTTGTCGCCGCCACGACATTCTTACTTCTGCTGTCGCTGTTTGCCCAGCTGCAGAGTGACCACTTCACCCTTGTGTTGCCTCAGTCCAGTGCAGAGTTCCGTGCTGATTTGCAGAGCTGTGCTTCCTTCACTGAGCCTCCGTACGCTTGCAGAGCTACTACACCATACTGAGCCTTCTGTTGTTAAACATGCATTTTAACCCTTGCAGTGCTGCCTCGCTCTTGCAGAGCCTTCATTCCCTGGTATAGAGCCTTAACCCGTTGTGCTACGTCTGCTGAGTCAGCCGCTTGTGCGGACGGCGACTCATACGATACAACTGCAGAGTAGTCACGTTAAGCCGGTCCGGTAGGGCGCCATTGGCTCTTGGTCTTACGTTGGTTTACTGGTGGACTCCGTTGTGGCTTTTGGCTCAGTGTTGCAGCAAAGGGTAGGCTCAAAGCTCTGGCAGGTTCCCGTTGGTATACGCCCGTGGGAGCTATTGGCTCAACTACCGCTAGCTGTCGGTCTCCGGTTATACGCCCGTGGGGGCTATTGGCTCAACTACCTCTAGCTGTTGGTTTCTGGTTACACGCCCGTGGGGGCTATTTGCCAGCTCTTGCATTTCAGGCTATATTGAGATTACGCCCGTGGGGGCTACTGACTCTTGCACTTGAAGAATCAGTTGTCTCATTGGGCACGCCCGCGGGGGCAATTTTGGGTCACTGTTCTGCTGAATCTACCATTGGTCATGGATTGCCTAACAGCATTATTACCTTAAGAACTGAAGAGAAGAGATAAGACCCTCCATGTCCACCTTAGTAGGCAAAAGTTGAAGGTCCTGACGGGTCAAAGCCTGCGACGTGTCCGGGGAGCGGTTCTCCTTTCCTGCCCCTGCCATCACATCAGGAGAAGTAGGTTCCAACAGAGGTAGGCCGCCTCGTGCATCACTAGATTTGGGTTTAAAGTATGCACCAATAGACATAGATTTTCTCCTCCAACCCTTCATAACCCTCCCGTCGGGTCAGAAAGTAAGTTGGGCATCTTTCTGAGTGCCAAAGAGTGCTAATAAATCGCGTTTAGAAGCTTAGGGCTCAGGAACTCAAGAGCTACACGTCCGCCATGCTCAAGGTGCAGCCCAAGAGTATTTTTAATTATCCCTTTCACTGTCAGTGTCACTGTCACTGTTGGAGATGTACTTAGCATTGAAGGGGATTAAAGTAGTTTTGGATGCAGAATTGATTTACATCCAGGGCTGGATCTCAAATTAAAAAGAGTAGGCAACTGTCTAGAGTGCCACATTTTTTGTTAAAAATGTATTTTTCACATTTATCTACAATGTCCTTTCCCTCTATTTCCTGTTTTGCCATAACTGGGATGGAGCTATATTGGGTTGTACTACTACTTTTTCATTTGTTGGACCTAAATATGGACCAACTATTTAACATAATATCAAAACAAAGGTTCTGAATTTACCAATACTGCTACAATGTTAGTCCAATGGAATGTAGGCCTCCATCTAAAAGAAAAGCTTGATAAGGGGAACACAAAACCTAACCTGTCCTGAGAGGAACTCCATCAGTCTATAGGCTGTAGTATACTGAAGAATGGTATAAACAGCAGAAAGGGAATGGTTACATTATATATTTATATCCAATATTTCTGTGCTCTATAATTGCGCTTTGTCATGTCATCTTGAAAATGATAAAGCTCTCATATAAAGGACTGAAATGTTACCTATCTGAATTATGAGCTAAATTGTTTTGTTTGAATCTTGCCTGCGTGTGTGTGTGTATATATATATATATATATATATATATATATATATATATATAGACACACAAATACATTTACATATAAGCTGTTACATTTCATGGAATGAAAATACAAAAGTGTTATATAGAAGTATAATAATTACAGTAAGTTAAGTGCATCTGTTGCTCTGGATTTTTAAGTAAATTAAAACCCCGACAGACAAAGCTTAAGAGCTTAACTGTAATTTGGCACTGTTGCACAATGCCGCTCTATTTATAATTTTTGTTTAGCATAGCAAATAGACAAGGGACCCAGATGGTGTCATTTTATCAATGTGGTAAAACTTGATGATTTTGCAGGTTCTCATCTTTGACAAGTAGTAGTACAATGGCTGCATTTTGGCTAAACTATTGTTCCTTCTTTCTTTAAATATTTGGATTCTTTTAACATCTTGAATACTAAAATTCCAATGTATAGTAAAGCATCTAGAATCCAAGGGATTATGCCTTTTTTTTCTTGAAGGTCACTGATGTACTAAGTGGAAGCGGAGCAATTCTGTAAAAATAAACAGCACCATATAAGGCAAGTTAAAAATTCCCCAAATTGCCCAATGAATGCTACAGATATTTCCATGCATTGCTTTACATTGGGGAATTTTCATTTGTGCCCTGTGGTGAAGTTTGATTGCTTCAGAATTACTCCTGGTAGAGATGGTGTGATAAATTCTCTGTTCTCCACATCAGTAGTTCTCAATGTTGGCACTCGTGACAGACCAACAAGTTGACATTTCAATATATTATTCTAGGTCGCGCTCACAACTTCATCAAAGGTATAAGGGAAACAGGTATATCTTATCAATATATGGGATATATACTTATAACAATACCAATATACCAGATAAAACAAATATCAACTCAAATCAAATCCCCCAATTGCCCATTCAGTCTTTTATACAGTTCAGCGGATGGAACAAATGATGAGTAGATGAAATAGATGAAATGGGATGGAGAAAAACAAATAATCCACAATCTTTCACTTTAGACGTAGGTTCTCATGCAGCCTTATATGGTCTTCCTCCATATAGCTTATAAAAACATGAACATCTACAAAAAAGCGCAAAGAGTACCATCTAAAAGCAAAGTAACATTTTATTCGCCAACACGCAATCTTCATAAAAACACTTACAGAATTCTCAGTAATGTGCACAAAAGAGAAATATCCCCCAGGTATCCAATCTCCCAAATCGCCTTGGCGTTCTCCGAATGTTGCTTGTCTCTCCGCTCTCTCCCACAGCGTGCACTGGAGCCTTCCCCAGCCGATGATGCAATCAATCACCAGCCGCTTACTCAACTGTGTTCTCTCAGCTGCAGCACTCCAATGACAGCTCCACAAGCAGAAACCTCACCAGAGCACGGAAGCTTAGAATACAAATGGAGAAATACTAGTACACACTGGAAATATACTTATATTAACACACCCTACGCGTTTCACGGACACTACTATCTGCTTCCTCAGGGTGTAGGGTGTGTTAATATAAGTATATAAGTGCTCTGCATTACTAAAGAGCTGATGAGGGGTGAACTGTGCAGGTGGATTTATATATATAATATATATATATATATATATATATATATTATATAGACAGGAGGAGATGGAAGGGGGAGAGTGGACCACAGGATAGAAGGGAGGGGATCAGATGGAGGAAATCGAAGGGAGGGGAAAGTACCTGTGGAGATGAAGAGGGAGAGAAACAAGGGAAAGAGACTGAAAGGAGGCAAGCAGATCAGAGGAGATGGAAAGAAGGGAGCAGGCCAAAGGAGACTGAAGGGTAAGGAATGGATGAAGGAGGAATGTGGAGGTCACAAATATAGATAAGGGAAACAATGCTGTAAACTTGCTGTTTCACACATAAATCATCCTAAATACTAGTAATGCTCATTGAGAAGCATATAGGGTCCACTTCAAAAAGCTAGAGAAGTACAATTTTGGGGAAAACCAACTGAACCATTGGAGACAAATGAAAATTATCAAAATTCCTATGGCTTTAAATGTGTTTTTTTAGCCTCATGAATGCTAAAGTTGGATACTTTTCTAGTAAAAAGGGTTTTTGAAAGCCATTTAATTCAATATGAATTTAATTTGATCTTTATAGTGCAGTTGGTTTACTCCTGTTAGGCTTTCTTTGTCCCTGCTGTTTGCTGTCTCCATTAAAAAGCAGAAGAGAAACAGTCAACAGTGCTTTGGATAATAGCTGGATTAGCACACAGAACAAGCATTTGACTTTGCCACTCAGTGGATTGATTTTGTAGGCCTTGAATAATTTGCGCTTGATCATGCATGCAGTACATCAAGGCGGCCTCTTGCCGAGCAAGAGAGGAAATGGTTCAGTTGAGTCAGTATAAGGTCTGATTATTCAGTCACAGCCAGGTAACAGCTGCAGGCTGGAAGCTTAGTGCTGGGAACAGGGAAAGATTAAGTCGGGGTGAGAGCTGGTAGCAATAATCAGTATTCAAACCAGATTTTTGTTCACAGAATAAGATAAGGTAGTCAGACTTTGGACTTCCAGCTGTTGAAAGCTACAACACTCATCATGATTGGAGCTGAAGTACAAAACAGCTGAAGGGACAAATATTAACTATCATTGGAATAGGGTATGGTAGAGTAAAGTGATACTTGTTATGGTATTCTTTTTAAATGTAATCTCTTACCTCCATTGTCTGTGTTAATTATTCCTTAGACTCCAGTAGAGGCATCTCTTTCTGTCTGGCCAAGTGGTGCAAAATGTATCTCACTTTCGAGGTGTGAATACCTCCAGCAAATTGGTGCATAGAGAGTTTTTGACTGCAGCCAAAGATGGCTAATTATATGGAATGTATAGATTAACACAAAGAGATGGCTCTACTGGTGTCTAAGGAATAATTTACACAGAGAATGGTGATAAGAGTTTCACTTCCAATGGAATTCAGATTTACCCAGAATTTACATGAAAATACAACTTGCCTTGAAAGCTTGCTTTCTAAAGCTACTCAGATAGCCAATAAAGGAATCACTTTTACTCTACCGTTCTCTTGCTTTTTCTATAGCTAATACTGTAGTACTTTTTACCTGGAATATGATCTACATAATAGGAAAGCACAAGCTATTGTTGAAAACAAGTTGAAATGCCTTAATAGCCTTAATGAGCTGGAACAGAGGAAGAGAAGTGTATAAATGCTCTGTTGCCAGTTGTTCACCTTCAGTATCGTATGTGGTCACCTGAAGATCAGTAAGTACTGGTCCAGCAGACAGGGAATATCCTAGTCAAGAACACAGAAACACAACAGACACCTCTCTGATATGGATATTTTAAAACATTGCCCTCTCAGTATGCAAAAAGAAACATATATTGCGCATATCTCTATAACTAGACAGAAGCAACATTATGGATCATCATCACAGTACAAAGTGGACCTGCTGGGTTGAGAAAGGATTGAGTAACTGACCAGGAACCTTGGGAAATACTCCTGGGAATACTTCTTGCTGTAAGGTTTACCCAGCATTTGCACTGGAGGCCAGGTTCATATGCTAGGAATTAAGCCAGAGGTCAGGTTGGGTTGTCAGGGTCACAAGCCAGTTGTCAGATTTACATGGTCAGAATAAGGACTGATGTCAGATGACAGTTAATGCAGGTAGCAGATAAAGGAGAATTCGGTCATCATGATGAGGTCAGAACAACAAAATCAGGAATAGTAAACGGAATATAACCACAGGTACTAAGAACCTTGAAAAAAAAAGGGAGCACAAAAACTCTTGAGATTAACATCTGATTCTGGAAATAACCTGCCTAATTAGCAGGTACTTACTGGAGCAAAAAATGAATCAGGTTCTAAGAAACATGACCTGTAGTAAACCATCAGTCATGAACTGTTCTCCACATATAACATTGTCTATCAGCATAGAAGGTCTCTCAGATCAGAGATGTGTAGCAGTCTTAAAAGATAAAAGGGGACAGGCTGAGGGCATACAAGCTATCTAATAGTAACACAACAACACTCAGGATGCCCCAAAGAATAAAAACCCTACTCACCATATCATAGAGAATAAAATGTTCCAAATATTGGATAACCTTAAGTGAGATGTCAATCTCTGTTATGAAAGCGTATTACCAATGGAGGCACACACGCATACATGGATAATATTTTATTTGAGTAGGTGAGTAGGTTCCTTATTCTTTGGAAGATGCTGAATCTTGATGTATTACTTGTAGAGGGCTTGTGTGCCCTCATCCTGTCCCCCTTTATGTTTAAAGAAGGCTAAACATCACTGATCTAGAAGACTTTCTATGCGGATAGACCGTGTTACATGTGCAGAAGAGTTTATGACCAATGATTTACTACAGATCATGTTTCTTAGAGCCTAATTACTTCAATTGATAGAATTGCTCTGGCAAGCATGCTTCCCAACATTTCAGATGGCCAAAGAGGGACAATTTTTCTTAGGTGGTGTTGCTGGACGGGCATTACCAAAGATTTCTAGGTTTTTTCATGACCTATTGAGAGACAGGGGGAGAAGGATTTGCTGCAGTAGTGAAAGGGTGTGTGAGGCCTAAATCTACTGATGCTGTGGGAGTTGCTGTGCTGATCCAGTGAAAGAGCTGTGGAGCAGGATGCAGACACAGCAAATGGCTGACAGCCCCTGGAGCTTTTCTTCTTTTCTGTGAATCTGAGTGGTAAGAAGTATCTACTCCTCCTGTCCCACTGACAGGGCAGTCTATTCATCACTGACACTAATAAAACGTATCACAGACACTTCCTGTGGATAATAGCTGCTTAAAACTTGTTGATTTCCCTAAAGGGCCCCAACACTTCTGTGCACCAGTTGATACCCTTCAGCCATTAGGGTGAAGCCGTGGGTCTGCAGGTGGTTTGGGGAGGGTGCTGGGCTTGGTTAGATAGATTTTGGTGTGTTAGTCAGTCACTGTATTACCTGCCTTACTCTATTCTTTTAATAAATGTTTATATTGTTTTGACTGTTCTCGCTGTGCACTGTGTTTATTTACAACTAGTTGAAGAGCTTGTGTACACAGGCCACAATGCCACCTAGCAACGGCTGTGTTGCAGTCATGTACAGTAGAGACGCGCTGGCAGTCTGTAGTGCTCATGACTGCAGCACGCACAGTCGTCTCTACTGCACATGACGGCTTCTGACAAACACTTTTAGTGAATTATTATATAGGATGTTCCTGCCTGGGAAACCTGTTCATGCCCTGGATGCCCAGTCAGGTGGCGGCACTGCCAACACTATGTATCCCAACTCCCACAAAAAGGAGGCTCAGGATCCCCTTGTAAAGCAGGAAGATGTAACCACGGATAAGGGGTCTGTTACACATACTGTTTATTAATAAATCTCCTAAAAAAAAGGGACACAGGTAGGAAAGAGGGATGGAGGGAATTTGGTGTCACGGGTCCCAGAGAAGTTCAAGAGTCAGTACGGTATAGTTAAATGCAATTTATTGACAACCGAAAGGTAAGCAAAATATATACAATATATACTGCAGGAACAAGCAGATGGTTACAGGCCAGCGAGCACTGGTATCAGGAATTGTAGGCTGCTGAGCCTGACCAATCTGCTGGAGACTAGGCCTAAGCCACTGGTAGTCTCTGCTGGAGCCAGGAGCAGGAACAGGAACACAGGATCTTGATCCGACGTAGCAGGCGTACCGACTCAAACCTGCAGTCAGTAGGGAGCGATATCTGACTCACGCCTGCAGTCACAATGGAGCGAACTGACATGCCTGCAGTCAGTATCAGAGCTGGTCTACCAGAGCTCCAGGTCTGCACTAGGTTGGGTGTCTGCTAGGTACAAAGAACAAACGTAATAGTAGTCAGACAAAGCCACATGTGAGCATCAGAGGGGGTAGTCAGGCAAGCCAGGTCATACACAGTTCAGGTAGTCAGCCAGAGCCACAGGTCAGCACCAGGTTGGATGGAAGACTAGCCAAGTCATACACAGAACCCAAGTTAATAGAACTGCTATGAACAACAACACAAGGGCAACTGAGTCAGGACTCAGTCTTCCTTTAAAACCCCTCCACAGGAAGTAGGTAGGAGGAGCAGCTCAGAGGGAGGAAGTAGGTAGGAGGAGACAACAGGAAGCAAACAAATAAAACAGAGGCCTGCTGCATGCTTGAAGCCTCGTGCCTGTAGATGACACTGAAACCAAGGTAAGCTGTAACATTTGGTCTCAGAGTGGGTCTGCTACTCCTAAAGAGAGACACTTGGAAAGTATGGGCAAGTAACACAAAGGTATGAATTCTGTAAACCTGTACTAGAAAAATGTGATGCTTTTATCTATAGTTGTGTATTACTATGTGATTTGTCTTATTCAAGCATCTTAGAGTTTACAGAATGCTTTGAAAGGTCAGTTCACAAATCTCATCTTATAATAAAATTATAACATTTTTCAGGCAGGTAGAAAAAAGGACTAAGGGGCCATACTGAAATTATTTAAAGGAGAATACCTCCTAATAATAACTCCCCACACTTACCTTACTATGGTGAGGAAATTCTAATGGCCCTGATGAATTTGTACTTTTATTCAAGAGATAACATTTTCAACGAGTCCATTGGTATCCATGGATGTGGATATGACAGTTGCTGGCAGTTTTTCCAAACTGAAGCAGTCAGAATACATGAGCCAAGCCTTCTTAACCCTTTAAGGACCAGAGGTTTGTGCAATGTATTGCAAATAATTATTTTGCAGACCCTCTGTTCCTTTTTTCTTCCTTACGCTGACAAGGAAGTATAAAGGCTTTAACCCTTTCACTGGTAGAGGTGTCCGCAAGGCATTGCAAAGTAATGCGTTTTGTATCCCTCTGCCACTAAAAGGGTTAATGAGGTCTGTTGTAAGATGTATGTGTTTGTGGGGTGGGGGGGGTCAGTTGGTGCTAGTTTCATGACACCCACATTTAGGAATCAGATTGGGGATCTGCCTCTTCTTTAACATTTAGTGTAATTTGGGTCTGTTGTCCTTCAAGTCACCAATTTTGGAAAACATTCTAAATAGTTTGCAGCAGCCTGATAATGGTATTATACAGCAGGTATGGTCTTGTGTGACAGTAAGACACTGGATTGGATAGGGAAGATAAGGCTGGGACAGGGTTGATGGCAGGACTGGCAATATGGAGGAGATTTTAATATCTCCACTAGTGATGAGCGAGCACCGTGATGCTCGGGTGCTCGGGTGCTCTGACCGAGCACCCCCTGCTGCTCGAGTGCTCGGCCGAGCACCCGAGCCCCATTGAATACAATGGGAGCACTCGAGCATCAAACCAGGCACCCCCTGCTCTGATGAGCGGAGGGTGCCTGGTCAATGTCCCCCTTCATGTCCGCTATGCCCCTCTTCCACAATGTCCCCCTTCATCTCCTCTATGCCATAGAGGAGATGAAGGGGGACATTGTGGAAGAGGGGCATAGCGGAGATGAAGGGGGACATTGTGGAAGAGGGGCATAGACTCTATGCCCCTCTTCCACAATGTCCCCCTTCATCTCCGCTATGCCCCTCTTCCACAATGTCCCCCTTCATCTCCTCTATGGCATAGAGGAGATGAAGGGGGACATTGTGGAAGAGGGGCATAGCGGACATGAAGGGGGACATTGTGTAAGACGGGCATAGCGGAGATGAAGGGGGACATTGTGGAAGAGGGGCATAGAGTCTATGCCCCTCTTCCACAATGTCCCCCTTCATGTCCGCAATGCCCCCTTCATCTCCGCAATGCCCCCGTACCTCCATTCCCTGGTGGTCCAGCGGAGCTTCTTCGGATCTGTGCCTCTTCCGGCACAGATCCTCTTCACCCGAGCTTGTCGGGCGAGCACATGGCGGTACTCGTACGAGTACCGCCATGTGCCGAGCAGAGCGATGCTCGAGCCGATCCGAGCATCGGCCGAGCACGCTCGCTCAACACTAATCTCCACTTTACTGCTGCCCCTGTGTGTGTGTGTTTCCTGATGGAGACATAAATTATGTAATGATGCTTTCTCTTTTATGTAAGTGTATGGGAGCATTGTAGAGGGAAGGTATTTAGGAACCAGAATCCTACATAGCCTCTACCACTCCACCTTTCTAAATTAGCAGGTTCAACAAGCTGTAAATCCCAGTCTGCAGTGATAGTAAGGAGAACGGAGTTTCACTTGCTATAAGCAAGAAGTACAGAGCAGAGCAGTGCAACAAAGCAGGATTTAAAAAGGTTTGTTACACCTGTACTATTTTTGTTAGTTTAGTACCTTGAAGTAGACAGGGAAACTGCTACAAGTAAAGTTAGTACTCAGATTGAGCTAGTTTTTTTGTTTGTAGTGTTGTTTTAATTTAGTTTTGTAAAATACTGCTTGCTTAATTTGTTTGATGCAATGTTAAAATAAACCTTCACATCTGATTAGGAACTGTGGACTGTATGTGTGATACCCTAGAAGACCGTGTATCACGGTGCAGTGATTCCCCTCCTGTCACTCTCTCTTGTGCTGCGCTCGGATTGGTTGAGCCTGTTTGGCCCGCCCCTGGTGACCTTTTTATACTGGGCCATTGGCACCTGTCAGGTGCCCTTTCGTGGTGTTCCTGAGCCAGTTTTGCTGTGCTATGTTCCTGCGTTCCTGATTTCCGGTGTACCGACTTGGCTTGCTCTGATTACGTTCCTGTGTTCCTGCCCAGTGATTTGACCCGGCCTGGCTGACGTTCCTGCTCGTATCCTGATCTGGCTTGTCTGAGAAACTGCTCTGTGATTTGACCCGGCCTGGCTGACGTTCCTGCTCGTATCCTGATCTGGCTTGTCTGAGAACCTGCTCCATGATTTGACCCGGCTTGTATGACGTCCTGCTCCGTGACCTGCACCAGTTACATCTGCCCAGACTATGTTCCAGCTTCCCGCTGTCGCCGAGGCGACATTTTGCCTTCCTCCAGCTACTTTTCTTCTACGGCTGCAGTTGTTAACCCGTGCTGAGCTGAGACCCTGCTACCAAGCTATTCCCTGCAGAGCTGTACTCATCTTACGAGCCGTTAACCCATGCAGAGCTGTGTTCCAACTATCGAGCCGTTAGCCCGTGCAGAGCTGTGTTCCAACTATTGAGCCGTTAACCCATGCGGAGCTGTGTTCCAACTATCGAGCCGTTAACCAGTGCAGAGCTGTGTTCCCGGTTCTGAGCCTCCAGTCTGGTACAGAGCGTTGCTATTGTGCTGAGCCATTTCTCTCATACCACTATTTCTGCTGAGCCGGTCCGGTAGTCCTTGTAGGCGACAGTTCATATCACTCCTTGCAGTATAGTGAAGTTCGTTACCGTGCCCGGTATAGCTGCTACGGTGCAAGCCTCTGTTATTACGCCCGTGGGGGCTATTGGCTCAAGCTATTGCAATCCAGTTGCTTCCATTATCACGCCCGTGGGGGCTATTGTCTCAAGCTCTTGCAAACCAGTTGCTTCCGTTATCACGCCCTTGGGGGCTATTGGCTCAAGCTCTTGCAATCCAGTTGCTTCCGTTATCACGCCCGTGGGGGCTATTGGCTCTAGCTCTGGCAGTCTACTTTCTCCTTTATTACGCCCGTGGGGGCTACTGTTCAAGTGCAGCAGGGTGAGGTTTGCAGGTTCCTCTTGCTGGACAGTTATCTCAGTATTATGAACATTTGGTGTTGAGTCCTCTCCACCATTTACTGCCTATTATCACCTTGGGCATGCCAAACACCACAACTGAGACGGACTGATTACTGTGTTAACCCTTGTATCTCTGTACTCAGTATTTACTATTTGCCTGTGCTGTGTATATCTATACCTGTATATTGGTCAAACTATTGCCTCCTTGCTGCTATACAGTGCTGCCTATAGAGGGTGATTTTTGTCATTCATTTTGTTCTTAAGAAAACTGTGTTTTATTTCACCTACTGGTCTGAGTGTCTTGAAAACCGTGACACCGTGCCAGGGGCATCCCAAGAAAGCACTCACAGGTTTTCTTGAAGGTGAAACAAATGTGTTGGTTGATATTGTTGTGTGATTATGAGTGAGTGCACAAACTTGTGGATTTTATATATAAATAAATAATAATAATAAATATTTATATATATATTATATATATATAAAATGAGAACTTGTGTAATGTCATTACAAGCTGATTTATGAACTTATGATTATTTCATGCAGCTGTGCACCAGTATCCAAAATTACTTTGATTTATACAAAAGCAAAAAGCAACTTTGCAAATAATATAGCTATTTATCCGGACGCTTGGGACATACTACAAGTCATTATACATAACTTATACACTTTCCAAAGACCTACATTTCTACCCAACATCTAGTTATTTCATATGCTGTTAGACTTTTAAACACAATCTATTCCCCTGGGAAACAAACCTTTATGTTAGCATGGCAAATAGGGGAGATAAGGGTCGATGATAACTCTTGGTCTAGCAGGAGGTTGGGATATTTGAAGATGGCAGAGGGGAAGGAGACTATGCCTAACTGGAATCCTGCTGAGAGTAATAATGAGAGATGGGGAAGAATGATGGAGTGCTCAGAAGTGACTGCATACTGTATTCTTCTCTTTAATAATTGTTACATCAGCTACAGAATGATCCAATATCAAATATAGGCAGACTGCTGAATGGCCTCGGTAGTGGTCCTGGTGTAGAAGGAGATGGACCTGGTGTATCAGAGCCTGATGTTTATATACTAGCTTCTACCATGTTCATATGAAATCTTACTAAGAGTGGGAGTAAGCATAAAGGTTAGAACAGGGTATGTTGTGTAGGATGAATCAGTAGGTAGGGAGTTAGAGAAAAAGTGGTGGTATGTGTCCTTCAGCCTCTGTAAAAGAGGTAAGGAGTAAGAGCTAGTCTTTCAGCCTCTGCAGAAGAGGCAAGGAGTAGTCCTTTGGCCTCTGCAAGGGATGCAAGTGTAGTCCTTCAAGCTCTGCAAAAGAATTAAGGGGTAGTCCTTTGGCCTCTGGTGCAAAAGCAGTAAGGAGTAGTCCTTTGGCTTCTGCAAAAGAGGTAAGGAGTAGTCCTTCAGTCTCTGTGAAAGAGTTAAGGAGCAGAGGGCTAATCATTTGGTAAGGAACAGGGGGGCTTAATGGCCTGTTTGAAAAAGGTAAGGAGCAGGGGGGCTTAATGGCCTCTGTAAAAGTGATAAGCAATGGGGGTTAATTGCCTTCGTGAAAGTGGTAAGAGTCTCAACCTCTGCAAAAGACGTAAGGAAAGGGGGGGGGGGGTGTCCTTCAGCCACTACAAAAATGGTAAGACATTTTATTTATGTTAGGATGGAAATTGACAGACAGTGAAGAATAAAAAGTGAGGCAATGTGGGGAGTTGGAGGAATAATAGGAATAATAGGATGGACAGATAAGAATATGAGCTGGGGAACTGAACCCTGCATTTAAGAGACAGGGGTGGTAGTGCACTAGACCCAAGTAGATGGGAATGGAATGAAAGCAAAGTGTAAAGATTATGGTGTGGGGGGGATGTAGAAAACCCCCAGAAAGGTAGAACTGGGGCCTACTCAGTTATGGACTGTAGAGAGGTAGGACTAGATACAACTAGGACATGCATGGTACCTGGCTCCAAGAAAGGGCACTGCCGCAGAGAGCCAGGCATTAGGACCCAGCAGCCGACTCTGAGCCAGTCAGTTGCTGGGTGACAGGAGGTGGAGACTAGAGCCATGAAGAAGGCCAAAGAAGCTGTGTAGTCTGGGTTGGCTGCTGAGAGAACAGAAGGGAAAATGGAGGAGGCTGCAGAACAGAAGTATAAAGAAACAAATCTATTAAGAGTGGAGCTGGAGCAGCAGGAAGGGGTGGGGAAGCTTTTCATATACAATTGGTGAAGAGATAGTTAGAATAGGACATGGATAACCCTTTAAGTGCCACAGTGCTTTACAAAACAATGCTTTGCAATGTGTTGCACACTCCCCCCAGCATGTGAAGGTCACATTAAAGAAATAGTGGGGAGAAAAATAGAGGTTGGTGTGGACTTTTAAGGGTTAACTGAAATGAAGAAAAAAGGGAGGGTGGGTGTGTCAGAGCACAGGGGCCCCAGCAAGATAGGAGGGAAAGCTGGGGAGGAGGAAGTTAGGGAAGCTAAAATGGCGATAAGGGGTGATGTAAAGAAATATGCATGTTTTATTATCTCCCTGGGAGGCAGGATATCAGGGGAAAGGAGAAGAAGAGAAAGGGAAGAATATAAGTGTGACGAGCTGGGAATAACAGGGTGCAGGATGAGAAGTACCGTGATACTGCCACAAGGATGAAACCGGAGGGATGAGTTGCAATAAAACCCAGCCATTGGAGTGAGATAAATAAAGGTGTCTGGGCTGTGTAACTGCAGCAGCAAACGGGGAAAACAGGAGGACAGAGGCAACTGGGTATTAAAACTAATGAGGGGAGAGGGGACATGAATGCAGGGGAAAACCAGGAAAAAGGGGGGGGATAAGAGTGTGGAGAGGGGGAGGGATGTCTGAGTGAATAGGACAGGGGAGACAACATTACCACCTGATGTAACATAGAAAAACACTGGAACGTGCAGTGTGAAGCTTTGCATTGTTTGGAGTACCAGCTGACACTGGTGGGAAGTGAGTTAACTGAGGCGACATGAGCAGAGAAGGACTGGACTGGAGGATATATAAGAGCCTCCAGCCCCTCACACAAATGCAGACATAGGCTTATACTTATTGCCGTATGTCTCTGAAATCTTATTTTAAGAAGACTTTGGGAAAACTAAGCCAAAGTGCTTTTCTGTTATTCTATGGTATTAAATGATCTCTACCAGTGTGCATAAAAGCCCCATTTATATATTTGTGTTTTTCTAATGTTTTTTTTAACCATGGTTGTATCACTTGTGCAGACACAAAATGCATAATATGCATAGTTACAGTATACTACATTGCATCAAATTCCCTCTCCATGCCAACCTACAGTGGCACTTTCCTCAGGGCAAATGGCCAACAGCATGTATAATAAAGGTGTATATATACATATGTATGCCATTTGCCCTGAGGAAGGTCCCTTTTGGATGAAAGCGCTTGGCAGACATGGATGTAATAAATTAATTGCTGTGTCTTCACTGGAATCATCTCCAGGATGAGTACACTTGATTATGTGTATATATATATATATATATATATATATATATATATAGTTTTATTTTGTATACATATAAAGTATACATAAACCAATGGTTTGCTGTCAGGGGTGTGGCTGGAAAATGCTGATTGGTTGAGGAGGAGGGAGGGGTATAGTATAGCCCCCTGCTTCCTCAACCAACTAACACTGCCACTGTTTAAAAGAAAAATAACACTAGCCACTGGTATAGGAGGAGACGGGGGTAAAGCCCTTTGCCTCCTCAAACAACAACCTACAAAAAAAAAGTCAGACCTCTTGGCGGGGCATCAGGACCCTTCCTGATGCCCCAAGCTACTAACTCACACCCGATTCAGCTGGGAGATCAATAGAGGCAACACAGGGAAGCAAGAGCTCCTCTGCTTCCATCCTACCCAGAGCACCCGGGTAGGAGTTGGTGGGATCAAGAAACCCTCTCACTTCAATGAGGGAAAGCCTTCCACATTGACGTGCAGGGGTTTCCCCGATCCTGACCACTCCTACCCAGTAGTTTGTGTATGATGCAAGCAGCTAATCTCTTTTGCACCCCTGTGTCACCACTACTGATCTCCCAGTCGAAACATATATACACTAAAAGTGTGAATCTAGGTTTTACTACTGCTGAGGTAGGCCAGTGGCAGAGAATGAATGCCATGCATGTTAGAGTGTGCTATACTGAATCTTGTGTAAGCGTACTAGATTTACACATGCTCTGTGTCTAATATGTTTAAGGTGGACCTATTACCTTAAGACAAGTTTAATTTGTTTTAAAGATAATTAAAAGTGGACCTGTCATTTTGAAAACTTCAAAAACTGCCTATATGTCAAGTTAACCAAAAGACCAGCAAATGTGCAGTCAAGGAGATATTCATACATAGTATAGTATGCTAATGTATGATAACTGCAGCACACCTGCAGTACCAGAGACATTTCATACGCTAATGAATCATTTGCAATGATGTTTCATATGATAATTATGTTTTTCAGTGATGTTTCATATGCTTTTGGTTAACTTGACATAAAGGCTGTTTTGAATGAAGTTTTCAAATATGTAAAAAAATTCAAGGTGACAGGTCCAATATAAATCTATTGCACGCTGACATAGGATTCAATATACAGTAACACACTCCAGCATGCATTGCATTTTCTGTCTGTCCCATATCTACTCCTGTCATAGTGACAGAAGACATTGCACATTGGCAAAAAAAAATTGTAGGTTTCTGTAAACTCCAGTACAAAAAATAGTAGGTTTCTTTACACTCCAGCACAAGAAAAATGGTAGGTTTCTATACACTTCAGCACAAAAAAAATGGTAGATTTCTGTAAGCTCCAGCACAACAGTTGCTCCATTCATGATGGCCCTGGCTCTACCCCAACCAACCACTGACACAAAGGTCAGTGAGTGATGTTGGAACCTCCAGTGGACAGTGCAGTGCACTCTGGGTAGTTATACATAATAGTTTTAAACATGCACAGTGAATGACAGCAGAAACTGAGAATGTTTAAAGTTTGAGTGTCAACATGAATTTAAATATAACCGCCCATTGTACAAAGCACTGCCCATCAGAGGCTCCCACAAGACTCATTGCAGGGCTTCTACAAAGAATCCACTGCAACAATAAATAGCAGCTTGTCCACTTAAAAATAATCTGGAAAGGGGGAATTTGCTCCCTCTGCCCCATTTCTACACCATGATAGGAACTCCATTTTGACTGACAGAGAATAATTGAAACACTTGGGTATGGATTTCTTTGCAGTAGGTAACTTTATCAAATCTTTTATATATATATTATATTCTCCACTTTGGCCCTGGAATTGATTTTCTGGCCTTCTACTGCATACAAATTTACTACTCTACCTAACCCAAAAATTGTTACCCTGAACCGTGTGTTCAGAGTGGAGGACAGCTGGGAAGTCTACAGGCATTTTGGGAGCATTCCTTTATTTTACATCTTGTGGAACTTTCAGCTTAATTCAATTCCGTATGTTGAAAACTGCATTAAAAACTGCATTAAAAACTGCCGATATGGGGGGGCATTCCCTGCCGCTGAACAAGATGGCTACGTAAACTGGTTGTTCCAGGGCCACCTCTATGTTCCCCAAGCTATAATATGTGACAAAACACTTCTTTTTTGTTTCCCTCCAGTGGACCTCTCTCCTGGACACGGCAACGATGCCCGCCCAAAAAAATCAACCACCACTGGACGCCAGATGGGTCTGAATGGCCCGCTCTGTCTTCTTGACTCACGCTTCCTGCCAAGCTAACAAGGCTGGATCTGCACCACAATCCACACCACATGGGCCAGACAGCCATTCTGACCCAGTGCCTGCTCTTTAGCAGTACATTTGGACGGGGCTGGACCATCCCAGGTCCCAGCATTCCTACTGGCCTCCCTGCCAGCTAAGGATGACCTTCAGATCCTGGCCATAGATATGAAAACGCCATTCCATATGGAAATAACAGAGCTCTGCCATGACTTATACTCTCCCTCTCTCAACCAGAGAGAGTAGACTCGGGTACATTCCGCAACCGAATGTTATTCCTTCGCCCCCGATTATCCAGATCATCAAACCTATATTGCACAAGTGAAATTGTACCTTGCTGTGCCAAATACTGTTGTTCCAACTGGTGGAAGCATTCAGAGAGATCCACTGTAGCTTCCTCTATGGAGTCTACTCTGTTAGACACTCCAGCCTTGCTCTGCTGCCAACTGGTAGACATACCCATATACACTGCCTGGTCCCTCCCCTTCCACCTGGTTACACTGGCAGTCACAGGTGCTCACATACACTGGCTGACCTCTTAGCCTATTTCGACTGGTAGCCATAGAATTGTGCATACACGGATTGTCTCCCCATCCTTGTTCCACTGGAAGCCATGTTTCTGGCACCCAATATGGTATGTAAACCCATACCAGTGCTGTACCATTTTTCTGGCAGGAGGTCCTGAATGCTACAGGAAATCCCATGGTGTTGAACCATTTTACTATCTTTGTGACTGGTGTGTAAGAAAAATGTGTTAGTGCACACTAATTTAAGGGTACAAAGGCTAATTGTCTACTTTTCAAAACTGTATGATTTACTTACCTTTCCTTCATTTATCTCATTGTTATAACCATTTTAGTACTGGAAAGTCATACCTGAAAACTGTGTAAAAAATTATAGATTGTAGTTGACGTAGCTTTGTGCTTCTGGCACCCCTCACAGTATGTCAACTCATACCAAAAGGGTGGACTTTTTCTTGAAACAGTAGTAGCTAATGATTATAGTCACCAATTCAATATATGTTCAGAGTTATCTATGTGAAGATGTAGAAATGTAAAATAGCTCAACTGTTTCCTATAGCGGCATCTAGGTAACACTTGTGTACACCACCCTAGGGGTAAAATGCAATTGATTCCTCATTTGATGCAGTATAATGTCTACTTTCCAAAATGGTATATCTCACTACCTTTCCTGCATATCTGTAATGTTTATGACTATTTTTGTGCAGGCAGGTAACTTCAAAAACAAAAGTGGACTGGTTCTAGTTAGTGTCCTGGTACCCCCATATTGTACGTTAACTCACACAAAAGGGTTTACATTTTTCTCACTTTAGTAGCAGGTACTGAATACAGTAGGAAATTATATGGTTTTCAAAGATTTTGTAAAAAAATGTAAAAAAAATGTATTTGTTCCTGTAGTGCCACATTTTGGCAATATGTGTTCACTTCAGCCCAGGGGTAGAAAGGCAAGTGGCCCCTCATTTGATGTGGGTTAATGTTTACTTTCCAGAATGGTACACCTTGCATACCTTTTCTTCATGGCTCTAATGGTTATGACCATTTTAGTACAGGCATCCATTTTCAAAAAATTAATTAAGTAGGTGTAGTTATGTTTCTGGCACCCCTTACGGTATGTAATCTCATACAAGTGGGGTTATATTTTTATCCTAAGTGCATTAGCTAATGAATACAGGTGGAAGTTCCATAGTTTTCACAGATTTCAGTACACTGCATTTGTTTTAATTAGCACCACCTTCTGGAAACATTTGTGGACACCAGGCTAGAGGTAGGAAGACAAGTCACCCCTCATTTGATGCGGCCAGTTATCTTATCTTCTTTCCAAACTGGAATGCTTTGTCTATCTTTTCTTCACTTATTTAGTTGTTGCAACCATTTTAGTATAGGCAAATCATGTTTGAAAAATTGTAAGAAGCATAAGAGTTTGTAGTAGTTGTAGTTTTGTGCTTGTAGCACCCGCTACAGTATGTCAAATCATGTTGTGGCGTTTTTCTCATAAGAGCAGTAGCTAATGAATACAGTAGGAAATTCCATAGTTGTGGTAGGTATAGTTTTGTAGTTCTAGCAGCTCATACTAGCAGCTAATGAATACAGTAGGAAATGCCATAGTTGTGGTAGGTATAGTTTTGTTCTTCTAGCAGCTCATACCAGTAGGGTGTCATTTGTCTCCTTAGAGCACTAGCTAATGAATACAGTTGTACATTCTATAGTTTTCACAGAGTTCAGTACATTTGAAGGATTATAAATGTAAAAAAAAAATGCTATTTTGTTCCAATAGCGCCACCTTCTGCAAACATTTGTTCTCATCAGATTACGGGTTGCATTTATGCAGTAGTATATTTACTTTCTGGAAATATATCATTTTACGTAGTTATTCAGCAGTTTTAGGGTAGTTTTACCATGTAACCAGACTAGAATGTACATATTAGTTCCTAAAGTTGAAAATACCATTTTGCTCTCCTGGTAATTAGGGCTCTGTGTTGGCCATGAATGTAGGTAAAACTATACAAATTTGGAATTTTGGTACTAGGGAGACTCAGGGCTTTGTTTAAAGAATTTAAGCTTTTTAGCAAAATAATTATTTTGTAATTATGACATCATAGCTTTTTGCACGACGCAAAATTCACTTCATGAGTGGAACCAAGCAAAAGCTCAATTAGTTATAAAAAATAAAATGATATACAATTTTCTATTTGTAACTAGAAAGTTTCCAACAGAAACCAAACCTAAACAGATGCTGAAAATGTGTCTAGTCTACAGTATACAGAAAATAGCCCAAGACCCTAGCAATGAAAGAGTTAAAACAAATGCTTTCTGTTAGATAACTAAAATGTGCAGAGATTTTTTCTAACACAATACGAAAAAAATCCCTAATTATATATCTGTGCTGTGTTTGTTTTCTAACTGTGTAACCATGGTTGCAACCATACATAGGCATGCTATGCATAGTTTCAGTGTATATTTTAAGTACAATAAAGCGCATGGAATTTCTGCTGCATACCACCTCCATTTTGAGTGACATAAAATAACTGGAACATTTGGAGCCATATGCAAAAAGCCAATGAGGAGCAATTTTGGAACAAACCAACTGCACCAAAGAGGACGATTCAAAGTTTGCAATATGTTGGAAACATCTTTAGAATTCTTTGGGTTTAAAGGTCTGTTTAACCCCTTAAGGACCGCACAGTCTGGGGTGGGGTGCTCTAGAGAACCACAGCACAAAACACCTATGTGTTTTGTGATCACGGCGTGCAGCTGCATTGCAATCTCAAACTTCCATGACATGCCAGGAACATCACCAGTCCTTAACGTCTGGAGAGATGTGACATCCTGGCACGCAACCAGTCGTTAAGGGGTTAAATCAATGGAATTATGGGGAATTTTACTTGATGCCTTTTGCTTTCTTCGCAATAGCTTTTGAGATAAGACTCTTGGGGGTGCAATTCTGGAGTAAACCAACTTCACAAATGCCCCATGAGGAGACATGAAAACCCTAACTGCTTTAAATGGTGCTTTAACCACTTGGATGCTAAAACTTCAAATGCTGAAGTTTTCCAGTGAATTGCTTCTCAACTTGTTGGAGACCTTTCTGGCATTGGGGTTAAAAGATCAATTTAGCCCTTTGAGTGCCAGAGAGGTGTGCAAAGCATTGCTCTACAACAGGTTGCACACACCTTTGGCTTAAATGGTTATCTCAGTTGGGTTATGTGGATTTTTCATTTCATATCAATTGTATACTTGGTTTGCTCCAGACTTGCACTTCTTTAGACTGAGAAATAAGACCTTTGAGGTTAAAAGTTCACCAAGCCTCAATGTACACCTTTTAGTAAATTATCACATTTAAACAAAGTCTTTTTCTGCTAGCTAACTAGGAAATTGAGACTTTTTTTACTTAAACAGTTTTTTTCATCACTTGAAAACGTCCTAATTATATATCAGTGCACTGTTGTTTTCCTGGGGTGTAACCATGGTTGCATCCGTAGATATAGGCATAGATTTGTTACATAGTTTCAGTAATAAATGGAATTTCTGCTACCACATCTATTTTGATTGACATGAAATATTTGAACACTTGGGCCATATGAAGGAAACTAACAAGGAACAATTTCCAAGGCAAATAAAGGGGAACTACCACCTCTTCAAGAATTTAACTTCAATAAATCCCCATCTGGCGACTAGCAGCTTAGTAGCACTAGTCGACAGAATTTTTACCTTATTCCAGAGAAATGTGTATTGCTCTGGGGCTGACAGCAGGACGGATCGCGGACATCTTGCCATAATGACGTCCACGCACCTGCACTATCAGTCCCAGTACCAACATAATTCAGTATTAGGAGTTTTTTCTGTTCAGAGTTTAGAGAGGATCATGAAAATTGTGAGGGGTGGGATTTGTCAAGTAGGCTTTCCCACTGGGACGTATGCTGGATATTTACCCTGTCAACGAGGGTGCTGAAAGGGTTAAATAAAGAGTATGATGTCACTTATTGTGTATTGTTGTCTTTGATGGACTAGCTTCATGAAATGGAACTATCCTTATATAACCTTAATATTTAAAGAGTTAATTGAAAATGGCAACATTTTACACATAGATACATTCATGATATGACCATTAGATGTAGGAAAAAGAGTGTGATCTTAGTTTACATCTACATCTCTTCATTAAAGGAACAATAACATTATAGAGAGTTCTCCCTTTTTTACCACTTGGGGCATGATGAAGAAGCAACACATTGCACTGGTTTGCAGTAAGTTGTGTTCCGTCTGAATATATTAAAGTTTTACTTGGAATGTGTGCACATATCTCTTCACATAGATTCCATTTGAATATACTTTGTTGCGTCTAGATACTGAATGACATATTGAAATCCAGGGGGCCAATGATGGCATTGGAGAAGACTTTCTCTCTTTTGACTCTGTGAAGGTATGATAGAGAAGCAGAGCGGTAATTTATATTAAAAAAAACAGGGTGCTCTTTTGGGAATATTGGGGGCCAAGTTGAAGAATGTATTTACATATATTTTCTAGAGATGGAATATAACATAATTATTTGAATTGAATAGTAAGAGGAATGCTCATTGCTACGTATTCTGCCTTGCGTTGTATATCATTCTGGCACCCAAGGGGTCAAATTTAAAGGTCTTGAGTAATCCATTTCTTCTGATATACTTCATATAAAACTACATATGAAGTGAATATTATGTATATGTCTTTTGAATTTTAAATTGTGTATAGTTGTCAAATAAGATTTGTTTTTTTAATGTGTATGTAAAACATTTACTTAGTGTTGTATTTGATGTTGTACTCTTTGTGAGAGGGAGACAACATGACCTGTTTGATCAAATGGCAGAATTTGTCCAGGACCAATGCCATTTAATTATGGTAACTTATCCACTCTTAGGGCCAGATTTAAAGTCAGCCAAAAAAAGCACTGCCGGGTGCGTTAAGGCACCGGGTGCATTAAAGCAATCCAAAGATCCATCTAAAGAACAGCTAACGGCAGTTTGATAATCTTTTCGGCCGATACACTTACGTGCGTTAAGATGCACTGAACAACATTCCCCAGAACCATTCAAAGGCTTGCGGTACTGTTAACAGCTGTAAAAAAGATACACTTAATGGACAAAAGTTAAGAGCCACTTTTCTTAGCCGTTAGACACTTAACAGGCAAAAAAACACCCTTTACATAGGAAAACAGAAGAAATACTTACAGCACAAGCATGTAAATGGAAAAATTAACCCGTGCAATGCCAAAAGAACACAAAAACATGGACAGACACCACAAATCACTCTCACACAACAAGCAACACCACAGGGACAAGGACTTAAAAAAAAACACCAACACAACATGGCACAGAACAATGGGGGTTATCACACAAAATGGACACCTGCAAATACAAAACAAGCTCACCTGTGCAACATCACCACATGATCCAGACGCAACCTGCACACCACAACTTCACACCCGCAAATGGTAGAGACACAGCAATCAGGACACAACACATTTTAAAACACAGACACACCTGCAAACACTTACCTGGACAACAAACAACTTCCCATTGGTCATCACTCACCTCATCACCACACCTACACAACGCCCTACAAGATACTTAAAGGGACAGCTCACAGCACTCACTTGTGGCTTGTTTTCCACTCACGGAGAGAGAGATAGAGAGAGAACAATAAGTATGTTGGGATACTTATTGATGAGAAGACTGCGAAGAAGGCGTGCAAGGGCGAGAGCTAGAGAACACCAGCAAGCCCAAGGCACACCTGATCAACAGCCTTCACCTGTTGCGAGTGAGGAGGCTCTCGCTCAGCAGCCACACAGGAGTGCATCCCCACCTGGAGGACAGCACCTGCCTGCAGATGCACAGCTGCAGCAACAGGATGCTCCATAGCAACAGGATGCTCCCCAGCTGCCACAGGGACCCCTGCAACAGCGGAGGATGGATAGATGACCACCAAGGCCCAGGGTATGATTGCTACAGGTTGAGGCCACACATCATCATTGCCTTGTATGAGATCATCAAGGATCAGGTAGATACCATCTACATCCACAACCATGCCCTACCTGGCCTGCAAAAACTCCTCTGTGCCATACATTTCATGGCAAGTGGCCCCTTCCAGTCCACTGAGGGTTACACATCCGGCATGTCACAGGCCACATTCTCCAGAGTGCTGGCCCAGGTCTTGCTAGCCCTCAAAAGCAAGGCCAGTACTTATATACATTTCCCCACCACCGATATGGAGTGGATACATCTCAAGCAGGGCTTCTACACAAGAGGAGGCATGCCCAGGGTCATGGGTGCTATAGATTGCACCCATGTCCGTATCAAAGCCCCAGCATGTGATGCACATATCTACATCAACAGGAAGAACTTCCACTCCATAAATGTGCAGATGGTATGTTACAGCAACCTGAGGATTATGAACGTCTGTGCAAAATATCCTGGCAGCTCACATGATTCCTACGTTCTCCAAAACTCCTCAGTCCACAGAGATTTTGAGAATGGAACTTATACAGGGGGATGGCTTCTGGGTGAGTTCACAATACTAAATCACACCACATACACAGCTGTACACACAACACTGCTCACCATGCTCCTGACTCACAGCTAGTACCTCCACCACACAAAACAGCATTCACACAAAGTGTGCTACCTGTCTCACCATGTCACTCACATTCCACAGGTGATGCTGGCTATGGATCCAAATCCTGGCTACTGGGCCCGGTCGCCAATCCCAAAACAGATGCCCAGGAGAGATACAACCAGGCTTATGGCAGAACTTGGAATGTCATTGAGCGGACTTTCGGCCTCCTCAAGTCCAGGTTCAGCTGTCTAGGCCACTCGGGGGGAGCACTCCAGTATGCACCTGGAAATGTGTGTGACATCACAATAGCGTGTAAAATACTGCACAATATCATAGTGGACACCAGGCTGGTGGATCATATCCAGGACCCCCCCATACCTGAAGGCCAATGGACATCGGCCATGTTGAGGAGACCCTGGGAGGGGTAGAGATCAGAGACAGGCTCATCACGGACCACTTTACCTGTGAGTATAACACAGCCATTCAAACAATCCATGCAAGTCCCCCATCAGTCCTGTGAATTGGTGCCAACACACTAACCACCCCGCACATGATGTTCTGTTCCACCCCACAGGATCATTGACACAACACTGCACTGGCAGCAGTATGGCCCCAAACATCACACATACCATGGACATGGCAGATTGTGTGTGGGGATTACAAACCCATCTTCCATTCCCTTCTCCACGTTGACATACATACCTCAAGGATATCACGCACACCCCCAGGAGAAACAAGGTACAACACATAACCCATGTTCATCACCTCACGGGGCTTTGATTGACAGTAACTAACATGATTTGCCATGATCATAGCCAGAGCAACCATGGTAGCCTTGTAGCGAAAGAGTGTTATCCAATGCAATGCAATGCAATGCATTGGATAACACTCTGTCACATCAGGGGTTAAAGGGCCATTAGAGTCAACATGGGACCTGTAGTTTGCAACATGGGACCTGTAGTTTGCTAGAGCTAAGAAGAGCAGCAGAGAGATGGATCTACAGTGGTATAGTTACAAAACGTAGAGGTCATGAAACGTGTACCAGATCTCCAGGGACACCATGCTAACCTGTGAGTGTGCTGTGATATGTGCCTCTGACATGAATACACACATCAACAAGTATGTCCCAATAGTTCCATGAAACAAATCAAATTGGACTTCCACTGTCTCTCACACAGTGGCAGTCCAAATTAATTAGTTTTATGGAGCTCTCAGAACATACTTGTTGATGTGTGTATTCATGTCAGGGGCACATATCCTGAGGGCTGCTTCACATTTCCATAGTTCTCTACATAATGGGTTACAGATGAGTACACAACACGTTACAAAGCAATGGTTTTTGTGCTCACCTGTAATGAAAAAGATTGAGGGGATTATGAAGTTGAAATTGTTGTTGCTTGATGATCAGTTCGAGGCTGCTGCTCCAAATCATCACCTCTTGTCCCACAGGCATCCATAGCATGATCCATCCTTGGACAGAAGATCTTCCATGCGACTGGACTGATGTTTCAAGTGTTTGTGTTGGTGATGCAATGTTTGACCTGATGTTCACAGCAACCTCTACTGGAACATTCACATATAAACACAGAAAACATGAATTCATGTGTGTACTAACATCCAGGTATCAAACCTGTACAGTAGGAATGCTCATCTACAGAGTTGTCAAACCTTGTGGACAACACATGAGCAGAAAACACATGTATGTTCTAATGTACTTTGAGACACAGTAAAGAAGAACCACCACTATTCCATCTGTGTCTATATGAAGAAATGTTGGATTACACATGTGTCAATGTGTAACCACACTTAAGGCTAAAGTATCCCCCATACATGGGAAGGCATGACCCACATCACAGGAGTCCACTACTTGTTTGGCCGTGAGTGGACTATGTGATGTATTCATGCAAACAGATGATGGCAGTGATACACTAATGTGTGTTGCGAGTGATACAGAGGTGATACAGGGGACATACTTCCACAGTGGTTTAATGTCCATGATTTCTGTGTGCTCAATATAATCAATGTTCTGAGATTGCTGTAGTTTGACATATCTCAGTACAAGGGCTACATCAACAAACAACCAGAATAAGTGGACAAGTGTTATCATTGGTGAAGTCTGCTATAACCTTAGGAAAACAACAACATAACTTACTAGATAACCCAATGCTTACCCGAGGATTTCAATGTGTGTGCTACACATTGAAATCCTATGATGAACATTGGGTTCCCCAGTAAGTTAGGCTGTGATTCACACTGTTATTGTGCAACTGACTTACTGGAGAACCCAGTGCTCACCCCAGGATCACAATGTGTACCACACACATTGAAATCCTAGGGTGAACATTGGGTTCCCCAGTAAGTCAGTTGCACAATAAGAGTTTGAATCAAATACTATATTGATGCATGTTCCATCTGTCCTGCTTGTTATTTCACTGTTAAGTCACATAGCTGTTTAGTTATCCCATTAAACACAACAACTGATGCAGACGAATGTTCAGTGTTGCAACAGTTGTTGTGCTAAGGGGTATGTTGTGTTCAAATTCAACCCACATCATGGCCATATAACACTGTCATGTTATATGGCTCCAGGGATGGATTGCCAGTTGAATTTGGACAATGGTGTGTGTGAACCCATGTTGTAACATCCCACAAACATTTTACCTAGGCAGAAGTTGTGTTCACTGCAATGTTTGGCAATGCAATGGAGACAACTCTGCCACCCAGTCTCTAACTAAATACAAAGCAGGTCACACAGGATTCAAAAGCACAATGTTTTATTCAGGGGGAAGAGAACAAGTTGGGCATTTTATTTTTTTTTTTGGGGGGGGGACCTTAGACTGGGTGCCAGAGGTGGATGCCCTGGCTGATTGCCTGGTCACCCTTTGTCCCCTAGGTGTTGCTTCCCACTGGAGGGAGTGGTGGGTGCAATGGACCCCTCTGTGAACACAGGTTCTCCCTCTCTACACGTAGGTTCTCCCTGCGGTTCTGCTCTCTTAACTCCACCAGCACCTGTTCAAACATGTCCATCATCCCCGTGTGGAGCTGATGGAGTTGAGTGTTGATCCTTGTGACCTCCGACTCAAGGGCATGGATCCTTGCCTCTATTCTGTTGGTGTTCTTCCGGGATTCCCTCCGGCTCCTTGTGATATTTTCATTTGTGATGTGGCTTGACCGGAGTAGTCTCCTTTGTAGGGCCATACACTCCGCCTCCATCCCTGTGGGGCATTCACTGCTGAAGATGGTTGTGCCCAATAACTCAGTTGGTGCTGCGTCCTCAACTGGTGCTGTGTGTGCTGTGGCTTCTGCAGATGGGTATATGCCCACCACATCAATCAACTCACTATTGTCCACTGATGTCTATGCTGGTGGAGGTAGTGGAGTAAACAGGTCCCTCGGTATAGGGCACTGGGGCTCCCCAAGCAGGCTCAAGTGTTGGTAGTTGAATGGCCAAGGGTCATACCTTGGCCACTGGTAGGTGCTTGGCCCCCACCTGGTATCATACCTGGGGCCATGCTGGGGAGCCATCCAAGAAGGTAGGTCCATCTGGGACAAATGTGGACCATATTGGGTGGTGGCCACAATCACGGTCAGCCATTGCCTCCCTGGTTGTGGTGGTGCTGCTGCTGCTGCTGGAGGGTAGTAGCTCCTGAAGGTGGTGGGATGCATCCACCTCTCCTCCTGTTGCATCCAGCCACTGTAATGGAGTGGTGCAGTCAGTTGTTGGTCAGCCAGTGGTGGTGCAGCCAGTTGTTGGTCAGCCAGTGGTGGTGCAGCCAGTTGGGGAGGAGGTATGGATGTTGGGTACGGTGCCCACTGGCTGGTCCCCTCCTTCGTATACTCCTCACTGGATGGTGAGGTAGGCTCCTCCACGGGCTCCTGCTGTGCTGGAGGCCCGTACGTTGTGTGGAGAATTGAGATTGTGCAATTAGTAAACGTAGCCATGATAGGATTAAAGGGATATTAATACTTGAAATGTGGGAAGGGAAATATATGTTGTAGGGTTTATCCCCCTGAGTGAAACAAGGGTACTCCCACTGCTGAATGGTGTTTTATTCAAAAAGTATCACAGCTCAGATTTGAATTTCTTTGGTGCCACATCCTAGTGGCCTGAAATTGTACATTGGCGCTGTTGCTACATCATCCTGTGGGGATTTATGGTCCCAGGACCAGAGCTGTCCATAGGATGGTCATTGTACAATTTCAGGCCACTGTGATATTGCCCCTGAAATAGTCAACTTTGAGCTGTGATACTTTTTGAATAAAACACCTTTCAGCAGTGGGAATACCCTTGTTTTACTCGGGGGATATATCCTACCACATATATTTTTCTTTTCACATTTTAGGTATTACTATCCCTTTAACGTGATAGCAATGGTTAATTTCACCTTGATGTAATATTGTAGGCATTGTAAAAAAGATTGCAAGCACACTCTGTGGACCATTCCAAAGAAGTATTCATCTCTAAATGGAGCAATTTTGGCTCTGCTGAAGAGCCCCCGTGTGGTCAAATGACTGAAATCTCCAGCTGTCACATAGAGCAATATCTGTCTAACCATGAGGGTTTGAGGGATAGGACTAACATCGATCCACATCTTTTTCACAATGCCTACAATATTACATCAAGGTGAAATTAACCATTGTTATCCCATTACAGGTACACAGAAGGTGAAATGGTCAGATATGTATGTGGATATGTACCTTTCAAATGGATACAAATACATCCTGACAAGATATGAAGCCAGAAGTTCAGTACATGTGATTGCCTTACTGGCTATATATGTGCACGCATCAAAAACTAAATTTTATTGTTATCATAAATATGAACATACCTCGTATATCACATCTATGTAGGGTGGGCTATACTGGGTATGTGTATTTTGATGGTATCAATGAAAGTTTGTGATGGGTGCACATATATGGCCAGTAAGGCAATCACACGTACTGAACTGATCTCTGGGTTCACATAATGTTGGGACATATCTGGAGCCATTGGAAAGGTACATATTCACATACATATCTGTCCATTTTCTTTGTGTACATATCTTCTTTGAAAAGATCTGCAGTAGGATTCAAGTGTTATTCAACCCTATCTTATTAGTTGATCCCGTACAATGCACAGTTTTGAGATATTTTACAGGTGACTCTCTGGTTGTCATAATGATATCCTACGCATTGCATTGTGATGCATGGGATACCACCCTGGCAATCACAGATTGATGAACTGGACAGGATCCTGTCCATGAGGTCTGTTCCAGTTGAATCGTGAAGGGCAACAATCAAGCAAGTACTGAAGGATATCCTTGATTGAGGTCTGTGTTTTTTTTTCTGGATGAGCCCATCCGTCCTTCTGAGTGAGGCAGCCGTACTCAATCAGCGATATCCATCATTCATGGCCTGTTGTTGGCCAAACTACAAAGGTTCATATTTGGTTCCCATGTGTATCCTGCAAATAGTGGCTGGTGTACCATCCATGACATCAGCACTCCTGAGGATCCATATGTGAATCAAATGTGAGATATGTAATTTCAAGTTCATTCTGTGTAATTGTTTTAGGCCTGTGTGTTGCACATGCAAACAGTTATTGTCAGTGGCACTGTGATGTGTGACCTGATCCATCCTTTTTGTGATTCAGTAAGCGGTGATGAAGACCTGATGACTGAACATGATGATGACCACTCCAGTGACCTCATTTCCCCATTTCCAATATTTTCTATGGAGTCCATACAATGTGACCTTAGCAACTTGATTTATGTTATTGAATATGCTCCATAGACTAACACTGAGATTGGTGAAGTGAGGGTGTATAAGGCTTAATTTCTCTCCATCATCTCCTTTTCACAGCTTAGTGAATGTCCCCTGTGTAGCATGTAACCTTTAGCCTATCAACTTGTGTTTGTTGTCTGGTTAACCCTTTGAGTACCGTAGGGGTTGAGTGATGCATTGATAAGCCCTTTAGCACTCAAGGGGTTATTTGCTGGTTTCCCTGTGGGTACATGGGTGACATCATTGTGTAGGAGCAGTTCTGATGTTTAACATACAACACTTTTATGAGCATGGTTTGTGTGTATTGAATGTGATCAGCACAGCAACATGAGGGTTGGGCAGGTTTGGGCCTTGTTGAACCTTGACAATTGTCCTTGTCTTGCGTCCTGTTTTAACCCTTAGGGTACTGTGTTGGTGCAGCTGTGTGGATGAATGATGGACATATGTTGGGATGTGACTGTGTTTGTGTATGATGGCTGTGTGGTTTGATGTGGTGTGTGGTTATGGGATGTTGAACTTACCAGTAGTGTGGAGGTTCCTCTCATCCCCAGTGTCTGATCCTCCAGGGAACCCCTCAATTAGCGTAGATGACAAGGTCTGCCGCAGCCTCTCCTCCTATCTGCTAAAGGCGATGGGGACAGGTGGACCACCTCCGGTGCCTCTGGCATGCAGGGGGAATCCCCCATCTTCTTTTTCACCTGCCTCTTGCAGTCTCCCAATCTCTTTTTTACTGAGTCCACGTCCCGCCTGGTGGCCACCGCATTGACCCGCCTGCTGATTTGGTTCCAGACAGCCTTCCTCCTCGCAGCCAGGCCAGAGACCCTCTCCCTTGGGAACCGGATGGTCTTCCTCTCCAGCACAGCCTCCACAAGGGCCCTGTTCTTCTCCTCAGTATAACGGGGATCCCTGATTCTCTCCTCTTCACCTGCGAGGAGTCCAGACTGCCCTGCCTGCTCTGCCCCTCCTGTGTATGGTGGTCCCCACCATTTACCCCTCGTCCCACTGCAGATTCTGTCCCTGTCCTTTGTGTGCCTGCTCTTCTGGGCTGTCTCCCCCTTCGCTCCACGGATCTCCCTCTCCCACCCCTACTCTCAACAGGGATGTCCTGCTCTCCTTTCTCCTCCTCCACTACTCTCCCCCATCCCTTTCTCCTGTCCTTCTCTCCTGGCCATCATTCACCCACTCACACCAACAGGCCTTCACAGACACACTCAATCCCACTCACTCTCTGTCACACTCTTTCACTCACAGATTCACACTGTAAAAATATAATTTAAATGTGTAAAGTGATATAAAAAAAGACTATGTGTATGTATGTATGTATATGTGTTTGTATGGGTGTATTTGATGTGGAAAAGTGTGATATGTGTTTATTTAAGTGCAATGCTCTTCTCTCTCCAAACTCCAAAAACTCCTTCTACCTCCAATATCTGCTCCTCTCTCCCTCGCTCTAAACGCTATCCTCAGCTCCTGGTTCCTGTGATCTAGCTCACCAAAACTCGAAACACAGACAAGGTGTGACAGTTATTTTGAGATATATATAGGTATATTTGAACATTTTTGCTACTTTGGGGCCTTGGGATTGGCTGTAGGTTTGAATTTTGTTTGTGCATCTATCAGGGTTGCTAGCCAACGCCAGCCGTAATGTTTCATTTTGACTTAATTTGTGTTTTAACGGGTGTTTGGGACACACGGTGATACGAAAACAGGTGCAATGCAGGTTTTTGTGTTACATGTTTTTGTTGTGTCTACGCTCGATAGCTATTCTTGTAGAGTTACTTATAAATCCGCCGTAAATCATGTATTATTTATTATTTAAAGCCGATGTGCCTTTTTTACTTAGAGGCAGGTTTAATGGCTGCCATTAAATCTACCCCTTAAGGAGTTAATTATTCTCCTTGTTATTATGTTACATGGGAATTAATTGATTGTTATTGCGGATTGGTCCTTTTGAATGAATAGCCGTTGGTTTCTTCTGCATAAAGATAGAGGATGGTTGAATGCCACGTTAGTCTTTGAGTAAGTACTGTTGGTGCGAAATGAGTGAGACTGTTATTCCTCGGTGTTCTGTGTACCTTTCCTAATAAAGAAGTGATTTTACTGGAGTACATTGAGTGTGGTGGATTTCCTTCTTCTCAACATCCATTATGAGGCATGGAGAGCTGGACCTGAACAGAGCAGGATCCTGCTGAAGATGACATCGGATCCATGTAATAATGGATTATATAAAAGAGGTCTTTCATAGCAATATACTACTAATATACTGTAATAAAATCACATACTGGAAGCAATGTGTATAGTGATCAAATTACTACTGATACAAAAATATTTTCAGATGAGTGAGGAAATGAAAGTGTTTTTAAAGGATCCAGAAAAACATGTATAACTAGACCAAATACAGTATAACAAGTAAAGATCATTCTAACAGATAGAATAATGACTGTAGAATGGAAGAAATGCAAAATCAAAAATGTATGCAGTGCTGTACTAGTGCTGGGAAAATAAAGTATGAGGGCAGGGAAAGGAAAAATGTCAATGTTCATGAAACATATAATACCACAAATGAGGGGTCAGTGCAAACAATGTGTAAACATTAATATGATATTAATGTGAGATATTATATATGTTTAGCTAAGAAAAGATATGAAACGGATATATAAGATGTAAAACTGAGTTATCCTTACCACAAATAGATTAATATAAATTTTGAAAATATTTGTTTAAAGAGAATATTAAATAGGTCATTATTCTATTTACGTTTTGGGTGTTTCCACTGTTTCTTTAAGACCATCTGGGAACATCATAGAAAGCCTGTAAATCCTAAAGGAGCTGCAGTTATTTAGTTGCTGTTTCCTATTATACTTATCAGAGGGGACTATGTTCGATAGGTAAAGCCCTCAATCCTCAAGAATCTGCAAAGGTTCTGGAAACTATGTAGCAGAAACCCTTTTGTGATATTTCTTTTATGTTGGCCGAACAATGTCCTAAATATCTGGGTTGTACGGCCTACATATTGTAACCCACAAGGGCACACTAATAGGTAAATGACAAATGAAGTGCCCGCTGATAGCGAGTCTGTAGATGTGAGGCTCTAGCAGTTCATGTCTACCCATTGCACATCGTGTGATATAATGACCGCACATGGCAGTGTGATAGAGAGCAATCTAATTCAGGGTATCAAGTAGCATCTGAAGACATTCCATCCCACTGAGTACGCTAAGCTGGTGTCGGGGAGGATACATTATTTTTATTAAGCCTTTTATCTTGGCATCCCATGTAATTAGCAGAGTGGAAAAACACCATAGTGACAACATTACTTGATTTCTTGTGGGGGGGGTACATTGCGGACCTGGTGTTTGGTTGTGGTGGGCCTGTTGCATAATATGAGTGTAGTTGTGTTAATTGTTGTGATACTTCCCAGTTCTCCAGTTCTTCCCGTATTTCACAATGTTTAATTGCACACACTGTGCACATTGCAGTTGCTGATGAAAGGTACAAAGAATCTCACTAATTCCAGACCCAATATGACTAGCCAGTAAATAGCTTCCTCGAAAGTTTCATCAGCTCACATTGGTCACACATTACTTGCCTTTGACCAAGTCACAAAGATGTTCCATCCAAAGCCTTCCGGTTTTGAATTGCATACTCAGTAATGGTCTTATTCAGTTTGCAAAAATGCTCTAGCATGTACAATGTGGAATTCCACTTGATAGGGACTTGTATTTTCAGCTGGTTATGGGGCAGGTGGTCACACTATTCTATGGAATATAATGTGTTATGTGCATTTTAGAAGCGGCTAAAATAAGCTGGTGATATTCAGCATCTCTCTCTGAGTGTTTTAGATTCTGCCAGAAATCTGGTCACAACTAAATTTAGCACATGGGCAAAGCATGGTACATGCACTATATCACCTATTCTCAAGGTAGCAATTATGTTGGAAACATTATCAGCAGACACAAAACATCTTTCAATGAGGGGGGGTAAAGCCATTCCTCTATCATCTGCTGTACTTTATTTAACACATCTGTTGCTTTGTGGGATTCTCCCTAAAATCTCTGCATGCACAAAGTGGAGTGCTGACGGTATAAGCTACCCTCCTGCTGTCCTTTAAAGGGATAGTAATGTTTCATAATAAAAGCAGCTCTAATTAATCATCATAGTATTTGGACTTTGGAGAGTGTTATTTCAGTTCTGTCAGAGTTGTAGTTCCAGAGTAATTCAATGACAAAGTGTCCCCCTCCCGCCCCTTTTACTGATGTCACACTGTTCAGCCGGAGCAGAAGGGAGGTGCCCAGGTAGACTGCAGAGAGGGACAATCTTCAATTAAGATAAGGGAAAAACCTGAAAAGCTTGTCAAGGGGGGCAGGGCTTTCATTGTTCTCCTAGGAAGAAGATTGTCCCCTGCTGTTATCTGTCCAGTCTATGGACTTCATTCCACATCTAAGAAGAGATGGCTTACACTAGGTAAAAAGGGCGGGAGGGGAAACTTTGCTTGTGAATATCTCATAAACCATAAAGGTTTGAGAGATAAGACTTATATCATTCTTCATGTTTTTTAATGCCTACAAAATAAAATAAAGTTAAAACGAATTATTACTATCCCTTTAATAATACTGCCAGAACCAGAGGCAAGATTACTGACTGTCACTTGTTGCCGACCAGTGGGAGGTAAACTCAGTGAGCAGTGACAGTTATATAGTCTGTACTCTGGCCACATTCCCAATTATCACTTGTCAGGTGAATTTTCTTTCCATATGAGGTCTCCTGCCCTTTACTCACTATGCTAACCACCTGCTCGTACAATTCTGGCACAGCCATTCTTGAATATTAACTGTCCCTTTGCATTTTCCAGCAGAGTGCAACACATGACATCAGTTGTTAAAAGCTCAGTTTTCTACAAAATAATAAGGCAGTATGTCAGCTGCCAAATCTTGGCAATTGTGTCATTCCACAGTCATACCCAAGAACTCTGAAAGTGTGGGTTGGCAGTACATGGCAAAAGAACTATCTAACTTTATTGCTTTTACAACATGACTTGTGGAGATGGTGGGGTTGGTGGTGGCATGTGTGGGCAGTCTATGACTCTTGTCATCTCCTACAACTAACTCAGAGTCATAAACCTCTACAAGAGGAGCCATAGGTGTTACATCAAATTAAGGAACTCTTGGCACACTCTCTGAAAACTCAACAGCTCTTCTTTTATATTCACCAGACCCTGGGAACTTTTAGGAGTGCTTCTGCTGCTTCTAGTTTTGGCACCTCTTACATGTTGATGGTGTGTCTCCCAATCAGAATTGTAGTTGTGCTGCCAGTGAGATCTCAATGAGGAGGTGCTTAGGTGTGATCCTGCTTTCCCACTGTTCATATGCTTCTTACACAGACAACAGACTGTTAGTGATGTATCACTATGCTGTGGACCCTGAGGGACTACTATTGGGGCTTGTTGTTTCTGCGATTGTGCTACTAGCTGTTAATGGTTCTGCATTTCCAAGAGCAGCCGAGGCACTCATCTCATCACATCTAGAGTTGTGGATATTGTCATACCTGGCTTTCTGGTTACTTAACAATACTGTGTGTGACTCAGTGGGAGTTGGACTTGGAAGTAGTGATGATCCAGATTTAAGACATATTTTTTTAAATATTTACTTGTCCATAATCAGACTTTCCAATTAATTTATCAAACATTTTATAAACAGACACTGTGCTTCTTTTCAGTGGTGGAAGATTGAGCCTTTGACTTTCAACTAATTTTTTGGCACTCTCTCTCTGAACTTTATCGGTATCTGAAGAAGATGAGGATGCTGGAGGGATATATTCTAGATCAACATCATCATCAGTAATTCGGTCATCCTCAGCATTGCCCGTCTCTTCTTCCATATTACTTTTATATTCTTAGAGGTTTTTTGAAGTCTCAAACAATTTCTTATTACTTTTTCCAGTAGAAAGATTTTCACAACATTCGCTACTACTTCCAGGACAAGTAACATAATAAGTCCATAAAGTTCAACCTTTGCCTCAAAACCCAGAAAAATGAGAATGATATAAGCCTTCCTGCCAGCAAATAAGCATTAATCTATTTACGGGAACTTCCTGCTTTACCTACTAATACATAGTATAACCATGTATGTAGGGATGGGTGAAAATTTTCACCTGAAACTGATATCTACGAATAATGGCACTTTCCACTTGGTGAATACTTTCCCTTGAAAAGTGCCGCTTTTCCTTTTTTTCCCTCCTTTTTCGCCTAGCTCATTGTGCATTGAAATCAATGTGAAGAAAACATTTTCTCCACCACACAAACTTTTCTACAGCCGTATAAAAGGGTGTCAGGCTCTCGCAGCATGTCATTCTGTGTTTGTGAGAGGAGAGAGAGAAGCACCTTGTTTGAGCTAGAGAAGATAGGGGAATTGACTTTTAGTTTAGGGAATCTTTTAGGTAGGACATTTGTTCTCTGTATTAGGAGAGTCAGTGGGGCACTCTGGGGAGGGAAAAGGTTGACCCCAAATACTCCAAAATTCCATGTGACTGACTGGCAAGACACAGGCAGCTAGGGACCTATTTGATTGCTGATCTTGCTGTTATTGTATCTGTACCAAGTGGGGAAGTCTGGGGAAAGAGGTTGTTGATTTTGTTTTTCAGCTAGTATTTTTTTTTGGATAGACTGTGATAAGACAACAGGGTGGACAACTTAAAAAAAATAAATAAATAAATAAAAAGAATAAAGAATTAAATATATTAGGTGACAGTGGCAGACAGCTGACTGGGCATAAGCAAGGCATCATACAGCTCCATCAGTTATGTTGTGTACCGTAGAGTAAAAAAACACAGTATAGTTGAGTAATGTCCAGCAAACGCACAAGGGGAAAGGGGAGGTGTGGAGCAGTGCAGGGACGTGAGAGTAAAGTAGTAGTTCAAAAATTGACAATGGTTGCTCCAGCGTGTGCAATAAATGATGATGATACCTCTACTCCAAGGGAGGATGCAGTTTGTCAAGGTCCCAGAAAAAATAGTTCCAGCACCACCAGTGCCAGTAGAAATAAAGAACCATATAATAAGAACACCTAAGATGACAACAAGTTGCATTCAAGGTTGATGATGCTGGCAATAGCATAATAGAGGAAGGTTTTGCAGCTGAACCGCCTTCTGCATCAGATAGTGAGACAAACAATCACCAAAACACCCATCCTCAAAGTAGTAGGGAACTTTGTTACAGTAAAAGTAAAAAGAAATTGTTTGAGACCTCCAAAAACTTAGAGGAATATAAGAGTAGTGGGCAAGAATTGTCAGGTGATGCTGATGCTGCTGAGGATGACCTAATGACGACTGATCATGATGAAGATCTAGAATATATCCCTCCAGCATCCTTCTCTTGTTCATATACAAATGAAGTGAGGATGATGACATGGCTATAAGGTTAGTAGAAAGTGAAAAGCTAAATCTTCCTCCACTTTTAAGGAGCACTGTGTCTGTCTATAAATTGTTTGAGAAATCCTTTGGAAAGTCTGACCCTGGACAAGCACAGATGTCAAAAATCACAGTCACCCTATCAGTCATCACAAGAACCATTGCCTCTTTAAAGTCCAAGTCCCACTAAGCCAACACACCTGTTTTGAGTACCCAGCAACAGCAACACAGGTTATTAACATCCATGATGTTAGATATAACGAGTGCCTCGGCTGCTGCTGCTGCTGCTGTAATTGCTGCACCTTTGATGTCTAGTAGTAGTGGCAGTAGAATTGCATCAACATCTAGCCCCAGTAGTAGTAGTATCAGCAGCACCACCTCAGGAACCCCTCATGCCATGAAGTCCACAATATGGAGATACTTCACCCAGGATCCTCAGGCTAAACATGTTGCTATCTGTTGTCTGTGCAAAAAGCACATTAGCAGGGGAAATTAGGCTTACACCTAGGCACCTCCTCTGTGAGATCCCACTTGAAGCACAACCACAGGTCTGACTGGGAGACACACTATTAGCAGGCCAAAGGTGCCACAACTAGCAGCAGCAGAAGCACTTTGAAAAGTTCCCAGGGCTCTAGGGCAGAAAAAATAAGAAGTAAATTTATTTATGTGTCAGAGAGTGTGCTAAAGTATCAGCCAGTACCAACAGTTAATTCAGTCCAAATAACACCTATGGCTGCTGCTGCAGAAGAGTATGATGACTCTGGCTTTGCTGTAGGAGATGACAAGAGTTCTAGACTGCCCAACCATGCTGTCTCTACCGCCATCATCTCCTCTAGTCATGTTGTTAAAGGGATAGTAATACTTAAAATGTAAAAAAAAATATGTTGTAGAGTTTATCCCCCTGAGTAAAACAAGGGTACTCCCACTGCTGAAAGGTGTTTCATTCAAAAGTTATTAATTTTCAAAGTTGAATTTTTTAGGTGCAATATCACAGTGGCCTGAAATTGTACAGTGGCGCTGTTGCTACACCATCCTATGGAGATTTATGGTCAACTGACCAGAGCTGTCCATAGGATCGTGTAGCAACAGCGCCACTGTACAATTTCAGGCCACTGTGATATTGCACCTAAAAAATTCAACTTTGAAAATTAATAACTTTTGAATGAAACACCTTTCAGCAGTGGGAGTACTCTTGTTTTACTCAGGGGGATAAACCCTACAACATATTCTTTTTTACATTTTAAGTATTACTATCCCTTTAAAGCAATAGTTTCTGGCTTCTTCTGCCATGTTCTGCCAACCCACACTGACTGAGTTCCCAGTGGATAACACTAGCTTACAGCATCAGGTGAAAGCTTCTGGTTGTGGCAGTGGGATTAAAAGGAGGCATAGCCCATACCATCGTCACACCACCTTGTGCATACAGAGTTTTGAGAGACAGTCCCACAAAGCTGCAGATGTTCTAAGTAAGCTAGAGCAGGGGATCGAGGAATGACTTGTACCCCACTCCTTAAAAGCTGGTTTTGAGTCTGCTGATAATGGCTCTAACATAATCACTGCTTTGAGAATAGGTGGTATTGTGCATTTGCCCTACTTTGCCCATGTGCTAAATTTAGTTGTGACCAGATTCCTGGCAGAATATGAAACCCTTAATTTTTACTATTGCCCACAAAATCTGTGCCTATTTTAGTTACTCCTACAGTGCACGCAACTCTATATATTCCATACAAGAGCGTAATAACCTGCCCCATCACCAGCTGAAAATGGTGGAATTCCACGATGTACATGCTAGTGCATTTGTACAGGCAGAATAAGGCCAGTAGTGAGTACACCATGCAAAACTGGAAGGCTTTGGAGGGAGCATCTTTGTCACCTTGCCAATGGCAACTAATGTGCGATGTATATGAGCTGCTGAAACCCTTTGAGGAGACAACCATGCTGGTGAGTCGCATTGGGGCAGGAATTAGTGAAATTCTACCACTGATGTTTTTATTGCAGAAAAAAATTAGGAGCATGGCTGAAGATTCTTACCAGAATGACAACACAGACACGCACCAGCTGGTAAAGGACATTTTAGCGTTCTTTGAACAAGATCCTTGCATAGTGTCCATTAAAAGCAATGAGGAATACATTCAAGCCACTTTGCTATACCCCCGCTTCAAATGCAAAATTTCAGAATTTCTGCCAAAGGGCCATCAGCAGTTTGTCACAACAAGGAGTCATGATGATCAGCAGCAACTCTCTGAGGAATCAGATTCTGTCAAGGAAGATTGAAACATCCTTACTGATCAAGTGGAGGGTTGCATTGTGGAGGATGAGAGGGAGAAAGTGAGGGCACAACAAACATATAGACAGTATAGTGAAAAGGAATGCAGCAAAGCATTTTAACCAGCAGTAGCAGCTACAACACCAACCAGAATATCCCATTTGGAACACAGGGCAATTCATGGGTCTCAGCAGGGAGGCAAAAACCCAACATGGCTAGTGGCGGTGGTGGCGCCGGCAGCACATCTCTTTGGGACTTGCTCCCCGAGTATGGTTTGGTAACTGACACACAGGAACACCGTGTAGCTCCTAGAAGTGGTCCAACTGCATTTGAGATGGTTCCTGCATACTTGAAGGATAGATACATTTTAGGCAGAGACAATGACCCCATGGACTACAGGCAAACAAAGCAGTGTGTGGCCAGCATTGACACGTACTGCAGTGGAAACCCTCAGTTGTCCTCCAGCAAGCGCTGAGTCTGAGAGGGTTTTCAGTGTGGCTGGTTATATTGTCAATGACCTCAGGACACGGCTATCAAGCAGCAATGTTGGAAGACTAACATTCTTAAAAATGAACCAACATCTCATATCATCTGAGTATCAGGTAGCAGAAACCACACGACAGACAAGGCCAAGACAAATATATTAACAGCAGCACAGATGAGGAGGTGGAGGAGGGATGTGAAGAAGGGTTTCCACCATCTACCCCACTTGGGGCCACTGCTATGAGCAACAATATCACAGTGCCTGTGATCTTTCTGTCACTCTCATCTGTGGCAGACTGTGATTTGCTCGGTTGGTTTGGCCCGCCCCTTGGTGACCTTTTTATACCTGACGCTTACATCTGTCAGATGCCCTTTCGTGGTGTTTCTGAGCCAGACTTGCTGTTGCTGTGTTCCTGAATCCGGATTCCTGTGTACCGACCTTGGCCTGTTCTGACTACTCTCCTGTGTTCCTGATCGCGTATGACCCGGCTTGTCTGAGAATCCTCTACGTGCTACGACCCGGCCTGTCTGAGAATCTTCTACGTGCTACGACCCCGCTTGTCTGAGAATCCTCTACGTGCTACGACCCGGCTGGCTGACATCCTGCTTCAAGATCTTCGCGGCTGCCTGGCTTGTTGTCGCCGCCGCGACATTCTGAATCCTGCATTGCTGTGCCGAGCTAGTGTGACCATTACCCTCCTGGGTAACCCATCCATCCGTGCAGAGTTCCTTGCCGACTTGCATAAGCTGTGCCTCTTGTACCGAGCCTTTACACGTTGCAGAGCTAAGCTACCATACCGAGCCTGGGAGATTCAAACGTACCTATTAACCCTTGCACTGCCACTTCTCTCTGACCGGACCTCCTTTCTAATATAGAACCGTTACCTTGTAAGTCTACTACTGCTGAGTTGGCCGCTACTTGGACGGCGACTCTCGGTTACGTTTGCAGAGTAGTCAATCCTGTTAGGCCGGTTGGGCGTTCTTGGTTCTTGGTCTCACGGTTAACGACGGAGGTGTCCGGTGCGGCTATTGGTGGCAAGGTTAGGCTCCAAGCTCTTGCTCAATCCGTAGGTAAACGCCCGCGGGTGCTCTTGGCTCGTGTTGTGCTTACAGTGGTCTCCAGTTATACGCCCGTGGGGGCTAAAACGCCAGCTTCGCATCTCAGGCTAGTCTCGATCACGCCCGTGGGGGCTACATACTCTTGCACTTGCAGGCTCACTGGTCTATTGACGAACGCCCGTGGGGGCTATCTTTGGTTACTGCGCTGCTATAACTTACATTGGTCACTGAACATCTACTACTCATCTTTATATGAACTCTGTGCTGTGCACCTTTGCTCAGTTTATCTCTACACCACACGGGCGTGCCAAACCCCACAGCTGAGACTGACAAATTGTTCTCATACACCCTTTAGGGTCCTGTTCCCTATTCTCTGTTCCTATGTTGGGTGCCTTCTGTATATTATATTAAAGCTATCTGTACTGTGTAATAGCTTGCAATTGTTTGTATTTTATTTCTTTCAATAAAACATTGTTTTATTTTACCTACTGGTCTGAGTGTCAAAACAAACCGTTACAAACAAGTAAGGTGTGTCAGTAATCTGAGAAGGAGGATAGAGATTTGACGCATAAATTACAATAGAAAAGCTATATATAACATACACAAATCACACCATAACAGCCAGTCGCCCACCACCACCACTACAATACACATCTGCCACATTTTAGGTTGTACTTTATTATTTTTATTACTTGACATCATCATGATGAATATATGCCCGTGTCACTTAAGCAGGAAGTTAGTGTTGTGGGCAAAGAACAAATGCATTCTACATGCTAACACATTTTTCAAGGCATATGTTGCTGTAGGTCTAACAACTTTGACATTCAGATACTTATTTCTAAACTACAGCCCCCAGAAGATTACAGTGGGAAATGTTAAATGTGTTAAAATAGGCGAAAAGGAGGACAATTTTGCATAGGCAAAAACTAGAAAACTTTAGTGAAAAAATAAAAAAATCAGCAAGATTTTGAGAAAAGTCATACTTTCTGCTCTGTATGTTTCCACTTAAAAGAAATGCATCTCATCTTCTCTTAAATGTATCCATTGTATCTGCGATTATCATATATTTGGGCAAAGAATTCCACAATAACAGACCTAACTGTAAAAATCTCCTTCCTTTGCTGAAGTTTATAACTCCTTTCCTCTAATCTTAAAGTGTTGTACATGTTTGGCTCACTGTCAGAGGCAGCAGTTGGTTGAGCTGCTACACCTTCCTCTATTATGCCATCAGCAATAGAATGTGACTCAGCTGCTGTCTTCAGTGTTCTTACATAGTTTATTAATAATACGGTGGTGATGGTGGTGGTGGAAACTTTTTAAGGGAATTTGACAATCTCTTAAGAAGGAGAAGGATCATCATCTATTAGTAAACACATTGCAGCAACCATGGCTCCATTCATTTTTGAACGACCACATCCCTGCATTTCTTCTACCTGTCCCTAGTACCCTTGCTGGACATTATTAAACTAGTGTTGTATTTTAACAGTGAAGTACACATATGAACTGATTGTGTATGACTTGCCCCTCTATCTCTTTTAGTATCTGCATGCCTCAGTCAAAGCTCACATCAGGGTCCCTGTCTCTGTCACTTTTCAGTCAGACTATTTTTTTATTTTTTTTTAACCTTTTTTTATATATTTTTTTTAAATACTTTTGTATTAAGAGTCCCTATCACATGAAATATAGAAAGCATGTTCCCTGTGAAAGAGCTTCTTCTCCCTTTAGCTAGTGTCAGGAGGATTCCAGCTGCCCCTTTCTCTCCCAATGTCACTACAGTCTTTCTTTTTCCAGTACAGACGACGATAGACCTTACTAAATATGATGTCCCCTCCTCTTCTGGCTGTTGAAGGAGTCAATGTCACTTGAACGGGTCTATCTATTGAGTGTTAGTCTTCTAAATATAAGGAACTTGGATCATAGCTACCTGGGTTTTCTCATTGTCACATGATTTTGGGATATTTGGGGTAAATTTCCTTTCTCCCTTCACATATCCCCAGACTCTCCTAACATAGAAAAAAGCAAGTAGAAAGGAATTTGAATCACGTCTGCCTGTCATACAAGTGTCACGGGACTCTTAGGTAAATAAAGCACACAACACAGGTACAGATGAATTTAACCAGTTTATTAAAATAAATAAGCAAAAGCAAGCCTTCCACAACCAAGATAGGAACAGGCGTGAGGACAGTGCCTAGTCCACTACCCAGGACCTGACACTGAGCTGTAACTGGTCCGCCATAAATCTAGGAAATCTTGAATATAGAACCAGACGTGGTTCTATCCAGCAGAGTGAGCGGAAACCTGGACTGCCAGGAGTCCAGACTGAGAGAACATAACCGGTTGATCCCTGAAGAGGGACAATATCAGACTTGTAGCTTTGGGGGACTTGAAACAGTACCCGGGAGGTAAATGTTGTATAGACAGAGGGTAACGAGAAGCCTAGCAAGAATAACAGCGCCCAGTAGGACTGAGTAAGCACACAGAGGAGGCCACAGAGTGGAGGGCAACACCCAACAATACCGGTAAGGTAACTGCTGAAAAAGCACAGTGCGGAGGCAACAGAGAGGAGGGCAATCTGCAACACTACCGGTGAGGTAACTGTTGCACTGGGACGATGGAGCGAGCCCTCTGAGACCGACTGAGACAAGTGGTAGGCAGACAAGAGCGGGAGTAGGCATGGAGCATAAGTCAGACAAGCCACAGTCAGGAGCCTAATCGGATAGTCAACCACAGCCAAGGTCAGATAGGAGGGGTAGTCAGAAAATCCATGGAAGCCAAGCTAGGGTGAAAAGAGAACAACACAGGAGTAACGCACAGAAACACCACGAAAGGGCAACTAAGCCCAGTTCACAGGAAGACTACAAGGCCGCCACCGGAGGGCGGGACTCCATCGGCCAATCATGCCGAATGCTACAAAATAGCGAGCACAACGCCACCGATGCACGCCCACAGAATAGAGGCAAGCATGAAGATGGACAGGTCCTGCCCGCAGCATAGACCACGGACAACCGGACAGAATCACAGGCAAGCGGAACCATGGGTACCGTGATAGTACCCACCCCTTAATGACCTCCTCCCCACAGAAGAGGCCCAGGCTTAAAAGGGAATCTAGCAAAGAACCTGCAGAGCAAGGCAGGAGCATAAATATTATCACTAGGTACCCATGAACGTTCTTCGGGACCATACCCCTTCCAGTGCACCAAATATTGTAAGTGGCCTCAGACTCCACAAGACTCTAAAATGGTTTGTACCTCATACTCCTTCTGGCCATTGACTTGTGCAGGACCAGTCTGAACTGGCACAGAGGTGTAGCAATTACAGATCAGGGGTTTGAGCAAGGATACATGAAATACATTGTGAATCCGCATACCAGCAGGAAGTTCCAGAGCGTATGAGACAGGGTTAATTTTATGAATAACCCGGTATGGACCTACGAAACGAGGGGCCAGCTTCTTGCAAGGCACCTGGAGGTTCAGATTACGGGAGGACAGCCAAACCCTCTCCCTCACCTGAAACACCGGAGTCGGCCATTGTCAACGGTCTGCGTGGTTTTTATAGCACTGTGAGTACCTCTGTAGGGATCTCTGAAATCATACCTAAGTGGAGCAGAGTTGCCTAAGATGTTCATCCAGTGCCGGGATATCTTGCGCCTCAAATGACTCGGGAAGCAGAGATGACTGGAACCCATAATTGATCAGGAACAGAGAGTTCTGAGACGAAGAGTTTATGGCACAATTCCTGGCAAACTCCGCCCATGGTAACAAGTTCACCCAGATATTGTGATGGTCCGAAATGAAACAGCGTAGGAACTGTTCCAAGTCTTGGTTGTATCTTTCAGCAGCACCGTTCGACTGAGGGTGGTAGGCAGAGGAAAATGATAATTGCATGCCCATCTGACAACAGAAAGCCCTCCAGAAACGGGATACAAACTGGCTCCCTCGATCCAGTACCGTGGGTACCCCATGGAGCCTAAATACCTCTCTGGAGAATATCTCGGCCAGCTCTCTGGAGGAAGACAAACCCTTCAGAAGCACAAAGTGAGCCATTTTAGAACACCTGTCAACGATCATCAGGATGACCGTGTGACCCTTCGATGCAGGCAACTCAACCATAAAGTCGATGGACAGGTGTGACCAAGGACGCTTGCCATTAGGAACAGGCTGAAGCAGTCCCACTGGACGTTGTCTTGGAGTCTTGCTATGGGCACATGTGGCACATACTGCTACGAATGCAGGGCAATCAGTTCTTAAGCTAGGCCACAAGAAAAGTTGAGATATGTGTCACATGTGATGATTGCAATGGTCTACCGTCAATAGCTTCAAAAGCCAGAGGAGAAGAGCGAGGAAACAACGGGATATTGTGCGTAAGTCAGACAAGCCACAGTCAGGAGCCTAATCGGGTAGTCAACCACAGCCAAGGTCAGATCGGAGCGGGTAGTCAGACAAGCCAGGGTCATACACATATCAGGTAGTCAGACAGAGCCACTGGTCAAAACCGGAGCGGGTAGTCAGACAAAGCCAGGGATCGAGCCAGAGAATACATGGAAGCCAAGCTAGGAGTAACGCACAGAAACACCACGAAAGGGCAAATAAGCACAGTTTACAGACAGACTATAAGGCCGCCACCGGAGGGTGGGACTCCATCAGACAATCGTGCCAAATGCTACAAAATAGCAAGAGCAACGTCACTGAGGCAAGCATGAAGGTGGCCAGGTCCTGCCTGCAGCATAGACCACGGACAACCAGACAGAATCACAGGCAAGCGGAATCATGGGCACCATAATAACAAGATTTTGGAGTATTTGAGGCAAATTTCCTTTCTCCCTTTACACCACCCCCAGACTCCCCTAACACAGAGAACAGCCTGATCAGAAAGGAATTTGGATCACTTCCCTAATCCAGTCCCACAAAATGTTGGGGTATTTTGGGTAAAACTCGCTCCTCTCTTCACATCTTCCCCCCCAAGTGTCTCAGACTCCCCTAACAAAGGGAACAAATTGCCTGGCCACAAGACTCCCTAAATCACACTCCAGCAATACTTGCCTATCCTAGCTCATAAATTGTCCTTCTTTCTCTGCCTGTCACAACAACAGAATGGAATGCTGTAGGAACCTGGGACCCTATTATATTATCCCTGTGGGAAAAGATAGGAAACTTTCCACTTGGGATGAGGGAATTCAGCCTTACCATTGATTTCAATGCAATGAGATAGGAGAGGAAAAGCATAAAATCAGAACTTTTCATTAACAATTCCCAACTCTGAGGAAAGTGGCATTTTTTTGCCTGTTTTACTTTTGAGGTGAATAATATGTCTCCCATCCCTAGATTTTAGGAGGCTGTCTGGGGAACTGCTGTGTATGTGAAGCATCTGAAACAGAAACAGAGACAATGGTCTATAGGAGTTTTGGGAATTTTAAGGTACATTTGGTTTCTTCCAGTTCATGTGACCTTAGTAACTATATATAGTTAAGAAGTTGAGTGCAAGCACTTGCCCCATCGCCACAGCAACAGTAGTTTGTTTGTTTTTATTCTTAAGTGAATAGGAGATATCAAGAAGAAAAAAAACAACAAATTTGATATATTTTCTTCCTTTAACATGGAACCATACTCATCTTCATTTTGTCCTAGGTGACGCTGCCCTTTATTAAATCATTGGGAATTATGGGAATATTTATGTGTCCCCTCTGGTGCAGTTGCTTTATATGAGAAGTAGTGTAAAAGCCTGTGTACACAGGGCAAGGGCCGGGTTATGTTAAGAGGCCGGTCCTGCTCTGTGTCCTGCTGCCGATGCAGTCATGCACTGTGGAGACTGCTCAAAAGCACAGAATGCTTACAGCATTCCTACACTTCTCAGCATTCTGTGTGTTACGGGCAGTCTGTACTGCGCATGACAGCTTCTGACAAACATCCTAGCGAATTATTATATAGGATTACTCCAGTTATCTTATTACTTCAGCTTCTTTGTCTGTCATTTGTAGCCAGTTTATTTGTTACATCTTTTTTTGCATTCTGTCACACAATAAAAAATAGAATTCCACTGAATTTTTTTGTCTTACTCTGCACTTTTGTGTCAAAATTCCATTCCTCTGACTCGACCTAATGATCTAATCAGAATAAATCTTATCTTTGCTCATGTCTTCATTGTATTTACAATGCAAGCCAATTTTATGCCAGCATATTTCAGGAATTTAGCAGTTTTTCCTGTTTTAAAATCCCCATAAAACTAACTTCACTAATTCCCTTTGCTCTGACTTTGTTCTTAGCAATATACCAGAGAAATACACATACAAAAACAACCTTTTTTTACTGTAAAGGAATTCTGTAAACCACATTATTACTTATCTTAACCCCTTAACGACCCTTGACGTACCAGGACCGTCAAGGGTAAATTTGCTTTAAGGACCAGTGACGGTCCTGGTACGTCAAGAGTTAAATGGTAGCAGCGCGCCGCCGTGCACGCTGCTACCATTCAATCCAGGCTGAGACTGAGCGGTCCAGTACCAGACCATTCAGTCTCAGCCTCGGTCGGTTGTGCCAGGTCATGTGATCGCTGCGTCAGCGATCACATGTACCGGCATTCTAAAAAAATGAATGAAGCAGTGCTACTTACTGCCTCTAGTGTCTCCTCTCTGCCAATGCGTCCCTTACATAAAAGTAAGGGACACAGAAGCAGGGAGGAGACACCTAGTGGAAATACAAAATACAGCAGCTGGGGGTGTTAACCCCTTCACTGCTGGTGCAGGAGGATGGCTAAATGCAGGTCAATTTCTGACCTGCTAAATACACTTTTTTTTTTTTTTTTTTTAAATAAAAACAACACACTTTTTTTTTTACAAATAAAATATTTTATTTAAAAAAAAAAACATCTCAAGAAACAAAATTGGAAGTGTGATTGTTGTGGAGTCATGTAATACACTTACACACACCGCCAAATGTAATGAACAAAAAAGTGGGAAAATAGGGTGGGAAAAAGGGACATGGGGATTTTCACCCAGGAGGGGACAGTGGCCACTTTAAACTGCGCATTTTGTAGGTATGACTGAGTGGTCATACCTTTCATGCAGTCTCCATAAAAATTTAACCCTTTGCGCCCAATTGATCCCAAGAGAAAAAACAAAAATGGTGGGTTTTTTACATTTTTTTTACCTTTTTCTTTAATTTTAATAAAGTAAATGGTGGGTTATCCATATGTGGGGTATCAAAGGAAAGCCCTATTTGTTTGTAAAAAAACAGTATATCATTTATGGGGGTGGAATAAAAGCCTAAGAGGGAAAACACTGTTGAACAAAGACATAGTCAAAAAGGTCAGAATTGCTCCGGTCCTTAAGTCAAATCCACCTCTGATTTTCCCGGTCCTTAAGGGGTTAAAGTTCTGTAGACATAACTGACCAATCTGTATTTGGTTTACTATTAGGGCACTGAAAAGTTGCTAAACACTTTAATAAGCCTACATCTGTAAAATAAAATAATTGGGGCCAAGGTAAGAGTAATTTTACCCTACAGTTGAATGTATTCATAAACATAGCATTATGTTACATTATTTTTATAGACTTGTGTTGCAGTTGTTAATTGCAGATAAATGCTTTGTAGCTGTGTTTATATGTATCTGAGTCATGAGTTTGAATTTGCCATATAAGGCAGATAGGGAAAATAATGCCACTGTGTAAAGAAAGATAAATAATGTGGACTGTTAAGCAAAGATGGAAAGGAAACTTAAATAATCCTATATAATAATTCGCTAAGATGTTTATCAGAAGCCGTCATGCACAGTAGAGACTGCCTGAATGCACAGAATGCTTGGAGCACGGAATGCTGGGAGGTGTAGGAATGCTGGGGGCACGGAATGCTGGGAGGTGTAGGAATGCTGGGAGCACAGAATGCTGGGAGTTCTGTGCTGGGAGCATTCTGTGCTTTCAGGCAGTCTCTACAGTGTATGATGCAGAGCAGGCCCAGCATCTTAACCCTTTGAATGCCAGAGGGGTGCACAACGCATTGCAAAGCATCACCCAGACCTTGGCCCATGTACACGGGCTTTTAGTAGTTAATATAAAGCATGGTAGGGGTTTTCAAACTTTTTTGGAGTGATGGAAACCTTTGGTTTCAAACAAAATGTCACTGGAACCTTAAAAGGATAGTAATACTTAATATGTAAAGAAAAATATGTTGTAGGTTTTTAACATGCTGACAGATGTTTTATTCAAAAGTTATTAGCGCTCAAACTTGAATTTTTAGGTACAGCATCACAGTGGCCTGAAATTGTACAGTGGCGCTGTTGTTGCACCATTCTATGGGCAGCTCTGGTCAGTAGACCATAAATTTCCTTAAGATGATGTAGCAATAGCTCCAATGTACATTTCAGGTCACTTTTGAGTAAAATGCCTCTCTGTTGTTGGAGTTTCCTTGTTTTACTCAGAAGGATGAATCGTCCAACATTTATCTTTTTACATGTTAAGTATTTCTATCCCTTTAACAACCAAACAAAAGTTCATGAGATTCCAATATTATTAAATAAGGCTTTTAATTCCCATGAATTTAAACACAGCTTTAAATGCTTGAAGGTCTCCAGTGCTTGCTTTAAAACATATAAGTATTCGTAAATTCATACACCAAAATTTATGAAAGGGCAAAATGTGGAATGTGTAAGGAAATAATCATATCACATTGTTTATTTGATATTTGAAAATGTAACAATGGCCAGATTGTGGGATTGATACTATTAACGGCATTAAAAGCATCATTCGGGGGCAAAGGAGCTTCGGACGGTACACCCACAGTTGTACATCGGAATCCTATTGCTTGACCAGCATCCACTGCAACAAGTGTTGGTCACAAAAAGCGACAAACGCTCGTTGCAGTTTTATCATTCAGCTAGTATTGAAGGCCCGTGTGCACAGGCCAAATTGGCAGCCAGCAGCCTCGGCTGCTACCCCGGAGCCAGTTGAGCTGGGCCGTCTGCTTCGGATAAGCAATGCCTCTGACTGCAAGCCGGTGTGTTCATGTAGTCTCTACTGTGGATGACTGCATCGTTCCCTACTGCGCATGTGCATTACGCACACAGGGAGCGACGCATTCTAGCGCTTTATATTATTTAGGTTACTCTTGAACTACAACTCAGACAGTATTGAAATAACACTCTTCATGGCCCAAATACTATGAAGATTAATTGGATCTGCTTTTTTTGTGAAACAATACTATCCCTTTAAGGGCAGCCATACTCATATACCTTTACCGACGGCATTTGCACATGTGCAACGCATATGGTGGCATTTATGCCAATACATTTGATCGTGTGTGCCTGGCTTGCATGTGTAACGATGGGTGATACAATTGATTATTAATACACATTCAAATGTATCTGCAATCATTTGTATCAGATAAGCTGCTTTGGTCTCCCTTTCATGGCCTTAAGAAAGTTTGTGAGCAATTTCAGAACACCATTGTATTTTGAAAGTCCTCTTTAAGGCCTAGTTCACGCGGAGGACTTTGTTGCAGCAACTTTGTTGAAACAACACATTGTTATCACTGCTATCTATGCAGTAGGTCACATGTGTTGCTGCAAGAAAGTCATCCATGCAAAGCAATGCATTAACCACCACTCTGAAGCTCAAAGCATTAAAGAGTGCTTCAAAAGGGTTAAAGCAGATATATCTTACTGCATTTGAAAAGAGCAAAGAGCAATTTGTAACAAAAAAGCAATTTTGCTGCTTCTTTACTGAATTGTAATCTAAATCACTGAAAAAAATGATTGCAACAATCCTCCCTTCTAGAATACAGAATGACCAGCGTGTATTAAAAGAACACTTTCTAGACTGTACAGTCAGTCAGTAAATAGGATGTATTAAACAAAAACTGCAAGCATATTAACCCTTTGAGTGCCAGAGGGGTACGCAATGCATTGCAAAGCAATTCTTTGCGTACCCCTCTGGCATTCAAAGGGTTTAAATTGTCCCTCAATGTACAGGATCTGCACCTCCCACTAATTCTCACCAGGTCAATCAACAGAAAAGAACCCAGACAGTAGTCTTGAGCACCATTAACCTGTCAGCCTAAGTACTCCTGCAGTGAAGGGTTTCATATAACTCTAATTCCTAAATGTAGAAACTACTGAACAGTATAAAAGAACTTGGATTAAACAAGTGAACCTGAAAAACGAATGTGTACATTACATATAGCAGTACAGGTCATTTAAATTTAACTTCATGACCTAAAGCACCATTTAGCTGGTTATATATTGCAGAACCAGTGCAACAGCGGATATGAATCTCCTTTTAGTTAGTTACTGCAGAACGTCAAATTCTTAAAGAAACCTTTTATTCAACTGATTAACTCTGGATCGGTGTATCACCTCGCAAATGTTTCCTGTCAGCAAGGTTTTCAGAATTCATGAATCTTAATTCATTAACCCCTTGGATGCTAGAGAGGTCTCCAATGCATTGTAAAGCAATGTGCTGGAGCAGTTCCTAACATTTACAGGGTAAAAAACCATTCTAGGGGGAATGTACAAAACTGTTAGCACAGCTAATTTTCTGAACGTAACTGTTGGCATAAAAATCATGTGACTACACTTAGGGGGCTATCTGAGTACAAATGGTCCCTTTAGTGCATAACGTGAACATATGCCACCATCACAAAGAATTTAATGTGAACAAGCCCAGAACAGTGCTCCTATACCAGGCACAGGAAAATGGACTCATTTTGCAGCAATTTTTGTGCAACTTTTAGTACATAGAGCTAAACAGATGCAGAGGAATGAAACACCCTAAAACTCCCATAAACTTCCCACAGCCCTCCCCTTGGCATAAGCCAAGTAAGTAGCTTGAATACTACAGAGACTGCTGACTACTGGTGATGATGTAATACCCAGCAGCTGGGGGATGAAAAAAATCACTGCCCCTTGGTTAGTACATAAGCTTTTAGGCTGATACAGCAAACAAAAATTGGTTCTGGAGCTTACACACACACACACACACACACACAAACACACACACACAAACACACACAAATACACACACACACACAAACACACACACAAACACACATGCACAAACACAAACACACAAACACACACACACAAACACACACATACACACACAAACACACACACACAAACACATACATACACACACACACAAACACACACACAAACACTGGGTTTTTCATTGTTGTGTTACATGAAACATTTTCTAGTGTAAAAAACTAAATAATTTTATAGTTGGTATGTTTCCAACTCATCCTTAAACCTCATAAAATGTACAAATGATAAGATAAAATTATGTGTCCTAAACCCTTTGTCACTCAAATGGTTAAATGTCCCAGCAGAACCTCCACTGGAATAGCTTGTCTCCCTTTTCGGTAATACAAATAATCTATCATCTGCTACAGATGTGCTTGTTTAGTTTTTCACACAGTTTGTGCTTTGCTAATGAAATGAACAGTGAATGGTTGTAATTTACAGCGCTCTTATAAAGTTCTGTTAGGATCGGTGGAAGCAGTTTTACAAACAGCCAGCAATGCACCTTCTGGAGTGCAAAATCAGCATGTAAATTATAAGGTCTATTGAGCATAAATTGAGACTATATCAGATATTCACTGTATAGTGAAATCTGAGTCTATTTCTGCATAGTTATTATTCAGCGTTTGAAGCAGGCTCATACCAAAAGAGCACGACCTATATTTGAACATTAACATATTCTACAGAAACAATATCAGTCCTGCCAACAATTATATCAAGTCTTGTAGTCAGTATTATGTATATGTAAGCAGTTGGGTAAGCAGGCAAGACAGAGAGAAGGGTAAAGAGGAGAAGGTGGAACATTCGCCTTTCCCATAGACATAGCCCAACAGTTAATCTTTTCCAATAAAAGTTGGGAGTGTGTTTGTGTGTGTGTGTCTGTAACGGTGGATTTAAATACCAAACATATGAGAATATTATAAAGTTTGTCATTTGGCCTGATTATTTGAACTTTTAAATGACAGTTAGGGCCCAAGGTGCATTGACTTAGAGAAGGTAGGAAAGTTTAAAGGGAGAGGAGTTTAGAGTGGGATGAGGTAGGGAAGTTTAAAGGGAGAGGAGTTTAGAGTGGGATGAGGTAAAGAAGTTTAAAGGGAGAGGAGTTTAGAGTGGGATGAGGTAGGGAAGTTTAAAGGGAGAGGAGTTTAGAGTGGGATGAGGTAGGGAAGTTTAAAGGGAGAGGAGTTTAGAGTGGGATGAGGTAAAGAAGTTTAAAGGGAGAGGAGTTTAGAGTGGGATGAGGTAGGGACGTTTAAAGGGAGAGGAGTTTAGAGTGGGATGAGGTAGGAAAGTTTAAAGGGAGAGGAGTTTAGAGTGGGATGAGGTAGGAAAGTTTAAAGGGAGAGGAGTTTAGAGTGGGATGAGGTAGGGACGTTTAAAGGGAGAGGAGTTTAGAGTGGGATGAGGCAGGGAAGTTTAAAGGGAGAGGAGTTTAGAGTGGGATGAGGCAGGGAAGTTTAAAGGGAGAGGAGTTTAGAGTGGGATGAGGCAGGGAAGTTTAAAGGGAGAGGAGTTTAGAGTGGGATGAGGCAGGGAAGTTTAAAGGGAGAGGAGTTTAGAGTGGGATGAGGTAGGGAAGTTTAAAGGGAGAGGAGTTTAGAGTGGGATGAGGTAGGGACGTTTAAAGGGAGAGGAGTTTAGAGTGGGATGAGGCAGGGAAGTTTAAAGGGAGAGGAGTTTAGAGTGGGATGAGGTAGGGACGTTTAAAGGGAGAGGAGTTTAGAGTGGGATGAGGCAGGGACGTTTAAAGGGAGAGGAGTTTAGAGTGGGATGAGGCAGGGAAGTTTAAAGGGAGAGGAGTTTAGAGTGGGATGAGGTAGGAAAGTTTAAAGGGAGAGGAGTTTAGAGTGGGATGAGGCAGGGAAGTTTAAAGGGAGAGGAGTTTAGAGTGGGATGAGGTAGGAAAGTTTAAAGGGAGAGGAGTTTAGAGTGGGATGAGGTAGGAAAGTTTAAAGGGAGAGGAGTTTAGAGTGGGATGAGGTAGGGACGTTTAAAGGGAGAGGAGTTTAGAGTGGGATGAGGCAGGGAAGTTTAAAGGGAGAGGAGTTTAGAGTGGGATGAGGTAGGGAAGTTTAAAGGGAGAGGAGTTTAGAGTGGGATGAGGCAGGGAAGTTTAAAGGGAGAGGAGTTTAGAGTGGGATGAGGTAGGAAAGTTTAAAGGGAGAGGAGTTTAGAGTGGGATGAGGTAGGAAAGTTTAAAGGGAGAGGAGTTTAGAGTGGGATGAGGTAGGGACGTTTAAAGGGAGAGGAGTTTAGAGTGGGATGAGGCAGGGAAGTTTAAAGGGAGAGGAGTTTAGAGTGGGATGAGGCAGGGAAGTTTAAAGGGAGAGGAGTTTAGAGTGGGATGAGGCAGGGAAGTTTAAAGGGAGAGGAGTTTAGAGTGGGATGAGGTAGGGAAGTTTAAAGGGAGAGGAGTTTAGAGTGGGATGAGGTAGGGACGTTTAAAGGGAGAGGAGTTTAGAGTGGGATGAGGCAGGGAAGTTTAAAGGGAGAGGAGTTTAGAGTGGGATGAGGTAGGAAAGTTTAAAGGGAGAGGAGTTTAGAGTGGGATGAGGCAGGGAAGTTTAAAGGGAGAGGAGTTTAGAGTGGGATGAGGTAGGAAAGTTTAAAGGGAGAGGAGTTTAGAGTGGGATGAGGCAGGGAAGTTTAAAGGGAGAGGAGTTTAGAGTGGGATGAGGTAGGAAAGTTTAAAGGGAGAGGAGTTTAGAGTGGGATGAGGCAGGGAAGTTTAAAGGGAGAGGAGTTTAGAGTGGGGTGAGGCAGGGAAGTTTAAAGGGAGAGGAGTTTAGAGTGGGATGAGGTAGGGAAGTTTAAAGGGAGAGGAGTTTAGAGTGGGGTGAGGCAGGGAAGTTTAAAGGGAGAGGAGTTTAGATTGGGATGAGGTAGGGAAGTTTAAAGGGAGAGGAGTTAAGAGTTTAGAGTGGGATGAGGCAGGGAAGTTTAAAGGGAGAGGAGTTTAGAGTGGGATGAGGCAGGGAAGTTTAAAGGGAGAGGAGTTTAGAGTGGGATGAGGCAGGGAAGTTTAAAGGGAGAGGAGTTTAGAGTGGGATGAGGTAAAGAAGTTTAAAGGGAGAGGAGTTTAGAGTGGGATGAGGCAGGGAAGTTTAAAGGGAGAGGAGTTTAGAGTGGGATGAGGTAGGGACGTTTAAAGGGAGAGGAGTTTAGAGTGGGATGAGGCAGGGAAGTTTAAAGGGAGAGGAGTTTAGAGTGGGGTGAGGCAGGGAAGTTTAAAGGGAGAGGAGTTTAGAGTGGGATGAGGTAGGGAAGTTTAAAGGGAGAGGAGTTTAGAGTGGGATGAGGTAGGGAAGTTTAAAGGGAGAGGAGTTTAGATTGGGATGAGGTAGGGAAGTTTAAAGGGAGAGGAGTTAAGAGTTTAGAGTGGGATGAGGCAGGGAAGTTTAAAGGGAGAGGAGTTTAGAGTGGGATGAGGCAGGGAAGTTTAAAGGGAGAGGAGTTTAGAGTGGGATGAGGTAAAGAAGTTTAAAGGGAGAGGAGTTTAGAGTGGGATGAGGTAGGGACGTTTAAAGGGAGAGGAGTTTAGAGTGGGATGAGGTAGGGAAGTTTAAAGGGAGTAGAGTTTAGAGTGGGATGAGGTAGGGAAGTTTAAAGGGAGAGGAGTTTAGAGTGGGATGAGGTAGGGAAGTTTAAAGGGAGTAGAGTTTAGAGTGGGATGAGGTAGGGAAGTTTAAAGGGAGAGGAGTTTAGAGTGGGATGAGGAAGGGAAGTTTAAAGGGAGAGGAGTTTAGAGTGGGATGAGGCAGGGAAGTTTAAAGGGAGAGGAGTTTAGAGTGGGGTGAGGTAGGGAAGTTTAAAGGGAGTAGAGTTTAGAGTGGGATGAGGTAGGGAAGTTTAAAGGGAGAGGAGTTTAGAGTGGGATGAGGTAGGAAAGTTTAAAGGGAGAGGAGTTTAGAGTGGGATGAGGTAGGGACGTTTAAAGGGAGAGGAGTTTAGAGTGGGATGAGGCAGGGAAGTTTAAAGGGAGAGGAGTTTAGAGTGGGATGAGGAAGGGAAGTTTAAAGGGAGAGGAGTTTAGAGTGGGATGAGGCAGGGAAGTTTAAAGGGAGAGGAGTTTAGAGTGGGGTGAGGTAGGGAAGTTTAAAGGGAGTAGAGTTTAGAGTGGGATGAGGTAGGGAAGTTTAAAGGGAGAGGAGTTTAGAGTGGGATGAGGTAGGAAAGTTTAAAGGGAGAGGAGTTTAGAGTGGGATGAGGTAGGGACGTTTAAAGGGAGAGGAGTTTAGAGTGGGATGAGGCAGGGAAGTTTAAAGGGAGAGGAGTTTAGAGTGGGATGAGGTAAAGAAGTTTAAAGGGAGAGGAGTTTAGAGTGGGGTGAGGTAGGGAAGTTTAAAGGGAGAGGAGTTAAGAGTTTAGAGTGGGATGAGGCAGGGAAGTTTAAAGGGAGAGGAGTTTAGAGTGGGATGAGGCAGGGAAGTTTAAAGGGAGAGGAGTTTAGAGTGGGATGAGGCAGGGAAGTTTAAAGGGAGAGGAGTTTAGAGTGGGATGAGGTAAAGAAGTTTAAAGGGAGAGGAGTTTAGAGTGGGGTGAGGTAGGGAAGTTTAAAGGGAGAGGAGTTTAGAGTGGGATGAGGTAGGGAAGTTTAAAGGGAGAGGAGTTTAGAGTGGGATGAGGTAGGGACGTTTAAAGGGAGAGGAGTTTAGAGTGGGATGAGGTAGGGAAGTTTAAAGGGAGAGGAGTTTAGAGTGGGATGAGGCAGGGAAGTTTAAAGGGAGAGGAGTTTAGAGTGGGATGAGGTAGGAAAGTTTAAAGGGAGAGGAGTTTAGAGTGGGATGAGGTAAAGAAGTTTAAAGGGAGAGGAGTTTAGAGTGGGATGAGGTAGGGACGTTTAAAGGGAGAGGAGTTTAGAGTGGGATGAGGTAGGGACGTTTAAAGGGAGAGGAGTTTAGAGTGGGATGAGGTAGGGAAGTTTAAAGGGAGAGGAGTTTAGAGTGGGATGAGGCAGGGAAGTTTAAAGGGAGAGGAGTTTAGAGTGGGATGAGGCAGGGAAGTTTAAAGGGAGAGGAGTTTAGAGTGGGATGAGGCAGGGAAGTTTAAAGGGAGAGGAGTTTAGAGTGGGATGAGGCAGGGAAGTTTAAAGGGAGAGGAGTTTAGAGTGGGATGAGGCAGGGAAGTTTAAAGGGAGAGGAGTTTAGAGTGGGATGAGGTAGGGACGTTTAAAGGGAGAGGAGTTTAGAGTGGGATGAGGCAGGGAAGTTTAAAGGGAGAGGAGTTTAGAGTGGGATGAGGCAGGGAAGTTTAAAGGGAGAGGAGTTTAGAGTGGGATGAGGCAGGGAAGTTTAAAGGGAGAGGAGTTTAGAGTGGGATGAGGTAAAGAAGTTTAAAGGGAGAGGAGTTTAGAGTGGGATGAGGCAGGGAAGATTAAAGGGAGAGGAGTTTAGAGTGGGATGAGGCAGGGAAGTTTAAAGGGAGTAGAGTTTAGAGTGGGATGAGGCAGGGAAGTTTAAAGGGAGAGGAGTTTAGAGTGGGATGAGGCAGGGAAGTTTAAAGGGAGAGGAGTTTAGAGTGGGATGAGGTAGGGACGTTTAAAGGGAGAGGAGTTTAGAGTGGGATGAGGCAGGGAAGTTTAAAGGGAGAGGAGTTTAGAGTGGGATGAGGCAGGGAAGTTTAAAGGGAGAGGAGTTTAGAGTGGGATGAGGCAGGGAAGTTTAAAGGGAGAGGAGTTTAGAGTGGGATGAGGTAGGGAAGTTTAAAGGGAGAGGAGTTTAGAGTGGGATGAGGTAGGGACGTTTAAAGGGAGAGGAGTTTAGAGTGGGATGAGGTAGGAAAGTTTAAAGGGAGAGGAGTTTAGAGTGGGATGAGGTAGGGAAGTTTAAAGGGAGAGGAGTTTAGAGTGGGATGAGGTAGGGAAGTTTAAAGGGAGAGGAGTTTAGAGTGGGATGAGGTAGGAAAGTTTAAAGGGAGAGGAGTTTAGAGTGGGATGAGGTAGGAAAGTTTAAAGGGAGAGGAGTTTAGAGTGGGATGAGGTAGGGAAGTTTAAAGGGAGTAGAGTTTAGAGTGGGATGAGGTAGGGAAGTTTAAAGGGAGAGGAGTTTAGAGTGGGATGAGGTAGGAAAGTTTAAAGGGAGAGGAGTTTAGAGTGGGATGAGGTAGGGAAGTTTAGAGGGAGAGGAGTTTAGAGTGGGATGAGGTAGGGACGTTTAAAGGGAGAGGAGTTAAGAGTTTAGAGTGGGATGAGGCAGGGAAGTTTAAAGGGAGAGGAGTTTAGAGTGGGATGAGGCAGGGAAGTTTAAAGGGAGAGGAGTTTAGAGTGGGATGAGGTAAAGAAGTTTAAAGGGAGAGGAGTTTAGAGTGGGGTGAGGTAGGGAAGTTTAAAGGGAGAGGAGTTTAGAGTGGGATGAGGTAGGGAAGTTTAAAGGGAGAGGAGTTTAGAGTGGGATGAGGTAGGGACGTTTAAAGGGAGAGGAGTTTAGAGTGGGATGAGGTAGGGAAGTTTAAAGGGAGAGGAGTTTAGAGTGGGATGAGGCAGGGAAGATTAAAGGGAGAGGAGTTTAGAGTGGGATGAGGCAGGGAAGTTTAAAGGGAGAGGAGTTTAGAGTGGGGTGAGGCAGGGAAGTTTAAAGGGAGAGGAGTTTAGAGTGGGATGAGGTAGGGAAGTTTAAAGGGAGAGGAGTTTAGAGTGGGATGAGGCAGGGAAGTTTAAAGGGAGAGGAGTTTAGAGTGGGATGAGGCAGGGAAGTTTAAAGGGAGAGGAGTTTAGAGTGGGATGAGGTAGGGACGTTTAAAGGGAGAGGAGTTTAGAGTGGGGTGAGGTAGGGAAGTTTAAAGGGAGAGGAGTTTAGAGTGGGATGAGGTAGGGAAGTTTAAAGGGAGAGGAGTTTAGAGTGGGGTGAGGTAGGGAAGTTTAAACGGAGAGGAGTTTAGAGTGGGATGAGGTAAGAAGTTTAAAGGGAGAGGAGTTTAGAGTGGGATGAGGTAGGGAAGTTTAAAGGGAGAGGAGTTTAGAGTGGGGTGAGGTAGGGACGTTTAAAGGGAGAGGAGTTTAGAGTGGGATGAGGCAGGGAAGTTTAAAGGGAGAGGAGTTTAGAGTGGGATGAGGTAAAGAAGTTTAAAGGGAGAGGAGTTTAGAGTGGGATGAGGCAGGGAAGTTTAAAGGGAGAGGAGTTTAGAGTGGGATGAGGCAGGGAAGTTTAAAGGGAGAGGAGTTTAGAGTGGGATGAGGCAGGGAAGTTTAAAGGGAGAGGAGTTTAGAGTGGGATGAGGCAGGGAAGTTTAAAGGGAGTAGAGTTTAGAGTGGGATGAGGCAGGGAAGTTTAAAGGGAGAGGAGTTTAGAGTGGGATGAGGCAGGGAAGTTTAAAGGGAGTAGAGTTTAGAGTGGGATGAGGTAGGGAAGTTTAAAGGGAGAGGAGTTTAGAGTGGGATGAGGTAAAGAAGTTTAAAGGGAGAGGAGTTTAGAGTGGGATGAGGCAGGGAAGTTTAAAGGGAGAGGAGTTTAGAGTGGGATGAGGCAGGGAAGTTTAAAGGGAGAGGAGTTTAGAGTGGGATGAGGCAGGGAAGTTTAAAGGGAGAGGAGTTTAGAGTGGGATGAGGTAGGGACGTTTAAAGGGAGAGGAGTTTAGAGTGGGATGAGGCAGGGAAGTTTAAAGGGAGAGGAGTTTAGAGTGGGATGAGGCAGGGAAGTTTAAAGGGAGAGGAGTTTAGAGTGGGATGAGGCAGGGAAGTTTAAAGGGAGAGGAGTTTAGAGTGGGATGAGGCAGGGAAGTTTAAAGGGAGTAGAGTTTAGAGTGGGATGAGGCAGGGAAGTTTAAAGGGAGAGGAGTTTAGAGTGGGATGAGGCAGGGAAGTTTAAAGGGAGTAGAGTTTAGAGTGGGATGAGGTAGGGAAGTTTAAAGGGAGAGGAGTTTAGAGTGGGATGAGGTAGGGACGTTTAAAGGGAGAGGAGTTTAGAGTGGGATGAGGTAGGAAAGTTTAAAGGGAGAGGAGTTTAGAGTGGGATGAGGTAGGAAAGTTTAAAGGGAGAGGAGTTTAGAGTGGGATGAGGCAGGGAAGTTTAAAGGGAGTAGAGTTTAGAGTGGGATGAGGCAGGGAAGTTTAAAGGGAGAGGAGTTTAGAGTGGGATGAGGTAAAGAAGTTTAAAGGGAGAGGAGTTTAGAGTGGGATGAGGTAGGGAAGTTTAAAGGGAGAGGAGTTTAGAGTGGGGTGAGGTAGGGAAGTTTAAAGGGAGAGGAGTTTAGAGTGGGATGAGGCAGGGAAGTTTAAAGGGAGTAGAGTTTAGAGTGGGATGAGGCAGGGAAGTTTAAAGGGAGAGGAGTTTAGAGTGGGATGAGGCAGGGAAGTTTAAAGGGAGTAGAGTTTAGAGTGGGATGAGGTAGGGAAGTTTAAAGGGAGAGGAGTTTAGAGTGGGATGAGGTAAAGAAGTTTAAAGGGAGAGGAGTTTAGAGTGGGATGAGGCAGGGAAGTTTAAAGGGAGAGGAGTTTAGAGTGGGATGAGGCAGGGAAGTTTAAAGGGAGAGGAGTTTAGAGTGGGATGAGGCAGGGAAGTTTAAAGGGAGAGGAGTTTAGAGTGGGATGAGGTAGGGACGTTTAAAGGGAGAGGAGTTTAGAGTGGGATGAGGCAGGGAAGTTTAAAGGGAGAGGAGTTTAGAGTGGGATGAGGCAGGGAAGTTTAAAGGGAGAGGAGTTTAGAGTGGGATGAGGCAGGGAAGTTTAAAGGGAGAGGAGTTTAGAGTGGGATGAGGCAGGGAAGTTTAAAGGGAGTAGAGTTTAGAGTGGGATGAGGCAGGGAAGTTTAAAGGGAGAGGAGTTTAGAGTGGGATGAGGCAGGGAAGTTTAAAGGGAGTAGAGTTTAGAGTGGGATGAGGTAGGGACGTTTAAAGGGAGAGGAGTTTAGAGTGGGATGAGGCAGGGAAGTTTAAAGGGAGAGGAGTTTAGAGTGGGATGAGGCAGGGAAGTTTAAAGGGAGAGGAGTTTAGAGTGGGATGAGGCAGGGAAGTTTAAAGGGAGAGGAGTTTAGAGTGGGATGAGGCAGGGAAGTTTAAAGGGAGTAGAGTTTAGAGTGGGATGAGGCAGGGAAGTTTAAAGGGAGAGGAGTTTAGAGTGGGATGAGGCAGGGAAGTTTAAAGGGAGAGGAGTTTAGAGTGGGATGAGGCAGGGAAGTTTAAAGGGAGAGGAGTTTAGAGTGGGATGAGGTAGGGACGTTTAAAGGGAGAGGAGTTTAGAGTGGGATGAGGTAGGGAAGTTTAAAGGGAGAGGAGTTTAGAGTGGGATGAGGTAGGAAAGTTTAAAGGGAGAGGAGTTTAGAGTGGGATGAGGCAGGGAAGTTTAAAGGGAGTAGAGTTTAGAGTGGGATGAGGCAGGGAAGTTTAAAGGGAGAGGAGTTTAGAGTGGGATGAGGTAAAGAAGTTTAAAGGGAGAGGAGTTTAGAGTGGGATGAGGTAGGGAAGTTTAAAGGGAGAGGAGTTTAGAGTGGGGTGAGGTAGGGAAGTTTAAAGGGAGAGGAGTTTAGAGTGGGATGAGGCAGGGAAGTTTAAAGGGAGTAGAGTTTAGAGTGGGATGAGGCAGGGAAGTTTAAAGGGAGAGGAGTTTAGAGTGGGATGAGGTAAAGAAGTTTAAAGGGAGAGGAGTTTAGAGTGGGATGAGGCAGGGAAGTTTAAAGGGAGAGGAGTTTAGAGTGGGATGAGGTAGGGACGTTTAAAGGGAGAGGAGTTTAGAGTGGGATGAGGTAGGAAAGTTTAAAGGGAGAGGAGTTTAGAGTGGGATGAGGTAGGAAAGTTTAAAGGGAGAGGAGTTTAGAGTGGGATGAGGCAGGGAAGTTTAAAGGGAGTAGAGTTTAGAGTGGGATGAGGCAGGGAAGTTTAAAGGGAGAGGAGTTTAGAGTGGGATGAGGTAAAGAAGTTTAAAGGGAGAGGAGTTTAGAGTGGGATGAGGTAGGGAAGTTTAAAGGGAGAGGAGTTTAGAGTGGGGTGAGGCAGGGAAGTTTAAAGGGAGAGGAGTTTAGAGTGGGATGAGGTAAAGAAGTTTAAAGGGAGAGGAGTTTAGAGTGGGATGAGGTAGGGAAGTTTAAAGGGAGAGGAGTTTAGAGTGGGATGAGGTAAAGAAGTTTAAAGGGAGAGGAGTTTAGAGTGGGGTGAGGCAGGGAAGTTTAAAGGGAGAGGAGTTTAGAGTGGGGTGAGGTAGGGAAATTTAAAGGGAGAGGAGTTTAGAGTTTAGAGTGGAATGAGGTTGGGGAGTTTGGCTTACATAAAAAAAGCTGGTTTATGGTATGTATCTTAAATTCAATTAGCTCTGAAATTCTAGAAAAAAAAGATAAAAGCTTCATTGAGGTTATCATACTATAAAATTGGATTAGAGCCATTGAGTGGAATTTAGATGTTAATACAGAAGATTTACCTTTAACATAAAAAAATTAAGATTACATTTATGTCACATAGTAAACAGAAAGAACATTTTGGATTGGGAAAGCATTAACCATAAAGAAAACCTAATGGCAATGATACCTATTTAGCATAGAACAATACTGAGAATTATGACAGTTGGCTTGAAAGCAGATAGGTTGTAGATCCGGGGAACTATCTGACTGCAATTTGGAATCAGGAGGGATTTTTTTTACCCACTTGCGATTTAATTGGAAATGGCTTCAATGTTTGTTTTTGACTTCCTCTGGATCAGTCAGTAATTTGGCATCGGCTGGGCTTCACAAATATATTTTTGCAGCCTCATCAGCTATGTTACAATGATCAGATAACATGATAGAACTGTTGATAAATGCTGGAGAACTATTTTATTCCACTAACATTTGATAGGAAAAATCAGTGCTACCATTGGGCAGTTTTCAATGCAACTTTATGTAGAATATTAATGGAGATAATAGATAAAACATTATTAAAATGTCAATTTCACTGGGAGAAAAATATAAAATGTGCATTTACAGATGAGGAATTTAGGCCTAAAAATGCTTCATCGAACTTAGTTGGTGCCAGAAAGATTAGCTAGGATTTATAATATTATAATTCCGTATGTTTCAGGGGATGCCTGATGCTAGGTGATTAGTTTTATATATATATATATATATATATATATATACACATAAAGAAAAGGACAAGCACTCCTGCTGTAGGCAATAACTCAATACCGGGTACTCCAGAACAAAACAATTAATCTGCAAATAACTGGGCACTCACAGATTTCAATGAAAATAAAATAATTTACTAGTACACAGATAATTGCAACGTTTCGGTTCACACTTGGACCAAAACGTTGCATTTATCTGTGTACTAGTAAAGTAATTTATTTTCATTGAAATCCATGAATGCCCAGTTTTTTTTATATATATATATATATATATATAGTATAAATGTCAAAAAATGCAATATATTAGGATAAGTTTCAACCCTTCCAGAAACAATTTTGTGACAGAATATAAACTTAAATACAGGTGTTTCATTATTGGGGTACGGCATTAAATAATAAAACAAATTGCAAGTAAACTGATATATATTTAGTCACCATGCCAGTGCAAAAATATTCATAATCAAAGTATTAGCTTCAGTGCAATAACTGAAAAGATTAATTGGGAATTACTGATGGAAAGATGAATTTCTATTAGCTTATGCAAGATGGCACCAGGGATCCTCAATAAATTTAATATTTTGTGTGTTTTAAATAAATGTGATTAAAAATATATATTATACAGTTGGTTATGAATAGACTTGGGCATGACAAACATTTTCAGTAAAATTCAGTCGGATGAATTTTTTTTTTCTTTAATTCGTCGACTCAGCAATTTGGATCCAACCTGTTCAACTCGGACGAAAGTCGGCAACAGTCTGATTTATTCGGCGACTTTAAAATACCTTTAAAAATACAATAAAAAATTAAAATTAAATGAATGGAACCATTTCCAGGGTCTAAATGAAGATGGTGGAACAGGGTAAGGTGGGCATTTAGCCTTATGGTACTAAGGAATGAAGTAGCTAAAGTATGGATGTAGCAATAAGGCACCATCCCTGCCTACACAATACACATACACAACTGGCTGTATCTGGCTGCTGGCTGAAGTGTCACTCTGAAAATTATTCAAACAAATCCCTAATATTTATTTTAATACTTTACACAAGAACAAAGGTGACTCTTCCTTGCGGGCGCAATAAGGTACTAGGCCTGCCTATAGAACTGTGAGACTGGCTGATGTGTCACTCTGAAAATTATTCAGACTAATTCCTACTAGTTTAGTATTTTTAATATTTAACACAGGAACACCGGTGACTCCCTTGCGGTGGTAATAAGGTACTAGGCCTGCCTATAGAACTGTGAGACTGGCTGAACTGTCACTCTGAAAATTATTCAAACAAATCCCTAATATTTTTAATTTTTTGCACAGGAACAAAGATGACTCTCCCTTTCAGTGGCAATAAGGCACTAATGCTGGCTGCCTGCCTATGCCTAATGCTAACTGCCTGCATACACCACAACTGGACACTCTCTATCTCGTTCTTCTGACTCTGAGCTCCAACAACACAATGAGGAAATGCAGGCTGTCTGCCTGGGTGTCTGTGTCATTAGTCCAACCCTCATCATGAAACGAAGAAGCCAATTGGAATAGAGACAAAGCAGGAAGGTAGCGCATGAAACAGAGAAGCTAACTGGACTAGAGACACGGAGGGAAAGTATGGAGGGAAAGTTATCGAGCGCGGGTAGTAGTCTACGAATTTCCGAAAGTTTCTACGACATTCAGACCAGGGCTAGTCAGATTCGTATTTTTTTTGGCCTGTCAGAAGGTCCGAATGTCGCTGACCCGAATCGCACAAGTCTAGTTATGAATGTTGACTTAAAGCGGGACTATCACCTAAAACCAAAGTTTTACCGTGCATTTTAATGTTTAACCCGACATTAGTGCTGTGTTTGTGTGTGTGTTCTTCAAGTCGCCTGGTAGTGGAGATATTTGCCCTGCAAAATTGTGCACTTCCGTGTTCTACGGTACACTGTACCGTATCAGGACTTCCCAGCTGCCCCAGGGAACGCATTCACGCTGCCCTTTGAAGCTGGATTTCTGTGATGTATCGTTACAGCAAACTCCGTTTACAGTGCTACTGAGGTTGCAACCTCAGTAGCATTGTAAACGGAGTTTTCTATAATGCTACATCACAGAAATCCATCTTCGAAGGGGAATGTGAACGCACTCCCTGGGGCAGCTGGGAAGTCCTGAGACATCATAGAGTTCCGCAGAATGCGGAAGTGCCCAATTTTGCAGGGCAAATATCTCCATTACCAGGTGACTTGAAGAACACACACACACAGCACTAATGTCGGGTTAAACATTAAAACACATGGTAAAACTTTGGTTTTAGGTGATAGCTCCGCTTTAATGTTTGATATATTTTTATATAAGTTAGATTAATATATATATGCATGGATATGTATAAGTTCTATTAATTATCAAAATTATATTTAATATTTATTATGTTTGGTTATATAACATCTCTTCAAATGTATAAAATTGCACATATAAATGTCTGTATATGTGTGGGGTGCATGCATCGTGTGAATGTGTGTGTATGTTTGAATGCATGTGTGTGTGTGTGTTCATCCTGTGTGAATAAGTACATGCATGTGTGAATGTGTTTGAATGTGGGCATGATTTTGTGTGTTTGTGATGTTCTAAAAACAACTTCAACAATTTTGAAAAAACTACAGCAAATAGGACAAATAAATACTCCCCAAAATCCCATTGATTATCCTCTTTAAAGCTAGAGAGGTCTCCAACATACTGGATATTGGAATGGATATTGTTAAAAGGTTTATTGTTCCCTAAAGTGAAGTTAGTTTCTTCCAGAATTACTTCTTAATATATCAGCCTCCACATCTCCCTAGTATGAAAACATTTAAATACTTTTGGATGTTTGAAAGACACCTTTTCCACACAAGGGAAGCCGATGTATTAACATGAACTGGATATATTCTGAGGTACAACATGTGCAGCGCAGGAGATCAATAAATAATCAGTTGATACAAATGGGGTTTGAATGTTTGCGAAATCTCTAGTGCATTCCAAAGCAATGTATTGGAGATGTCTAGCACAGAAGGGATTAAAAGCCCCTAATCAATGGAAATTTTGATCTGTCCCTTATGGTGAAGTTGCTTTGCCCCCAAATGATATCAGTTCATCTTAGTACATCAGTGCATGTGATGGGTAGATGGTGGTACAACCGAAGTGTTTAACCACTTTGTCTTCAAATCAATGGCAATGAGTTGGCTAAATCTTTTGCAACCATAAAGTTAAAGTGACATTTTTAGTATGTTTCATAATTGTCTTAAAGGGACAGTAATACTTCGTTTTAACTTTATTTTATTTTGTAGGCATTAAAAAAACATGAAGAATGATATAAGTCTTATCTCTCAAACCTTTATGGTTTAAGAGATATTCACAAGCAAAGTTCCCCCTCCCGCCCCTTTTACCTAATGTAAGCAATCTCTTCTCAGATGTGGAATGCAGTCCATAGACTGGACAGATAACTGAAGGGGACACTCTTATTCCTATGAAAACAATGAAATCCCTGCCCCCCTTGACAAGCATTTCAGGTTTTTCCCTTATTTTAATTGAAGATTGTCCCTCTCTGCAGTCTGCCTGGGCACCTCCCTTCTGCCCTGGCTAAGAAGTGTTACATCAGTAAAAGGGGCGGGAGGGGGACACTTTGCTTGTGAATATCTCTTAAACCATAAAGGTTTGAGAGATAATACGTATGTCATTCTTCATGTTTTTTTAATGCCTACAAAATAAAATAAAGTTAAAACGAAGTATTACTATCCCTTTAAATCAAGTAGTCTAGTTTTCTGCTAAAACTCAATGTGCATACATTTTTGAATTCATTTATACACAAGATGTGGACTGGGAGAGTTTTTTTGCAAAAAAAGGTGGGGGGGATTTCCTGGATTCCTTGAAAGGGTCATTAATTGCACAACTGGTTAATCAGCCAACTCTCAAGAAAGCAATACTAGATTTAATATTCAAAAATGGCGGTGGGTAAATTATTCAATAGTAAGAGAACACTTGGGATCTAGTATTCACCAGTGTTTGATAAAGGAAATGTGTAATCACACAAAACAAAAGTCTTATCTTTTAAAAGGGTGGATTTTTATATATGAGTGTACTTGAGTAATTCTTTGGCAGAGAGGAGATTATTGGGTGGAAGGCAGGGATTGAGGAAACAATTAAAACAATACTAGATGCGGCTGAACTCTGAATCAGGCATACTAATAAAAGCAAAAGCAAAAAAAAGCAACCCTGGTTTTCTAGAACTGTAGGTGGCATTGTTAAAGGGATAGTAATACTTCGTTTTAACTTTATTTTATTTTGTAGGCATTAAAAAAACATGAATAATGATATAAGTCTTATCTCTCAAACCTTTATGGTTTGAGAGATATTCACAAGCAAAGTTTCCCCTCCCACCCCTTTTACTTAGTGTAAGCCATCTCTTCTCATATGTGGAATCTGGTTGTAAGACCAGACAGATAACAGCAGGGGACAATCTTCTTACAGTGAAAACAATGAAAGCCCTGCCCCTCTTGACAAGCTTTTCAGGTTTTTCCCTTATCTTAAATGAAGATTGTCCCTCTCTGCAATCCACCTGGGCACCTCCCTTCTGCTCTGGCTGAGCAGTGTTACATCAGTAAAAGGGGCAGGAGGGGGAGACTTTGTCATTGAATTACTCTTGAACTACAACTCTGACAGAATTGAAATAACACTCTCCAAAGTCCAAATACTATGATGATTAATTAGAGTTGCTTTTATTATGAAACATTACTATCCATTTAAAGATGTTAGAAACATAGAATCTGACGGCACATAAGAACTATTCGGCCCATCTAGTCTGCCCATTTTCCTACTGTCCTTTGTCTTTTCTTATGTTAAGGACAACTTTATACCTATCCCATGCATGCTTTAATTCTGTCACTGTATTAACTTCTACCACTTCTGCTAGTAGGCACAGTCACAGTTTTATTGAACACTGAGACAATTGGGTAGGATAAAATAGAAAAGCTTTATTAGGCAAAATAAAGCGCAACAAGGCCCCTCACGGGTCCAAACTCTACAAACAGCAGTAAGAAAGTTTGACACAGGACAGGGCATACAAATATCAATACAATTGGGAGGCTGTACCAGCCTTACCGAATACCAAGAAAGGCAGCCTGATATCTGGTGCAACAAGGAACTGAGGAGGCTCTACTGACCTTACCGAATACCATGGTAAGGCAGCCTGATATCTGATGCAACAAGGAACTGAGGAGGCTCTACCGGGTCACAGGCTGAGTGAGTGAAATGAGCTGACAACGTAACCGCTAGTGACCTGACAGCACAGACTGGGAGAATGTAACGGAGGCCACAGAGAGTCACAGGCTGAGATAGCGTAATGAGCTGGTAACGGTATCCGCTAGATCGGACAGCACAGACTGAGTGTACGGAGGCAACAGGGGATCATAGGCTGCATGTAGGTAATGAACTGGTAACGGTAACCGCTTAGTGACCGGATAGCACTGACTGAGTGTACTTAACGGAGGCCACAGGGAATCACAGGCTGCGTGTAGGTAATGAACTGGCAACGGTAACCGCTTAGTGACCGGATAGCACTGACTGGGTGTACTTAACGGAGGCCACAGATAGTCACAGGCTGAGCGTATAGTGGGTAGGCAACGGTAACCGCTAGTGACTGGATAGTACAGGCTGGGTGTATGTAACGGAAGCCACACTGATACACAGGCAGAGAGTAGCGCAACTGGAGGCAACAAATCTGATAGGACTGACAATAATAGCGAGGGCAACACAAATAGCGTAAGTCAGTCAATGCCTGGATCAGTATCAGAGAGCGGAAGTCAGCCACAGCCTGGATCGGTGCACAGAGAGCGGTAGTCAGCCAAAGCCTGGATCGGTAAACAGAGAGCGGCAGTCAGCTAAAGCCTGGATCGGTACACAGAGAGCGGTAGTCAGCCAAAGCCTGGGTCTGAACACAGAAAGCGGTAGTCAGCCAAAGCCTGGGTCGTTACACAGAGAGCGGTAGTCAGCCAAAGCCTGAATCGGTACACAGGAGCAGAACAGGAGCAAGGTCAGATGGAAACCGGATCAACACGGAACAGGAGCACAGAATAACGTAAGGTCAGGAACACCACGAAAGGGCACCGGCCTATTGACAGGAGGGCGTATATAAAGGCTTGCCCTGGGAGGGTCTAGCCAGCTAACACCAATAAGAGACAGTCAAACAAAAACCCGGAAGTAAGAATGTTGCACATAGAATCACAGGCACCGTGATACTATCCCACTTATCTACTACCCTCTCAGTGAAGTAAAACTGTCTTACATTACATCTAAACCTGCATGCCGCTTGTTTTAGACTATGGCCTCTTGTCCTAACATTTTTCATCCTTTGAAATGTACTTCCATCCTGCACTTTGTTGAATCCCTTCATGTATTTGAATGTTTCCATCATATCCCCTCTCTCTCTTTTCACCTCCAAGTTATACATGTTCAGATCCTTTAGCCTATCCTGATATTTCTTTTCCTGTAAACCAGTCACCATTTTAGTAGCCCTTCTCTGAATTTTCTATAGAGTATCTATATCCTTCTGGAGCTGGGGTCTCCAGTACTGTACACAATACTCTAGGTGAGGTCTAATTAAAGAACTGTAGAGTGGCATGACCACTTCCCTTTTTCTGCTACTAATACCCCTAGCTATACAACCCAGCACCCTGCTTGCATTCCCACTGCTTTATTACATTGCCTGCCTACCTTTAAGTCATTAGAAATAATTATTCCCAAACCCCTTTCCTCTGTTGTCTCTGACAGCACAGTACCCTTAGTAGTATATTTTTCCTTTGGATTTGTATGTCCCAAGTGCATTAGTTTACATTTATCAACATTAAACTGCAGCTGCCACACTCTTGTCGATTCTTCTAATTTACCTAAATCATTTGTCATTTGGCTTATTCCCCCTAGAATGTCTACCCTATTGCAGATCTTTGTATCATCTGCAAAAGGGCATTCCTTACCTTGAAGACCTTTTGCAATATCACTAATAAAACTATTAAAAAGAATGGGCCCCAGTACAGATCCCTGAGGTACCCCACTAGTAACACTGTTTTCGTCCGGATAGTCTCCATTGACTTCCACCCTCTGTCTCCTGTCATTCAGCCATTGCCTTATCCATTTAACTATTTTTGCAAGCAGACCCAAACACTGCAATTTATTAATGAGTCTTCTATGAGGGATAGTGTCAAATGCTTTATTGAAATCTATATAAGCTATATCTACTGCTCCCCCTTGGTCTATTATTTTAGTTACCCAGTCAAAAAAATCTATGAGGTTAGTTTGACAAGGTATTCTTGCTGCAATCCCATGTTGTTTGGTATTTTGAAAGCCATTCAAATTCAGATATTCAACAATTCTTTCCTTTAGCATAGTCTCCATTAATTTTCCCACTACTGAAGTAAGACTTACTGGACTGTAGTTACCAGACTCTTCCCTGCTAAACAAAGGGTGGCTAAACACATTATCAGACATGCCAAAGCCCAAACAAAAGAGAAAATAGCCCAGTGATTGCAAATAGGTGAGATAACTTTATTTAGATATATTAGAGATAGGTGAAAAAAAAACAAATGGAGATATCATTAGAATTAATAGAAGAGTTGTTAGATATGTGGAGGGTGATAAGGCAATAGCCGACTGCTTAAATAATTGTTTTGTTCAGTGTCAAAAAATTAAAGTAAGTAAAGGGAAGAAGTCTTAGAGGATCTTCCTAAATGAAAAGTAGACAATTCATTTGGTCCAGATGAAGTACATCCAAGAGTAATAAAAGAGATTAGCATTGTATTTACACCATCATTAGCTGATCCTTTTAATCAGTCACTGTTAACAGGAAAGGCTCCTAATGATTAGAGAAGGGCTAATGAAGTTCCTCTTTATAAAAAGGGTACTAGAGAAGACTCTGGAAATGGCAGTCCAGAGTCTAACATTAGTTGCAGGAAAATGAACTGAATCCCTTTTGGAAGAGAGAAATGCTGCGTATCAGTAATATGCAGATTTTCAAGATCCATTTCAGCATGGATTTATTCGGGAATGTCATGTTTAAGGTTGGGACAGTAGATACACCGTATCTGGATTTTAGTAAAGCCTTCAAAACATAAAAAAGCAAAACCACAAGCTTCATGGGACTCGATTCAAAGATAGTTGGTTGGATAAAGTATTGGCTAAAGGCATGGAGAAAGGGGATCATAGTCAATGGACTACATTCAAAGGAAGGATGTATTACTAGTGTAATACCTCAGGCATCAGTGCCAGAGTCTGTTCTATTTAATATTTTTATTAATGATATCACTGGGAAGATGTGTCAATTTAAGGATCTGTTACTGAGCTAATATTACCAGAGGGTTATATCAGATGAGAATTAATTTCAAAAGTTAGAGGTATGGACAGTATTATGGATATAAAATGTACTGCCACATATGCAAAATAATGCATACAGGACACAAAGCACAAAGGCAAATTATAGATTTAATGGTACTCTGCTGACAGCAGAAGAAAGTTACATCTTGCAATTTAATGGTAGGAATGAATGCAGCAAAACCATGGGGAAAGTCAGCAGGTTGTTTAACAAAAGGCATTAGTAGTGAAAAAGATAAGTCCTAATGTTACATTACAGATCATTAGATCAACCTTACCTAGAATATACTGTACTGTTCTTGATACCATATATTCAGACTTCTCAAAGGAAGGACACTAAAATGGTGCATGGGCTAAATAACAAAGCATATTGCTAAAGTCTCCAGGACCTTTATTATTAAGATATTATCACCCACCTCACCCCCTGGATACTATAGAATGCAGGTAGTAGATGTAATCTGGCGAGAACTAATATAAGACTCCCCCAACAAAAGCTAGTGGTACGAGAATGGTAGGCTGCAGTGGCAGAACATATAGAATCAAACTGGGGAGGTAACACAGAAGATACCTACTATAGCTTCTTTGCAGGGCTAAGAAAGGTAGCCAGCAGGAACTCCAAGACACAAATATGCAGACTTGAAAGCAAGTCTTTTCAGTCGAAGTTGGCAGTGTGAGGACTACAGTTACAGGCTCAGCAAGAAAGGACGTGATCAGGCTAGTGTGGGTCGACAACATGCAGGCAACTGGTACAAAATTGGCAGACAGGGTGGTAGTCAGGACAGGCAAGATCAGCAATGAATAGATAGCTGGAACTAAATCAACAGGCAAGCATATAGTCAGAACAGGGAGGATCTGCAACACAAACTTCAGAGATAATACACAGAACACTAATGCTTGGAATGCTTGGCTCGCACACCAGACACCCAGGAATGACTTCATAAAAATGAGACAGACAGGAAGTGAAGAGAGGTCAGATGTGGATCAACGGAACAGTAGAGGGAACAAGAGTAGCAGCAGGAAAGGAGAGAACATGTGACAAATATTTAATAAAGTTCAGGAGGGAGCAATCTTACAGAATGAGTACAATACTTATACAAGAGAACAAGCCCTAAAACTGGAGAGTAGAAAAATAAGAGTGCTACTACTAATTCTACTATACCTGCTAATTTACAGAACTGGCGATAGATACATTCTTTAGTCTCCAGCAGATTTGGATGAGGCTAAAACAATTTAAGAACTCTTTGGATAGATATATGGCTATTCTAAGAATAAAATAAGTCTGAGCTAACTAGTGAAATGTGCAGACAGTGTGGGCCAGTTGGTTATTATATATTGGTTATTGGTGTGCAGCCAAAGTCTGTGATATACTTGGTTTCTATTTTTAATCTCTGCCTGATAAATGTCTTATCTTACTAAAATGATGTACACAAAGGAATTAAATCTTCAATAAAGAAACCAAGGCAATCACTAACCAGGTAAAATTCAAGTGTTTTATTCACTAGCACAGTCCACAATCAGTATACTCAACGTTTCTTTTCCGCCAAACATAACATTTCTAATTGAGGACAAAAAGTTCTACCATTGACTTGTCTGTCCAGAAAAGACTTCTGGATCATGTATGTGGTCTTAAGCGAACTTCAAACAGAAGCAATTTTCTTTTAAGAGAGCAGTGGTTTCCTCCTAGCTATCTTTCCATGAACACCATACAGTTTTTTTGTTATTAGACTTGTGCACAGCAAAATCATTCGGGAAAATTCAATTTTGGACAAATTTTTTTTTCCCATTCGGAGGATCTGCATTTTGGACTGGACCTGTTTGACTAAATTCAGCAATAGTCCAAATTATTCGGCCAAATTTAAAATACTTTAAAATATACAATAAAAATGTAAAACTAAATAAATAAATGTAACCATTTCCAGAGTCTAGATGAAAATGGTGGAACAGGGTGAGGTGGAGCTTTAGCCTTTTGGTACTATGAATGAAGTAGATGAAGTATGGATGTAGATAGCTAGCTACAAGCATGAATGAACAAATACATGAAATTCAAAGGAAGAAGGAAGGATGAGGATGACTGGTGCAGGGTGGACTCAGGATGACTGGAACACTGTAGATGTAGCCAGCAGCAAACTGCAGAACACTGGAGCAGGCAGGACTCAGTAGATAGATACCACAAACTTTTTTAGAAGAGACTACAAAACTGAGGATGAATGGTGCAGGGTGGACTCAGGATGACAGGAACACTGTAGATGTAGCCAGCAGCAAACTGCAGAACACTAGAGCAGGCAGGACTTAGTAGATAGATACCGCAGTCGTTTTTTGAAGAGACTATAAAACTGAGGCTGACTGGTGCAGGGTGGATTCAGGATGACAGCAACACTGTAGATGTAGCCAGCAGCAAACTGCAGAACACTGAAGCAGGCAGAACTCATTAGATGACGCAGATTTTTTTAGAAGAGACTACAAAACTGAGGATGACTGGTGCAGGGTGGATTCAGGATGACAGGAACACTGTAGATGTAGCCAGCAGCAAACTGCAGAACACTGAAGCAGACAGGACTCAGTAGATAGATACCGCAGACTTTTTTTTAGAAGAGACTACAAAACTGAGGATGACTGGTGCAGGGCGGACTCAGGATGACAGCAACACTGTAGATGTAGCCAGCAGCAAACTGCAGAACACTGAAGCAGGCAGGATTCATTAGATGATGCAGATTTTTTTTAGAAGAGACTACAAAACTGAGGATGACTGGTGCAGGGTGGACTCAGGATGACAGGAACACTGTAGATGTAGCCAGCAGCAAACTGCAGAACACTGAAGCAGGCAGGACTCAGTAGATAGATACTGCAGTCATTTTTAGAAAAGACTACAAAACTGAGGCTGACTGGTGCAGGGCGGGCTCAGGATGACAGCGACACTGTAGATGTAGCCAGCAGAACACTGGAGCAGGCAGGACTCAGTAGATGCCACAGACTTTTTTAGAAGAGACTACAAAACTGAAGATGACTGGTGCAGGGTGCATTCAGGATGACAGGAACACTAGATGTAGCCAGCAGCAAACTGCAGAACACTGGAGCAGGCAGAACTCAGTAAATACCTCATACTTTTTTAGAAGAGACTACAAAACTGAGGATAACTGGTGCAGGGCGGGCTCAAGATTACAGCAACACTGCAGATGTAGCCAGCAGAACACTGCAGAACACTGGAGCATGCAGGACTCAGTAGATAGATACCACAGACTTTTTTAGAACAGATGAAAAACAATAGAGCAAGACTGAACAACATGTATAGTAGGACAACAGTGTAGACTTTAAATTCCCCCCTGTGTTCCAACAAGTTAGGGGGGGTGTCCTCTGCCCAACCTACCATGGTTCTAGAGCTGGGTAAGCTGAAGAGCTCAGCGTATTATGGTACTATGGATTCTATGGATTGTAGATGAAGTCCTTTTCTTTTTCTAATCTGCATCGAACCTGAGAGCAGGGTAACCCAGGTTTGGCAGGCTTACTTTTAAAAAAGTAATTTGCTCCATGAGCTGGGGGGCCAAGTGAGAGTGCTGGGGGCTAAGTATATTTCCTGTTATGGAAAATACCCACTCACTCTGGACAGTGGTTGGGGGGCAAGAAAGCAACTCCTGGGCTACCAGGGACAAAGCCTTAACCTCAAACTCAGCACTTTTTATATTTATGGGGAGCTCTTTTGTTTGTCTGAAGCATAATCTGTCCATTGCCTCAGCATAAAAAGCAGCAGCTACTCCATTTGAACAAGATGAAGTGCTACTGGAGCTACCACTGATAGGTCCTGGAAGACCACCACACGCCTCCAACTCATCTGCGGAATCTTTTCCTGCCTCCTCTGACTGCATTCTGTTTTTCCTTTGCCTCTCATGCACCCTCACTATCAATTGTTCCCTCCAGGCAGTGAGGGAATTGGAACTAAGTGCCATCTTGCTTTTGATTAGAGTATCGCAAATTGTGGCAAGCATTAACTTGGGACAATTGTTCATGCGCTCTTCCATGCTCCAAGTCAGTTCCTTTTTCAGCCTCATGGTCCCTATGGTCAAAGAAATCGTTAATTTTTAAGGAGAGGTGTGTGAAAAGGGGAATGACTTCGGCCAGGCTAGCGTTCTCTTTGCTTAAAATTTCTGTCAAAGCACAGAAAGGCATGAGGACTGTCACTACCTGTTCCATCAGGACCCAGTCAGCCCTGCCTAGTGTTTTGTTCTGCCAATGAAATGGTGACATGACATTGCATGAATTGCCTTTTTCTGTTCCAAGATATAGCATATACAGCATACCTAAGGTGGAGTTCCACCTGGTCCCAACATCTTGTTTGAGGCGGTGCTCTGGGAGGTCTACCTTTTTCTGTTCCTCCCTGAGGACCTGGCTATCTTTGACTCTATGATGGAAGTGGCCAGCAATTTGTCGGCACGACTCCAGAAGTACTGACAACCTTCCAGTGTTATTGCCATCCTCGAGAGCAGCCTTAACTACCAGATGCAGGACATGCGCTGAGCAGCGCACACCCACAAATCTGCCATCCCTGAGAGCCTTTATCATGTTAGCCGCACCATCAGTAACCACAAACCCCATTTGTGCCTGTGTGCCTGCCTGCTCCCCTAGCCACTGCACCACCATGTTTTGCAGTGCTTTGCGAATGTTATCTGAGGTGTGTTGGTGATCCATTACCTCAGCATGGACGAGGAATGAGCAGTGCCCCTGCTTGGCTACTGCACCTGGTATCAGTAATGATGTGTCTTGCAACACATTGGGCTGCCACCAATGCGCCGTCAATGACAGGAAGGCATGCTCGCCACTCGGAGCACTCTATAAGTCAGTGGTTAAGTGCACTGACGGGCCACCAGCCTTTCTTAGCAGGTCCTTCAAAAGCCCAATGCATGACTGGTACAGTTAGGGCACTATAGTTCTACTAAATGTGGTAGGGATAGAATTTTACATCTGGGTGCGACAGCCTCCATAAGTTGCTGGAAGGGCTACCCATCAACCAAATTAAAAGTAGCACCTCCGACAGCTATGAGCTGTGGAGTGAGGTGTGTAATTTTTTGGGACTGCTGTCTGTGCTTCCCCTTTGTATGAAACCCACCAAAATCTTCCATTGTGGCCTGTATTGATTTTGGGATGGGCTGTGACTTTCTGCTCTTGTGACTTTTGTCCTGCCTACTGGTGGTGAGTGTGACACTGGTATATGTAGTAGTGCCACTTTCTGCACTTATCAACACTTGTGGTAGTTTTTCAGGTGTTGGTTCATCCTGAGGAGACACTTTCTTGATCTTTACCTGCTGGAGCATCCTCACTATGCTTTTTAGTTCTATGTACCTTTACAGGGGTACTAGTAGAACTAGACATGGCAGCAGGGATGTTGGGACTGTGATTGGAGGAGGATAGTGGAGTAACAGTGGTGGTGGAGACACTATGTCATGTTTCTCTGGGTTTACCCTCTATCCTATACAGATCTTCAGTCTCTCTAGCTAGGTTCCAACCTCCTCACCCTGTTCTTGGCCTATTTTAGGCACTGGCTCCTTCCTGTTGGTACGTGATCTAAGTGTTCTGTAACCTGAGTTCTGTTCTATTACCTGTGATTCCTGTTTTCTACACGGCCATCCTCGACTTTCCTACCGTCTACTGCTCCTGTATCATCCAACTCCAGCCTGCCCTTGACTTCCGCTGGCTTTCAACCCTGGCTTGTCCAACTCCACTCCTTGTCTACTTCTTAGGTTGTGTTGTTGCCCGCTTGTTGCCGACTCGGATCTGTCGACTCGGGTCCTCGGTGTATCGACTTCCTGTCAGTTGTTTGTTTGTATCCACAGTGACATCCCGGTACTCCGTGTTGAGTCCTCGGTCTCATCAACCTCATGTCAAATATCCACGGTGTATCAACTTCCGGTCATTTGTTTGTTTGAACACCAGTCGCATTATCATCATACGACCTCTTCTCAGCTTTCCAGGTCTTCGACAACAATACAATACCACTAGTAGGTCCTTCTAGTTTATTCCAGTCCTGGTGAGTAATTGTCTGTCTCCTAGGGGGTTATCCAGCCATCAGGCTTCGTGGCTTGCTACCCCACCCAGTCTCTGCCGCAGCAAGATCCCTTAGGATCAGCCTTCGACATCTAGCACCACTCATGACCATCGATCCCTAGCATCTGGCTCCCAGGGTCCTATCTAGTGAGTATCCTCCTCTTATTGTTGTCGTACTGTCTTGCCTTGTTTTTATCACCAAGTATAGTACCAGCCTGCTACTCCTTCTTGGGTATCCTCTCCTCCAGGGGTTCTCTGGTGGCTCACATTGGGTGCTAGGTCAAGAAGCTAACACACTAGCAACTACTACCTGCCTGGGAGACTCAATTGGAACTGGAGAGGCAGGTGTTGAGTTTTCAATAGAAGATACAATTGTAGCTGGAGATACAAGAGGAGTACTATGGGCAGCAGGGGAAAAATCAAGCTCAGGGGAAAAATCAAGCTCAGTGGAAAAATTAAGCTCAGAAGGCCTTGGTCCCTCATATTCTTCTTCTACCTGTTGTAGGTTTAGACAGGAAGAAAAATCAGCAGCAGCAGCAGATTTTGGGGAGACCTGCTGAATTTCCCCTTCTGCCTGGTGGCTAACAGGAAATGGTAAACTGTCTCCCTCAATAAAATTTTTTGGAGAAGATATGCTCTTAGTGGCAGTGGTGGCAGGAGAAATGTTATCCAAATACTGCAATAATTCCCATTTGGGCTGCTTATAATGACGTTTGCTATAAAAATCCCACATTGATACTGCTCTCAGTTTCCGACCAGTAGTGTTAAACATGCTAGGTGTCCCCAGGTTTATAGAACTGGCTATAGCGGAGGTGGTGACGGAACTGGCAGTGGCACTAGTCATTGTGCAGGTGGTTCTGGGGGAATCATCACAATACAGATGATGACGAGAAACAGATACCGGCTGCTTTGTGGTCTCAGAGGAGGACCTGGACCTCTCTACCTTGCTAGTAGAGGTAGAATGACCAGCAGTTCCCTTCTTATTTCTATTTTTTGGTTTGGAGTGCTGCTGCTGAGTCTGACTATGACATTGACTATTAGCACTAGTACTACTGACAGTCCTCTTCTTTAGCCGCCTGCTGCTGCTAGCTCTGCTTGAAGGCAATGACACTGTGGTGGTGTTGGTGATTGCTGGGTCACTGCAGCTGGTACCAGAACAAAGAACATCAGATTGATCACTGGGACTCAAATCCATTACAGATAGGTAGTTAGTGTACTATAATATTTTAAAATTCTAAAACCTGGCCACACGACAACTGTCAGACTGGCTGTGTCACTCTGAAAATTATTATTTACACAAATTTCTAATATTTAAAACAGCTGAATCACTTTCCCAAAGAGTTGTATTGACATGTTTTTCAAATATTCCAGTATGATGGGATTTTCATTTTTGTTCACTTCCATTAAGATGTCTGGAACAACATTAAGAGTGATCCAAAACCAAGGGAACTGTGAATACAAGAAACCATTTCTGGAGTAGTTGAATGGATGTCATGGTCCTCAACTGCAGGGAATCTGCCGATGTTGAACAGAGTGATGGGAGACAGATGACTCGCATACGATCATCCATTCAAACATAAACTGACCATGGTCACAGTCCTGTAGAGACTTTTTGCAAATAACTGAATATAGAATAGGTAAATATGTGTATATTTTGTACAAAAGTGTGCAATTGGAGACGGATGTTAGAATAAGTATCTAACCTAGGAAGTTTGCAGGGAAGCTCATGTCGCTGAGGGAATTGCTCCGGAGGGACGGTGGGTGAATTTTTGCCTCAAAAAGGTTTTCTTTTACCACTGGGTTTCCCTATCCTGGGGGAAGATAGGACAAGTAAAAGTGGGGGAATGTGGTGATTACACATGCTAGGAAATGGATAGGGGTGAAGTTTTGTGACATCATAGCCTTTAGCTAATAGGATTTTAATATATATTAAAATCCCCTGGGTGCAAAAAATAGCACCATACTGTATGTATCAAGCACGCAGAAATTTGGGGGTAAAGCAACAGCATAATGTGTGGCAAATAAAATAATTACCCTGAACTCAGCTGGGATTTTTTATACAAATGGTGTATTTCCTATGCCCCAAAATTGTGTTTTTATGCTGTACTAGTTTTTAACTCAGGGACTTGTGTATGGAAATACGTTTGTCTCTGAAGCCTTTGGTTCTGCTAACTGTGCCCCAGTGAAGAATTATCCTCACAGTAATGGATATTCCTCATTTGCCTAAAAGGTCTACCAAAAATCTGATTAACCTGTCTCTACCATCTCTAGCAATAACCTGAGAAATTCCAGGAACTCTCCAACTCTGATTGGCCAATACTCTTGTCAGGTACAACTGAAAGACTATATAAGGACATCAGCCCTGGGGAGCTATAATGAAGGAAGCTGGAGATAATGATAACCCAGCTGCCCAGACACAGATCCACTACTCCACAGATCCAAAAAGGCAAATAAAAATATAAAAAATGTCTTAGTGCTTAGATAAACAGTAGAGAACACAAATCCATAGAGAAAAATCCTATATTATAATTCGCTAGGATGTTTGTCAGAAGCCTTTATTTGCAGTAGAGACGGTTGCGTGCGCTGCAGTCATGTGCACTAGAGACTGCAAAGCAGCAGCTGATACAGAGCAGGGCACTCAGAATTCAGACAGGAGTCCTCTCTGAGCACCTTCCTGGGACCGCTTGGTCCCAGGAAGGTGCGCAGACGGGACCACGGTCTGAATTCGGACACCCAGCTCCGTATCAGCCGCAGCACTTTCCAGCAGTCAGTACTACACATGACTGCAGCGCCGCCAATGTTGGCCCGTGTACACGGGCTTTAAAACTAGTATGAAATATTAAAACAATATTGTTATTTATTAAAAAACATCCAATATGCAAAAATATGCACCTTATTTCATAACTAATTAGTATACAACACTTATAGCCTTTACAGGGAGACCTTCCCCATGCCTCTCATATCTCCAGTAATGGCTGCTTCTTGTTCCTGTAGCCAAACCCTACCTTGTTACACTAGGAACCAAGTTAGCAGCTCTGGCATAGAGCTAATCTATTAAATAGTCTCCTTCGTCTTTATACATATTTCCCTTTGTGAGTTATTCATAAGGAGCTATAAGAAGGGCAGTGCAGCTAGCAGAACTATATGCTGCATTATTTAAAAAAGTATTATGTTTTTCAATTTTAAAATTCCATCTATTCAACCAGTAAAAGAAAGAGTAATTATCAAGTTCTCCTTAAATTCTCTAAAGCCATTAGAACGAGAGCTGCATATAAAAAAGATAAAGTGTGTAAAACGAGGTTCCCATTTATCCACTTATATATAGGAAAGCTCTTTTGATTCACTTTTAAATTAAAAAAAAAGAAGAGTTCTGTTTCTTCATTCTTTGCAAAGGCTTCGGGTTTATGGCTTTATACCAATTTAAGGAAAATGGACTAATGGGGATTATATGAGTATATCTTACAAAATGAAGACATTTTTTGTGCAAAGAATTTTATCAGGGATAAGCAGGAAGAGAGAAAGAGAGAGAGAGAGGAGGAAAACATCTTCCTGGTTTGCCTTGTGTTCCTACTTAAACAATAGGCTCTTTCAGAAGCCGGCTTTATACTGTGTTATTATATACAAGCTAAGAGCAATTCATTGCACTGAAAGACTTGGCTGCTGTAAACTCTCTTGTGCCCAATGTGTCATACGGTGATTCAGTATAATGCTAATTGCATCAAGGTGGATTAGAATTAAACCTTGAAAACAATAAGTCTGTATCATTTTCACACAGCAGTCAGCCTTTAAATATCTATAGATATGTTCTGCATACTAAAAGAACAATCTGACCATGCATAATAGGCAATTTATTCACAAAATATATACTGAAAACTGCAGCTTCATGTCTGACTTTGATCAAAATGTTTTTAAATGTTTGTGACATTAAGGTACGGTACAAAGTGTGTTTTGCTTCCCAGTTATAGTTAAGTCCTTGGGTGCAACAGAGGGCTCTAATGCATTGCTTCACAAAGCAGAGGAGACCTCTCTAGAAACCAATGGGATGGATTAGTCATCTGTGCCAAGATAACATCTGAAATGATTTATTTGGTACAGGAAATCTATAGATGAGGATTAAATATGCCTTGTGTAGGGGGCCAGAGTCTTTGTTCTTTTACAGGAACACTAACTGCTAAAACTGGATTATATCATTTTATATATCATGTATTTCTAGCTAACACCTTCAAATATTAGTTTATGTCAGTTCTCTAAAATCTAATCCTATGTCTGCCATTTTAAAGCATTTGTACTATAGAGATACCATTGAGTTAAGTTAATTTTGCAGTTGGAAATGAGATACAAGAGCCCAGGCAGTTAATGTATTGTGATATTAGTGCACACCTCTCTTCTATTCAGGAAACATGTTATCATATATCAATCCATTTTACAGATAATACAGCACTATCACTTCCGAGACACACTGTCAACATTACTATGCTAATGGCAGCCAGAGATCAATGAAAAAAGCAGGGATGACTATCCCCACAGAGCATATGTAAAACTACATTTTAGGCCTTTGAAAAGAAATGGAGACTTTGTAAAAATGCTAGCATGAATATATAGAACTGTGGATTATTTTTAAGCTATTTAAAGTAACATTAAAACTTAGACATATATAAGGTTTGATACATTTAAATTCTATGTGCTGGTACTATTTCTGTAAAAAAAAATAAATCAATGTTTAACTTTTTGAGCGCTAGAGCAGTATGCAATCATTGCTAAGCAATACATTGCATACCCCTCTGGCACTCAAAGGGTTAATTATAGAATGTTAAAATCCTAAGATTGCTTTTCTAATGCACACGTACTGAATATTTTGATGGTTTTGATTTTGCGACTATCAATGAGTTATAAGATGTAGGGAAGTTCCTTTTTGAGATTAGTACTCATTCTTATTATATTCTTAAAGGGGTAGTAATGTTTCACAAACACAGCAGCTCCGATTAATCTTCATAGTATTTGGGCCATGGAGATTGTTATCTTAATGCTGTCAGACGTATAGTTCAAGAGTAATTGAATGATAAAGTATCCCCCTCCCTCCCCTTTTACCTAGTGTAACACTGCTCACCTCAGATGTTGAATCTGGTCCTAGGACCTGACAGCTCACAGCAGCTCACAGAAAGCATAAGAAAAACCCTGCCCCCTTTGACAGGTTTTTCCTTATGCTCCCTGAAGTTTTTCCATCTCTGTGATCCACCTGAGGTGAGCAGTGTTACATCAGTAAAAGGGGTGGGAGGGGTATACTTTATAATTTAATTACTCTTGAACTACAACTCTGTCAGTATTGAAATAACACTCTCCATGGCCCAAATATGATGAAGATTAATTGGAGCTGCCGTTTTTGTAAAACATTACTATCCCTTTAAAGGTGGTTATATATTTGTGACCATGGCCCAAACAGGAGAAAGTTTAAAGACACACAGAAATCACAGAGTTTAGCTTTTGGAAATTGTAGCCCCACAGCTGCTGGGAAGATAGTAGGGTTTATACCCCCAGTTCTATGCACATTCAGCCACAGCTGTTTTTAGATGCCAAATAAGACAAAAAGATGTTATAGGTATTGTATTTTTGGGGATCTCCACTTCTGGAAATTCAATGGTTGCCTCAGTTTACAGGTCATACAGTATACAGTATTATAAAAATATGTTCCAATTTTCCATAGCAAGCGATAGCTTCCCTATAACCCTTTGAATGCCAGAGGGGTGCACAACATATTGCCAAGCAATGCATTGTGAACACCTCTAGCACTGAGGGTTAATGTGTACTTTGCAAAATTTCAGTTAGTAACCTCCTGTTTGCCAGTCAGACTAATTGATTTATTTTGTTTTCCACAGAATCACATAAAACTGAGTAATAAGGCACTCGGCCTGATCCTTGAGATTTCTGAAGTGTTTGACATTTTTATGTAATTGATTTTTATTTGGAGTATCCATATCATTGACCTTTATGGTGTCTGATTTCTTCTGAGGTTTTCTCTCTCCTTCCTCTGCAGAAAATGGAAGGACTATGTGAAGGAAGTGAAGCCATATTTGCACAAGACATGTCATAAGCAATTCAGCCAAAAGGTCAGAGGTGGGATTGTATGGTTTTGTCTTATTAAATATGTCTATCTCTGGAAAATGACAACTAGAGTTTTAAATCACAGACAGGATGATGTAGTAAGAAGAACCACTGGGGATAACTAAAAGTTTTCATTGAACACCAGAGAACTGATTTTAACAAAGAAATCTTCAGTGTTAGGCACAGAGACTGTAATGCATTGCAAACCCTTTTGCCACTCAAAGGATTAAAATGCAATTGACACTTTATAGTGCCATATTGGCAGATTTGCTACCCTTGGACAAAGACATCCGGGCCTCTCTCACTGGTCCTGCAACAAGAGACTGAAATGCAAAACTGAAGTTTCCCAGTTCAGCCTTTCTGACCTGTGTGACGCAGTGCCCATGTACTCTGCGCATCAGGCCTGAAAGGCCAACATAGAGGACCTACAGAAGCTGTACATGCAACACATAAAGTTTGACTCTGAAAGCCACATAATTACAGATTACATTGCAACTGCAGGGTCAATTTTCTGACAACCTCCCCACCCAGAAAGGCTGTTAGGTGCCATTTTTAGGCTGCGCAATGCATGATAATTGCACATATGTCATTCACATTAATAAGACATTGCCAGGTCTGATCACAACTTGTCACTGGAGAGTAATGTACCTATCCCAGATCTCAAGGTGCTATCAGATGTATAACATAATTACCACACATATCCAGATCACAGACAGCGTGATAAAAAGAACCAGAACTGATGTAATGAACCATGCTCAGTGTCTCTTTATTATCCTAACCTTTGGCCCAAGTTAATAAATGCCATCAAGTCCCCAGGGATGTGTGCATTTATCAGATCAAACCAAACTGTGTTGCCCCAGTAACCGTCATTTCATTTCTATTATTTACCTCTATAAACTTTGCAATCCTCCATATCCTCCTCCATAATCCATCCTTTTTCTTATCAGAATACATATTCATGGGGTTAAAGGGGAACAGTTCGGGAGCAAACCAAACTGCACCACAGGTTACAAATGAAAATTCCCATTGATTTAAAAATGGACTTTAACCCCTTCAGTGCAAAAAAGGGATATCTAACACATTGATTTGCAATGATTTGGAGACCGCTCTAGTATTCAGGTTGTTAAAAGCCATATTTAACTCTTTGAGTGCCTGATAGTTATCCAACATATTGCAGCACAATAAGTTGGCTACCTCTCTGGCACTCAAAGTGTTAAATCAGTGAGAATTGGGGGGGAGAGATTGTATTTGTTCCCTGTGGTGCAGTTGGTTTGCCCCTCCGGAACTGCTGGACTTTAAGTTCCTGAATATGGACCTTTATACTTTACTAAATCAAAGCACAATCTGTATTCCAAAGAGGATCAGTCTGAGGATGTGCTCTCAGTGCTAAGCTAGATACATCCAATTAAGTCATAATTCCATGTAAAACAGATTCAAAGGTCAGCAACATTTATCCATAACAAATTGGATCAGGCATGTATTTCAAAAGTGGTGCAGGATTTCCAACTAACAAGGAATGAATTAAAGGGCAACTATCACCTAAATAGAACCCTTTCATCAGGTCTGCTTCCCTGGGAGCAGACCTAATAATGAAGCTGGGCTATATTGTGGGAAAGATGAAAGCAGGACTGAAAAGAGACCCTCAGTGACCTCTCTCTGACCCCAAGAGACAGACTGAAGAGTAAGATTTGAAGTCTTGCAGTTCGGTCTTGTTCATCTACAAGCACTTCTCCCATAGAAGTTAGTGAAGGGTTTTCAAGTCAGACACCAGCTGCCTATTGGTGTTGTTTTTGAAACCCATTAATACTTTGACTGTGAGACTGACTTCTGAGTTGCATTCCACTCCACTACCTGTCTGGGAGATGATTTTGGGATACACAGTGTAGTTACAGGCTGCAGGAGTAGCAGGGGTATTGGAAAATACTGGATGATGGGGTTAAAACCCCAGGTTTTACACTTAAATCTCAATGTCTGATCACCATTTGAGGACATACAATGGTATTAATCTTCCTACTCTCAGTAGTGCAATTGGGCTACACATTGCACAAAATTATACTAGGTTTGCCTAATTCCTGAGCCTTTAGAGAATCTAGCAACTCCCCTGAGGATCAGACTTAGATACGTATGTGGCAGCTACAAATTAAGACCACAACAGGCCCTAACAACATTTTAGGGTAGAATGTACAAACATCTGCCTCTGGCTCTAAGGGTCAGATATTACCTTTTGGTGTACAAAATGTGTGTTCATCGATGTCCAGGCCTCCATACCCATCTTGAACTTCCAAAGCTACAATAAGAGGCCATGAAAAAGTAAAACAATTCTGGAACAAAACAACTGAACTTTAGTGGTTAAATAAAATGTCCTAATTCTCATTGAGTTACATAGGTCTTTTAACCCATAAATGACAAGTGACATGCCAGGACTGTTACACACGTCCATCCTTTAAGAACAGGCAACAGTCCAAGCATATCATGGGTAAAATGATTTCAGGTTGAGCTGCATCACTGCTGAGAGGTTGTAACTCTCTGTTTCAGGACATGAGTAGTTAGTTTCAGCTTTTCTCTGTTGGCTTAGCACATGTGATCACTACTACAGAGTTCACACGTGTCAAATCAAATCAAATGCAGTGTAAAGTACATTGCTTTTTCAGTGTCCTCTGCCTCTCTCCTCCTCACTGGCATAGTGAGGTAGAGAGAAGCAGAGAACAGAGCTCCCAGTGCCTCAAGTGCCCAAAAATGAGTACGGCGTCCATATTAGGACATCCTCCAACTAAACCTTGTTCAGTCATCGTACCTCCTACCAAACTCCTTCATTCCTCATAACCAATCTCTCTCAGACATCCTTCCTCATAACAAAGTCTGCCAGTCCTCATAACAAACCTCTCTCAGTCATCATCCCTCCCACCAAGCCTTGATCACTCATCATAGCAAACCTTTATCAGTCATCATCCCTCCCACCAAATCTCGATCAATCATCATAGAAAACATCTATCAATCCTCATCCCTCATACCAAACTTCTCTCAGTTATCCTCCCTCTTAACAAACTCCATACAATTCAGGTAAAGTGCTAGCATAAATGGCTGCTTTAATATTGCAGAGCACTCGTAATGCAAAAAGAGAGATGCCCCAATTATTATACAATGAAAATAATAATGAACTGACATGCAAGTTTATATCATATAAAGCAATAAGGATAGCACTGTTTTCAGAGTGCTCTACAATGTGAGGGAGACTCATTTTTTCTTTACAAACCAGCCGGTTATGCTAACAAGTTACTTGAATCGTATGGAGTTTGTTAGGAATGAGGATGACTGAGAGAGGTATGGTATGAAAGATGATGACTGATAGACATTTTGCTATGATGAGTGACTGAGTTTTTCTGGAAGGGATGATGACTGAGAGAGGTTTGTTATGAGGGAGGATGACTGCTAGAGGTTTGCTATGATGAGTGATCGAGGTTTGGTAGGAGGAATGATGACTGAGAGGTTTGGTAAAAGGAATGCCGGAGTTTGGTAGGAGGAACGACAGAGTTTGTTATGAGAGAGTATGAATGATAGAGGTTTTTATTTTATTAAAAGGGAGATATACAGAGTAATAACAAGAAGACAGTACAATGGGTCAAGCTGTACATCCATTCAGAAGTTACATTTTGGAAAACATGACACATAAATAGTACACAACATAAAAGTCTAACAGGTGTGAGTGAGTGATCCGCAATCACCTAATCCAAGGAGGGGCTGAGATCAACTTTGCTGTGAAAATGAATCACTTAACTACTAGCCCTATTAAATCACGCAGCTCCTACATGTAGGAAGCCCCACATCCCATCTGACTCAGCACAAATGTAATGACCGTCCAATGAAATAGACCCATTTGCATCTGTCAAGTGTACTAATCTTCAAAGAGTTCAAATACAAGAACAAAGAAACGATAAGACAGGAGAAGACACAAACCAAGAGCACAAACAACGAGAAGTAAGAGTAAAGAAAAAAGAAGAAAAAGAAAAGAAGGAAGGTAATTATGGGGGGAAGAGGGGACAAAGGGAGGAAACTTGTCAGACAGCCACCTCAGAACCCACACGCTAGTTCAAATGTTTAAAGTTAAAGTCAATACAAAACTTGAGAAAATCCAACATTTCTGTCCTGAACCTACTGACTGATCACAATAAAGGAGCCCAAATATCCCAGAAAGCCCCCATTTTCCCAGAGGTGAGGTCCAACATCTGTCTCATCTCCATCACGCCCTAAATCCTAGAACTCCACTGCTCCAACGTAGTTACCTGAACTGATTTCCAATGAAGGGGTATCATAGCCTGTGCCACATTCAGCAGCATATATAGCTGTCTACGGAAAACCCCTTGTGGTCCCAGATGAATATCTCCAGGATCCAACAGAGAAAACAAAAATGTTAGTGGGCACAGACGCAGTTTTAGCCCTGTCAGAGTCTCTATCTCATCTCTCACTGCGGTCCAAAAGACAACAATACACGGGCAGTGCCACCAAATATGAAGAAGCATACCACGATCTTGCATACATCTCCAGCAGCGATCAGAAGTTTGGGAGTAGTACTTAGCCAAGAGAGCTGGGGACCTATACCACCGAGATATTATTTTATAATTAGCTTCTCTGGAAGAAATATCCCTCAGCATTTTCACATTCAATCTAAATATCCTCTTCCAAGTGACCATTTCCAAATGCATCTGCAAATCCAGTTCCCACTGAGTCATAAAAGGAAATTTCTGCTGAGGCTTACCCAACATCAATATCCTTCGAAAGGAAGACAAAGGCCGGGGACATGGTGCCCCGGAAGATAATACTGATTCAAAAGGTGTCAAGGCCCTTGGGGTATATCCTAATGTAACCACTTTCAACAGGTAGTGGCATAGCTGGTGGTATTCCCAATTACATGAACTGCCCAAAGTATAATTCCTGGCTACAAACTCCCTGGAAACTATATCGGTATCTAGGATTACATTTCCAGTGTAAGTGTTCTTCAACCCATGAAGCGAAACGTTTAACCTCTAGGCCTGGGGGGAAGTTCGGGATACCTTTAATTGAAAGTAATGGAGAGGGATAAGGAGAAAGACCATACCTAGCATTCATCTTCTCCCAGACGCCCAGAAGACAACCAATAACCAGATGGGACAGAGCACCGCAGGAATTGATTTGCTACAAATTAAAAGAAGTTGCGCCATATCAATCGTAGGCGTTGAGAAGACACAATCTTACCCATTCCTCTGAAACATCCTTCCTCAGTTCCAAACAGCGTGCTACAATGGCAGATTCCCAATACAATCGAATATCAGTAAGCCCAATTCCCCTCATGTCTAGATCAGAAGAAAGTACTATGGCATATAATCTAGGTGATTTAAATTTCCCAACAAAATTATTGACCAGTTTCTGCAACCTATTCAGGTAAGACACAGGTAAAGCAACAGGGAGAGTTTGGAATAAGTACAGGATTCTCGGGAGAACCATCATTTTAAGCAAATTGGCCCTTCCAAACCACGATACATAAAGATTAGACCATGCATTAAGATCTGCCGATATCGAGTTGCAAAAGGCACATAGTTGGACATAAATAAGGCGTCGGTGACCCCAGTTAGACGGACCCCTAAATATTCGATAGAGTCCGGCTGCCAAGGAAAAGGATATGTAGCCTGTAGAACTCTAGCATGTCGTAGTGGAATATCCAAATTTATACTTTCATATTATAGTAGTTTACCTTATAAAAGGAAAGGGCACTAAATTCCTCCAGCAAAGTAAGGACCGACGGAAGAGACCTTTCACAATTGGTGAGGAATAGTAACACATCTTCGGCATAACAAGCCAGTCTTCTTGAGGTATGCCAGCAATGGTATCATTCAAACGTATCCTGCTAAGGAGCGTCTCCAATGCTAGAACAAATAGGAGCAGGAACAATGGACACCCCTCTCTCGTCCCGTTCGTAATCATAAACGGAGCCAACAAGAAACCATTTACCCTAACCCTTGCAGATGGGGACTCATAAAGAGTAAAAATAATGTGCAGGAAACGTGGGCCTATTCCAAAATGGAGCAAAACCCCTCAGATAAGGAAATCATACTCGGTCAAATGCCTTCTCTGCATTTAACGGCAGCAGCAGAGAAGGCAGGCCGCGGACCGAGGCAAGATGAATCAGAGATACAGCTTTGGTGGTGCTATCCTTTGCCTCTCACCCTTTAACAAACCAAGATTGGTTTGGATGAACCAGGAGCAGTAGTAGGGACTGCAACCTCATCGCTAAGAGTTTGGCGTATATTTTGACATCTAAGTTAAGCAAAGAGATCAATCTATAATTGCTGCATATAGTGTTGTCCTTGCCTGGTTTGGGTAGTATAGTAATATGTGCTTCTGTCACAGTAGCGGCGGCTGCCGTGCCAACCGCTAACTTACCTAGTCCCCCAGTGCATCGGGCAGATTGCCTCTGTGTCCCTCGGGTGAGGAGGCTGCCGAGCGTTCTGCTGTTCCCAGCAGCTCAGCCGCAGCCCCTTCCGGCAGGTCCCACGCTGTGTCTTGGCGCACGTCCAGGTTCAACGTGCGTCAAATTTAAAGAGACAGGCACCTGTTTGGGGACTCCTCCTCTTCCTGGCCATTCTGCTCTTAAACTTCCTGGTCGCCACTCTCAGTTGCCCTTTTGTGGTGTCCAGTGAAGGTTTCTTGAGTTTGTCTGATTACTCTGTTCTGATGCCAACCTTGGATTGTCTGACTACACGTTCTGTGTATAACCTTGGCTTGTCTACAAATCCTTCTGGTGTGGACCTGCTGCTCTGATAGACTACTCTCTCCGTGTATGATCTTGACCTGGCTGACTATCCGCATTGGTGCTGACCTGGCTCTGTCTGACTAACCGTTCTGGTGCCAACTATCACGGTGCCCGTGCTCCCCTTGTTGTTTTCTGTCAGTCTATTCTGTGCTTTGTTCCCATTGGCTACTCTGTGTTTGTCCCGCCCAGTATGGCCTTTATATACTGGGCTCTGGCACCCCTCCGGTACCCTTTTGTGGTGTTCCTGTACCAGTGCTTGTTTCTGCTCAGTGATTCCCAGTGTACCGACTTGGCCTGTCTGACTACTCTGCATCTTGTCTCCTGCTCCTGTGTACCAACCCGGATTGCCTGACTATTCTCCTGCGCCTGCTCCTGTGTACCGACCTGGCTTGGCTGACGTTCCTGCTCCTGTGTACCGACCTGGCTCGGCTGACGTTCCTGCTCCTGTGCACCGACCCGGCTTGGCTGACGTTCCTACTCCATGATTCGACCCGGCTTGACTGACGTTCCTGCTCCGTGACTCGACCCGGCTTGGTTGGCGTTCCTACTCTGTGACGCCTTGGCGACATTCTGATCCATCAGGCAACTGTGTCTCCATTTCCGCTCCTGCAGAGTACAAGTGACCTAGTCTCCGTTACTGCTTCTGCAGAGTGCAAGTGTCTGCCTCCGTTACTGCTACGGCAGTGTGCCATTGGCCTAGTCTCCGTTACTGCTTCTGCGGAGTGTAAGTGTCTGCCTCCGTTACTGCTACAGCAGTGTGCCATTGGCCTAGTCTCCGTTACTGCTTCTGCAGAGTGCAAGTGTCTGCCTCCGTTACTGCTACAGCAGTGTGCCTTTGGCCTAGTCTCCGTTACTGCATCTGCAGAATGGAAGTGTCTGTGTCCGTTACTGCTACGGCAGTGTGCCATTGGCCTAGTCTCCGTTACTGCTTCTGCAGAGTGCAAGTGTCCGCCTCCGTTACTGCTACAGCAGTGTGCCATTGGCCTAGTCTCCGTTACTGCTCCTGCAGCGTGCAAGTGTCTGTCTCCGTTACTGCTACAGCAGTGTGCCATTGGCCTAGTCTCCGTTACTGGTCCTGCAGAGTGCAAGTGGCCTGTTTCCGTTACTGCTACGGCAGTGTGCCATTGGTCTTGTCTCCGTTACTGCTTCGGTAGAGTGCAAGTGGTTTGGTCTCCGTTACTGCTACGGGAGTGTCCTATGTTGCTCAGTTCCTATTATTACTCTGGCATTTCACGTTTGTTCTGCTAACCTGTTTCTGGGCGTTACGAATCCTCATACTGTCTATATGGAGAGAGCTCCATCACAGACCTCTCTGCACTTGGGACTGTTTACACTCATTGAAGACCATTAACCCATGCAGCACCTTTCTCCTGGGAATCCAACATATTCTGCCTGACCTGTGTCAGTATAGACTGTTGTGAACTTTATGGTTATACTGGATCTGTGTAGGCATATGTATATATAACCTGTCGTGTGTCTGTATTATTCAGCTTATATACTACAGGACCTGTGTGGGTTATTTTATTGCTGTGATTTCAATAAAACTGTGTTTTATCCTAAATCACTGTGTCTGTGTGTCAAACAAACACTTACACCAACCTTGGATTGTCCGACTACCCACTTGTGCATGACCCCGGCTTGTCCGACTATTCCCTCTGGTGTGGACCTGCGGCTCTGGTAGACTACCCTCTCTGTGTATGACCTTTGGTCTGGCTAACTATCTGTTCTGGTTTAGTGCAGGTGCGTTACGTATCGAACTTCCCTTTTCCTGCCTGTCTGATCACCACCTTGGTACACCTGGGATCCTCCGCTGCACACCCAGCATACAAACGCTCCAGTGGAGACTTGGAGGGTATCTCGGTGGCTCTGGCAGACTACCTTTACTGCAGCGTTCAGGTGAAGACCTGTAGCGCAGTTCCTACCTCTGGTACTTTGCCTGTGCAGGTGCGGACCTGTAGTTACCTCTGATACTTTGCCTGTGCAGGTGCGGACCTGTAAGAAGGGCTCAGGTGCGGACCTGAGTTGGGTTTGTCCTAAATACTAGGGATTCGGTTTGTTTTCTAAGAACCTTCCTTCCGGACATCTGCCTATTGTGTATTGCTCTTGTAAACCATTATCCTGTACGTATTCTCAATAAAGATTGTGTTACCTATTGTACTGGTCCAAGTCTCGTTTCTGAGTCTGTGACAGCTTCTAAGGCTAAGATGCCCCCGAGAGTAAGGAATTAAACATGTCAAGCATTGGACCTGACAATTCCTGAATGAACGTCTTATAGTATAAGATGGGGAAGCCATCTGGCCCTGAACTCTTCCCAATGGGAATTGACCAGATCGTTGCCTCCAACTCACTTGGTGTAAACGGGGTCTCTAAAGCAGCTGACTCTTCCAAAGATAAAGTTGGTAAACCAGCTTGCTGTAAAAAGGCATCAAATGTTGCATTTCCATCAAGCTGAGGGGGCGGCTATCATATGATTCCACGTTATAGAGAGAGCCGTAAAGTTTGGCAAAGGAGTCCGCAATACCAGGTAACGAAAATTCAACAGAACCTGAGCCTCCTTAAATCTTGGGAATATGAGTAGTAGTCTGTCTTGCATTAACCACATTGGCCAGAGACTTGTCCCACTTATTCCCAGACAGATATTTATGATACATATGCCACATATACGACTTGTGGACTGCTTGGGAAAGTAAGGCGGCTAATTCCGAGATGTAGGAGATATGTTTCCACACCGTTCAATTTATGACGAGCCTCCGCAGCGGAAATCTGGGTTAACAAGGTATCAATGTGCTGTTGTTGTAGCTTACGCTTACGTGCTCCCAACTTATTAAAGTCCCCCCTTACTATGCACTTGTGTGCTTCCCACACCAGCGGAAGAGAGACCTCCCCGGTAGAATTCAAACGAAAGTATGTAGAAATAGCTGAACGAATAGTCTCAACAGCCATCTTAGACTTCAAAAGCTGTTCATTCAACAACTAGGAGGGGGACGTGTTCAGACAATGTGGTAGCGTGAACGAGAGCAAAATCTGAGCATGATCACTCCAAGTCACTGGATGTATCACCGCCTCTCCCATGGTATGTATAGTGTATTGAGGCATAAACATGTAGTCAATACGGGAGTAGCTGTGATTCAAGCTCGAAAGCTGTGTGTAGTCTCTCTGCACTGGGTGAGTAACCCGCCAGGTATCAAGTAATTGAAGACTGGACAATGTAGTCCTTATACAAATCAAAGAGGAATAAGGCATAGATTTTCCTGCAGAGCAATCTTATTCTGGATAAAGCACCACATTTAGGTCACCAGCTAAAAACAATTTAACCTGCATAAATCCCCGTAGAGTATCAATTGCTAAGAAACTGCTCCTGTCCTGTGTTAGGAGCAGAGATATTTTCTATTGTCACTAACGCATCATAAAGAAAACCCTTAAGGAACAAAAATCTGCCTTCAGCATCCTGTTGAACATTAGCTGTTTGCCAATGTAAGTTTTTAAGCAGCAGAATATCCACCACTTTAGAATTAGTTGGCGCAGAGGAGGTCCAGACATGTGGATATGTGAGAGATGTAAAAGTAGGTGCGGCTGAGTTTTTGAAATGAATCTTCTGGACACAAACAACATCTGCCCTATGCCTCTTAAAATCCCTCAGGGCAATGGAACATTTCTTGGCCATGTTGAGCCCACCCGTGTTGACTGACAGCAGTTTGAGATGTTTCAGCGCCATGAAAGGTCAAAAATATTATCACTACCAGCCCAAAAGTAATGGCTGGATCCATCGACCTGCATGACAGACCCATAGTACTCCTGACACCAGGGCCAGAACAAGAGGGAACTGTAAACACATAGGGGAAATGGGGGGGCAAAAGATACCCCAAGGAAGCATAGAGAAAAAAAGAGAGGAAACAGAAGAAAGAAGAAAGAATGTACAAATCATCCGTAGTTGATATCCACAAACCAAAAAGGCCTATGAGCTCAACCATGTGCTATACGGTAAAGGCCCTAAGGCCAGGGGGGGAGAAAAAATTATGGATGGAACGAGCAACTGAGCGAATACCCAGCGCCTGGGGTCTCATTACTGAAGTACAGCAAAAAAACACTTGTTGCCTCAGAAATAAGCAAGCTTCATTAAAACATAACTGAGCTAGCATGAGAACTTACATGTATAAACAACAATACAGAACCTAACTTATAAGGAAAGAAAATTCTCCTCTGCACAAAATGCTAATAAAGGACACACTCCATGCCAGATTAGATCCCCGTCACATGTAAATAAATACCAAGTATAATAAACAGGAAAGCCTTCATAATACAAATATTGATGTAAGTAAGGTGCGAGGGAGACTAACATCTACAGCAAACCTCTTCGTCACCGAAGAGCCAAAGGAAAGGTGGGGGACACATAGCGTACAAACTAAAACATTAACGCACGAAAGCCAGCAGATAGGTTTGTTATGAGGGAGGATGTCCTAATATGGACATCATAAATGGCCAAGAATTAGGCACTTTTGAGGTACTGAGAGCAGGACTAAAGGGAGAACTACAAATAAAAATAAATAAACGATTTAGAGAAGGATCAAAGTATTTTATCTACACAGATAATTTAGAAACACAAATATACTGAAGTTTAAACACAGATGAATGTGAGTTCTATTGCTGTGGAACAATGTGAAACAATTATATACACACCACATAATCTGATCTCCTAAAAGAGGGATGCAAGGGAGGGAATGAGGGACATAGGAATTTTCATCTCAGCAGGACAGAACCCACCTATAAAGCGAGACTTGGGTTTTATCCAGTCCCTGTTAAAAATATACCAACTGAGCACAAATGTCTTGCTCCCCTTTGCTTCCCTTAGAGGGAACATTGGCCGGGTTGTTCATTTTTGCTCTTCTTGGAGGGAACACTGTCTGGGTTGCTCAGCTTTGTTCCCCCTAGAAAGAACAGTCTGGGTCGCTTACCACAGAGGTAACACAGTCTAGGATGCTCTCTTTTGTTCAACTTAGAGAGAACACAGTCTAGGTAGCTCTGTTTTGCTCACCTTTGACGGAGCACAGTCTAGGTTGCTCTCTTTTTTCACCTTGATCTCTTTTGCTCACTTTAGAGGGGGCACAGTCTAGGTTGTTCTCATTTCTCACCTAAGAGGAAACACAGGCTTGGTTGCTCACCTTTGCTTGTCGCAGGTTGATGTATTAAGAAGAACTGGAGTAATTCTGGAGCAATGCACTATAAGGGACACAGAAAATTTCCCAAAATTCACAATGATATAAATAGGGGTTTTTACCTTCTTGAATGCTAAAAAGATCTCCAAAGCATTTGAAATTAGAAGCTACATTTAAATAAATAAACAATAAACAATTTGTCCCTTGTGGTGCAGTTATTTTGCCCCAGAATGACTCCAAGCAGTGATAAAGTAGAGATGACTTCTCCATTGTGATTAACCCTTCACGTCCTATGTTATTCTTTGGAGTCAATGCGCTAAAATGTCTCCAAAGTGAGAGACCTTAGTGTATAGGCTTCACAAATAACATAGGAATGGGAGAGTTTAGCACACTGGAAAATTCCTCTCCACTTTATCACCATAGTGCATAATCCTCCAGTTCTTCTTACTACGAGTCCCTTAGTGTCCTTTCACTGCAGTTCAAAGCCTGTGCACAAAGGGTGTTGGCCCTTACAGGCCACAGACACTGCTAATCATGGCTGGACATTGCGCTTGTCAGATATAGAGTGAGGCTCATTTCCATTTGATAGATTCAGCAGGAGAAAGGAATAAAAAGGGACATCTTCCAGGATTCATTTTCTGATGACCTTGTGCTATAGCATGTTTAAATTGCCTACTCCATACAACTCTATAAACTTCACTATTTTCATTTGCTGGATTAGATTGAAGTGTCAACTATTTGTGATGAATTGCACCAGTAATTTATGCTCATGTTCCTCTTTGCTCTTTTCTTTTTATTTATATGAAGGCAATATAATTTATTTACTTTGGAAGAGCTTGGACTGAAAAGTACGACTTTAAAAATGTAGATTTGTATTTCAAACTCTTTTATAAATTCTTGTTCTTCCTAAAACTCATTTCTAGCAAAGCAGGTTATTACTTCCCCAGATGTACAAAAGCATTACTATTTAGCAGTTCCTAAACTTTTTCCTACACTAGAGATTGTGTTCTGAGGGCTCAGTGTGTTATTAAGTTTTGCAATCACAAAAGTTTCTCCTTTTCAGACTAACAAGCCAGGATAAGAATCCTATCCCTTCTTTCTATGCTTGTCACTGGAGTACTGTCAGATAGAATGATAAAAACACATCTCTGTAACGTCTGGAAAAACAAATATCATGTTTAGCTGTCAACCCCTTAATGACCAGAGAGATGTGCAATGCACTGCATCACAATAGACACAGGAAGGTTTTAAAAGGGATGGTAATGTTTCATAATAAAAGCAGCTCCATTTAATCTTCATAGTATTTGGGCCATGGAGAGTGTTATTTCAATACTGTCAGAGTTGTAGTTCAAGAGTAATTGAATGATAAAGTGTCCCCCTCCCACTCCTTTTACTGATGTAACGCTGCTCCCCTCAGAGCAGCAGAGTCCAGTTGGATTGCAGAGAGGGACTACCTTCAATTAACATAAGGGAAAAAACGGCAAAAACCTGTCAAGGGGGAAGGGTTTTCATTGTTCTCACAGTAAGAAGATTGTCCCTTACTGTGAGCTGTCTGGTCTGTGGACTGGATTCCACATCTGAGGGGAGTTGGCTTACACTAGGTAAAAGGGGCGGGAGGGGGATACTTTATCATTCAATTACTCTTGAACTACAACTCTGACAGAATTGAAATAACACTCTCTGTGGCCCAAATATTGTGAAGATTAATTGGAGCTGCTGTTTTTGTGAAACATTACTATCCCTTTAACAATAGGGCAAAAGGGCCAACTGAAGGGAATCACCCCCCACACACACAAACACACACGCACGCAATAAGAAATTCTGATTATCATACATTAACCCTTTGAGTGTCAGACCGATACACAATGCATTGCTGAGCAAAGAGTTGTGCACCCCTCTGGCACTCAATGGATTAAAGTTTGGACTCCTCTGTACAATACAGTCTACTTACTGGGGCTGAGGTCCCATTGATTTAATTGAGTTTTTAATCCCCAATACATTGCAATGCAATACATTGAAGGACGCTAGCATTCAAGGGTTAAAATCCCTATTTGATTCAAAAAGGGATTTTGTTTTTTCTTGATGGTGTACTTGGATTGCCCAAAAACTTCCCAGCTTTTTCTTAGACCATCAGTAAATCATCTGGAGCAATTCTGGGGCAAACCAACTGAATTTACTATGAGAATGTTGCAGAGGAAATATCAATATTAAATAGGGTGACTTCAAAATGTCATACGCATTAAAACGTCAACAGGGAATCCTGCATTGCATGCCCTTCATGGCAGGCACCACTTCCCAATAATACTTACATAGCCGACATTTTTAAACCACCGTTCACACCATTTTGACTTGGGTGACATGGCGACATTTTTAAGGTGTACTTTTGACACAGGTAACATTTTGTTTCCAACTTTTTGATGACACCCACATTTTACTATCTCCCTTTTGACAGTCCGCATTCATCTGATGAAATTTCAATAGGATACCTACCACCTGCACCAAGAAGAACAAATAAAAATTCCCACTTCCATAGATCTAAATGGGGCTTTAACCCATTGAATGCTAAAGGGGTTGTTTTGCAATACGTTGGAGACTTCTGTAGAATTCAAGGGGTTAAAGGCTCCATTTAAATCAATGCGACTTTTTATGTGTTCCCTATGGTGCAGTTGATTCCAGTTCTTCTGAGTACATTAGCCTCAGTATGAAGCCATGAAGCCATGCATGAAAACTCAGCATTCTATGCAGACAGGTATAAAAACTCATTATTTTTATCCAAGCTAAAGTAGAAGTAAGCACTTAACATTGGAAGAACTCAAGGGTGATCTCAGCATTCTATGACACTTATTTGTAACCCTTTCAGTGTCATAGGGATTTGTATTGCATAGCCCTGTGGCACTGAAAGGGTTCAAATCTGAACTATTATAAAAACAAGAAAAAGATGGATCTATAAATAGCACTGAGCTCCTTCAAAATGCGTTAAACATAATCAGTACAAACATACAAAACAATTATTAATGCAGACAAAATATGAGAGGAAGAGAAGACAGTGTCTGCAATGCTCTGCTTCCTTCCCCCTGTCGTCCTCTCTTCTGTCATTCCTCTCCCCTTTCTTCCCCCATCTACAGTTACTGCTGTTCCCTGTTCTCTTCCATTTCTTACCTGCATATGGTAACAAGCTGGGTGCCTGCCTGCTAGGTCTTGTCTGGCAGCTCATAATTCACCAAGCTGGGTGCCGTCCTGGCACCCTGCTCTCTACAGTCCTGATTGTTTTGCCCAGTCCATTCTCATCCTGGGTCCCCAGGTTACTAAACATACTACCTTGGGTCTATTGCATGCGTGGCAATGTGTTAGCAACCTCTCTGGCACTCCAAGAGTTAAAGTATGCGATCACAGTGCAGAAGAAGGAGCAGAGATATAACACTCAAGCATTTTGGTGTTAATAGCATTTCACCTTACATTTTTATAACTAAATGCCAAGTCGGAATCCTTTCATCGCTCTGAGAAATGCTCCAAAAGAAACCCAGAGCAAAGCTAAGGATCCCAAGGAAAGTAAAAAGATATCATCTGCTTTCCTTGGCTGGAAAAAAGCAGAGGAAGGTGAGGGGCTATAGCTCCCCAGGACCCCTGCCTAATCCCCCATGTCTCCAAGCACCCTCCTCACATCCCAGTCACATGCAGTTAATTCCTTCATTGCTGGATCACATCAATCTCCCTGCACCAGCAACTGAAGGGTTAATCGCCAAGTCAAAAATCTACACAACAGCCACACCCCCTCCAACCTTCCCAACAACAGAAAGGGTTAACCTCTCAGTTGCTAGATAACAGAGAACTCTCTGCTCCAACAAAAGAGGGGTTAACCATTAATATTACAATAGAAAAAACACTATTTCCCCAAAACTGCAAACCTAACCATCCAAAAACATGATTACCCCTCTTTTGCCACGGAGGTTACAATTAGCTGCAATGGCAACAGAGGGGTTAATGAGAGTTAAAAATAGGTCTAAATAACACATAAAGACATGGGGCTTAACACTATCCCCTCAAACTCTCCATCCTGATAACATCAAGAAAGTGAGTGCATATTGTTTTTGAAGCACAAGAATGGTACCCCTAAAAATAGTATGGGGTCCAGAACTCTTCATTAATTTTTATATATGAGTATAGTTAATCCCTCCTATGCCAGAAAGTTTACAATACATTGCACATCAATGAGATGCACTTGTAAGCTGCCTGGTATTGGAGGGGTTAAAGGGTGCTCATGTGAGTGCAAGGGGGATTTGGTGTATTTGGGTACACTGGCGGTTGTGGTGGGAACAGCCTTTTACAGATAAATAAGCCTTTTCCCCCATGTTCAGCCCTGAAAAAGTAAAGTCAGCATTGCGAAGGCCATCCTGCTACAAAGTAACAACGCTACTTTTGGCCATAGCAAATTTGGTATACATACCGGCCCTAATGAAATAGCAAGAGCCAGGAAAAAAAAGGCTTTAATAAGACTTTTTGCTACAATGGACTCTAGCCCAGAATGTGAAAGTGCCATCGATCTGCCATCGATATGCAAGTACTTGAGTAGCTCAGTGTTGCAACTAAAAACATTAAAACAATTGAAGAATGCAGTTATGATGGCTAATTAACCAGAACCCATTATTTTGTTATATTGTGTTCTGTGCTTTTAACCTCTGCAAAGCAGAACATTTGAAAAAAAAATTTAAGGTGACTATATGGAAAAAAAAATTAGATGAAAGTCTGACGTACACTGTCGGGGCAAATGCAGGATTTCCAGAGGGGGTTTTCCAAAAGTTAAAATGAGCATACAATGATAATCCCTAGAATTGATTTGTGTAATTCTGCATGCAGTCAGTGCACATCCCTGAGCATAGGCCTAGAATGAGCAACATGTGGTGCTCCAGCTGTTGCTGTTAACAATTCCCATAAGTTGTAGTCCAACAACAGCAGGAAAATGGCCTATCTGCACAACAGCATCAAACACATATTATTGGTGTGCAAAGGCGGGGTCCCTAATTTGATGGGGCAAAAAAGTGCTGGGTGGGGTCTGTTGAAAACCCTACCGGTTTGCCCTTCATTATTATAGCTATAGGTGCAGGGTTGACAACCAACCTGTGTATTTCCAGCTTTTATGAAACTACTGGCGCAATGCAAGAAACATGCGCAATCACTATTTCCTGTGTGAAAACCACTAGGGAATAGGTTTGCGCATTATTTTGTTGAATTGCACATGGAAAAATCATGATTAGCGAACAGCTGCGCATATTTATTTTTTGTAGGCGTGGCCAGGATTAACAAATCTGTGTGAGTGGAATAATGAATGTGCCTAATGTAAGAAGTGCTGTTGCGAATGAATGTATACGTTTGTGTAGTGTTGCCATAAAAAGGATTTTTTACGCTCAATTCAAGAAACGTTCGGTATTCAGCTTCCTGGATTACAACATGCGCAAAATCTATGTGTGCACAAAAATGCCTTTAGCAGATGCAAACATTTCTTGCATTGCACCATAAGTCTAGTCCTCATCTGCTAGCCTAATGCCAGCTTAGGATGGCAACCATTGATACAAAGAGGTTTTTATTGTGAATAAATGAGTTGAAGACCCCCCCAGCATTCAAGGGGTTACAACCACCATTTAACTTTTTGAGTGCCAGAGGGTATGTAAAGCAATACGTTGCACACCCCTCTGGCACTCAAAGGGTTTAATCAATGGGAATGTATTATTTGTCCCCTATGGTGAGGTTTATTTGCCTCAGAATTGAACCAATGCTTCTTAGAACATTAGCCTCTGCGTGTAGTAAAATGATTTAAAAAGAGAATTTTCTAATTAATCTCATCATCTTTATGCAACACATCCTCACCGGGGGACTGAATACTATAAATCCCGATTCATAGCATATATAACAAAGGATAAATTCATTAAATGAAATATTGGTAATATTTTGAAGCCATCACCAGCTTGGGAAATACATCATAAAAACACCTTGCATATTAACGAACAATTATAGTGTATTATAGATCTTGTCTGAGCTCTGCAGAAGGCAATTAATGCACTGAGAGAGAGTTCACTGGTGCAGTTACCAGGTCTAGATTATTAGTATGAATAATTATCTCTCGAAAACAGCCCAACTTCAGCACACTAAAGAGTCTTATGCAGAAGGGAAAACGTGAGCAATTTTGGAGCAAACCAACTGCACTATAGGAAGGAATAAATTTTAACTCTATTTTAAATGGGGCTCTTAACCCCTTGAGTGCTAGGAAAGCCTGCAACGAATAGATTCTCAATGCATTGAATACTTGCAGTAGAGTATGCATCAAAGAGAATCAGGAGAATGTTTATTTGTTCCCTACCATGCGGTTGGTATGCTCCAGAATTGCTCTGCTTTCTGTATAAGGCCTTAACCCTTTGAGTGCCAGAGGGGTATGCAATGCATTGCTTTGCCACGCATGACATACCCCACTGGCACTCAGTGGCTTAAGGGCCGTATTGAGTAAGCTAAAGAGATTCAGTTATGAAACAAACCAACTGCATCGGGGGGGATGAATGAAAATTACCCAAATTCTCATCTATTTAATGGAGCATTTAAGCCCTCTGAATGTTAGAAAGGTCGCCAGTGCATTGCAAAGTAGGCTACTGAAAACCTTTCTAGCATTTAAAGGAATAGTAATGTCCCACAAAAAATATTCTTCAAATTATAGTCCTTAAAGAGTTGAGCACAGCACAAAAAATGTATCTCTCAAACAGCGATGGTTTGAGAGATACATGCATTAAAATTTGTGATTTCCTGCTGTCAGCTGTCGGCCGACACGGTGTCAGCCGACACGGAGACTCTGCAGCAGAGCCGCAATCATGTTATTTAAAATGAATTACTTCATTGTAATGGTCTAAAAAGTGTGCTTGGTTTGCAAGCACACTTTTTAGACCATTACAATGAAGTAATTAATTGTAAATAACGCGATTGCAGCTCTGCTGTAGAGCCTCCGTGTCGGCCGACACAGATCTCCTGCTGACAGCTTTACACTTTAAATGCATGTATCTCTCAAACCATAGTGGTTTGAGAGAGATAATTTTTTTTTGTGCTGTGCTCAACTTTTTAAGGACTATAAATTGAAGAAGATTATTTGTGGGACATTACTATCCCTTTAAGGGCTTAAAAGACCCAGTTAAATATATGGGAATTTTGGTTTGTCCCCATGATGCTTTAAATCTGCAACAGAATTGCACCTCCTTAGCTTATTCAACACAGCCATAAGAGCTTTAGGCATAAGGTAAGCAACTATGGAGCATACCAACTGTTACAGAGGGGGTATGAAAAGTCCCATTGATTTCAATTGGATTTTCAAATCCTTGCATGCTAGAGACTCCTCCAGAATATTCTAGAACTTCCTCAGCCCCGCTGGGTGCAGTTGTTTTACTCCAGAGCTGTTCATCTTTTCATTTTTCCATAAGTCCTTAATATGATTAAACATTTGTGTTGTGTTTATGTACAAATAAAGGCACAGTGAGGATAGATTTCAGGAAATCGGCTGACATGGCTCAGAGACCAGCACACTGGGCCAATCTGAACATTCTGCAGACCATTTTTGGATACATTTCATATATGTTTCCAAACATGAAAGCTTTTCTGGGTAATTTAATTACATTAAATATGTTCTGTTACTTTTTATCTTTAGTCTCATGAGTACATCTACTTTCTTGCACAGATGTTTATAGTCCATCTTCAATACATTTTTGCTTCAACCAGTATCTTCTTTTTTTCCTCATTTTTGGATCCTTGTGGCCTTAAAATGCGAGCAGTCAATGAGCAATTCTTGAGCATGCCAAGTGCACCACGATTGCTCATTGTTCGCTTTTTGCACAAGGCCCTTGTTACATAAATCTTCAGCTTGTTCAAACTTATATGTCAGACCCTATATAAATGAACTATGGCTTACTCAGGATAATTGCAATCCACCAAAGGTCTGTGCAGCATCTGAACAGCTCTCAAATAGGGTACTTTTCTAATCTTTTAAGTACCAGAGTGGTACGCAACAAATTGTTTTATAATGTTTTGCATGTCCCTCTCATCCTTAAAGGGCAAAATACTGGCTTAGTGCATAGAGTGGGGTTGGAGAAACTGTTAAGGACATTAACTAGCCAGGGATAATGGGAGCTGCCATTGGCTAGCTGGGAATGATGGGAATTGTAGTCATCAACTGCTGGAGGGCCACATGTTTCCCATCCCTGAACTTAGGTAATATGTTTCAAACCACTAGTAAAGCAAATATGTGGCAAATGAAGTCTACCTTACGTGTTATAGTAATTTTATGTATGACAACACTATCCAAAGTTTGTCTACTTTTGAGGACAAAATAAAAGAATCCCCCTGGATATTGGCATAGCTGGATAAAAGTGATCATGACATAGGCCAGGACATTGTGGTAGGGGCTTAGGGTTTGGTGAGTTTTCTAAAAGTTAGTGTTAAATGTGTTGTTTAACCCTTTGCATGCCAGAGGGGAACACAAAGCATGGCACTCAAAGGGTTAAGGACTGGAGTAGAGGTATTTTTTCATCTCTTGCTTGATCTCTGCTGGATGATGCTTTCCCAGAGAAGGTCTTACTCAGAGTGCCAATGTGAGGAATGGCACTGTAAAGAATTTGAGGTGTGGTTGCAGCAGCAGTTTTACAATATGCTGTTCACCTACGTCTCTCCCTTTTGTGATCCCTGTGCTTTGTTGCTGCTGCCACCCTGATCTGCACCAGACTATTGCATCGTCATGCCTTAATGATGCAGTCAATTCTTTCCCCTCACAGAAGCAATTTGCTTTGGCTGCTGCCACATATCCTGGTACGCACTACAGTACTGAATGTGCCATGTGGTTCCTTCTTTTGCACAGGCAGTTCCTGCTTCACGTTCTCAATATGGGGACGGACTGGGCCATTTTTTCTCTCCTGTGATAATGAGGTAGCTTTCAGGAAGCTATTTCACCACCTTAAGAGTGTTAATCCCAATCTGCAGGCAAATGCAGCAAATGGATGCAGTCTGCAGTGACGGTGCGTCAGTGCAACTGCCTCAGCTACTAGGCTGCAGTCTAGAAGAATGTCTTGAAGTAGTTGACAACGTAGAGTAAGGACTGGTTTTGAGAGGGTGAGCAGGTGCAATGGGGTCTTTTGGTGTGGGTAATAAAGGATCTAGCTGAAGAGGGGAGATATTTCAGGCCTTAGGGGTCATGATCTGCAGGTTGGCAGCTCCAGAGCTCCTCTTAGTTTGAGGGTCAGTGTCTGGAGGGATAGCTTTAACACTTTCGAAAGGGGTGCTGAGTATAATATACAGGTTAGGGTGCTGGTGTCTTCTCGGTACATGTAGTCCAGTGGCAGCTGCAGGTAGGTCACAGTCATATATATGATATCATATTTTAAGAGGATGTGTGGGTCAGATTTTACTGCAGCATTTTGGGATTTGGGGTCAGGATGCATGGACACTGGAGGCTACATCTCATACATTGGGGACAAGGGGGCTCATTTCAGGTTTGAGGGATCTGTGGCTAATTGGGATCATGGACATATTTAAATCCCAGGTGCCCCAAGGCTGGGCATTCTAGGCACCCGTAACCTTACCAATGGCAACACACCCATTCCTCACAAGACCCTTCCACCTTTCCCATCCACAATTTTCTGGCACAAAAAAAATACCCTTGGCCTATAACAGGTAAGGATAGAAAAGGTTTTAACCCCTTGATTCCTAGATAGATCTCCAATGCATAGGTTTGCAATGCGTTGGAGATCTCTCTTGCATTCAAGAGGTTAAATAATAGCCTGTAAAAGGGTATTAAACTAGTGCAGGGAAACTGAGATTTCTGTGGCCCCACACACAATTTGGAATGTGGATGTGGCTAGCACTGCTGAGGTGTCCCTCAAAATGAGGAGGGCTAGGCAGCTGTCTAATCTGCCTATTGTGAAATCCAGTCCTGACTGGTATGGCAGTTCACAGGAGGGATTCATAGCTAAGTACATTGAAACAGTTCTTATGGTTCTAGAGGTAGGGGAGAACTTGACAGTTGCTCCAGATATTCCAGTATTATCAGGGGCAATAGTTAATAGAGTTCCAGTTCCACTCTATTGAGTGTTGAGGAAGATAAGAGGTGATGGACAAGCAAGTGGCATTGGCAGATTTGGCTATGGCACATATGTTTTTGTGTGGATCATTGCTTCCATGGACTGCATGATTTCATGTCTGTATTTTGAGTCCTTTAACTTTTTCGTGAAGTGGGTCATTTGGGCAGAGTCTGGACTGTCTTCAGTTATACAATAACTCAGTGATTATTGGTGTGTTGGCCCTAGGGATTCGGTTGACTATGTTACAAAGATATGCCAAGTCTTTTGGCTTTATGTTGGCAAACAATTAAAGTGAGCCCAGTGGCTTTGATTTTGGGAAATATTGAACTGAATTCAGTTTAGATGTTTTGCAGGTTGCCACAGGAGAAGCTTCAGGATGTACAGAACAATGTTCAGTTTGTGGCAAGGGCTTGGAAGGTAGCATTGAGACAGCTGCAGTTACTCTTGGGAAGGTGAATTTTGCCTGTAGGATAATTTCTATGGATAGGATTTTCAGGTGCTGCTTGTCATTAGCAATAGTGGACTTAAATGTATAGCATTTTAATTGGGTATACAAGGAGCCCAGGATACATTTAGAAATGTGAGATTTCCTAGAAATATAGTAAATTAGGTTGAAAAAAGACATAAGTCCATCAAGTTCAACCTTTGCCTCATAACCCAAAAGCAAAAGTACAGTTAGACATCTTTTGCTTGAAACATGATGTTTCCAGTATTGAGCTGCGTTAATTTATTTGATGCAGCAAGGTAACAGGGTTTTCTGGCTTATTTTCAGGGTGTTCAGTTTCTTCAACTATTGGGTGGGTGCAGTTCAATCTCAACAAAAATGTGTTTTATTTTGAACATTTTCCTATTGTGGTGGCAGTGGATATTTGGAGGGGGGTTTAAATGAGAATAGAGCTGTTAAATTTCACACTGATAATATGGCAGTGGGGCTAAGTCATAAATAACTTTAAGGCCAACCAAGTTCCTGGGAACATTTTGATTTAAAGTAAGACATGTTCAGGATGTAAATCATTTTGTGGCTGACGTTGGGATGAGGTTGGATGCTGCATTGTTAAAGACTGATGTGACAAGGTTAAGAATGACTGGTTTCATCTGGAAGAGGTAATTAAGGTTGCGTGATGGTAACAGCAATTATTAGGCAAGTTGCTGAATTGGGTTTTTATAAGTTGTTGCGTTGGTCTGATTTTACAGTGTATTTTTGGCTAAGCAAGTATTGAAGGTGCCCAGAAATGAAAGTAGCTCTGTGGACAAGAAAAGGCTGATTTCTATGTCAGTACTACAAGAGATGATTCAGCAATTGGTTTATATAGTATATAGTAAAATTATATGGGGGAGTTTTGCGGGAAGACTTTCAGATGACATATTAACTCTGGTAACATGTGATTCTAAGACTGAGAAAAGTAATAATGTTTTCTTGACAGTGTTATTTGTGGATCCAGGGTGTGAGATGTGCCCTAACAAGTGTTGGTCCAAGTAGCCAAGGCTGTCTGTGGGATCTCTTTGGTGTGTAACAATTGTTCCTTGCTATACAATTTTCAATTTGTGGCCTTGTTTAGAAGAAGTTTGAAATTGGCAGGCATGATTCTACAGGGATACAGTTTGTATTCCTTCCTATTGTAGCAGCAAGTGAGGCAGCTAGATGGAGGGGAGAGACAATTATTTATTAAATTGATATGTGGGAATCATATTAGCAGGGGAGGTTTGAGCTATCAGGAATCTGGATATGGGCCAAGGGCCTGCCACCAGGAGGGGGAAGCCATACCTCGAGGCAATTGGGGGACCAACTTAGAGCTTAACCCTTTGAATGCCAGAGGGGTACACAATGCATTGAAATGCAATGCGTTGCATACCTTTCTGGAACTCAAATGGTTAATCTGGCTGCCCATCCGGCCAAGAGGCAGCCTGAAAAAGACTATGCACCTACTGGGTGGCAATGTTTGCTGCCTACTAGATCTATTGGGTTTCAGGTCCTGAAAGAGCAGCAGGAGTCAGAGGCAAAATCAAGCATGCTGCCCGCTCTAGATGTAGAGATATAAAAAGGGCAAATACAGTGATAGTTATACAACACAGACCTTACAATTGCATGGGAACAATCTAAGCAATACCAAAGCTCACCATATTGATGCTTAATACATAACTGAAACAACTCAGCTTGCAACTGAAATGAAGCAACATAAGAGATAAAAACAGGGCCTACAATTTAACTGAAGCTACAAAAGTGCTACCACAGAGCTTACAAATGAAATGGAGCTACAGTAGTATTGTGGTATCACTTGGGTAGCTCAATTTCAATTGTAAACTCTGTGGTATCACTAGTGTTGCTCCATTTCAATTGTAATTTCTGTGGTATTGCTAAGGTAGATACATTTAATTTGTAAGCCTTAGGGATGTCACTAGTTTAACTCCATTTAAATTGTTAGGTCTGTGGCATCTTTCCAATTAAAAGCTCTGTGGTATAACAAGGTTATGTCATTTTTAATTATAAACTCTGTGGTGTCACTATTATAGCACCTTTTAAATTGAAATCTATGGGAGTGTCACTGTTGTAGCTCCATTTCAATTGTAAGCTCTGGTGTATCGCTACTGTAGGTCCATTTCAATTGTATCGCTGTGGTATCACTAATATAACACCTTTTCAATTGAAAGCTCTGGGTGTGTCACTATTGCAGCTCCATTTCAGTAGTAAACCCTTTAGTATTACTAGGATAGATACATTTTAATTGTAAGCTCAGGAGGTATCACTAGTTTAAACACTCAGGTATCACTAGTATATCACCGTTTCAAATAAAAACTCTGGAGTGTCACTAGTGTAGCTCTATTTCAATTGTAAACTCTGTGGAATCGCTAGTGTTAACTCTATGGTTCATTTCAACCATAAGCTCTGTGGTATTACTAGGGTAGCTAAGTTTCAAGTGTAAGCTCTGTGGTATGACTTGTGATTCTCCATTGAAACTGTAAGCTCTGTGGTATAACTAGGGTAGCTAAATTTCAATTATACACTCTGGTGGTTTACTGGTGTAGCTCCATTTCAATTGTAAACTCTGTGGTATCACTAATGTAGCTCTTGTTCATCTGAAAGCTTTGAGGGTTGTCACTAGTATAGCTCCATTTTGATTGTACATTCTATGGTAACAATCGTAAGCCATGTGGAATTAGTAGGGTAGCTAAATTTCAATTGTAAATATGTAAAGAAAATATGTAAAGATGTAAATATAAGGCTTATTAACACTTTAAATGCCAGAGGATACCCCTCTGGCACTCAAAGGGTTAAATACTGCTGATAATCCTATATAATAATTCGCTAAGTTGTGTGTAACGCCGGACATGTGCAGTAGACACTGCTGCGCGTGCGGCAGTCATGGCAGTACAGACTGCCTGCGCCGCGGCTGATACAGAGCTGGGCGCTCCGAAGGAGCGTCCAGCTCAGTATCAGCAGTGGCACGGGCAGTCTCTGCTGCACGTGAGTGTCCCGTGATCGGCTGCCAGAGGCACTGTGGCCCGTGTAATGGGCTGTTCAACTAGTATGATAATAAACCAAAACACTGCCGATAATCTGAGCCATGCTGTTATAGTGCTGATTTATTAATTAGACGCATGTGATTTTTCTTTGGTATGGTCTCAGAGAGGCTGATAAAACAATTCTGGCACAAACCAACTATGCCACAGGGGACAAATAAAAATTCTCCATATGGGGCTTTTAATTACTTGAATGCTAGGCAGGTCTCCAGCACACTGCTTTACAATGTGATGGAGACACCTCTATAATTCAAAGACCTAAAAGCCCAATTTAAATCAATGTGAATTGTTATTTGTCACCTATGATACAGTTGGTTTGTCCCAGAATTGCTCCAATTCTTCTAAGTACACCCCCCCACACACACACACACCATTATGTCTTGGTTTCTGACATACATTTTAAAACAACTCTTCAGCCTTGGAGCTGCTTATAACATTAAATCTAGCTAGTCTTTTTGGAGATTAACAGGTATCTCCTCTTGGGACTCGTTGCTTCTTGAGGTATTTATATTTTAAATGCTGTGTTTTGATTTGTTTTGATGTAATTAAAATGGCTGCCATCCAAGACTAACTTTTATTTAAAAAAAAAAAAAGCAGTATGTAGCAATTACAGCAGAGCACAAATAACTTCTTAGTTATAGAACCTGTTATCAATAATCTATGTTGCTATTCACACACAATTTCATGTTTTAGGAATCAATAATTCAGAGATTTCAGATTATTGTTGATCTGCTTTGTGGATCAAGTCAAAATGATTGCATTGTAACCTGTTATGTACCAATGTATTGCGATCTACTAAATTGAACTACACTGATGTGTGTGAGAAACATCTACATTTACGATACAAACACATTCAAAGGATTAGAGAATTACATTATACTATATACCATTTGTTTGTGATACAATATTTTATTTATTTATTTAGAAAATATTTTACCAGGAAGAATACACTGAGATTTCTCTCGTTTTCAAGTATGTCCTGGATAGTTTTCAATAAAGGTTTACACATTTACACAAATAGAGAATCATTACATATACATACACATATAAATATACATACATATAAAAATTATATACAGTTACATACTGTTTTTAGATATAAAGAAGCATTTACTTTTAAGGATTTTAGACTGATTATTTCAGGCAAATAATTTTTTGACATTTTGATAAATTAAACTTTATTTGTTGGTGGCACAGTGTGGCACTTTATTCTAATTCAGTTCTGAGCTGGGCCATTATCAACATACACTGTGGCAGGGCTGGCCAAGTTCAGTCCTCAAGGGTCATCCACAGGCCAGGATTTAGGTATTTCCCTGACTAAGCACAGGTGAGTCAGTCACAATGAATGATCCACTGATTAACTTACCTGTACTTAATCAGGGAAATCCTTACATCCTGGCCTGTAGGTGGCCCCTGAGGACTGAACCTGGACATACCTGCACGGTAGTATAAAATAATCTAGGCAGAGCTTACACACTGGGTCAATTCTAATTAAGGCTGTGCAGGCAAATAGTATAAAAGTGACACACTGTTCCACTAACACATAAAGGGTAACTTGTCAAAGCTTTTAGTTTATAGAAAAACTAGCAATGTGGGATGGCATTGCCTGTCATGTTATGACCGTTGGGCATACGTGTGTGTGAAATGTAGACACACTGATAAACACAGACATATGCAACACATAGACAGACACATACACACAGTGAGCAGCAAAAACATGCAAAAGACATACACAGACACACCGGGATGCACACATGTACACACATATGTAACAGAGATGCAGACCCACATGCGCGCAATAGACATGCTCTCACACAGGTAACAGACATGCACACACACATGCAACAGATATACACACACACACATGCAACAAACATACACACAAACATGCAACAGACATACGCACACACAACAGACACACACGTGCAACAGGCACATACACACACACGCTACAGACACGTACACACCCGCTACAGACACACATAGCAGACACACGCACACACACTTACAAACGTAACAGACATACAGACACACACACACACACAGACATACACAGACACGCAACAGAATACACAGACATGCAACACAGTGTAGAAGTGGGGGCTTTGGCCATCCTGGGATTAGTGTAGGAGCTTTACAGTGGTGTGTAGGTAACAATCTGCAGTATTAAAGGAGTTAGAAGTCAAATTTAGCCCCCCTAGGGACCAGAGAACATCGCTTGACAACATGTTGCCATCCCCACTGTGGTCCTGAAATGGTGAAATCAATGGTATTTGTTATTTACTTTACTTTGGGGTAGAATTGTAGTATTATGCCTCTGTGTGTTTGACGTGTAGAAGTGGAAAGCAGAAAATAAAAGATTATGTGTGAGAGAGAGATATTTATACCAGCATGTTAAGCCATAGATTTCCATGCAGTATTCAGTGGTGTATCATGTCAGTTAACCCTTTGAGCGCTGGAAAGGCATCCAATGCATTGTGGTGCAATGCATTAGTTACCTCTCTGGCACTCAAAAAGTTAAATAGAGTGCCGTTAATTTGTCCCAGTGACATAAATAATGTAGGTTCAGCGGCCCACATTACTGGCCCTGGTACAGCGGAGACACTCTTCTCCCCACAATGTGCCTCACAATGTCCGGATCCAGGGCAGGGGGAAGAAGCCGCTATTGATTGTGAGGAAACAGGCCTGAGCCTAGGGGCTGGCAGGGGTATCGGCCGTGGAGAGGGCATGCTGGGGAGTCTGGGAGTTGAGGAAAGAACAGGGATCTTCCTGGGCATGTAGTGTCCATAAAAAAGGCTCCAAAAAACCCAAGAGTATATAATATTTTGTAGGCATTAAAAAAATACTGTAAATACACCAAATACTGTACCCTTCCTCTAAGCCTTCGGGAATCAATGATGCTCTGTACCTCATACTCCTCCTGACCCTCAACCTCGATAGGCCTTGGCACCACAGGTGTAGTAGTATAACGGTTGCATATGAGATGCTTAAGAAGAGACACATGGAACACATTATGAATGCGCATGGAAGCAGGTATGTCCAGAGCATAGGAAACAGGGTTAATTTTGCGAATAACTCTGTAAGGACCAATGAACCGAGGAGCCAACTTATTAGATGGGACTTGAAGCTTAAGATTCCTGGAGGAAAGCCACACTCTGTCCCCAACCTGAAAGGAAACCACTGGAAGCCTTCTGCGATTGGCATAGCGCTGATGGCGCTGGAATGACTGACCAAGTGCCCTCTGAACTTGTGCCCATGTGGAACGGAATTGCTCAATATGCTCATCCAGAGCTGGAATCTGTTGTGTCTGAAAGGAATCCGGGAGCAAACAGGGTTGAAACCCATAATTAATCAGAAACCGAGAGCTCCTGGATGAAGAGTTGACCGCACAGTTCCTGGCGAACTCTGCCCAAGGCAACAAGTCGGCCCAATTGTCATGATGGTCAGTAACGAAACAGCGTAGAAACTGTTCCAAACCCTGATTGGCCCGTTCAGCGGCTCCATTGGTCTGGGGGTGATAAGCAGAGGAAAAGGATAGCTGTATGCCCATCTGTTCGCAAAATGCCCTCCAAAACCTGGACACGAACTGGCTCCCCCTATCGGACACCAGTACTCTGGGGACTCCATGTAACCGGAATACTTCTCTGGCAAACACCATTGCCAATTCTTTAGCCTAGGGAAGGCCATGGAGGGGCACGAAATGAGCCATTTTAGAAAACCTGTCCACCACCATCAGTATGAAGGAATACCCTCTAGACATGGGCAATTCTCCCATAAAGTCAATGGAAACATGAGACCAGGGGTGTTCACCATTAGGCACCGGTTGAAGTAAGCCCACCGGAAGATGTCTAGGGGTTTTAGCACAGGCACAGGTGGCACAGGCATTAGTAAAATCGGCACAATCTGTTCTCATAGAAGGCCACCAAAATAACTGAGAAAGGGACCATAACAACTGGTCTCTGCCAATATGTCCCGCAGCCTTAGAGGAATGGTACATTTCAAGTAATCGAGTACGAAATGGTTCAGCAACATAACATTTGCCCACCGGGGTTTCATGGGGAGCAGAGGCCTGAGAGGCCAAGATGTCTTCCCCTAATGGTGAAGTGATACTAGTCCGTATAGTAGCCAATATTCGATCGGGTTGAATGATAGGTGCTGGTGCCTCTTCTCTGTCAATCTCGGCCTCAAATTGTCTTGACAGTGCATCAGCCCTAACATTCTTAGATCCCGGTAAATATGATACAATGAAATTGAATCGGGATAGGAATAGTGCCCATCTGGCCTGGCGAGAGGACAATCTGTTGGCCTCAGAGAGATGTCAGATTTTTATGATCCGTCAGTATCAAAACAGGATTTTTTGTGCCTTCAAGTAGATGATGCCATTCCTTAAGAGCGAGGATAATGGCCAATAATTCTCTGTCCCCTATCTCATAGTGGTTTTGAGCTCCGGTCAACTTTTTAGAGAAAAACCCACAGGATCTGAGTGTTCCACCTTTAATGTGTTGAGAAAGTACTGCCTCAACCCCAATATCTGAGGCATCCACCTCTAGTGTAAACGGAAGTAATGGGTTGGGGTGAGATAACACAGGAGCATCAGCAAAAGCCAACTTCAATTTTTCAAAAGCCTCCTCAGCAATCGCTGGCCAAAGGGATGGATTAGCGCCCTTACGCGTAAGGTCAGACAATGGTTTAACAATGGAAGAGAAGTTCTTAATAAACTTCCTATAATAATTAGCGAAGCCCAAAAATCGCTGGGTGGCTTTAAGACTCTTAGGCCGTGGCCATTGTAGGACTGCTGTCAACTTTTCTTTATCCATAGCAATGCCTTCTTTGCCAATTACAAACCCCAAAAATGGCACACTAGTTCTGTGAAACTCACATTTTTCCAATTTACAATATAACTTATTTTTACGTAACCGTAGCAATACTTCAGACACATCTTTAATGTGTTGCAACAAATTTTTGGAGTGAATAAGTATGTCGTCAAGGTACACCACGACACATGACTGTAACATATCTCTGAGAATGTCAATGATCAGCTCCTGGAATACTGCGGGTGCATTACACAGACCAAATGGCATGACTAGATATTCATAGTGCCCAGATCTAGTGTTAAAGGCAGTTTTCCACTCATCACCGGCTCGGATTCGAATCAAATTGTATGCAGCCCGTAGGTCCAATTTGGTGAAAATCGAGGAACCCTTAAGTCTGTCAAAAAGCTCAGTGATGAGTGGTATCGGATAAGCGTTCTTAGCCATCAACTTATTCAAACCACGGTAATCAATGCATGGTCTCAATTCGCCATTTTTCTTTTTTACAAAAATGAACACGGCCCCAGCCGGAGAGGTAGATTTCCTTATGATCCCTCTATCAAGGGCATCAGAAATATAATCTTTCATAGCTTGGTTTTCCTCACAAGACAATGGATATGTGCGTCCCCTAGGGGGTACCACTCCAGGAGGCAATTCAATGCTACAGTCATATGGTCTGTGCTGAGGTAAGGTGCCAGCCTCTCCCTTGCTGAAAACATTGCCAAACTGCTGGTATTCGTCTGGTATTGCAGGGGAGGTGCACAAGACCTTAACTGGATGGGTGACACACTTGTCCATACAAAACGGAGACCAAGCAGAGATTTCTCACTTTTGCCAATCAAATTGTGGATTATGCAACTGTAACCAAGGAAATCCCAATATTACAGCATGGTGAGGAGAGATAATAAGTTGGAACTGCTGCTCTTCTCTATGAAGAGCCCCAATAGTCATGGATAATGGCATGGTTTCAAATGTAACTTGAGCAGATTCTAAGGGTCTGCCATCAATTGCTTCAATAGCAAGAGGGGTTTCTATTTCAATGCGTGGAACTCCATGCAACTCAGCAAAGGTATTATCCATAAAATACCCAGCTGCACCAGAATCAACCAGGGTCAAAACTTCCACTGAGCGTTGTGCCCAAGACAGTACCACCTGAATGGTGGGTTTCAGTGTGCCCAACACTGGAGACGATTGTACACCACCTAGGGCCTGTCCCCCAAGGTACCCTAGGTGTGTTCGTTTCCCGGACGTACCGGACAAGATCTTAGCAAATGCCCATTCTTACCGCAGTATAAACACAAGCCTTGTTTCCTGCGATATAATCTCTCCTCCTTGGTTAGCCTAGTAAAACCTACTTGCATCGGTTCACTTGGTTCCCGTACTGGTTCACTAGGTTTAGATGCCACGGGAGGGATGGGTGGGCAAAATATGCTACTAGCCCCATTGTTTTTGCACCATATCCTGAGATCTCTAGCAGTTAGTCTCTCACGTATTCTGGAATCAATTAGTATAACATATTCAATATAGTCATTTAGATCATTAGGCAGTTCTTTTGCTGCAATCTCTTCTTTAATCTGGTCATTCAGGCCCTGAGCAAAGGCTGCCAACAATGCCTCGTTATTCCACCCTACCTCTGCTGCCAATGTGCAAAATTCAATGGCATAGTCGCCCACCGTACGCCTGCCCTGTTGTATCTCCATAAGGCATTTGGCAGCAGAGGTGGTTCTGCCAGGAGGCTCAAACACTCTCCGAAAGGATTGCACAAATTCTCTGAAACTCCTAGTGCAAGGTTTAGCATTTTCCCACAATGGGTTAGCCCAAGCCAACGCTCTGCCAGTCAGCAGGGATATCATGAACCCAATCTTACTGCGATCACTGGGAAACACGTGTGCGTCAATTCCATAAATATTTCAAGTTGGTTGATGAACCCTCTACAAAGATTAGGGTCACCATCATATCTGAGTGGCAAGGGTGCAGAAGCCATAAACCCCTTGACTGCAGCCCCTAAGGGCCTCGTATCATTCTCCGGTGTCTGACTTGGCGAGACCACCGGGCTAGTTCCAGACTTGTCAGCAAGTACAGTGCGTTCAAGGATCGTTTGGATTGCAACCGCCAATTGATCCAATCGTTGCTCATGCATATCCATCCTCCAATGGATATTCTGTGTATTACCATCACTCTTGTTGTCTGTGGTCATGGCCCTTTCGTACTGTCACGGTTTGTTAAGACTCTCAGATGCAAGGTTAGGTAAAAACACAATTTTATTGAAACGATTAAGATAATCCCATAGGATTTTAAACACATACATATAATACATATAATGAACAATACAGACTCTACCGGTCTTGCCAATATACCGGACAAGACAGCCTGGGCAATAAGGAATAAAAGGCTCTACCGGCCTTGCCAAAATACCGGGCAAGGCAGCCTAACGGAAACCCAAGTAGTAGGCTCTACCGGCCATGCCAATATACCGGGCAAGGCAGCCTAACTCAATGCTTAAGGACATAGGCTCTACCGGCCTTGCCAATAATGGGTGAGGCAACCTCAGGATGGAATAATGAAAAAGCTTCTACCGGCCTTACCAATATACTGGGCAAGGCAGCCCAAAGGAGTACCAATATAGGCTCTACCGGCCCTGCCAATACAGGGTAAGGCAACCTCAGGATGGAAACGTAAGGTTCTACCGGCCTTACCAATACACCGGGCAAGGCAGCCCAAATAAGCAGTAATCAATCACCATGATCATAATAGCTGTCAGATGGCAATGACAGTCAATAGTAATCGATAGACTGCAAGATCAATGGTTTGCCCTGGTAGTCTGTACACTGTATCACTATGTACTGAAGGACTACTAGCTGTCTAGGACTGGACAACGCACAGTGAATCAAAAGACTACCGGGGAAGCGAGACAAGGAAGCAAACCAGCGCCCTTACGTTGGGAACCTTCAGCATGACATAGATTAACCCACAGGTCATAGAGCGAACCTACACCCATGCGTTGGTATAAACAAGATATAGTGAGCTTAATGGTGGAGCGAACCAGCGCCCGCACGCTGGGTGCCAACAGACTGTATAGTATAGCCACAAGGCTGGAGGAGCGAACCAGCGTCCGCATGCTGTGACCAACGAACAGTATAGTATAGCCGCAAGGCTTATGGAGCAAACCAGCGCCTGCACGCTGGGACCAACAGACAATATAGTAAAGCCGCAAGGCTAGAGGAGCGAACCAGCGTCCGCACGCTGGGACCAACAGATAGTATAGTGAGCCTCAAGGCTTGTGGAGCAACCCAGCGTCCGCACGCTGGGACTAACAGACAGTAAAGTATAGCCGCAAGGCTATGGAGCGAATCAGCGTCCGCACGCTGTGACCAATAACCAGTACTGTATAGCCGCAAGACTTAAGGAGCGAACCAGCGTCCGCACGCTGGGACCATCAGACAGAATAGTTTAGCCACAAGACTTGTGGAGCAACCCAGCGTCCGCACGCTGGGACTAACAGACAGAACAGTATAGCCGCAAGGCTTGTGGAGTAACCCAGCGTCCGCAAGCTGGGACTAACAGACAGACCAATATAGCCGCAAGGTTTGTGGAGCAACCCAGCGTCCACATGCTGGGACTAACAGGCAGTATATTATAGCCGCAAGGCTCAAGGAGCCAATCAGCGTCTGCACGCTGTACCCAACAACCAGTATAGTATAGCTGCTAGGCTTGTGGAGAGAAGCAGCAGAGAATGTCGCCAAAGCGACTGAAGCAGAAAGTCGCCACAGACGCAGGAACCGGACCAGGAGACGAACAGGAACCAGCAAGGACGATCAACCGGATCAGAAGCGGCAACGAATACGGGCAGCAGGAAACAGCATCCTCTGAAGACTCAACTGGAACCGGCACTGGAACCAGCACTGCAGACAGGAGACTCAGGAACAGGATGAAATCAGGATCTCAGAAACACAGCAAGGCCCAATCAGCTTCTGAGCATGGTGGAAGTGGTAGATATCAGAGACACCACGAAAGGGCAACCAAAGAGTGCCCAGACACAGTTTAAATAGGCAATATGAGGCAGGCTAAAGGCAGACAGCCAATGAGAGCCCCCTACCGGTAATAGACATAGGAATGCAGCAATCACGGGCACCGTGATACGTAGCAGTAACGGAGGCCAGAGCAACTTGTGGGCTGCCGTAGCAGTAACGGAGACCAGAGACTTGTGGACTGCCATAGCAGTAACAGAGACCAGAGCAACTTGTGGGCTGCCATAGCAGTAACGGAAACTAGAGCAACTTGTGGACTGCCGTAGCAGTAACGGAGACCAGGCATCTTGTGGACTGCCATAGCAGTAACGGAGACTAGAGCAACTACCCCGGAGAGGCAACCAACCGGGAACTGCACGGATGGAAGGAACACACAGCAATGTCGCCTGGGCGACACTGATAACAACGGAGACTAGACTGCAGAGAGTGACTGTCCGGAGACAGAGAGGATCCTGTCACAACCCCAACCGGAGGCCGGATAAGGTGTAGCAGGTGGGATACGCAACCACCGGGGCCCAACCAGGCTGGCTCGGTACACAGAGCAGGAATGTCAGCCAATCTGAGTCGGTACACAGAGCAGGAACGTCAGCCGGGCCGGGTCGGTACACAGAGCAGGAACATCAGCCAATCCAGGTCGTTGCACAGGACAGGAAAGAGATGCAGAATAGTCAGACAGTTGGTATAAACAAGATATAGTGAGCTTAATGGTGGAGCGAACCAGCGCCCGCACGCTGGGTGCCAACAGACTGTATAGTATAGCCGCAAGGCTGGAGGAGCGAACCAGCGTCCGCATGCTGTGACCAACGAACAGTATAGTATAGCCGCAAGGCTTATGGAGCAAACCAGCGTCTGCACGCTGGGACCAACAGACAATATAGTAAAGCCGCAAGGCTAGAGGAGCGAACCAGCGTCCGCACGCTGGGACCAACAGATAGTATAGTGAGCCGCAAGGCTTGTGGAGCAACCCAGCGTCCGCACGCTGGGACTAACAGACAGTAAAGTATAGCCGCAAGGCTATGGAGCGAATCAGCGTCCGCACGCTGTGACCAATAACCAGTACTGTATAGCCGCAAGACTTAAGGAGCGAACCAGCGTCCGCACGCTGGGACCATCAGACAGAATAGTTTAGCCACAAGACTTGTGGAGCAACCCAGCGTCCGCACGCTGGGACTAACAGACAGAACAGTATAGCCGCAAGGCTTGTGGTAGTTAAATATAGCGCTACATGTTAAAAAAAAATAAAGAAGACTCACAGGTAAACTTTAGTAGAAGTATTACTATCCCTTTAACCCTCTGAGTTGCAGAGGGTTTGTGAAAGCATTGCAAAGCAATGCGTTGTATACCCCTGTGGCACTCCAAGGGTTAATAGTTTGAGTAGCATAGGCATCTGATATCCCTCCCTCACTTGTACATTACATTCCTGCAAGTTAAGAGTGTATAAGGGTTTAAACCTATTGACACCTCTTTGTGTAACTGCATAAATTATTTACAGCAAGAATAAAATATTTTATTTACACAGGCTAATTTATAAACACATATATTGAAGATTAACTACATATTTATGTGACTTTTATTGCTGTGGAACAATGTGATACACACTACTTATTGTGATGTCCAGAAAAGAGGGACAAAAGAGTAGAAAGGAGGGACAGAGGAATCTGGATGTGAAAGAAGGACACTTGGGAGGTATGACATTCCATCAATGTTATTTTTTATTTCTCCTTTACTTTGGACCAGAATTGCAGTATTATGCCTGTGTGTGTTTGGGTTGTGCAAATGGAAAGCAGAAAATAAAAGGAGCGTTATAGCAGAATGTTAACCCTTTGAGTTCCAGAGGGCTTTGCAATGTGTTGTACACTCCTCTAGCACTCAGAGGGTTAAGGTATAGAGTGGCATGCCGTTAAATAGCAGTGGGAAGTGTATTCATACCTGGGAACTTTGTCTTGTGGAGTCCCTGGAGGGGACTTATGTGGTGTTGGTGTGGAGAGATCATTGAGGAAATGTGGGTTAAAAGTGGGCAGGGCTTAATTGCAAAAAGTAGGTGGGGCTTAACATACATGTGGAAAACAGTTAGGAATAGGTCTGTATAAGGGGTAAAAGTTGATTCACAATCCTGTGGCAGTCAGGGGGTTACGTGTTCACTTGATGGCTGCCTGTCCTTTGTCTTGCATGGCAAATGTTGACACTCATGAAATAATTGAGCAATGAAGGCCTACCTTAACCCTTTGAGTGCCATTTTGTTCCCCCGGTGCTGCAGCTTCCCATCAGTTTATGTGTATATATGTATTTATGTAACATTGTGTGTGTGTATATCCCCTCCTTACTGCCACCCCTGGGTGTGTGTGTGTCTCCTGAGGAGATGTAAATTATGTAATGAGCCATTCTTTTCTTTTTGTATGTCTCCTGAGGAGACATAAATTATGCAATGAGGCTTCCTCTTTTATATACATACTAGTGTAAAAGACCGTGTACACGGCCCATGGTCCGGGTGATGTTAACCCTTTGAGTGCCAGAGGGGTACGCAACACATTGCTTTGTAATGCGTTGCATACCCCTCTGACACTCCAAGGGTTAAGAGGCCGGTCCTGCTCTGTGTCCTGCCGCCAACTCAGTCATACACTGTAGAGACTGCCCAAAAGCACAGAATGCTCCCAGCATTCTGTGCTTTCGGATAGACTCTACTGTGCATGACGGCTTCTGACAAACATCCTAGCAAATTATTATATAGGATATAGATAGGGGGCCCCTAAAGGGTTAAATGGAGACGAGCACTCTCTTATAACTCTGCTACTTTATAAAGGTCTAACTCAAATAATGTCTGAGAAAATAGGAAAAATGTTAGAAGTAAAAGCAGGGACAGAGAAATATGAGAAAGCAGCTAAATGTTCCATTTGTGTTCTTTTTATACTGAAAGTGTAGAAAATACTACATGTCACTTATTTAGTACAGAGATAAATCATCACTTTCAACAATCACTACAATCAGGATTGCTTCAGGGAATGCTACTAGCTAGGAAGATTCTGTCCTATCCAGTGGGAATGCCCAACTGGATGAAGAGTATAGGATAAAGTAAATCATTTGTTATACCCCTAGGTATTAGATAAATGAATATATGAAGGTGCCATTAAGAGTTCTGTGTAAGAAGTCAGAACTCCTGTGAGGATCTCAAAATTATTCCACGATTAAGGATAGAATATCTTACCATAGATATTCCACATAACAATGGACATTATTTAAACACTCAGGGACATTATTAAACTGGACCTGTCACTTGAAAAAATAACCAGTGCCTATTAGTTAATAAAAATGTAACTTTACACTGTGTTTTTAATTTTGTATAAGATTGGCCTTTGTCTTTACTTTATCTTTTAAAATTTGAACTTTGAGCAACCTCTGTACTGTCTGTTCTTTGGAGTTTGACATTTTGGTCTCCCTAGCCCAACCGATTAGTTGAATCTTATACTGCATTTACTATTTCAATATGTGCAGTACAGGTGTTCAGCAGCAAGGGGTGATAGAGAGCCCAACATGGACAAACCCTAAACTCTAACAGCAAGAGGTCATCCAAAATCCAGCTTTAAAAGTTCCAATTAAAGAAGACAGTGAAAAGTAAACTTACAGAAACTATATCTTAGAAATAAACACAATATACTGTGAACTTTGGATTGTTAGTTAAGAGTCAGGAAAATTAAGAGACATCTCCACTTTGATCAAAGCTATCTGGCATTTTAAGCCGATTAATGCCAGTGTAAAATACTGAAAGGGATTGTGGCTTACTACCCTAGTTGTGCCACGTACTCTTGCAACTGGATGATGGACCTACTCTGAGTCCTGTTGCTTACTAGAAGTAGATAGAGAGATATTATCTAACCTTTAGAAGAGGCAACCACCAGACAGGCCAGAACTTTGTTCAAAAAGTAAGTTTAAAAGTATAACTAACACTTTATAATGATTTAGATGATAGTGAAAGGGCTTTCAAAATCACCTATTTATGTTTGCAATTTTTTTAAACTACAATTTTGTTTTATTTAGCTTCATTTATTTTTTCATTTGGGCTTAGTACTTGCTGTGTCAACCTAAGCGCAGAGCTGAGTGTGCAATAATTATAGTCAACAATCCTCAGGTGGTATATTGTTGGTAGATTCAAAAATCAACCATTCAACATAGGTGGCAGGGCATTCGGGCCTTCAAAGATAATAAAATCTTTGTATGCCATAGGATTTCCTAGTCTATCTAGTACCTAGGGCCAGCCCAAGCAAAATTGTACCCCATTGGTATGGGTTGACAAACAGTAGTGTGTGCCAGGAGCATAGCTACTGGAGGAGCAGGCAGTATATGTGAAATTCTGTCACTGCCAGTGGCCAAGGCCAAGACCCCCCAGGTCAGCCAATCAGATTATTGTGGGGGGATGACAAAACCCACTAGAAGCTGATTGGTTAGGAGGTACACAAGCACACATTCCAGCCAGTTGGAGGCTGGCAATTATTTTGAACAGAGACTGGCATATAATAGTTAGTTTCTGTTCAAAATTATTGCAATGTGACTTGGGCAATGGCCCGATAGGTAGGAAAGGGGGGGGGCTTTGTCACTCTACATGCCTGCCTCTGCCAGCAGGAGACAGTGGCGGCAAGGGGTACATGTGGCCTGCATTCTGTTTTAATAGAAATGGACAATAGAAGAACAGATGCCACACTTTTTAAACTCCTTGAGAGATGGAATGTTACCCCTCTGACACTCAAAGGGTTAACTATCAGGGTGTACATTATGGTGTATTCAAGGATATGGACTGCACATGTAACACTAGTAATCATGTAATAAGTGTAATACAGATGGACATGCATGATTAAATATAAAAGTTCTGGGGATAACAATAAAAGTTCTCCATGTTATGTGTTCAAACACTTGTGTAGGGAATTTGTTACAACTGTGTTGTAGTACAAACAAACTCATTAACCAGTTAAGGACCACGCAGTCCAGTGGTGGGCCGCTCTGGAGGACCATCCTAGCATGTAATGTGACCTTAAGGGGTTAATAGGACATAATATTTTAAAATAGTTGGCACAATTGGCCCAATTCTGGGGCAGACCAGCTGCTCCATATGAGACATATTAGAAATGTCCCAATTTATTATTGATTTAAATGGCACTTTTAAACCCTAGAAAGCTAGAGAATTTTCCAATGCATTCCATCACAAGTCATTGGAGACCTCTCTTTTCATTCAAGGGGTTAATAACCCCATTTAAGTCAATGGGAATTTTCATTTGTTCTCTATGGCACAATTGGTTTGCTCTAGAATGTCTCCACTATTACTTGATGCATATGGTTCTTAATTTACTTAAGTGATGGGTTACAGGGCAATTTTAAAAACCCCTGAGGCCCCTAGCATTATTGAGAATTGAGAGCCCCCCAAAATAGTTTAACATTTAGTATCCACTTTAGGTTAGTTATAGCCTATTAGAAATTCAACCACATGTATGTGTGCAACCAGAACAGCCTCCCCCTCACTGACCATATGGCCACAGAATTAAACTTGTTCTTTTCTGTTAAAGTGGGACTGTTGGGAACCTTAAGTTGAGGCCCCCTGAAACAGGGGGCCCAAAGTAAAGCTTGGGTATGCTCATGCATTAAAAGCCCCTGAATGGGTTTAAGATTGGAGGAATGGAGAAAATCGCCCAAAGGTTTGTCTGAAAAATATTAAAGAGGAACTTTCAGATTTTACAAGACTAGCTTGGAAATCAATGTCTTACCTTTAAAAAATAGCAGATTGTAAAGAAATCCTGCAGATTGTTAACTGATAACTAAAGGTAAATATTTGGAAACTATCATTTTAAATTAGCAAGCATAAAGGTGGTTTTAAAAGTTCTTTCAAAATAACATGAGTTGTTATATGGTGTACACTTCATTATGAGCAGCATGTTTAAACCTTTGAATGATAGGGGTAACCACTGGACAGGTCAGTGGCTCAGTTAGTGGAACTTTGGCCAATGAGGGAAGTTTGACAATGAAATTATATCATGATACCTTTTTTGAAATGATAGTTTCCAAATATTTACCATTGGTTATCAGTTAACCTTTTGATTGTCAGAGAGGTACCCAACTGCTTATCAGTGCATTGTTTACCCTTCTGGCAAGCAAAGGGTTAATACAAACAAACTAATACTGGCTGGCATACCATCCAGATTGGAACATTCCACACTGTGCATGATCTCCCAGCTCCACCTCATTGCTGGTGAGTACTGGCTAATCTGCATAAATTGACAAAGTTAAATACCTCATAAACTTTTGTTTGAAATACAATGAAATGGCTAAATGACACATAAGTGATTGGAGAACTCTTTAGCATTCAAAGAGTTAAATGGGAACTGTCACTTCCAGTAAACTACTTCTTATATTAATTTTCGATGACAATACAATTTCAACCCCAATTTTTTTTTTTTAATGCAGCATTAATAGAGATATCGGCTTTTTAATTGAAGCATGTAACATCACTTCACTGCGGTACAGCTCTGTCTTTCAGCTTCTTCCCCTCCCCATTTGTTCCTTGTTATTTTCTCCTCCTCTGATGGAGGAATTCAGCATGTGACCTGGAGTGCTCTCATCTTCCTCCTCTGATGGAGGAATTCAGCATGTGACCTGGAGTGCTCTCATCTTCCTCCTCTGATGGAGGAATTCAGCATGTGACCTGGAGTGCTCTCATCTTCCTCCTCTGATGGAGGAATCCAGTGTGTGACCTGGAGCGCTCTCATTCTCCTCCTCTGATGAAGGAATCCAGTGAGTGACCTGGAGCATTCTCATCCTCCTCCTCTGATGGAGGAATCCAGTGTGTGACCTGGAGCGCTCTCATCTTCCTCCTCTGATGGAGGAATTCAGCATGTGACCTGGAGTGCTCTCATCTTCCTCCTCTGATGGAGGAATCCAGTGTGTGACCTGGAGCGCTCTCATTCTCCTCCTCTGATGAAGGAATCCAGTGAGTGACCTGGAGCATTCTCATCCTCCTCCTCTGATGGAGGAATCCAGTGAATGACCTGGAGTGCTCTCATCTTCCTCCTCTGATGGAGGAATCCAGTGTGTGACCTGGAGCGCTCTCATTCTCCTCCTCTGATGAAGGAATCCAGTGAGTGACCTGGAGCATTCTCATCCTCCTCCTCTGATGGAGGAATCCAGTGAATGACCTGGAGCGCTCTCATCCTCCTCCTCTGATGGAGGAATCCAGTGTGTGACCTGGAGTGCTCTCATCCTCCACCTCTGATGGAGGAATCCAGTGTGTGACCTGGAGCCCTCTCATCCTCCTCCTCTGATGGAGGAATCCAGTGAGTGACCTGGAGCACTCTCATCCTCCTCCTCTGATGGAAGAATTCAGTGTGTGACCTAGAGCGCTCTCATCCTCCTCCTTTGAAGGGAGGAATACAGTGTGTGTGGAGTGCTCTCATCCTCCTCCACTGAAGGGAGGAATCCAGCGTGTGACCTGAAGCAATCTCCTCCTCCTCCTCTGATGGAGAAGTCCAGCATGTGACCTAGAGTGCTCTCATCCTCCTCCTCTGATGAAGGAATCCAGTGAATGACCTGGAGCACTCTCATCCTCCTGCTCTGATGGAGGAATCCAGTGAGTGACCTGGAGAGCTCTCACCCTCTACTCTGATGGAGGAATCCAGCATGTGACCTGGAGCGCTCTCATCCTCCTCCACTGATGGAGGAATCCAGCATGTGACCTGGAGTGTTCTCATCCTCCTCCACTGAAGGGAGCAATCCAGCATGTGACCTGGAGCACTCTCATCCTCCTCCACTGAAGGGAGGAATCCAGTGTGTGACCTGGAGTGCTCTCACCCTCCTCCTCTGATGGAGGAATCCAGCATGTGACCTGGAGCGCTCTCATTCTCCTCCTCTGATGGAGGAATCCAGTATGTGACCTGGAGTGTTCTCATCCTCCTCCACTGAAGGGAGCAATCCAGCATGTGACCTGGAGCACTCTCATCCTCCTCCACTGAAGGGAAGAATCCAGTGTGTGACCTGGAGTGCTCTCACCCTCCTCCTCTGATGGAGGAATCCAGCATGTGACCTGGAGCACTCTCATTCTCCTCCTCTGATGGAGGAATCCAGTATGTGACCTGGAGTGCTCTCACCCTCCTCCTCTGATGGAGGAATCCAGCATGTGACCTGGAGCGCTCTCATTCTCCTCCTCTGATGGAGGAATCCAGTATGTGACCTGGAGCGCTTTCATTGGCAAGACAGAGCTCCAGGTCTCATAATGGATTCCTCCATCAGAGGAGAATTAGGAAACAGGGACCAACTGGGGAGGGGAAGAGGCTGAGATTGACAGGCTGTGATATAGAGCTGTACCACAGCTTGTCCTGAAATGACAACGTCACACTCTTCCATATTAAAAAGTCAATATTGTTTTCCAATCGAAGATTTATATAAGAAGTAATTTACTGGAGGTGAGAGATCTCCTTTAAATCCATGGGTAGACTGGTAATTTTTTTTGTTCACTGTAATGTAGTTGGCAGAATTGCTACATTTCTTTAGTGAATCAACGTCATTTAGAATACTTTATACTTTAGAATACTTTATCCATCCCCCAATATCTAAAGTCTCACCCCCAGTTCTTGCAAATGTGTATATATCCGTTACTAATATTAATTTATCTACTATGTGATGCTTCTATATTTTTAGTTTTTTTCCACAATTCCAGTTCATATCACCTTTTCCTATTTTGCACTTGATAACAAAACAATTGAATTACAGAAAGCAAATGGCAGCATGTAAAGATTTTGTGACGAGAAAGTTTCTGGAGAAAAAGGTCATAGCATGTATTATTTCTTAACAATATCAAAAAGGAACAAATTACCCTGTAGTGTCTAAAATACTACTTGTCAGAAAAATGCTCCATATTGACGATCATGCTGTATAAAACCAATTACACATTACCACAATGCTGATTAAACACTTAAATGATTAGCTGTTAATTGCATGGCGGTTTGTATTTTTATGTTTTCTGTATAATTAATTGTTGAGTCTGAACCATTTTCACATTTGGGATGCAAAATGTAGAGCTCTATGCATACTGATGCCAAGCGCAATGTGTTTCATGACAGATTAGTGGCGTGGTTATTTATGATTTGGACAGATGATGAATCTCTTTCATAGAGAAAGTGTTGAAAGATAGCTGCAAGTAAAAATAATGGATTTCTGGATTTGGAACAGTTTTACTATAATATAAAAATAACATAGATATTGCTGTTTCTTTTGCACCTCATTATTTAAAGGAACATTAACACCTCCTAATCAGTGTCTCCAACAATCACTAGATATTTTGCCAGTCAGGTAAAGATTTGGTAAAATTAGAGGTGTTTGTAAAACACATACAGTTAAATCTTTTTCTCTTAGTCCATATGGAACACAGGAACTATGGGTAAAGCTGCCCTCCTCCAGAGGGTAGGGCACTTAAAAAAAAAAGGCAGGGACTTTGTGGTAGAAACTCCCTTTTCTTCCTCCAGCTTTATTCCCTGCCTCCAGTTTCATGTAAAAGTGGCACAATAAACAAGAAGTGGGAAGAAAAAAGCAAACCCCTAAAACAAAGACCCCCAAGAGGACTCTGCCTGGGGAAGTAAACAGAATGTGTTTTTTCTGGGAGGGAGCCCTGTGTTCCATATGGACTAAGAGAAAAGGATTTAAAGGTGTCACTAAAATCCTATTTTCTTTTACGTCCTTATATGGAACACAGGAATCATGGGGATATGCCAAAGTATTCGCTAAGATTCCTGGAAGGAGAAAGAGAGAAAAAATGCTCCCCACAGAAGACCAAAATTCCATGGTTTAAACTGGCATTATATATACCTTAGGTATCAAATGCCACAGAAGGACCTTCCAGCCAAAACTTGCAAGGACATTGATACAGAATTATTTGGTGAAATTATTCAAAGACAACCATGTTACCGCCTTGCACAGGAAGTGCCCACATATCTGATGTAGTGTGCTGTAACTCGGTAAGGAATATGTTTCTTTCTCATCACATATGCTTGTTGAAAAATAGAGGCTCCTAGTATGAATAGTGACTATGTACATGGCCTGGCCATGAAAGAATACAGAAATACCCAGAGGTACTTGTCAGAGTGCTAGGGGTTAAAATGATAAAGAAGAGAAGAGGGCCAGCCTCTGTGTAGCCTGTTCACTGAGCAGAGAAAGATGACTGCCAAAGCATCACCTCATCTGATCAGAAAGCCAGAGAAAAAAGGGATTCTGTGAAATGTATTTTTTTGCATTGTCTATGCTAAGCAAACTATGGATCTCCAGCCATATAAAAGTTGCGAAAGGATTGTTTCTGAACATGATTGAACCTGATCATGCAACAGAGACTTATAATAGCAGAAATACATATTGAAAAGCAGAAATAAAATGCAACAAGAACTATCAAATCAGATAGGAATATAAGGTCTGAAAAGAGCTGAAAAATGCAGATTAGCCCTGAATAGAAGTCAGCTTTACTTCATAGGATATAATGAGGGAGTGCAATTTAAGCAGAACAATACCTCAAATGGGTGCCAAGAGCTAATTGGGACATTAACCTCTTAAGGAACAGTTAAGGACAACGGGCTATTCTTTTTTTTGGTGGGGGCAATGGATTCAGGGGTCCCCCGAGCGGCATGCCAGGACCATCATGGGTCCAAAAGGGGTTAAAGGAATAGTAATACTTAAAATGTTTAAAAAAAATATGTCGTAGGGTTTATCCCCCTGAGTAAAACAAGAGTACTCCCACTGCTGAAAGGTGTTTCATTCAAAAGTTATTAATTTTCTAAGTTGAATTTTTTAGGTGCAATATCTCAGTTGCCTGAAATTGTACAGTGGCGCTGTTGCGACACCATCCTATGGAGATTTATGGTCCCGGGACCAGAGCTGGCCATAGGATCAAGTAGCAACAGCGCCACTGTAGAATTTCAGGCCACTGTGATATTGCACCTAAAAAATTCAACTTTGAAAATTAATAACTTTTGAATGAAACACCTTTCAGCAGTGGGAGTACTCCTGTTTTACTCAGGGGGATAAACCCTACAACATATATTATTTTACATTTTAAGTATTAGTATCCCTTTAAGAAATAGGACCATAACACTCAAATGTTTAACTTATCAGTCTTCATCCTCCAGACTCCCAACAGAAAGTACAGAACCTCAAAGCAGTTCAGCAATGAGGAACAGTTATAATAAAGCCATCCTCCAAGGGTAAATGGCCCAGAAATACACCTGTGAACTGGGCAATCCAACTCCAGGGATGTCTTAATAGAAGTCCACTTATTTCTAAGTAGAAAAAATAAAAGAGAAATCTAAAAATGAATAGCAGTGCCAACTTGCTCCTCATCTTGAGGTAGGTCACTTACAACTGGGGGCTTGGGGCAAAGTTAGAAGGAGAGGAGGGAGTCTCCTCCTCAAAGGGGATCTTTAGCCATGGTTACTGTGTTCCATATAAGATGTAAAACACAGCAAAGACATGAATACATTATGTATTATTTACCATGTTATTGTGTTTTTCACAATAAATTAGTGTAAAGAAAGCAACAGTTTTATATGCTTTGGAAATAACTGCATCATATGAGTGGAACTACACTGGTTCACACAAATGTGGCAATAAAATAAGTGGTTGTCAGTAAATGCATTCAGTATTTCCAATGGTTGGCAATCATGCTTTAATTATAAGCCCTACTTATCTTAATTTTGCCAGAAAATCCTAATAGTCACTACGTCTCAGTTCTGCATGGATTGGTCCCCAAAATGAATCTTTAATGAATATTGGGCTTCAGTGATAGGAGTTCCTAGAAAGAATCATGTTTGCCGCTGTGGACATAATATCCAGTACTACTAACTAAGTACAAGATTTCCTTCCATTAGAATGGAACGTTGGCCAGCAGAATGGTCTTTGCATGGACTTCCTAGGTTTACCACAGCTGGGAAAAAGACCTCCAAAGGCTGCAACTAGCACAGGCCTCCTAGTGTCCCCATGTCCACCCAACCACCCAAACTCACACAAGCCCCTATAACCCCTCCAATGCCAGCCAGCTTGCAGCTCATTCTTGCCCAATGCAAGAGAGAGGAATTAGCAAAAAATTAAATCTGCACTACACTGCCCCCTCCCTCCCCACCATGGTTAGCCTAACTGGGCCCAATATTAACCACTCCTTTCCTGGATGGGCTGGGAATGCATTAAAATCAAAGTTTTCCAACCATCTCTGCAATGGACTTTTATTAGTTGTGGGGTTTTAGACTCTAGGTCAATTAAAAACTCTAGGCCTTTAATAGAAAACAAGGATAGAGCTGGTGTATCAGATACTTGCACATGATTTGTCCTCTTTTTATAGTTTTGTCTTGATTAAGCGGTACTCATCTTTGTATTGCTCAAATATGATATGGATGTTTCGACTTTGTCCTCAATAAAAATAGTAAAAGAAAAATCAAAGTGTTCCAGCCATCTCTGCAATGGACTGGTTAACCCCTTAAGGATCATTAACATGCAAGTACCATCATGGCTGTCCTGCACTTAACCCCTTAAGGACCATTGACGTACCCAGACCATCACGCTGGTCCTTAAGGACCAGCGACGGTCCTGGTACGTCACATACTTTTACTCACCACGATCCTGCAGGAGCGCGGTGAGTAATACCGGGGACTGAAGTTGATCGCTCCAAGACCGGAGTGATCTCTTTCAGGCCCTCATTCTGTGTGCCGGCACACATGATCAGTCACGTGGGGCGGCACGTTGAACTTCTCTATCTGGTCCTTAAAGGACCACACACCCTGGGACCACTGGTCCTTAAGGAGTTAAGGACCTGACACGTGATGAAATTCAGGGGTTCCCGCTCCACTGCATGCCGCTCGAGGATCCCTAAATCCAATGCTGAAGAAAAAAAAAATGCCTGGTGGCCCTTATAGGGATGGTAATGTCCCAGAAAAAATATTTTGCATATTGTAGTGCTTAAAAACTTGAGATAAACACAAAAAAACGGTATCTCTCAAACCGCTTGCATTGAAATCAATGAAATGACAAAATTTCTCCCCACCATGTGGCAATTTTTTCTTCTCTTCTCTTTTTACAGGCATATAAAAGGGGAGTCATGTTCTCACAGTATGCCGTTATGAGTTTGTGAGAGGAACAGAAAGCAGCACATTTTTTAGCTAGAGAGGGCAAGCTAATTGCAATTGATGCTTAGTTAATGGAGTCTTTTAGGCATGAAATCTGTTCTCTGTATTCGGGAGTCTGCGGGACAGAACAAGGAAAAAGGAGTTTGACCCCAAATAACCTAAAGTTTGGTATGACTGACTGTGTCTAGGAAGACACAGGCAGTCGTGTACCAGGTTTCTTCCTGATGTGGCTGTTATCACTGTCCTACGAGAGTCAGGGGGTGTGAGAATGAAAGAAAGGTGTTTTACCCCAAATTCCCCCACATTTTGTGATTAAGTAGACACAGGCAGCTATGATCCAACTTAATTTTTGATTTGGCTCTTATCTCTGTCAGGGGTCTGGGGGGATGAGAAGTGAACAAAAGGAGAATTACCCCAAATATCCCAAAATTGTTTTTCACTGACTGGGAACACACAGGCAGAGGTGATCCAAGTTTCTTCCTTCCCTGGCTGTTATATATGTCCTACAGGAGTCTGTGGGTGTGAAATGGGTGCAAAGGAGGTTTACCCCAAATACCCCAACATTCTGAGTGACTGATTGGGAAGACATAGGCAACAGTGATCCAAGTTTCTTCCTGATCTGGCTGCTATCTCTGTCCTACTGGAATCTAGGGAAAGAAGCAGTTGAACAGGGACTTTTTTTGTTGAAAGTGATAGGGATATGGGTGACAGTTAATTAAGATAAATAAATAAAATAATAAAATGATAGGTGAAAGAGACAGGGACCCTGATGTGATCTGTGATTGAGGCAGACTGATATTAGACGAGATAGAGTATTTTGTAGAAATCCAAGGCAAGACATCACACACAATCAGTTCTATTTTGTACTTTATAGTAAAAACACACACAGTAGTAATGTCCAGTAAATGCACATGGGGTGGGGTGAAATGATTAGGAGCAGTTTGATTAAAGTGGTAGTCCAAAAACTGACTGCAGTCATGGTTGCTGCAGTGTGTGCGATAAATGAAGATTATCCCTTCCCTCCCGAAGAGGAAGCAGCTTGTCAAAGTCCCAGCAAAACTTCCACCACCAACACCAAGTACTATTAATAAACCATCTAAAAAACACTGAGGATGACAAGTAGCATTTCAGTGTTGATGGCATAATGCAAGAAGGTGAGGCATCTCAACCAACCGCTGCATCTGACAGTGAGACAAGCAAGCACAAAAACACCTGTTCTGAAAGTAGTTTTGAATGTTGAGAAAAAGTCAAAAGAATTCAGTTGAAATCTCTAAAAGCCTAGAGGAATATAAAAGTAGTGGTTAAGGAGCAGAGGTCGATGCTAAGCATGACCTAATGATTGATGATGTAGATCTAGAATATATCCCTCCAGATTTTTCCTCTTTTTCAGATACAGATTAAGTTGTGAGTGAGAGAGATGATGACATGACTAGAAAGCAGACTGAAAAGCACAGGCTCATCCTTCCACCACTGAAAAGATGAACTGAGTCTGTCTATAAACTGTTTGAGAAAACAACTGGAAAGTCTGACTTTGGACAAGCAAATCTGGTAAAACTATGCAGTTATCAGCATAATCCACACTTCCATATCCCACTCAGCCACACACACTAAAAGTGTTGAGTAACCAGCAAAAACACAAGTTTTTAGCATCGATAGCCTTGGCTTTGAGTGCCTCTGCTGTTTTTGGAAGTGCAATTATGACACTTAGTAGTAGTAGAAATTCAGCAACATCTAGCCCCAGTAGTTGAAGTAGCAGCCTCTTATGAACCTCATAGTCTATGAAGTCCACCGTATGGAATACTTCAATCAGGATCCAAAAGCTAAGCATGTTGCTATCTGTTGTCTGTGTATGAAGCATGTGAGAAGGGGGAGAGCAGGCTCTCACCTCTAGGCACCTCCTCAATGAGTTCCCACCTGATGCAAAACCACAGGTCCGACTGTTAGAAACACCATCAACAGGTCAGAGGTGCCACAACTAGTAGCAGCAGAAGTACTCCTAACAGTTTCCGGAGTTCTGGGGTACATAATAGAAGTCCTGTTGATGTGTCAGAGATTGTGCCAAGATTTTCTGCTCTCGTGCAGAGGAGTATGACCACCTCTACAAGTCAAGTCATTATGTCAATAAAGTTACACAGTTCTTTTTCTATGTACTGCCATCCCACACATACTCAGTTTGATTTTGGAGGTGACGAGTCATAGAGTGCCTACACATACCGCTACCACCCCCACCATCTCCACAAGTCATTAAGTTAATAAAGTTACACAGTTCTTCTACTATGTACTTCCATCCCACACTTACCCCCTTGTGTGTGTATATATGTGCAAAATATGTACTTTCTTTGGCTGCATCCTGTACATCATTGATCTCTATATCAATAACCTAAATACATTTTTTAAAAAAAGAAGAAAGTACTGTTAAAAATAAAAAAATGGAAATCCCCTCCATACTCATCCTGTTTGGGGAATCACAAGGCTAATTCGAGAGAAAAAAAAAGATAAATAATTGGCTTTTATATAACTAATCCCTGTTTAAAAGGTTTCCACATACTCTCCTTGGCAGAAGGAAAAGTTACATAGGGTGTAGAATGTTCCCTGGAGTAATCTCACCTCTCAGCCAATAAAGAGACAGGGCAATGCATGTGTAATATGTTACTCCTTCCTCTTCTCTGATTGGAATGAGGAAGAGGTCTCATACTGCACATGTCTGACCCCCATCTCCTCATTCCTGATTGGCTGGGAGGTGAGGTTACCAGGTGGATAAACCTGCCTCCCATGTGGGAGTCTCTCTCGGCCTTGGTTCGGGTCCTGCATCAATATAGTCACCTTTCCCATTTCAAAGTAAATTTCTCTGAGATTTTGCTCCTTTCCTCACTCAAAGCTTCCTTCCCCTTCATATGGGCGACATACTCCATTAAGTACCTAGGTATATGTCTTTCACCGAATCTGTCTGGAACTGCAGAGCATAGTATATCTGCTTTATTCTCAACCATAGAGTCCGATCTGGCCCTCTGGTGAACTTTAACGATCTCTTGGTTTGGGAAGGTTAACCTATTGAAAAGGGTGGCCCTCCCAAAAATCCAATATGTTTTCAGATGCGTCCCCCTGCGTTTCTGTCATTCCTCTCTTGCGTCTTTGCAGTCAAGACTTAATTCCTTTGTGTGGATGGGTAAAACCCCGCATTTGAATCTGACGAGCCTTTGTCATTCTATTGACAAAGGTGGCCTTGGCATGCCGAACGTTCTGCATCTTAATCTGACTACCAATATTCAGAAGTTATTAGAATGTTATTATGTGGAATCTAAAGATTGGACAGCGATGCTGTTTTATGATCTCCCATTTATCTCCCCTTCCAATGTTCTGTGACTTTAAAAATATACCTCTTCTACTCCGCTACACTCTCATCCTATCCTGAGCTGTCTGTTTGAAGCTTTTGGTGTCGAAGTGGTGGACCTTCGGTCTGGACCCATACTCATCCCTATGTCTGTCAGTGTATGGTCTTCCGGATTTCTCCCTTGGGGAAATTCACTTACACTATGAACTCTGGTGGCATATACCTTGAGTTCTCTTTATCCCACTGGTCGTCTGCGTGACTGGGATCAGATACAGCAGGTCTTTGCCATTCCCCATTCTGACACCTGGCAATATAGGCAACTCCGACACTTTGGTCTATCCCTAGCTGCAATAGGTTTTGATGGTCGAGACTTGTCGCCCTTTGAGAAGGACCTTCTGGCCAGTCGCTATAAATTAATTACGACTTCTAAACTTCTTAAATTGATCTCAGTCTCTGCCATTTACTCCAAACCCGTGCTATAGTATGTGGAAATCTGAGCTTGGTTTCTGTTGGTCGATCCAGGAATGGCTTACAGTTACATCTGGCCTCTTGGGGTCGACGGCTGACGTGTCCCACAAGGAAATTGATTTTAAGCTTTTAATCAGATGGTATTATACTCCACATCGTATGCCCTGTGCTTTCCCCAGTGCTTCCCAGTTCTGCTGGAGATGCCTTTCCAACAATGGTAATATGGGCCACATCTGGTGGTTGTGTCCTGTGATTCTGCCTTTCTGGAAAGATTTTTATACTTCCATATGCTCTGTTCTTGTATGTCGAATACCCTTTGACCCTTTGCTTCTCTTGTTCGCCTGTGATCTTAAAGTACTAGTTCGTAGCTCCCCCTTGTACATGCTAGTCCTACATCTTACTAACTCAGCAAAGTCCTTGATACCAATTCATTGGAATGACCCACAGCCACCCTCAGTGATGGAATGGAGCTCTAAGGTGAATTGTTTGATTAACCTAAAGAGAACCTACACTTTATCATGGGATATCACGGAGACATTTTAGCTGTTTGGTCTCCTTGGCTTACTCTCATGTCTTCATAACCTCTGGCTCTTCCATTCACCACTTGCATCGGTTTCTGTGTCAGTTATTCTCTGTAGGACTTCGCTCTTGGATTATCTATTTTTTTTTGCCTCTCCCTACTTTCTCTCCTATTATTGAGGTAGCAGTTTAAATCCGCTGCTCTCTCTATCGCTACCTACATTATAACTTGATTGGTCAGATGACCTCCTGTGATTGCTGTGATAGAAAACCAAAGGTCTCTTAGGGTGGGTTGTTTATTTCACCCTCACTGTTTTGAGGTTACTAACATGATTTCTTTGTAATTAAGGGCTCCATCCAAATGTTGGCGTTAAAACCAACGTGAAGAAAAAAACTGCCTTCGCGAGTTAAGCAAGACCGGGTAACGTGAGATTCAAATCTTCCTTACCCAGAAAAGCTAACGAGCGATGACCAACAAAATACACGTTAACCTTAAACCTGCGTCACATAGAAAATCTTACCTAAAAACACACAATAAAAATGTTACCTAGCACCACAGCCAATCACAGCACTCCATAGTAGAAAGTTCAGTCAGAAAATCCAAAATCAACGTCATCAGTTCTGAACAGCATTCTCTGTGCTTCCCTACCCAGCCAGTAGTGGAACACAGAGATGGCTTTCAGCACCATGGACAGCTTTGAATGCCATAGGGATGTGCACTGCCCACCCCTGTGGCATTCGAATGTTTAAACAGAAACAGTACACCAAGCACTACACAATGCCCCCCCTTCGACAGCCCCCCTTAGTATGTCACATATATTGAATATATTCGACATACTAACTCCATCCCACATTCACCTTATTGACTCACATATAGTAGTCATCCTGTCTTTTATTCGATAATTAACCCTTTGAGTACCAGTGAGGTAGGAAAGCATTGCTTAGCATGTTTCCTACCCCTCTGGTACCCAAAGGGTTAATAGGCAAGGTATGGACTACATAGCTTGCCTGTATATATGTGTGTGTGTGTGTGTGTGTGTGTGTGTGTGTGTGTGTGTGTGTGTGTGTGTGTGTGTGTGTGTTTTACACATTTTATTATTAAAAGATTTTAATTAAACATATATTTACTTAGATTCATTCATTTCTAATGCCCTACCTCCTGTGTCCCATTGCTATTAGTACTTTTGCTCCACTCTCCTTCAAATGGAGAGTGGAGCAAAAGTAGTAATAGCAATGGTACAAAGTAAGTAGGACATTATGAATGAATCAATCTAATAAAGAAACTATTGAAGGAAGCAGCCCTCCGCAGCGCTCCCTTCATATACTTTCATTGACATCCGAAGGCTGGGGACATTGAGGAGGACAGAGGCATTGGAGGAAGCGGGTGGAGGAGAGAGAGACATCGGAGGAAGAGGGTGGCAGGCTTGTATTTGCTGCCCACTTCCTCCGATACCTCTCTCCCCTCCTTACTAGTCGACATGGACTCGCACACTGAACGACTTCTTGCATGCAGGGGACAATGTCGACAATGTTGATATTCAACAAATATTTCTGTTGGAAATGCAATTTTGGCCTAAATATGAGTTTTTGTTGAGAACCAATCCCCAAAGAACTGATTCACAGTGGCCTTTAGGATTTTGTTTTACCATATTTAGTAAATGGAGGATCATTATGAAGATGGGTTGGTGTTACGTTTAAAAAAAAACCAAAAATGCAGCAACTTAAACTTTTGTCACTGAAGTAATTTTAAAAATGAGGTCACACCTTAACCCTTTGAATGTCAAAGCGTCTGCAATACGTTGCATAGCCTTCAGGCACTCAAAGGGTTAAAAGTCTTGACATCTTTAAAAGGACAGTTGCACCTTTTTTTACTTTACATATTCAGCAAGTGCTTAATATGTGAAGTCAGATTGCCTATACTTTTTTGTTTTCACTGAAGTTCACCAAACTTTTGCTTGCAGAGAAATTTCCAGTCAGGGACTATGAAAGCAGACATATTTATATTATTTTGCAGTCTCCCTGTAGCATTGATTGATCTGTATGCTGTAGACACTAGATAGTCGTCTTTACCTTGTTTCCTGTCTTGGTTTACGGTACATCTTTTTATATTGTTGCGGTCTCATTATTTTCATGGACCCACACAGAAGACAAAATAACATGGAATTGTCTCTGTAAGATGCTGTAGATTGTAAGTTAAATGACAAATTGCTTGACTATTTTGCATAATTACAAGATAAGAGAGTTTCCCTTCATCCTTATTAATAGAATTGCTTTACTTAATTATCCTATATAATAATTCACTAATGTATGTTTGTCAGAGGCTGTCATGAGCAGTACAGACGGCTGTGCGTGCTGAGGTCATGCTTAGTACAGACTGCCCGCGCCGCAACTGATAACAAAGTGGGGTGCTCCGAATTCAGACCGTAGTCCTCTCTGTGCACAGAAGCTGTATTTATGTGTATATTTACACAATTCATTATATTTTAGACATGTTATTTACTTTACCATACCAAAGTCAGTTTCTTAACCCCTTAACGGCCGGTGACATGCTAGGACCGTCACTGGTAAACTTTCCTAAAGGTCCGATGACGGTCTTGGAACATCACATGGTTGTTGTTCACAGTGCTCCAGAGGGAGCGGTGTGAGCACTAGTGGGGTCTGAAACTGACTTCTCCAAGACCAGAGCGGTCACTTTCAGACCCCCGTTCGGCAAGCCGGCCCATGTGATCAGTCATGTGTGCCGGCTCGCCAACTGAGATCAAAGCAAACCTTAAGGGGAATCCACTTCCCTGGACCGCTGGTCATAAAGGGTTTAAAGAAGCAATCCACACTACTGACCATTTAGTTTTTTTGCATTATCCATACTGGATGAGTAACGGGTTGTAGATTTCTTCCTATACAAAGATTCAGGGGGCAGTTATTCCCTGCTTTTGATACAACTTCACCTTACCCCTGATATTATGTAAATAGAATGGTCTCACTTTCATTAGTATATAGTGAGTACAATATAAAAAAAGGATGAGCGTTTGTATATACATTACTCATATGCCATGGATTATACAGAAATATAAAAAGTACTAGTTGAACAGCCCGTTACACGGGCCACAGTGCCACTGCCACCCGGTCGCGGGGCAGTCACGCGCAGTGGAGACTGCCCGCACCGCAGCTGATACAGAGCTGGACGCTCCTTCGGAGGTCCCAGCTCTGTATCAGCCGTGGCGTGGGCAGTCTGTACTGCGCATGACTGCAGAACGCGCAGCAGTGTGTACTGCGCATGTCGGGCGTTACACACGATTTAGCGAATTATTATATAGGATATTATTAGTAACATATACATTCTTAGTAAATACAGTATAACTGTCCTATATAATAAAGGGCCAGATGTATGTTTGTCCGAAGCAGTCATGCGCATTAGAGACGTTTCATGCTCTTGTTTGTAAAACATAAGATAACACAGTAACTTAGTCTAGTGAATATGTCTTTGCTAAGAAAAAAAACCATTGTAACACATTTTGCAAATGAACAAAAGTATAAAAAAATATAATTTATTCATCTAACCACTGAATGCATGGGATTTATTGATTGACCTTTCCAGATGATCGGTCTTGAAGCTTATTCTTTAACACTTTGGCAGGGCCATTTTAATGGGATTATAATGGTTTAACCCTTTGAGTGTCAAATTGACATTGCAATGCACTCAAATGGTTTTAGAATAACCTTATTTAAATATGTAGTTCAATACTTGAGTGTAACAGAAATCAGGTATACTCTTTAGAATGTGGCTCTTCTTAAGTCATTAATGTTTTTTTCTCCTTCCTCCCATTTTACTGATGTTAACGGACAAAATAGAAATTCCTTGTTTGTGAGTCATTTTACTGTATATTAACACTAAATACAACACAGCTGATGCTCAGGAGACAGTAACATGCTATTTGTAGAGAGGAAATTTCTATATTGGTCACTTGAGAGGATAGATCTGCCATTGTTATACCTAATTCCATCAGTGGAGCAGCTTTCGGAGTGCCTTAGTTGACCTTAGAAGAAGGAGAGATATAATTTTATTAACATCAGAAAGGTTGCATTTTAACTGATATCAGTCACATTTCAATTATTTAACTAAAGTTGTTTATAAATTACTGTTTCACTGTGCAAAGTATGAATTAGAGGGCTCTCTTATACCTTTTGCTATGTCCTTTCCTGCGCCTCACCTTGAACTGGCTAGATTACCAGTATTGCAAAGAGTGGACCTGAGCAACAGTGCCTACTATTACACACACGGAAGGCATATTTTACCAGAGCTGCCAGTAGCTGGCACCTTCCAAGGAAGAAATCATACATATAGGGGCTGAAGTCCTTAGACCAAGAGGAGCAATTCTGCTGTAAACCAAATGTTCTACAGGGAACAAATAAAGATGTCACTGGATTTAAAAAGGGCTTTTAAGACCTTAAAGGGATAGTAATACTTGCAAATTACTAATCCCCATATTGTAGCTTTGTTAAAAAGAAACTTATTGCCCCCAGTGTCATCTCTCAAACCCTTATGGTTTGAGAGATGGTAGCGCTCAAACTCTACACTTCGCGTCATTCCGAATGGCGAATTCACTATATGGTATTAAGCATTAAGGGCGCATGGAAAAAAAAGCAGATAAAGACACCTTCATCACATCAGAAAACAGTGCTTTCTCGTTGCGAATACTATTTTTGCACCATTACAATGTGGAGCAAAAGTAGTAATTGCAACGGGATTTATTAACAGTCTCCATACTGAAGAAAAAGCACAAAGGTGGTACACTACGCAACAGGATTTATTAACAATAGACAAATTCCCTAAAAAGGGAAAGAACAACAATGTGGCTACATCTCAGTCCTGTCTAGTAGACTTAAAAATTGGCATATAAAGACTTTAAAGCTATAAGGACGTTCTTATAAGAAGTAGAAGTTGTAGATAGCAAAGTTACCTGCTATTAGTTATTCCACTCTTTATAAGGATCCTCATATATATGGACAGGAGAACACCGAACATCGGTTATTAACCCCTTAGTGACGGCCGCGTGCAGACGCGGCCGTCACTTAACGCCCATCTAACATTTTTTTTTTTTCTTTCAGAAGAATCCGGAGTCCCCGAACGTCGTGCAGACGCGCGGGGATCCGGATTTCCTGGACGTACATGTACGTCCTCTGTCACTAAGTGACAGCCACAGAGGACGTACATGTACGTCCATTGTCGCTAAGGGGTTAATATCTGAACTGCCCGCTTTGAGGACTCATTTATCCTTCAGATATAGCAGGCAGTGAGCATATAGTCTCTATATTACGGAACATTCTTATAAAGACGGGAGTGGAATAACTAATAGCAGGTAAGGCCGGTACTCATCGTCTATTGTTCTTTATTATAGCTTATTGGTACATTATACAGCAAACTTTGCTATCTACAACTTCTTCTTATAAGAATTTCCTTATTGCTTTAAAGTCTTTATATGCCAATTTGTAAGTCTATTAGACAGGACTGAGATCTAGCCACATTGTTGTTTTTATTTAAATGTATTTACTATAAATGTATTCATTATGAGGGTACCCTCTTAGCTAAGTATATCTAATACATATTTAATTTAATAAAGATTTTATATATTAAACTACTGTAGCACTCTTCCCTTTAACCTGTTTGTACACCGTACAATTAATTGCAAATAATAAAACACCTTCTATCAAAATGACACCAATGAAACTTATATATATTTGCTTTCCTACTACATTATTTCAAAGTAAACATTGTTGCAAGATGAGGCGGAAAACAGTGCTTTCTTCCACTGAGATTACTACTTTTGCTCCATTACACTGTGAATATGTAGTGGAGCAAAAGTAGTAATCCCAACGGGAGAACTGTTTTCTGATGTCATGAAGGTGTCCAGCATCCAAGGGAGTTCAGTACTGGCTGATTGCGCTCTTTAAAGGGATAGTAATGTTTCATAATAAAAGCAGCTCTAATTAATCATCATAGTACTTGGACCTTGGAGTGTGTTATTTCAATTCTGTCAGAGTTGTAGTTCAAGAGTAATTCAATGACAAAGTATCCCCCTCCCACCCCTTTTACTGAAGTAACACTGATCAGCCAGATGAGAAGGGAGGTTCCCAGATGGATTGCAGAGAGGGACAATCTCCAATTAAGATAATGGAAAAAACTTGTCAAGGGGGGCAGGGCTTTCATTGCTCTCATAGGAAAAAGATTGTCCCCTGCTGTTATCTGTCTGATCTAGCAACCAGATTCCACATCTGAGAAGAGATGGTTTACACTAGGTAAAAGGGGCTGGAGGAGGATACTTTATCCTTCAATTACTCTTGAATTACAACTCTGACAATATTGAAATAGCACTCTCTATGGCCCAAATACTCTGAAGATTATTTGGAGCTGCTGTTTTTGTGAAACATTACTATCCCTTTAAAGAAGCAGCATGACAATCTTGCGCTGATATGCAATGCAAGATTGTCATGCCGCCTTTTTAAACATTGTGACCTACTAAATGCGGCTAACAAGAGCCCAATATAAAAAATGAGCCATTTCTAAAGTAATTTGTGAGTTTCAGGGTCATTGCTTTCCTCTGTGCCATGATTATTGCTATGTGATAATAAGGTGCAGAGGAGAATAGTGTCCTTTTACTCCATTTTTCTTTGCATGTTATAGGGGTTACATTCATGTCTTGCTTGCATTCAATTCTTAAAGATAGTGAAGCGTGTGCTGTGGTAAACATTACGGTCTTCATACATATAAGAAGGAAGAAAGCATTCCAGAGCAGAAAATCAGCGGTGTGGGCAAATTTATACATAACCGCCAATATATATAATATTTATCTTCTCACACAAAAAAGTTTATTGATCCTTTAAAGATGGAGTAATTATCAAAATTACAGAGATTTTAATCTCTTGAATGTTAGGCTTCAAGATGTTAAACCCCCCATTTAGATCAATAGAAACTTTTGTTTGTTTCCTTTTATTATTAATCTTAATTTATTAAGAACCAACACATTCATTAGTGCTATACAATCAGGCATTGAGTAGATATGGGCTTCAAAAACATGCACAACTATACAAAAGTAAATAACAGTACTGCTCATAAGAGTTGCAGTCTAGGGGTGATAATAAAGGTGTGAGAGCATTTTGATGTGGTGAGAATACTTGGAGCAGTTGGTTAGCATTAATTTCTGTTAGTACACCAGCCTCAGTGACTACGTCAGGGGTAGTCAACTGTTGAACCTTCAGCTATTGAGGACTTACAGTGGGGGATTATGGGAGTTGTAGTCTCCATCAGTTGGAGATCCAATGAGTGACTATTTCTGCTCTCCATTACGCCTTCTTGTTTTTCACTACTCACTGTGTCTCACATTTATTTTCAGGGCTGAATTGAGGGGAAAATTAATTCAAGAACTTACTGTCCTTTTGATCACTTTACACACGTGAATCAAATGTTGACTCGCCTGCTGAAATGTGCCATAAGAATGGATACACAATACTGGAGCTCTCTACCATTATGGCACAGGACCATGAACTACACCAGATAGATCACACGTTACATCTGCAGGGACGTAACTTCCTTGGATACAGAGGATGGAGTTGTGCTGGAGCCAAGCATCCAAGGGACCCCAATGGCACCAGGACCCAAAAAGGGAGAACATTTCTTAGGGGTCAAAAAGTTTTTTGCCCTGTGGCCCCCAATTGCTTGTTACACCATTGTACATTTTTATATGAGGTTATTAATGCTGGTAAGGCCACTGAGGCAGCCTTATATCAGGAGTAGCAATCCTTGAACCTCAAGCTGTTGGGGACGTCAACTCCCATCATCCGCAACCAGACAAAGGTTGGTAGAGGATGATGAAGGTTGTAGTCCCCAAGAGCTGGCGGTTTGACAGTTGACTCCCCCTGCCTTGAATTATATTCTTCTAAAGTAATCCAAGTGTATGAAGGAAGAGAAACAACATGGCTACTAAGAAGAACTGCACCAAACCATAAAATTCTCCATTTTATTATTGATTTAATTGGGGCTTTTAACTCCTTGAATGCAAGAAAGGTCTCCAACGTATTGCCTTGCTTTGCCACTTTAGAATGCGTGGAAGACCTCTCTAGCACTCAAGGAGTTAAAACCCCTGTTAAAATCAATGGACTTTTTTTATTTTCCCCTATTAAGCAGTTGACTTGGCCCAGGAGCTCTGACTAGAAGTAGCCATCTTGTTTCCCTGAACTTTATTCTGAAGCAAAGAAATGTGTTTGGGACCTTAAAGGTTAACCTCCCTGATTAAAACACTGAGTTTTCTATCAACATTTATATTAAAATGATTTGGGTGTTTAAAAAAAATAAAGGACATGAAGAACTCTTTTGCTAAATGTTATAAACACTTGCATACGACTGCTTCCCTACCCTCTAATGAATATCTTAACAAGCTTTCACAGAGGTTAAGTAGGACTGATGACTGAAATATACACTAGAACAGGTTCTCGCTATTTCTGAGGTTTCTGAAGTTATTAGCATCCAAAGATTCTCTAAAGACTCCTGACCCTGTGGCATTTAAGAAGATTTTATGAAAGCTTAAAAGACTTACATATTTATAAAGTAAAATAATTATCTGAATCACTATTTTTATGAAAATCTCCAGGTAATAAATTACTAGAGACATTAACCCTTACATGATATATTGCTTGTGTCCAGAAAGTGATGTAAATGGAGGGTTGTATGAATTTGTCTCTGCAGATCCACAGGTGTTATTTTGTAATGCCAGTACATGCACTACATGTATGTACTATAGAGTATGAGTGCTGGCATAGTTTCCAACAATCTCCTCCCTTGTTAGGACTTTAATGCCAGCAAGCCTCATAGCATGTGCAGGGAAATGATGTATACTCACACCATTTTCGTTCTTTATAATGTCTCTTCAAAAGAACCTCAAAGATTAAAATAAATAAAACATTGTTATAGCATGACATATATAATCATGCAAAGATATTTAATAAGCAGTGGAATAGTACTCAAACAATTTGACAAAATAATTGAAAATCTGTGTGCCAGAATTCTTGATAACAAACTATTTTTGCAGGAGTAGCATGGTGGTGAAATATGTGAAGGTGAACGGCAAACACTGTAGTTTCAAGTAGTTTCTTCATACGTGATCTCAGGAACCCTGTGAATTGACACACCCTCTCTCACAAGTATGGTGAGATGCCATTCTTCAGGACTCCAATTTGAAGTTGTGCTCTTAAGAAAAACCTCATGATCTAAACTGAATGGCATGCTCAAACTTCTCTAGATCTGGAAGGGAAATTCTCTCTGTCAGATTTTGTCTTTACTTGGACTTAATAATTTAGAAACCATCCCTTAAAATAACTTGTCTATAAAGCCCTGAAAGTCTTCCCACTGGTTATAGAAAGTAAAGGGTTTCTGAATTGCATATTGTTTGTGAGTTCCACTCCACTGTTGTTACACAGTGTTAAATTATTTTGTTGGTCATGCTATGAAGGAGTATCTTTCTTTCTGTCCCTAAGGTTCTTCTGAAGAATCATGACAAAGATTCCTCTCATTCTGCTTTATATTTAATGTTTAAAGGGATAGTAATACTTAAAATGTAAAAAAAAATATGTTGTAGGGTTTAATTGTACAGTGGCGCTCTTGCTCCACCATCCTATGGAGATTTATGGTCCCGGGACCAGAGCTGTCCATAGGATGGTGTAGCACCAGTGCCACTGTACAATTTCAGGCCACTGTGATATTGCACTTAAAAATTTTAACTTTGAACTGTAATAACTTTTGAATAAAACACTTCTCAGCAGTGTGAGTACCCTTGTTTTACTCTACAGCATATTTTTTTTTTACATTTTAAGTATTACTATCCCTTTAAGTTTATTTGAGACTTTGGTGTTGTGTTTTTTCTTTGTTCATTAACAAGGCACAACACCTTTGTATATTTATCTATGTGTTTGTTGTTTATTACATTATTTTATACTTTGAGAAATACAAGCACACAGAAACATGACCCTACTCTTTTAGAGGTGATGACATTGATAACACTTGTGGGTATGTTTCCTGTCTTACTAATGGGAACTGAATTGAAAAGATGTTATTATTATTAAACATAGATGTCATAAGGTAGAAAATGGGAACTTCTTTATGTATCATATCCAGATATCAAAGTACTTTAAAAACAGACTGCATTTAATATCAAAGGGCTGATGTAGTGTAATGATGGAGCAAACCCCAAATGATTTAACCCTTTGAATGCCAGTGGGGTACGCAACTCATTGCAAAGTAATGCATTTCGTACCCCTCTGGCACTCAATGTGTTAAAGACGATTTATAAACTCACAAATGCTAGAGAGGACTTGTTGCCATGCCTCGCAATACGCTGGATACCTCTCTATCATTCAAAGGTTAAAAGCTCCATTTAAAGGGATAGTAATGTTTCACATTACTTCATAGTACTTGAGCCATAGAGAGTGTTATTTCAATAATATCAGAGTTGTAGTTCAAAAGTAATTGAATGTTTAAGTTTCCTCCACCTGCCCCTTTTACCTAGTGTAAGCCACCTTCCCTCAGATGTGGAATCTGAGACCAGACAGATCACAGCAAGGGACAATCTTCTAACTGTGAGCATAAGGAAAACCCTGCCCCCTTGACAGGTTTTTCAGTTCTTTCCCTTACGCTAATTGAAGATAGTCTCAATCTGAGATGCATCTGGACACCACCTTGATGCTCTAAGGTGAGTGGTGTTACATCAGTAAAAGGAGCAGGAGGGGGATACTTTATCATTCAATTACTCTTGAACTGCAACTCTGACAGTATTGAAATAACACTCTCCATGGCCCAAATACTATGAAGATTAATTGGAGCTGCTTTTATTGTGAAACATTACTATCCCTTTAAATCAATGGGAACTTGCATTTGTTCCCAATAGTCACATGACCCAAGATCCACAAATGTAGAAGGTGTTCTCACTCTTTATTTCCTGGGCACAAATTCACAGTGCAGGATTAAAGGGATAGTAATACCTGAAAATAAGTTTATTTTATATTGTATCCCTTAAAAAAAACTTGAAAGATGATATAAGTCTTATCTCCCAAACCTTTATGGTTTGGGAGATATTCATATGTAAAATATAGTATAGTTCACTTTTACTTGCTGTTTCAGCCAAGTCTGCCATCTAGTGGACAGATTTGGAATTCGGTCCACATAGCAACCAGCAGCTCTTTAGCAGTGCTGAGATCACGATCTTTGAAAAGAACTACTTCATTGGAACTGTGTACAAAGTGTGCCTGGCTTGAAAGCACACTTTGTAGACCATTCCAATTAAGAAATTCTTTTTAAAGATCATGATCTCAGCACTTCTGGAGAGGCAGTGCTGGTCGGGCGACTGGATTCCAAATCTGAAGGGTGGAGCAATGACATCACTCCAGGGGAAACTTTACTTCTGAATATCTCCCAAACCATAAAGGTTTGGGAGATAAGACTTATATCATTTTTCATGGTTTTTTAAGGGCTACAATATAAAATAAACTTATTTTCAGGTATTACTATCCCTTTAAGCTATATAAGTTCTGTTTCTCCATTTTCAGAAAGCACTCACCCAAATGGCAGCAACTGTGTACCTAATTAGAAGTAACTGTCATATTAAATGGGAGCAATAGTGTTCCTAAACTGGAGCACAATAGCTGCATATATAGGAGCACATAATACAATGGTTGCCTCTTAGGCCTACATAGGCTCCTGTTAATACAGTTTTCTTTTTACAGATTCTTCACTTGTTTGACATGCAGAACACAGAAAGTAAAGAAAAACTTTGCATGTAGATGTGGGCTGCAAGTCCTAGGCACAAGAAAAGAAATTACAGGGATTAGTAAGAACATAGTGGGTGATGCATAAAAAGCTTTCTTAGTGTATGTTTAAGACCTTTAGCTAAAATTTACAAATGAGAAATTTTTTTTTCATACATAGCTGTCACGATATACTTCCATAAAGACCAGGTTATACCTGGCGATACTAAAGCTGCCTGTATTTTTGGCGCAATTTTAAATGTCTTTATAAATACACTGCAACACAATTCTTATTTGGACAAGAATATTTCTACTCCACTTTTCTGAAACTCAACTGACTGGAGTTAGCACTTTGAGAAAATGTCACTAAAAAGGTACATATATTTTTATGTCGCTTTGTGTCAGTTTTACAGACACTTTCTTTATAATTCCAGTTTTATAACACTCCCCCATAAAGATTAAAAGAGGTGAGAATAAGGAAGAGAAAGAAGTGGGCTTTGCAGAAGTATGCACATAGCCAGTGACACTTAAAATTAATTTTGCACTTGCACCAAACAGAGCAGCGTTCCACCCCTCCACCCATATGCTACTTTCTTTTCCATTGTGGAACAGGTGAACCATGAGTAATGAGGTATCCTCTAGGAGTCATGGAACTTGCAGAACAGAGTTCTCTGGAAGTGGAGACACCTCTCAGCAGAAGCAGCCTCAGATTCAAAGTGCTCTGCCCCTTGTCTCTCTGACTGGAACAAGGATGTTTTTTCATGGGGACAGTGGAGTGGAGGTGGAGACTTTAAGAGCCGCCATCTTGAAAAAGGAGTTTTGGCTCCATCTTGGCACTCTCATACCGTGCAGAGTGGGCTTCAGACTGAGATAGCAGTGTGAAGGGGCAGAGGTGTTTTTTCTGTTGTTAGGTCACTGCATTGATAGCAGTCTAGCATAGGTGACTGGAGAGCCACTGCACCATTTTGACAGAGGAGCTATACTTTCCTATGAAGATGTTTTAACTTGGGCCTCAGGGAAAGGAAGAGCAGGGGTCATTGATCATTCTCTTCCATTCCAATGAATGACTCACTCAGGATATGCGAGCTATCACTTGGAGTTGACAGATTTCTCTCCAGCATTCCTCTTTCCCCTTAGCAGGCATCTACAATACCAAGATCTGTTTTTTCACAGCATGAGATACAATACACTTCAGGTATCGGCCTTTCTAGTACTGGACAAGGTTTAATTATTATCACGGCATGCTTTCCAGGACTTAACTCACCCACAGGAAACACTGCAGGACTACATGCGAATGTTGGAGTAGCTAGTCTCAACCCTAGAGGCAGTTCCATATTTCCAGTTCCACACTCGGTACTGCAGCTGTATATTCTCAGGAACTAGTCCAGTTAGCAATGTCACCTCTCCTAAGTGATGACTCTTTTAAGCCAGAAGAGGGTGGCTCTTCACTGGTGGCTTCAGAATCCTATTTGACATTGGGTCACCCATTTCTCATACACATATGGTTCATAATGAAGACTGACACCATCCTGAAGGGTTGCTGACCTCATTTAGCTCTCAGATGACCCAGGGCCTCTGGTCCAGCAGTGATAGTCTTCTTTCCATCATCATCATGGAGCTTTGAATGATTTGCTTGGCCCTTCAGCTTTGGTCCCAGTTGCTTTGTACCTGCTAGTGCAGATCCAGTCTGACAATACAGAGATGGTGGCTTATGTCAAACATCAAAAAAGAACTAGAAGCACAGCCATGTGATCAGAAGTTCATCTCATTCTCACTAGGAAGAGACTCATGTTCCAACTCTTTCTGCAGTTCACATTCTGGCACAAGCACCTGCATTCCTGGCAATGGGAGCTGATTCAGACCATGTTCAACTCCATAGTTTAGGTATGGAGCCTACCAATTGTGGACTTGATGGCATCTCAGTTGAACTGTAAGATTCACCTTTTTTGTTCTAGATCCCAAGACCCTCTCACAGTGGACACAATGGATATTCCATGGCAGTTTACACTAGTGTATGCATTTGGTCCTTTCCCTCTTATTCCCAGAGTATTAAGAATATCGGGATGGAACAGTTAATAGCCTGTATGTCCATGCTCGATGTATGGTGGTTAGAGCTAATGGTTTACCTAAGGAGGGTGACTTAAAGTAATTGAAGGTCAGCATCCTATTTTGACCCCAGAACTTAGTTTGAATGTTATTCAACATTCAATGGGAAACTGATAAGGCATTGTACATATACAAGTGTGTTCATGGATTGTTTGAATGTCAATGAACAGTATAACTTAAGCATGGGTTCTAGAGAATGACCTTTGCTTAGCAGATCATTAAAGGTTTAACTTTCAAAGACTTACATGGGAGAATGTTTGCGTTATGCAACTACGTTTTCCTGTTATAGTAATAAAATGGTGGCCTTGTTTCCCACAAACATCTGGCTATGGATGAATTATTTATTTGATTTGTTATGTGACCTATGCCAAATTCCTAAGCCAAGGAGAAATATGACCTTTGAAGAAGTTGAAGGGAACCTGCAACATTGATATGAAAGAAAGATGCAGGTTGATCTGCCTTCTCCTACAGAGCTCCAAACTGTCTGGAATAACCTACCAGAAAAATTCAGGTTATCTCCCAGTGTAACAGCTCTAAAAAAAACTGCTTCTTTGTATACATAAACAACATGCAACTGTATATACGAATGAATGTGTTGTTTGCATTTAAATTTATTTTGTTTTGTTTATATTTCTGTAAATGATTAACTTTTTGTTGTAAATGTTCTTGAGGAATCTCAGTATATTCTTCCTGGTAAAACATTTTCTAAATTAAATAAAAATAGTAAATAAATAAAATGCAAAAAACCACAACCATCACGGAGTAGGAACACAAACAAATGACACAAATAAACACATAAACAGGATCTAAATTTAATCGAAACCTTTAGCATTGCATTCTGTACCCCTCTGGCACTCAAATGGTTAAGGTTCAGAGGGCTGTGCAATGTAATGATGTGCATTATTGCTGGTTTAAGAAAGAAAACTGAGGCCTTGTCACATTAATGGTTACCAATGCTATCAATGTATGACTGCAAATTAAAAATCATATTTTGCAAATGAAGTGATCAACTGTATGCAGTATACATATTGAACAATGTCGGTTAATGACTATCCTTCCTCAGTGCTGTCTTGCTAGGTAGATAATGTGCTCTAGAAGACATACGGTGAATGGCGTTACATATTAATGACAAACTTGGCACCTGTTTGAGTCTAGGAATAAATCAAAACATTTTACTGCAGTAGAATAGGAAAAACAATATAAATTGTCATTGTTTATAAGATGCAATTATAATAGAGGTTTATATACATTTCATAGGTCAAATCCATAAAAACTGTAATTTCTAGACAACCTCTGATGGACTGGTTCCTATAGTAGGCTGACATTTATAGAGACCTCTTTGTCCTTGTGAAGGTTTTCTTTACTGGTGCATCACAAACATACAAGTGTGCATGTTCTAATACAACAGTGAGCTAAAATAGCTGTTGGATGTGATTTTTGTGTGATACACACGTATTATGCTATATATACCAAAACTTCTCCACTTTTTGCCCCAAGGGATGGGCCGTGTTGGGGTGTAAGGGTGTCTTGGAATAATCCTCTGCTCCTTGTTTGTCGCTATGTTCTAAAATCCACTGATGAAATTGGTGTAAATATAGTCCATTTTCATGAGCAAGCTATTGGGGTATATAAAACGATAAAAATATTACAACAGTTTCAGCGCCTTATTCCTTAAGTGTAGTATGTCTATTTCACAAGGTAAAAGCCCGGATCAGTCCTAAAACCTATTATACTCCAATAGGAAATAACACTCAAAACAGAAACATAAATGTATGCAAACAGGCGATTCCTTTTTTACCACTGTTACTTTAGATAACTTATATCATATGAGTGTATCACATACGTTAATGCCCTGGCCACCAGCAACACCCCCTAAAACACAATTGTCCCTCTTTGGCAATTCAAAATGTTGGGAGGTCTAGTGATCTTGGTATATAACCTGAGTCACAGAGTCGATCCCTAAGAGTTCCCAGAACTCTGGTGGAATTGATTTGATGATTCATCGCTGGAGGGAGGAAACAGACAACGTGAGTGGATATTTATTTATTGCTACAAAGTAACATCAAAATCGAAACTGAATGCTTGTCTTTCTACATGGTCCGTAATTGGCTGGGAGAAGAGTTCAATTGACCATAGAAAGGACAGAGAAAAAACGAGAGACGGAGATTGTGAGTTGGAGTTAACGGGAAAGATTCCCTGACAGATTGCAGATGGATAACAACATTTCAACCATAAGTGGATATTGGATTATTTGTTATATTATACAAATACTGATACCTAATTGGATATTATTCTCCTTGTTTACATATACGGTATGGAACGATTTGATCAATTATATTACTGCAAGCAAGTTGAACACGATACATCTGTGTGGAATAGAGACTGTAATAGGACTGGGTTATCTAAAGTAACAGTGGTAAAAAAGGAATCGCCTGTTTGTATACATTTATGTTTCTGTTTTGAAAGCTATTGGGGTGTTGTTCAGGGCTTAGTTACATCAAAGTCCTAAGAATAGTGGAGAGTGTGTGTGTGTATGTCTTGTCGATATAAGCTAAAATGATCATATCCACTTGTACATAACTTCAAATTGCTGGTGCATGATTTTTATGCCAATGTTGAAGAGCAGAAAATAAGTCACGCTGGTGCATTTATAAATTGACTTCACTGATGTTGAATGCACTGAAAATAACTGGATCAACCAACTACACAATAGGGGCTAACAAAAAGTCCCCAAACTCCCTTTGAATTAAATACTGTTGTTAACCACTTGAATGCTGCAGAGGCAGGGCCAGATCTTCCAACAGGCATAGTAGGCAACTGCCTGGACATACAAATTTTGAGGCGCTCCTCACTTGTGCTGACTACATGCACTACTACTAGAGAATGCCAAGACTTGCAGGAAAAAAAGGAATGTGTCAAATTCCAAACATGCATTGCCACAGTAATTTACTGCATATAGAGATTGTCTTTGTTATCCCTTTGAGTGCCAGAGGATTACACAACGCATTGCTCTGCAATGCATTGTGTATCCCTCTGGCACTCAAAGGGTTAATATTATAATGTGTTTAGTGAGTGCCAGTGTATTACAAAGCACTGTAAATGGGGTAACAAGCAATAAAGACATTGGGGCAAATTTACAAATGTAATACAAAGAAAAAAATATCTGAAACTGCTACAAATTGCTACTCGCTTCTAATACAAGCAATCACCAACTCCCCTGAGCCCGAAGGCGGTTGCGGATCCGGAGCTACTCTTGACAACCTCGGGCAAAAGGCTTCTGCAGACATGACAACACTGGAAGACAGTGCTCAACAGACCCGCTTGTTGCAGGTAGCCATATCATCACCCGTCATCTCCATAAAAGAATCAATTTTTATTAAAGTAACTTTAAGTAACTTCTTTGTCCTCTTGTGTCTTATATCACATCCGAATATGGATCTGCTTTTAAAACTACTTTAATAAAGATCAGATCTGTTGAGCAGTCTCTTCCAGTGTCTTCACAAATTTAAAAATGTAGAAATTCCCCAGTGCAGCTACTCTGGATTTAGTCTGTACCACCAGTGGTACCAGTGGGTATACACTGCAGCATATTGCTACTGTAGTGTTTATTGACAGACACACTTCACCAGGCTAGGACTTTAGGGTCAGCAAACCCACATGCCAGCCTCCCATAACATGTGCATACACTTTTGCCATTTCTTCTACTCCTTGCTTAGTACATTGAAGGAAGGAAAAACAGGGCATTTTCTGCTTATTTCTTCCAGCAAATCTTAGCATTTGAACAACACACCTACTCTAATTTCTCTCATAGATATACAGGCAGGGTCATTTCAGGGGCAGCAGGGCCCTTCCCCAGTTTTTTCGTTAAACTTTATAAACTGAACAAAGCCTAACATGGCTTAGTCTGACCCATGTGTGGTTCACTATGGGAAATTGGGGAAGATCTGGGAAATGGCTGCAGCACTTTGGATGCCAGCAGCAAGCCTTTCCTCCTTGATCGAACAGCTTTGCTGAAGCCACTCTTTTCCCTCCCTCCTGCCCCATAGATGTTCCATGCGTCCCCCTCATAATAATGTCTGTGTGGGACAAAAGAGACTTTGACTCCTATAGAGCTGAGGGAGTGAGTTTATCCCACAGGCCAGGTCTTTAAATGGTTCATATTAAGAGCTGATCACTGAGCACTTCAGTGGTAACAGAAGTGGCTGGTTAATGGAATAAGTACATAACTTTAGATTACTCATTCCAAGGGGGAGAAGCAGAGGCATTATTTAATGCTTACTATAAGCAATATAGAAATATAGCAGGACTATGTCCTGGATCAGCACCCTCCTCCCCAGTATTTATGGCAAGAATGAAAGCAAGGTTGGAGGGGGGCTTAGGGGTGTGGACTATGCCTCCTTTGAGAGCCACTTGACAGTGGAATAAGATTACTGTGTCAGCCAGTGCATGCTTGGCTCTATGATTATTAGTGGAAATGCTGGGGTGTCACACAGTGTATGTGTGGTTCTGTGGCTACCACTGGACAGTAGAAGAAGGCTGGGGTGTCACTCAGTGTATATGTGGTTCTGTGGCTACCACTGGACAGTAGAACAAGGCTGGGGTCTCACACAGTGTATATGTGGTTCTGCGACTACCACTGGACAGTAGAACAAGGCTGGGTGTCAGTGTATGTGTGGTTCTTTTACTATCACTGGACAGCAGAACAAGGCTGGGGTGTCACACAGTGTATATATGTTACTAGCCCTGGACAGTAGAACACGGCTGGGGTGTCAGTCAGTGTATATGTTGTTATGTTACTACCACTGGACAGTAGAACAAGGCTGGGTGTGAGTGTATGTGTGGTTCTGTTATTACCACTGGACAGAAGAACAAGACTGGGGTGTCAGACAATGTGTGTGTGTTTCTGTTACTAACAATGGTCAATGAAACAAGACCAGGGTGCCAGATAGAATATGAGTGGTTCTTTGACTACCAGTGAATACTGAAACAATGCTGTGGTGTCAGACAGTGTAAGTGTGATTCTATGACTACCAGAGGACAGTGCAACAAGGCTGAGTTGTCAGACAGTGTACATGTAATTCTGTATCTACCAATGGACAGACGGGTAAGGCTGGGATGGCAGGCAGTGTATGTGTGTTTTTTTAACTACCAGTTTATGTTGAAACAAGGCAGTTTGGCAGATGGTGAGTGTGTGGTTTGTTTGCTAATGTAGTGTTTGTTTGTCCAAGAATTGCATCTCTTTATCTTGAAGAAATATCCTGAACACAGACCCATGTTTCTCGCTGCTTTGTATACTGTTATATAATGGCACCTATATGCAGATACACCAGTAATCACTGTGAAAACTGTTGGCCTCTAGACTCAACAGCTTCTAGTTCTACTCATGAACATGACACTCCAGCCTGGACTTTGTGTTATGGCTACTCAGTGAGGCTGCTGTACTAAGAAAAATAGTGCGATTCAGGAGCAAACCAACTGCAATGCATTAGAGACCTCTCTAACTTTCAAGAGCTTAAAATCCCCATTTAAATCAATTAGGTTTGTTTTTTTTTGGGGGGGGAGTATTTGGTGCAGCTGGTTTGCTCCGGAAATGTAATTGTGTACTGCCTGCTTATCTTATGCAATAGTGTTATTCTCTGCTGATGTGTTGCCATGCTCAGATGGTCGCATGTAATGGTGCAAAGCTCTGCTCGTCTCATTAATGACTGGAGGCAAAGTGTATAAAGTCAAAGTGGGGAAATTCATGGTATAAAATAAAAAGATGGCTAAGTCCACCCGGAACCAGGTAAGATAGAGGGCCTTCTTACCTTCTTCTCCCTTGTTGTGAAGGCCAAACCCTGGAACAAACCAAAGGGATCTTGCCTTCACAATTCGCAGGAAACCAGGGAAGAGAAACTATTCTTCCTGCCCTTCCCCCTGGGCCTTGGAGGGGATTACTGTATAAACTAAACCCACCTGTACAAGTGAACTATAACTGTTTTGTTTTTCTTCCCTCCCACCCAGACTTAAAGACCTTCAAAATTCTGATGTCAGAAGAAGATCAATAGATCCTCCCAGCAGAATTTAGACTATTGAAGGCCTAAGTAGTGTGGTACACCTGGACACTGTGCCAGCGTGGCATGCCTGAAGGTTTCCGTCATGCTCAGGTCACTGGTACTTCCAGTAGTGTATCTTGAGGGGGAAAGGTTGTTGCCAAGTAACAACACCAAGGGCACAAAGTGATGAGCCACCACAGTAGGTTTATCTATGGATGTCTAGTAAAAGGCCTCTCATCTAGGTAGTAACCCTGACTTGGCAGAATGCTATAGCCCAGGAGCACCACATTATATGGAAGGGCATAAATAGTTTTATAGGCCTTAATAACCACAATCTTCATTTTTCACACTAACATTTTGTGTTGTGTATTTATTTAAAGGGATAGTAATATTTCACAAAAACAGCAGCTCCAATGAATCTTCATAGTATTTGAGCCATTGAGAGTGTTATTTCAACACCGTCAGAGTTGTAGTTCAAGAGTAATTGAATCATAAAGTATCCCCCTCCCGCCCCTTTTACCTAGTGTAAGCCACCTCCCCTCAGGTGTGGAATCTGGTCTTGAGACCAGACAGCTCTCAGCAAGGGACAGTCTTCTTACTGTGAAAACAATGAAAACCCTGCCCCCCTTGACAGGATTTTCAGGTTTTTCCCTTTGGCTAACTGAAGATTGTCCCTCTCTGCAATCCACCTGGACACCACCTTGCTGCTCTGAGGTGAGCAATGTTACATCAGTAAAAAGGGAGGGAGGGGGATACTTTATCATTCAAATACTCTTGAACTACAACTCTGACAGTATTGAAATAGCACTCTCCATGGCCCAAATACTATGAAGATTAATTGGAGCAGCTCTTATTGTGAAACATTACTACCCCTTTAAGGTTTAAACTGTGTTCAGGTAAACAAGTTCTCCTGGCAGGCAGGATGTGTGACTAGGATTTCTGCTTTGCAGATGGTTATATGCTAATGGTTGGGGGGGTTGGACATGTACATCTTACTGCACATAAGGGGAATAATAATAGGAAGAGGGGTTAAAAGCAAAATATAAATCAGTTGGTTTGACACAGAATTGTGTCTCTTTTGTACATAATAATGTCCATTGTTTTAAGAAGTTGCAGGGTGTCTTTACCCACAAAAGTGTTACCTAATTTATAGCAAAGTTCCTAGAAAATGTTTAGTATAAAAGTGTAATCACAACTGATTTTGGGAGGGCATGGCCTGCTACTTGAGCGGAAAGGACGTCTGCTGCTAGAGCTCCTGCTATAACCTGCCTTTGTAGCATACATTGGCATTCCTTTTTGGCCTATACCCCTTCTGATTTTATATTTCTTAGTGGGTTTATTCCTATGATGTCTCGGAGAATGCCGAAACCTGCTCCCCTGTTGGATTTTTTCAAGACACGCAAAGAAGTGGGTCCAAGTACAATGAGCCCGATTACTGATCAGCCAGACGCCCCTCCGCTTTGTACTAAACAGGACATGGAGACCCTCCAGTATCTCTTGCTTTCTTTGAAGAAAGACTTGTCGGACGAATTGCAATCCAGTGTACAACTTCTACATTCTGACAGGCAGCGTCATACGGAGGCCCTGGAAGCTAAGATGGCTGATGTGAAGCGTTCCTACACAGACCTCCGGGATGATTTGGAGTGCCTGAAGACACACGATAGATGGCTCAAGACTTGGTGGAAGACCTTGATAAGCGGTCTTGCAGATCTAATCTGCGCCTACGCAATATTCCTGAGGACTTGGCCCACTATTTCAGACTCTTATTGCCTGACACACAGGAAGAGGGATGTTATTGTGAAGTTTGCGTTCTTCACCACTAAGGAAGCGGTGATGAAAGCTCCTAGAGTGTCCACTCCTACCCTAGAGGACATTACTCAACACTTTTATGCAGTCTTAGTCCAATCCACTCTGCAAAAACGATGCACCTTGCACACCCTGACTGCGCTCCTACGCTCACATGGTCTGGCTTATCGTTGGGGATTCCCCTTTCAACTATAGGTTGTGTGCAATGGTGTCATGGCTTCTCTCCGAGACCCATCAGAATGTAAATCCTTTCTGTCTCACTTGTGCATTGCTATGTCTCCTGAAGTGCGGGCCTTGCATGAAGATTTTGCCGCCCCAGCTGTTCCTGCCATTGTGAACTTTTCCATATGTGACCTGGAACCTAGATCTGAACCATGGACATTTTCTTGACCCCAGCTGAGGACTGGATCAGCTAGGTTGTGGGGAGGCTTATAACTTTTGTTTTCTTAGACCCCCCTGAAATATATGTTTTATCATATGTATATTATTTTTCCCCCTCTCCCCCTACGGATTGCTTACTGCGCAGACCTCATTTGTTTCTGGGGATGGTGGGGACGTATTACCGGAGGGCGATGGGAGGTTTATTGGGGCTTTCCTTGTTGGGGATATTTCTTGTACTACTGTATTAATAAGTCTTGAGTTTTTTAATCTGTGTCCTCCCTGTTGAAGGTTTGTTTACAGCTTGGGCCCGGTTGGCCGGGATGGAATCCCAGGGGGTGATACTGGGTTATGAGGCAGATGGGACTCTGTTTAGTGGGCTCACTGGGTGATCTTTGGGATTGTACAATTCTGTCCTCATGGATGGTTTACGCTTTTAGCTTGGGCTCGTGGCCCTTACAGTTTGAGCAGTACTGGAGGGTTTTTGGGAAGCTGTGTAAACTCCTGAGGTCTATTTGGCACTGTTGGGCTTATGGGAGTTTGGGGTTTGTCCCTCTGGCGGGGGGTTTGCCACGGCAGGCCGGCTCTGGGCCTTTGACTCGGGGTCAGGGTCGCCGAGGGCAGCTCTCACCCTGACTGTGTTGATGGAAGAGTCTTGTGTTGTTAATGTTTATTTCTCCTGGATGTGTGGGTTCTGGGGAGTTCATGTGGTTATTTTGCCCATCCCCAGAGCATCTCTTGTATTTTCTAAGTATGCTGTCGGGTACATGTGTGGGGGTGGGGCCCCCCGAGGGGGTCAGGTCCAGGCACCGTGGGTGTGTTGGCCTACAGGGTTCGGGCCCGGTTCCGCAGGGTGGGATCCGACCCCCCCCTCATTTGGTGTGGGTGGCTTGTGCATTAATACCAATCTTTTCCTTTTTAGCAGGCCTCTAACGATGTTGCACTCTGCCTATGTTGATTTTGATCCGGTTCGTGCCAAGGGCTATTTCCCCCTCCACTTTCATTTGACTCCTGGGCTCGTGTCTGGGCATATGTGGGCACTGTTAGATGCTTCTTCTTATGACATCCTTTTTTTTACTGCCCTTTATTTATGTGCCTTGTTTTGCGGGCTGGAACGGGACTTATTTGGCTTGAAGGCAGGGGTTAGACTTGTGCACGGGCAAAATTTTCGGTAAAATTCGAATTCGGACAAATTTTTTTTTTCTAATTCGGATGATCTTAATTTCGGACCGGGCCTATTCGATTCGGACGAAATTCTGATCCATTCCGAATTATTCGGCCGAATTTAACATGGGTTAAATTATAGCAGTGCGCCTCCGTGCACGCTGCTATCATTATTTGCAGACAGGGTGTGCATTTAGAAAAAGATCCATCCCAAAAACGGACATTGTCGTACATTGAAGTCTGTGCATGTCACCTCTACTCTAGCATGGGATGCCAGTCACAATGCAAACGTCGAACATCGAAAACCCATGCCTGTCATTCAATTTAGCATGTTCGAACATCGAAACCCCATGCCTGTCCTTCAATCTAGCATATGTTTGAACATCGAAACCTCATGCCTGTCATTCAATTTAGCATATGTTCGACATCGAAATCCCATGCCTGTCACATCCTACTCAACATAAGTGGTCGACTCGAACATGGACAAACTACATGTCACATTCTATGTTAGTACATGGGTAAAGATTAAGGTTTCATTTTCTGGTACCAGCCTCCTACCCTACTGTCCCTCTTTAGTACCCAAATTCCTCTCTCTCGTTTTCCTATCCTGATTTCCCCTCATATCAGATAACTCTATGTGTATATACATTGTAGAGTTTCATACTACATCAAGAATAAACATCAATGATTGTAATGTGATAGATGTAATGTGTTAACCCTTTGAGTGCCAGAGTGGTACGCAAAGCAATGCGTTGCATACCACTCTGGCATTCAAAGGGTTAAAAAGAAAAATTGAGACATTCTGTTGTGAACAAACTGCAACACAGGAGAGAAATAAAAAAAAATCCTTGACATCTATACTGAAGAGGGGTCCACAGCATTGTCTTAGTATAGCAATATCACTGTTTTCCGTGAGTGTGCAATACAGGGCTCTACGATAATTGCTGGGCATTTCCCAGTGTCATAATATGGGGATGATGGGAGTTGTATTCTAACTACTGTTAGGAAACACATAAGTGATGCACATTCATCTCCCACCTAGAAATTACTTACACACGAGGCAACTCCCCCAAGTAATACCTAGCCCCTTTCCAAGTGAAAGGACTTCCAGAAAGGCTTCAGATCTCTTAGTGACTCACCTGTTATTGCCAGTCAGCGGGACCCGGAGAGGAGGAGGGGGTGATGCTATGGCTGCACGGCACGGTGCTCTTAGTTGGTCACTTGTCGCAATGTTGAAGCCAGCACCTTCTGGGTGGAGACACCTCACAGCAATCCTGTTCAGGACACATCATGCACTGTTGTGCACTCATACTAGGGATCCCAAATGTTTAGACTCATTTCGTACAGGGGGCACCCTCCTGTATTTGTAAAACCTCTCTAGCAAATCTGGGACGGTAGACCTATTTACTCAAGTCTTGACTTTAGGTGGGCGATAAACAATATAAAATAGGCATAATGTTTCACTATCACATAATTCACGTCACTGAAGCAGCCAGCAGGCATCGCCACTGAGTGAGCATAGGGCTGCCCGGCTGCTGACAGTCACACTGATGGGATGGGACACCCTGCAACACAGAAATGGCGGAAGAGCACAAAATAAACATGCTATGGGACGGTAAATTGCCGCCCCTGTCAAAGTGCCGCCTGGATCCATGGACCCACTGGGACCCATGTAAGGGCCGGCCCTGTATTCGAACAAATACCTAATATTTTTTTATATTTTGCACAGGAACAAATATTACTTGCTCTTGCAGTGGCAATAACTGGAACTAATGCTGGCTGCCTACCTATGCCTAGCCTAATGCTACCTGCCTGCCTACACAACAACTGTACACTCCCTAATCTCTTCTCTCTCTGAGCTCCAACAACCCAATGAGGAAATGCAGGCTGTCTGTCTGTGTGACTGTGTCATTAGTCCAACCCCCATCATGAAACGAAGAAGGCTATTCGAATACAGACAAAAGAGGGAAGTAGTGCATGAAACGGAGAATGGAATTGGACTAGAGACATGGAGGGAAAATTATGGAGGGAAAGTAAATGAGAGCGCACAGGAAGTACAAAAAAGTCCTGGTCAAAAGTAGTCAAAACTTTTGGAAATGTGTCGATTGCCGAAACTTCCGAAAGTTTCGACGAATTTCGGACCTGGGCTGTTCGGAGTCGGATCATTATTATTTCCGAATGACCCTTGAGTTTCGGATTGGCCGAATGTCTCCGAATGACCCCATTTTCGACGAAATCCGAATGTCTCCGAATGAATTCGCACATGTCTAGCAGGGGTTGTTAAATGGTCTCTCGACCACGGGTTCTCCCCCTACACCTATTTTAGATGGCCATTTTGGCACTTTTTGGTGCCCCCTTGCCCTTTGATCTCTGTTGGACTCCCATCTTTTTTTTCAACCTCCGTGCTGGTTTTTGTCTTCCCTACTGCTTGGGACTCTGTTTCTTCTTTCCTGATCCTTTATTCCTCCCCTCTCCTTTTCTCTTCCTCCCCCCCCCTTTTTTTTTCCTCTCCATGTCCTCCTCTATTGTGCAGGCCGAGGTGGCAGTCACTGCGCCCACAGACTTCTCCAAGAGGACATTTTTTTTCAAGGGTCTGTATGCCCCACCCAAACGTTGTATGGCTGTGTGTAATGGTTTTTCAGACACTCAGACAGCAGGTTTGAATAAAACACAGTTTTATTTAAAAAAATAAAGAACAGGATCGCCCTCAATAGGCAACACAGTAAATAGCGTTAAATAGGTTACATATGCCTTCACAGGACCAGTATACAGCAGTATGGATAATAAATATACTGTCACAGGACAGACTCAAAATAGCAACTGGTAATCAATAGTTAAATACAAAGGAATGGTCAGTCTCTGTTGTGGTGTTTGACACGCCCAAGGTGAATAAGAGGCAGCAATAGGTGTTAGATTATGCAACATCTTAAGTCCATAGGTGTAGAGAGTTGCTTTGGCAGTACAGGGACTGAGGCAGAATGCTGCAGAGTAGTTAGCAGATAGCCCCCACGGGCGTATAACGGAGACAACTTGTACTGCAAGAGAGTGAGCCAGTAGCCCCCACGGGAGTATAACGGAGACAACTTGTACTGCAAGAGCGTGAGCCAATAGCCCCCACGGGCGTATAACGGACACCAACCGTACTGTGATAGCTTGATCCAATAGCCCCCACAGGCGTATAACGGAGACAACTTGCACTGCAAGAGCATGAGCCAATAGCCCTACGGGCGTAACAACGGACACTGGGTACAGCAGGAGCTTGAGCAGACAGCCCCCACGGGCGTAAGTAAGGGAAACCACCTGTGCTGCTAGTGCTTGAGCCAATAGCCCCACTGGGCAGTAACGGAAGGTAACACTGATGGAGCTAGAGCCAATAGCGCCTCCCACGGGCGCGTTAACGGAGACCGACTACTCTGCTAGGATGACAATATGAACCGCCGTCTAACCAAGGCCCACAACGCGGCCGGCTCAGCAGGAGCAGCGGATAACTGCAACGGCTCTGCAAGTGTTAAGGAGGCTCAGATCAGGGAGACGGTAGCACTGCAAGAGTTAACAACAGCACCAAGGTAGGATGTATAGCTCTGCAAGTACAATTGGAGGCTCAGCGTGTGAAGGAATCGCTCTGCAAGTGCCAAGGAAGACTCAGCTTAGGAAGCACAGCTCTGCAAGCTGGAACGGTAGCGGAGACTGTAGCAAGCCGGTACAGGTCACGGAGCAGAAAGTCAGCCAGGCCGGGTCAGATCACGGAGGGGATTCTCAGACAAGCCAGATCAGTCAGCTCTTTAGCAGTGCGGAGATCACGATCTTTGAAAAGAACTACTTAATTGGAACTATCTACAAAGTGTGCCTGGCTTGAAAGCACACTTTGTAGACCATTCCAATTAAGAAATTCTTTTTAAAGATGGTGATCTCAGCACTTCTGGAGAGGCACAGCCGGTCCCGGGACTGGATTCCAAATCTGATGGGTGGAGCTATGATGTCACACCAGGGGAAACTTTACTTCTGAATATCTCCCAAACCATAAAGGTTTGGGAGATAAGACATATCATTTTTCATGTTTTTTAAGGGCTACAATATAAAATAAACTTATTTTCAAGTATTACTATCCCTTTAAGCTACTGGAAGTGACACGGCTGCGGGGGGGAAGTAAACTTAAACTTGGACACAGCAGTGTTTCTTTGAGAAAGCTTACAAACCTGGTGCGATGCTTGCTCCTAAGCTTTGCAGTCAGTTGTCTCACCGCTCAGTCAGGGCTACCAAGGCTCATTCGGGTTCTCTTCTTTTTTCAGTCTTCTCAAATTGCTTCGACCTTCACCGATTACTATGCATCCTTATACGATGGACGGAAGGTAAGACATTCACAGGCGATTCGTGAGTCCCTATCCACCTTTTTAAGGGATTGTCATTTACCATGACTCTCCACCACAGCATTGCACAGCTTGACTGCAACTATCTCCAGCGAGTAAATTGAACAGGAGCTTAAACCTTTGCGTCCTTCTAAAGCTCCAGGTCCTGACGGTTTTACAGCAGCATACTATAAGTCTTTTCAATCAGTCCTTCCTCATTTATCTACACTGTTTAACTCATTCTTTTACAGAGTTTCTCCTCCCTCTGAGATGTTAATTGCAAAGATCGTGGTGATTCCAAAGGAGGGTAAGGATCCCACCTATTGCACCAGCTACAGACCTATTTCACTTTTCAATGTTGATGTGAAGTTGTACGCTAAGGTTTTTGCTCAACGGATTGCGGTCATTGTTGGTTGTTTGGTGCACCCTGACCAAGTGGGCTTTATCCCAGGTAGGGAAGCTCCAGACAATATTAGTCACCTTCTAAACCTGATTAATTTAGGCAAATCTCGGCCTTTGCCCATGATGTTGCTTTCTCTAGATGCAGAGAAGGCTTTTGACCGGGTAGACTAGACCTAGCTGTTTCACAATCTTTTGGGTCTGATGGTTCAATCCTAGCAGGCAATCTTGCCTTATATGCCTCTTCAACTGCAGTGGTATCTGTTTCAGGGGCTCATTCCCCCCCCTCCCCGTTCTCAACGGAACGAGACAGATGTGTCCGCTTTCCTCCCTGCTTTTCACACTTTGCATCAAGCCTCTGGCCTGCTCGGTGAGCCTGAACCCGGATATTAAGGGGATTCGGGTTGGGGGCAACGATTATAAACATGGTCTTTTCACAGACAACATTTTGCTGCCGGCTACCTCTCCCTAATCTTTTCTCTGTGTTGACTACGTTTTCTTACATCTCGGGCTTCCGCATTAATAACTCGAAATACGAGGCTCTGACCATTTCATTCACCGCTCTGATGGAGAAATTACTAGCCTTAAACTTTAATTTTGTCCCGTGGTCGACTTCTATTACCTCGTTGGGGATCTGGATTAAGAAATCGGTCTCCAATCTATATGAAGATATATTCTCCAATGCTTAAGCTTCTTCATGCCAAACTTAAGAGGTGGGATGCTTTCCATATCTCTTGGATGGGCCGAATCAATGCAGTAAAAATGACACTTTTGCCCAAACTTCTATATCTTTTTAGATCTCTCCCTCTTCCTCTTCGTTCACCCGATTTTGTTTCTCTCCAGAGAGATATTTTTCACTTTATCTGGGAAGCTAAACGTCCACATCCTTGGTCATCCCTTCTCCATCAGGGGCGCTCTTTGGGGGGCCTTTCGGTTCCACTTTTGTCCTATTATAAAGCTACTCAATTTGCAGCAGCAGTGAAGTTGCATGCCACAGTGTCCCCCCCAGATGGGTGGAATTGGAACGTGGGTCCTGTTCTGTATCCTCGGCAGCCGATCTGGTTTGGATCTCTGTATTGCGCACTCAGGTGAATGTTATGAGCCCTCTCCCCTCTCAAACGCGCCATGGTGTTGGAGATGCTTTGACTTCTTCCCTGACATGACTTTGTGCACTTTTTGGCAACCCAGATTTCCTTCTGGGCCTTTCCCTTGATAGTTTTCGCTGGTGCATACGGAGGGGGTACAGGACTTAATGCTTTCCTCTACATTACAGACTTGGGATTCTTTCTGTACATGTTACAACACCCCTCCAGAGGAACACTTTCATTTTTGTCAGGTTTGCCACTTCATTCTTTCCTATCTTAAACGCTCCCACCTCCCAAAAGGACCTTTTTTGAAGCTCTGTGTTCTTCTGGACTGTCTTGCCGTGGGGTTATTTCTGCAATATATTCGCACCTTATAACGGTTACTTTTCCCCAAGTCCCTGTTTTTAGATCCCACTGGGAGGCAGATCTCTGTGAGGTTTTGGATCCTGAGGACTGGACAGAGCTCATAGATAATACAGCTAAGTTGACTCCCTGTACGCTGATTAAGGAAAATAGCTATAAGGTCTTGTCTCATTGGTACCTTTGTCCTACATGTCTTGCCCAAATTCACAATTCCCTTTCCCCTCTATGATTCAAGGGCTATGGACAGCGGGTTACTTATAAGTACATGTGGTGGGATTGCCCTTCTGTGGTTCCCTTGTGGGACTATGATTTTCGTTGTTGAGCATAGGGCTGGGGATCTCTCTGTCTCCCGACCCCTGGAAGATTTGCTGAACCATCCCTATCAAGCACAGAAATTACCTGTGAATTCTAATAAATTGATTCAACGGATTTGTGCAGTGGTCCGGTGCCATGTTGTGTATCATTGGAAATCAGTACCTCCAGGGTTGGCCCTGTTGGATAGCCGGATTTGGCAACTCTTAAAGATGGAGAAGCTGACGGCATACTCTCGGAATTTCTCCACTTCCTATTTGAGTATTTGGTCTCCTTGGGTGGACAATGTCATGACTACCTTCTCTCGGGATCTGTTGCTGCATTAATTGTCTTTTGCCCTTGATCTTGGGTGGTGTCTTTCAGCCCAGCACTCTATTATGTGTATGTTTGTTTGTTTTCCCTATTCCTCCCCTCCCCCCCTTTTTTTCCACTTCCCCTCTTTCTTTGTCTTCTCTCTCTTCTTTTCCCTTCCCTCTGTTTCCAGTGTTCTGTTCTTTGCTAAGTTGGAAATTCGTCTTCCTTCCCTCTTCCTCCTGTGTCTCCATGCACACATCCAGTGTCCCTCCCTTATTCCAGGGAGTAGGCCTTGCATTTTATGTCATTCTTACTCTGCGGGTTTTACCCTGCAATGTCAAATGGATGTCTCAGTTTTAGCGATCCCCTTGTTTATATTTGTCTCTTTGGCTGTTTGTAATTTGTTTCCCTACTGGTAATTGTCTTTAAAAATAATAAACTCTAGTCAGGTTATTTTGTCAGATTTATTACGTTACTAATATCTATGTTTTTTGTTTCATTTTATTTATACTGTGTTCTCCCTCTCTCTGCAAAGCCTAACATAGAGGGTGTCATTTTGTAATAAACTACACAATGCGCCCTACTATAAGAGTATATAGACCACTGATAAAAGTACTACTGTCCCACCCTTACCTGAGCAGTAGCTGCTAAAAATGCTTAGACAGTGGATAGGTGGTGGGAGGTGGGGGACATATTTAGAAATTCAACTTGGTTGGATACTCACAACAGACCACAGCGAAGACATCTTGCTGAAGAGGCATCTGTGCACCTGCGCTGTCCATACCAGTCTCCTCTATGATTGTTAAGAGGGAGTTGCATTGTACCAGCATGTTTAGTAAAATAAATACCACTTGTTTCTTGTTGAAAAGCTCCCTTTAATCATTTCTGTATCCACAGAAATGGATATGATTATCTCTAAAGCTTATCCCAAAGACAAATATCAATCTAGTGTTGATTCTGCACTAAATCAGATGCTGGAATAGTGTTTTAGTCCTATGCAGGGTTGGATTTCCCATTAGTCATGGTAGGCAACTTCCTAAAGCTCAAAATTTTGAGATGCATCTCAGCTGTTCTGGCTACACCCACATTCTGAATTGTGGTTGTGGCCAGAGCAATCTAAATGTCCCTTCACCAGTTTTCTACCCTTTCCAGGCTATTCTTTAACCCCTTGGATGTTAGCAAGAATTGCTCTAAAATGCAATGGCGATCTCTCTAACAACCGAAGGCATTAAAGCTTATTTCATCCCTGATAGAGACCAAGGGCATTTTTTGTGTCAGGAAATAGTGTATAGGTCTGGGGGCATCGTTTTGAGATGAGGGGTTATGGCCATGGGTAGAGCTAAGGGCACGTCTAGTGCCTTGCATGGGATATAAATCCACCCCTTCCCCTACATCAACCTAAAATCATTTTACTAATCTATGTGCACCCACATTCCACCACTTAATGCCACTCGTGTCATGAGGAAGACAGTGGGGCAGTTGGTGGGCATTTTGGGGCAGTCCTTTTATCTAAGGCCTGTTTTAACAATATACTAAAATAGACCTAGAGGAAGTGGCCTAAATGTACATCATTTCCTTGTGTTATGGGGTCGGTATGCAGGGCTAGCTGGCATTAACCCTTTGAGTTAATGTGTTGGAGACCTCTCTGGCATTCAAAGAGTTAAAGTTCTAACAAGGACAGAGTGTGTCCTCTTGTATGCACTATAGAGATTATATGAGAAGTCATACATTTGGCCCAGTATGGCTTATGTACTAAGTAGAAGTGGAGTCATTCTGGAGCAAAACAACTTCACTATAGGGTAGGCAGACCAGACCTCACCTTTAACCGGGGACGCACAGGAAATATGCATGCTGCAGGACTGCTTTGATTTCAGTGAAGTACTGAAATATGCCTATTTCCTATGTGTTCCTGGTTAAAGGTGACATCTGGACAGCCTACTATAGGGGGAAAAAACAAACATTGCCAAATATTCATTATTTAAATGGGGCTTTTAACCCTTTGAATGTTAGAGAGATCGCTATGCATTGCTTCACAATGTATGGAGACCTCTCTAGCATGCAAGGGGATAAAAGTCCATATTAAGCCTGTGAGTGCCAGCCAGTAATTGCATTGCATTGCATTGGATAACTCTCTGGCACTGAAAGGGTTAAATCAATAGGGATTTTTTTTTTTTTAATTATATTTTGTCACCTATGGTACAGATGGTTTGCCCCAGAATGACTCCTTGCTTAACCCTTTGATCACCAGAGGGGTGCGTAGCGCATTGCTTCCGTACCCCTCTGGCATGCAAAGGGTTAAGAAAGGAAAGGCTGTTGTTTCTCACTAAAGAGCTACCCTTATATATCTGTAGTGTATAAGAAGAAACTTGTGTCTTAATAAAGGCATTATCATGTCTGTGAAAATGGATTCAATTATCTCTAAAGCTCATCCGAAAGACAGCGAGCAGAGGCAGTCCTGAAATAACCAGAAAATCAGACGATACCACAGACAAGAGTACTTGAAGAGTAGGAAGCACTTCAAATATTTCTATCACATTGATAACTTCCACTGTGATGAACAAAATGATAAGGCAGTGTAGACCTTTACACTCTGGATTTAAAGGCTTTGATCTACTACAAGACAAGCGGTTTCCAGAATTATCTGCAAAAAAGAGAATGAAGGAAATTAGTGAAAGAACATACTTACAAGATGCTTATAATCACACTTAGGGTGATCAAACACTTCGGCATAATGGGACTCATAATTACAAACTGCTATATTCAAGTTTGTGAAGTAATTATGAAGAGAACAAAATGTACTGTTATCAGGCATTCATTATGATGCACTTTGTAAATATTAAAGTTTTATTTTTGAGTGTATTTCTTTTATTGAGAACTACGATCAATTTAATTTTTAAAGCAGGAAAATTAAGATCTATTAGTAAAGGCTGAATCCACAGAACTCTGCAAAGCATTATGGGGTTTAAATGATATTAAAATGTGTTAATTGAATAGAACAACATGCTGTTACAGTTTTGCAAATGGTTTGTATGTTTTAAACGAGAAAAATTACCCTAGGAATAAGTGCCTCAAAATAGTTTTAACAGAAGCATTTACCCAAGAAGAAATCCTTCAAACAGCAATCAATTATATTTATTTGTATTTATATACTGTTTTATTTTGTAGTTCATAGCTACTGATCCTTATGAGCCATTCAGGTCTAGTGGTGTAACAGAGGCAGACTGTACCAGAGATTACTATATACAGAAAACTGCAGACACCTACTTGAGTAAATTAAAGGAGAAGTAAGTTATCCTCACACACACACACATACTTTGCTACAGACAGAAACTCCTAATGGTGCCTTTGAATTTAGCCCTTGTACCATGGCTCAATAGAAAACATTTTTAACACTTTCAGTGCCAGAGAGGTATCCAATGCAGTCCTGGTGTTGTGTCCAGGGAGGTAGCTATGACAGTTACTAGCAGGACCACAGAACCAGACTCAGCCAACTGTACATGGTAATCCTTTAAGGACAAGAGGGGTGTGTAACTCTTTGCCTCACAATGCATTGGCAACCGTCTGGTCCTTAAAAGTTTATGCAGTCTATTAAACTCTTACTGTTTCAGTTTAAAAAAACTGTCAGCAACTGTCATGTCTGCCTCCATGGGCATGACATCCAGTACTAATTGAAGATTTAGGGCTCCATTCAATTGTCCTCGTTAGGCCAATAGAAAACCACCAGTAGTTTTTCCTTTCAGTTCACAGTGCTATGAAAAAATGCCAACAAAAAAACCCTTGCCATGTGATAAGGTTAGAGGCGTTTTGGCCCATTCGCAAATGAAACAAATGGCATAAGTTGTAATTCAATAGACTGCGTTAGCTGTTAAGATCCGCTAATGGACTCGCTTTAGCACAGGAAATTTAAGACCAAGTTTTTTTCTGACTAAATTCCCTTATTGGATCTTTAATCAGCCAACGCAGCTATTGAAAGTAAAAAAAAATCTAAGTCACGAGTGGATGTATTGATATGGGGCCCTAAGCCCCATATCAATACATCCAAAGTACCTAAAATATGTCTAAAGTTAGTAGAATTAACCCTATGAGTGCCAGTGGGGTATAATTACCCTTATAGCACTCATAGGGTTAACTCGACTAAGATACAAAGCAACATCTTCTTAAAAGTAACACTTACCATTAATCCTGATGTCCAGCGGAGTCCTCAGCATCCTGGTCAGTTAATGTCCTTCTTTCTTCTTCTCTGTCTGTATCTTTTTTCTTCTCTTCTGTCTTCTCTTCTTTCTTCTGTCTTCTAGCTGTAAAGAAACTTTATTTATCTTTGCCTGCACACATACTTCTTTAACCCTTTAAGCTCAACAATGCATTGCATACCCCTCTGGCACTCAAAGGGTTAAAATAGGTATGAGTGTGCGGCATATTTTTATTTATACTTTTCTTTTTTCTTTACAGTTAGCAGACAGAAGAAAGAAGAGAAGATAGAAGAGAAGAAAGAGGATACAAGACAGAAGAAAGTAGTGAATATAGAAGGAGGATAGAAGAAGGACAGTGGATAACAGGTAAGTTACACAGATAAGCTAACGATCGGTGCTTGGCAGTATGTCAGGCACTGATAGTTAGCTTTTTTCCTTTGAAGTTCCCATTATTGCCGCTATTTAGTAGCTTTTGGGAACAAAATGTTTGACTACAAGATCTTTCTGTGGCCCAGCACCCGTTGTGCTTTTAGCTGGTAGGACAACTTAATACTTTGTTAGCACTTTTTGCTAACAGGCCTGTATCCAATTTTTCCCTACCGGCTGTCTTACCAACATGAATTGAATCAATCCCTTAAACTCTTGATCAGAAGCAAATATTAAAAATTCATAGGTGTCATTAGAATATTTTGGCCATAATAAGGTAACTGGGGAGTTGTTTACACTGCTAGACAAATTAACCCTTTCTGTGCCAGAGGGGTACGCAGCGGATAGCAAATGCTCTTATTCCTAAAGCAGATTAAAATGTTAGCTATAGCAATGAAGATGAGAGGAGGAAACGTGGAGTTTCACTGTAGAATGAACATGGAAGTGGGCAGAAGAAGGTGAAAAGTGTGTGGATTGAATGGGAAATGGGCTGGTAACTATAAGGGAGAACTAAATATTCCCATTGATTTAAATCAATAGGAATTTGGAAAATTGTTATTTTTCCCTCATAGTGTAAGTTACTTTTGAATATTCATGCAGTGATATAATGTCTAATCTGTTTAATTATACCTGTTATATGGCCATTGCCATTATATATGATATGTGTGCCTAAATTGTGTTAACCCTTTAAAGAAATGTGTTGGATACCACTCTTAGAGGGCTACTACATGTCTACATATTCATGGGTATTCTGCATATTATGCAGACACACTGGGCTATAGGTATAATTGCAAGGAGAAAACCATCCAGAGGGACCAAATCAAACTTTTCATTGACTTAAATGGAACTTTGAACCCCATGAATGCTAGAGAGGTTTCAGGCGTCTCTAGCATTGAGGAGGTAAAGAAGCTCATTTAAATCAGGGTTTGGGGAGTTTTTCTTTGGTCCTTATGTCACAGTTGGATTGTTCAGAATTGCAGTAGTCTGCCTTTATACATAAGGGCCATTTTGGTATTTTGTCTGTATGCAATAAAGGTCCAAGAAGGGACATAAATGTTAGTGAACCAAGTTGTAATTAAAGTGGAACAAATACTTTATAATGATTTTGATGATTTTGAAAGACTTTCTAAGTCATCTATGTTTGTGACAGTCATACTAAAAACTGTAGTTTATGAGATATTTAGATTAACTTATTTTCAGTTTAGCCAAATTTGCCAGTATTTCCTGGTATGAAGTGGCAGTTGGGAGAGAGAGTGGAATGTTTGTATCTGACGCATCAGTCTGCCCAGTACTGGCTAATCTGCATAAACTGACAAATAAATTAAGCTAAATACCTGTGTGTGTTTATATAAATAAATATATATATATATATATATATATATACACTATATACTAGTGTTGAAGGCCCATGTACACAGGCCAAAATGCCACCCAGAGGCCTCGGCTGTTCCCCTAGAGCCAGGAGCAGAGACACGCAATGGGCCGTTCGGAGCACCCCGTTCCAGATCAGCCCTGCCTTGGACTGGAGGCCGGAGCATGCGGGCAGTCTCTGTGCATGACTGCATCGTTAGGGCAGTCTCTACTGCGCATGTGCGGTTACGCACACAGGGAGCTTCGCGTTCTAGCACTTTATATATATTGATATCAGAGGCGAAGCACTCACGTCTTTGTCGAGGTTTCTGCCTGGGTGCCATTGCAAAAGGCCAACTATTTCCTCCACGTGTTACATTAGCACACACAGGACTTCATCAAGAATTCCAAAAAAATACTAGTTATATTAAAAACTCTTATGTTTTGGAATTTTTGATAAAGCCCTATGTGTGCTAATGTAACACGTGAGGAAATATATATAGATGTGTGGGGGTGTATTTATTTATTTTCTTTTGTTATTTTGAAAACTCATTCAAAATCCCCTTAGTAAATCCCCTTAGTTATCCCCTTGAGGTGTTAGTTGTACTGTAGTGCATTTACATATTTGACTGTCAGTTTGGATTGCTGGGGATCTTGTGCTTCTGACCTTAATGCAACCACATTCACATGCCCCTTAACCAGCAGACGCCCACCACCAGCATACTCCATCAAATCTCTGCCATAAAAAAGAAAAGATGTGTGGGAAAACGCTCTAGTATTCAAGGACTTGAACACTGACTATGAACACTGACACCACCGACCTAATAATAAACCTCCACTTATCTTAATCTGGGCAGAGAATCCTAATGTCCTTTAATTAGTGCAGTATATCATGTCCACAGTTGTGGACACGATTCTTTCTTGCTGAACCTCAACACCCCAAATGCCTCCTATTAAAGTCTCCTTAGGAAGAAAACTTCTGTGGGAGCTTGGGAAAGCATCACGCCCCCTACATAGACATGATATCCATTACTAATTAAAGGTACATTTTGTGGTACTAGTCCATGTGAAATTAATTTATAGTGGTCATTAGGATTCTCTGCCCAAACTGGAGGTTTAATATTAGGTGGTTTGGGTATTTTTTAAACTATATAGATCAAACTATCACAATGATAAACTGTGCCAGGACCAGTTTTACTTCTCCCCAACCATGTAAAAGCAGAATTAAATTGTTTTTTCAACTGGGACAAATGTGAAATCAAGAAAGAACAAGAGGCCCTGGTATGAATACTTGGCAAGTCCATGCAGTAAAATGCGTTGTGTACCCCTCTGGCACTCAAAGGGTTAATGAAACAAACAGACAATGAGTGTCTATACTCCAGCCCCACAGAACAGTTACAAGCTCAGAGAACAGTACACTACATTTTAAGAGAGGCTGCGCTGCATTTCAAAGGTGACTGGGTGGGCCACCTCCCTGCAGAATCAGTTTTTACAGAGTGAACTAAACAAGCCATTCCAAACCCTGGTAAGAAAACAGATACATTTGTATTTCATCTCAGATCAGTGCTGTCTGTACTTCTGATCTCAGCCTTTCAGCGAAAACCTGGTACTTGTATTTTAATAGTTAACTTTTAGTAGTTGAAATTTGTCAATTTTAGAATTTAGGTATTATCCCTTTGAGTGCCAGAATTGCTTTGCAATGTGTTACATACTCCCTGGCACTCAAAGAGTTAAAATACTATTTCTACCAGGCTTTCATTAAAGGGCTCTGATTAGAAGCATAGAACGGGCCTCAATCTGCTGAGTATTGATGTGAGACAAAATAGAATCATATCGGTTTCATTAGCACAGCTCTGTTTTTTCAGCTTGCATTTATGTAGATATCTATACCTGCAGTGCATATCATATTAACCCTTAGAGTGGCATAGCACCTTTATGGTGCTCAAAGGGAAATACACACCACATTCACACACAGTCTACTTATTTGTGAGCAGCGAGACCTCCAAAAATGCTGGCACCAGCCATCAGGTTAATCCAGTGATACAGAGGCTTTTAACACATTGCAAAGCAACACGTTATATAAAGCACTAGCAAAGTTGAAAGAGGTGGAAATACAATTCTGTAAATTCCCCACAAATGCTATAGAGGTGTCAGAAGGAAATCTTTCTAGCAAAAGGGGTTAAAAGCCCCATTTAAATTAATGGTAATTTGCATAATTTGAATTTCCCCCTCTTTCAGTAGATGATTTGTTCAGAATTTATCCTTTTTTTTAATGCATACATTTTTCTACAATTTCCATTGAATATGCACATTCAGGAGTTATGCATTCAGAACAATGTAGTGTGTGTGTGTGTGTATGTGAGTGTGTGAGACAGGTGTCGGCAAAAGAGTTCTGTGCCACACTATGCCTCTCTGTATGTGAATGTGATAAACGGGAAATGGTGTATCATTTTAGCTTCATTGCAGGCAGCTTCAACTACATTGCTAAATGTATCAATAATTTAACAGATACCACTGCTGTTCACCAGGACATCCTTCACAACACAGTTGGATCCAAAAATTCCACTTTACATAACTGAAAAGGATGAAAAAAAACAGAGTTGTACACAGTATATATATAGTTCTGTAGGTGGACAAACAGTACTCACAGGGTCTTTTTTATAGATGCAGAAGTGGTTACATTTTATTGACACAGCAGAGACTTTGATTCAATAAAATGTAACCACTTCTGCATCTACACAAAAGACCCTGTGACTGCTGTTTGTCCACCTACAGAACTGCATGTATCTTTTCTTCATTTATTGAGCATCCAGGCTATTTATACATTGGTACAGAGAGTGCAGACCAACACCAAATAAACTTGTATATCTACATATAGATAGATAGATAGATAGATAGATAGATAGATAGATAGATAGATAGATCATCATATGACCAACAAGCTTCGTCCAAAGCCTAACACGCCCAGGGGCTGCAGTAAGGAGGAGTTATGCAGAACGCCTCTATACTTCTGTCCCATTGGTATAAGCATGGGGCATGGTTTTCAGAGGAGTGGGACTCCCTCCCATTTGCCACACACAGGACTTCATCCTCCACCACATTACACACCTCCTCCCTCCACATATTCCCTCCCCAGGGTCAGCGCTAGAATAAGGAGGCTTAGGCAGCCGCCTTAGGGCGCCGCAGTGGAGGGGTGCTGAAACGGGGAGAATTATTATTTTGTTTTAATCGTTTTTTATGTTCTCCCCACTGCCCGCAATGATGACAGCCGGGACCATGTCACACGTGGAGATGCCGCGTGGAGCATGCTGGTGTTTTCCTTCCTCTGTTCTGAGGCCAGTGCAAGTTTAAAACTGGCACCCAGACTGAGGAAGAAAATCCAAGCATGCACCACTCAGCGTCTCCGCGTGTGACGCAGTCCTGGCTGTCATCAGTGCAGGCAGTGTGGAGAAAAGAGAAAGAGGCATAAGGAGGTACTGGGGGTGGGAAAGAAAGAAGTACATAGGGGGAAGAAAGAGAAGTACAGGGGGGGAAGAGGTACAGAGGAGAGAAAGAGGCACAATGTGGGGGGGGGAGAAGTACATAGGGAGAAGAAAGAGAGGTACAAGGAGGGGGAAGAGGTACAGAGGGGAGAAAGAGGCACAAGGTGGGGAGAGAAAGAAGTACATAGGGGGAAGAAAGAGAGGTGCAAGGGGGGGAAGAGGTACAGAGGGGAGAGAAAGAAGTACATAGGGGGAAGAAAGAGAGGTACAAGGGGGGGAAGAGGTACAGAGGGGAGAGAAAGAAGTACATAGGGGGAAGAAAGAGAGGTACAAGGGGGGGAAGAGGTACAGAGGGGAGAGAAAGAAGTACATAGGGGGAAGAAAGAGAGGTGCAAGGGGGAGGAAGAGGTGCAAGGGGAGAGAAAGAAGTACATAGGGGGAAGAAAGAGAGGTACAAGGGGGAGGAAGAGGTACAAGGGGGGGAAGAGGTACAAAGGGGAGAAAGAGGTACAAGGGGAAGAAAGAGAGGTGCAAGCGAGTGAAAGAAGTACAAGGGGAGAGAAAGAGAGGTGCAAGGGGAGAAAGAGGCACAAAGGGGTGAAAGAGGCACAGGATGGGGTGAAAGAAGTACATGGGTGAGAAAGAGAGGTACAAGGAGGGGGAAGAGGTACAAAGGGGAGAAAGAGGTACAAGGGGAAGAAAGAGAGGTGCAAGCGAGTGAAAGAAGTACAAGGGGAGAGAAAGAGAGGTGCAAGGGGAGAAAGAGGCACAAAGGGGTGAAAGAGGCACAGGATGGGGTGAAAGAAGTACATGGGTGAGAAAGAGAGGTACAAGGAGGGGGAAGAGGTACAGAGGGGAGAAAGAGGCACAAGGTGGGGAGAGAAAGAAGTACATAGGGGGAAGAAAGAGAGGTGCAAGGGGGGAAGAGGTACAGAGGGGAGAGAAAGAAGTACATAGGGGGAAGAAAGAGAGGTGCAAGGGGGAGGAAGAGGTACAAGGGGGGGGGAGAGGTACAAAGGGGAAGAAAGAGAGGTGCAAGCGAGTGAAAGAAGTACAAGGGGAGAGAAAGAGAGGTGCAAGGGGAGAAAGAGGCACAAAGGGGTGAAAGAGGCACAAGATGGGGTGAAAGAAGTACATGGGGGTGAAAGAAGTACATGGGTGAGAAAGAGAGGTACAAGGGGGTGAGAGGTACAGAGGACAGAAAGGGGTGCAATGGGGAGAAAGAGTTGCAGAGGGTGAAAGAAGTACAAGGGGGGGGAAAGAGGGGTGCAAGGGGAGAAAGAGGTACAAGGGGGGTGAAAGAAGTACAAGGGGGGTGAAAGAAGTATTTGAGGGTGAAAGAGGCACGGGGGGTGAAAGAGGCAGAAGGTGGGGTGAAATAAGTACATGGGGAAGAAAGAGAGGTGCAAGGGGGAGAGGTACAGAGGACAGAAAGAGGTACAAGGGGAGAAAGAGGTGCAGAGGGTGAAAGAAGTACAAGGGGGGAGAAAGAGGTGCAAGGGGGAGAAGGCACAAGGGGATGAAAGAAGTGCATGGGGCGAGAAAGAGAGGTGCAAGGGGAGAAAGATGCACAAAGGGATGAAAGAAGTACAAGGGAGGCAAGATTCAGAGAAATATATTATTTCTCCCCCTCTTTATCCCCCCTTGCCTGTTTCTCTTTATTCCATTCTTAACTCTTTCTCCCTCTTTCCCATTTATCTTTTTCCACTACTTTTCTTTTTACCCCCTTGCCTCTTTATTCCACTCGTTATCCCTTATTTTTCCTCCCTCTTTATCCCCCTATTGCATCCTTCTTTCTCCCCCTCTTGCCTTTCTCTTTATCCCTTTCCTTGCATCCTCTTTATCCCCCTCTTGTCTCTTTATCCCTCATCTTGCATTCTGTCTATCCTCTTCTTGCTCCTTTATCTTTCCTCTTGCATCCTCTCTATCCCATCTTGCTCCTTTATCCTTCCTCTTGCATCCTCTCTCTTTCTCCCCTTCTTGCCTCTCTCACCTTCTTTCCTATTTCTCCCCTTCTTTCCTCTCTATTTCTCCCCTTCTTGCCTCTCTCCCCTTCTTTCCTGTCTATTTATCCCCTTCTTTCCTCTCTATTTCTCCCCTTCTTTCCTCTCTCTTTCTCTCCTTCTTTCCTATTTCTCTCCTTCTTGCCTCTCTCTTTCTCTTCTTCTTGCCTTTCTCTTTTCTCCCCCTCTTGTGGCAATGTGGAGGCCTGTGAGAGAGAGGGGAGGCAGCGAGAGGCATCCAAGGGAAAACAATTGTGCTGTGACATCCCTGTGTCACCACACTCGCCTCGCTTGAATTTTCAGCAGCCATTAAGCACCTAGTTCTCAGTGCTCATGGAGGAGCTGAGCCAGGAAGAAGAGGAGCACAATATCAGCAGCAGGCAAGTCAGCACATACCTATTTTATTTATGTGAATAGAGGGCATATTATGACAGTGCTTAGCTTTGTGAGAAACAATCTTTCAGTGATTGTTATAGTATTAATTGTAATATCTGGTGACCTGTAATTTGATTACATGTAATATTAGAATAAGAGTGATATGTTTGCATACTACATTGCATAAGGGGTAAACACCAATAATGTTTAAGTCGGTCAGTTGTGTAAAATTTTGTGCCAGGGCCATTTTTAGGGTAGGGCACAATGGGCACCACGAACAAGGGGGTATTATCATGCCTCCATCATTACCCATGCTGAGGGAAGGGACATTTAGTGTCAGAGAGGCAAACTGTCAGGCCTGTAGATAATTTTCTGTGAGAGGTGTACACACACAGATTAGAGATGCAGTACAAAGTCTGGAACCCAAATCACAATAGGGTCCTGGATTGCCCCCTACTGCATACATTTGTCCCAAAATCTGTATGCGTTCCCAGGGTACCCAGGCTGCTACTGTTAGGCTGCTGAAGGGTCCAGGGCAGGAGTCTGCTCAAGTTGTGATGGGGCTTCAGTGTATCCATTGGAAAACCTGACCGTGTGTGAATCCAAAAGGAATTATATTACGCAGTGTTTGCACTCACACACAGTCAGTGGGGGGATTGGCGGCGGGGGGGGGGGCTATGTAGACAAAAATCCTTGCACCAGCCCTGTCCCTCCGCTTTGCCTCATTGCCTCTCCTCCCCTTCGTCTGATTGACAAACACTCCCCTTTGGCTTACTGCCTCCCACTCCCCTTTGCCTGATCACCTACCCTCCTTTTTCACCTCATCCTCCAATTTGCCTCCTCATCTCAACTCTTATCCAACAAATTGCTAATTTCTGTGCACATTGCAAGTATGGTAGAGCACTGGGAGGACTTCAGGGTTCTCACACAGCAGGAATGTATGTTCATTGCAAGAGGTCCTGCAAGGGGGGCACAACGGCGGACTAAGAGTCTGGCAGTTCAAGCATGCCGCACACAGCCACCAGGGGGGAAGGGAGGGTGAGGGTTGTGCTCATTAGTGGTGTAGGTGAATGAAGTGCTCCAAGTCAGATGTAATTTTTGCCTGTACATTTTTTCGTGGTGAACACCTGAGCAGGTCTGGGTTTTTTTCTTCTACGTTGCAAGAGCTGTATTATAAGCAAATTTACCCCTTTCAGTGTCAGAAAGGTATCCAATGCACTGTAAAGCAATATTCTGCAAACCCCGGTGTCACTCATATAGCTTATGCACAGGCAGCGGCGTGCCTTTTTTTTCCCACTTGGGGCTAGATTGGAAATGGCTCCAGAGGGCTTCTTTTTTTGCCTTCCTCTGGATCAACAGGGGTCTTTTTGGCATGGGCTAGACCCGATGGATGACTGTCTTTTTTCAGCTATGTTACTATGTAATATATATATATATATATATATATATATATATATATATATATATATATATATATATATATACATATATATATATATACACATATATATATATACTTTACATACATATTAGTTTAAGAGCTTCCACTGTTTTATATAATTATATGTTTTTCATTTGTTTTAATATTTCATACTTGTATTTTGTCTGATGCAACATATTGTATATGTTTTTTCTCATTTTCTCTCACTGTTTTTTCTCATACCAGTGCCATTACACTGTTTTTCTCTCACTGTTTTTACTAGCAAGACACTCAGTTTCAGCATGCTTTGCAAGTCCTGTGTTTACCTGAATCAGCTGATTGATGGGTAGCTGGCTCAGCTGGTTCAGTAAGTACAAAAGGGCAGAGAAGCTGTGGTACATAGCTTCCCTGCCATTTTCTCATTTTGGAATGCTTTCAGTGCCACATGGGTGTGTCATCCACATTTTTGTGGCACTGAAAGGATTAAGGGAGTGATGCTGCTTTTGTTGCTGTAGTCTGAGCAGATACTGAGTAAGTGGGGGAGCAGATAGGATGCACTCAAACTTCAGGGTTGTGGAACTGCTGGCGATATGAAGGGAGGACATCCTTTACACATTGCCAGCAGTTTGACAACTCTGCAAGCTAATGAGGAAATTCTCCCCCCTCCCCTTACACACTTAATTCTTAGATCAAATGGTGATGTGTGATTCCATTACCAAAACGATGTGAGAGCCACATATCACCAGACACACATCGCCATAGCATGGCCCATTAGTGCACCTCATCCATGGGTATTTAGCTCTTTTAGAACAGAACTAGAAACACCCCTATTCCTCATATCCCTAGACTTAACATGGTGAAAAGTTGCAATAAAATAAATAATGCATAGGAACTTTTCTTAAAGCATTTTCAGCTTTATGGGTTCAGCTCATTCCAAATGTGACAGCATATAAAGATGAATAGTGTTGAGACAATATTTTTTGTTGAAATATATTCAGAATTGTAGACATTTATGCAAAAAATCCTGTTACATAAATCCTTCAACTACACCCTATAGTATCAGTGTAACCGTGTGTTTCCTTATACAAAGAACTGCACAAAACATATGTATGCATGACTATCCCCTTTTATCAGCTATTCATTGCACCATGATTCCAGTGTGCCTGTCACAGCACCTATAACTAGACAGCTTACTGCCTTTTTATTCAGCCCTCGCAAATCCTTTCTTCTGTAACACTGCAATTTCATTTTGTCCTGAAGTCAGCCTCATATGAGATTTATTGTGTTAATCTTCTTTGCTAGTTTAATTTAATATATCTTTCAAATGTGCTTGTTTTTTAAGCTTTTTCTATTTTTTTCCAAGCACAGGCCTCATCAATTGTTTAAATGAATATAGAACAGCTAAGTAAATGCACAGGTTTAACTATTTAAATACATTTACAGTCCTTAAAGGGTTAAAATATACACATTTTTTATGTATGGGTAACCCTTTCTTAAGCTCATTCTACTCCTAAGGGCCTCACCAGGGACTCATACCTGCATAGAGCAGAACATATGTAGGGGTGTGTCAATTGTGTTAGCCACACCTACTTTTTGAGTTATGGGAGTGCCCAAATCTCAATGCTCCTGCACCATGCACACCTGTTCCTGATTTGGGCGAGTAGTTTATTTCCCAGTTTAGATGGGAGGTCTGCAGTGCATTATTTCTTGGGTATCTTGCCTAGGGACAGTTGAGATATACATTTGGTCCTGAATACACATCCAAAAAAGGCATTTAATCCAATAACAAGGACGATTTTTATGCTCACGAGGGTGGATAAGGGGCATTCATAAGCAGGGTGATATTTATAACTCCTTACAGATGCGAGACATTTGCACACAGAAAAGGGACACTCAAGGAAGAGTTGTTTATTGCAGCCAATACTCTTGTATTGCAGATGGAGAATTCTACCACTACAGCAGACAATTCTAGTAATCACTAATTTCTACATAGTTTATATAGGGTATAAAATTATATTCTTGTTGGAAATAACATTTTAATTTAGAACTGGGTTATAGAGGGACCTTCAATCTGTACAATTGGCCTTAATGGAAGTCTTGTAGCATCCTCCTGGACCTCATCTATATGTCAGAGGCAGAATGGATGGGGATAATACTTTGATTTGTGTAATAAGGCAAGTGTCTGCTACACAGAATGTACATCCCTCTGGCAAATAATTGAAAAAGGTGTAGTGGGGCCAAGAGGAAGGGGAACAGGCAATTACAATCAGAGGGCATATTCCAGAAAGTGCTGGAACGGGTGGGGGCATGCCAGGTATCAGAATTACCAATACATTGATAGTTTTGATCTTCAGTTAATAAAATTAAGCTTACAACATCTGACCATATTATATACTACAGCACTGTAAAGGTTTATCCTTCTCCCCTACAACTAAGATAGGAAGTTATTGTTGGTCAAACACTTCAGTGATCCAGAAAGAAATTCAACCATTGTGCAAGAAGGAGGGCACTCTGATTGATACATAAATATACCCAAATATTGAGTCAGACCCTAAAATGGATATAAGAGCAAAAATGTATTGACATACCCCCTAGACATATCTGTCAGTCTGGCTATTCCAAGTTAAGTTAAATGGAGATGGAAACCTTGAAAGAAATCCAAAGTAAGAATGACAATGTAAAAATACGCCTCTGATAGACAGCATGTCATCTTATGGTCCAAGAACTTGTATATAAATGAAGCCAATAGAAAACTAAGTGCATCTGGAAATTACAGAAGATTGTTCTCTGATCCCACACAGGATTTTCTTAGCATGTATAACCGGGTGATTAACAATGCATACAGAGATGTAGCGATATGAGAAGAAGGAAAAAAAAATAATCACAATGACATTATTTAACAAAGCTACTTTTTATATTATGCCTAAAATACACAAAAATCAACATATGCCATCCATCTGGATGACCAATTGTATCAGGCAATGAATGTCTTTGTGAATTTCTTAATGCAGAACTACCAACTTAGTTAAAGTCGCCCTGCAATAATTAGGCAGATGGCAACTAGCTTAATAATAGTTATCTTACCTCTAAAAACTACACAATGCTAGAGAAATCCTTAATCTTCCGAGCCTGACGGGCAGGTTAGTGCAATGTGCACGCACGCCGTTAGTCTCTTCCGGTGCCGTTCGGGCCAGCGCAATGCTTCTGAAGGGAGACCAGGACTGGCAAGATGTCTGCACTGATGCCTGGCTTCCGGTCTCGGAAGATTAAGGCTTTCTGTAGCATTGTGTAGTTTTTAGAGGTAACTGTTATTAAGCTAGTCACCAACTGCCTAATTATTGCAGGGCGACTTTAACTAAGTTGGTAGTTCCACTTTAACAAATTTATTAATCACAAACTAAGATGATTCATGGGAAATCTTACATATTGATCATGATACTTGGCTAATCAATTGGGATGTAGAATTGCTGCATACCTCCATTGACCATCAGCTGGGACATGATTCAATGCACAATCATCTAGTAAGAAATAACTAGTACAATTAGAACAAAAACCAATGTGCATGCTCCTTCTTTATTCTAAATCACTACTACTTCCTACTAAATTATCAATTCTGTCTGCAAACCCAGGGAATAGAAATGGAAAGTGCCTGCACTCCCAAATATAAACATTTGTACTTCCATACTTACATTGCATTGTTGCATAGATGACATCTTCCTGTAGAAAGGTCCTAAGAAAAGAAGAAAATAAATCATATTTATCTTTAACAACAATCATATGCATTTGAAACTTAAACTGGAATATGATAAAGATATAGTAACCTTTTTGGACCTCACAATTTGCAGGCAATAGAATGGATTTCTGGTCACTGATCTCTTTCTGAAGAAAACTGCCATCAAACAACATTCTCCATTATAGAAGTCACCACTATTCTAGTGATAACAATAAAATATCATTTGATGAATTTCAGATTGGGAAACCATCCAAAGGAGAGCTAAAGAACTGTCTCAGAGATTAAGCACTAAACGTTATTCTAACAGGAAATTAAAGGAACCCTATACTAGGGCCCTTCATCTCCCTAGAAGTTATATCCTTAAAATGAAATAAAAAAGAAAGTTAATAAAATCTACTTTGTAAACATATCCTATAATATAAAAGGCCAGATTATGTTTGTCCGATGCACTCATGCTCAGTAGAGACTGCCGATGCAGTCATGCGCTGTAGAGACTACCCAGAATGCTGGCCCATGTACACGGGCTTTTGCAGTCATGCTCAGTAGAGACTGCCCGAACGCACAGAATGCTGGCCCATGTACACGGGCTTTTGCAATCATGTGCAGTAGAGACTGCCCGAACACACAGAATGCTGGCCCATGTACACGGGCTTTTGCAATCATGCGCAGTAGAGACTGCCCGAACACACAGAATGCTGGCCCATGTACACGGGCTTTTGCAGTCATGCGCAGTAGAGACTGACGATGTAGTCATGCTCAGTAGAGACTGCCCAAACACACAAAATGCTGGCCTGTGTACACGGGCTTTTACACTACTAAGGATATAATTGACAGTTAAATGGAACATTTTAACCCCAGTTTATGTCTTAAGTCTGAATGTAAAGTGGAAACATTCTGAGGCAAAACAACTGTTCTATGAGGGGATAAACAAATCTCTTGGGTTTAAATGGGTCTTTTAACCCCATGAATGCTCCACAGTGTGTTGGGTATAAAATGTAAACGAGAGAGAAAAACAGAGGCGCTTCCTTATGTAGCTTCTTGGTAAACACCAACCTCCATCAGAGTCATACAATGAATGGATACTAGCAAACGTAATTGCTGTGATTCTACTTATGCAGTACACAGCTTAAGAGCTTCTTTGGGATATTTAACTGACCGAAAACCAGCTGTTCATCAAACTCTCCAAATGGGCTGCTCTCTCTGAGCAGCCACGACAAATAAGATCATAGAAAATAAATACAGGGCTCCCCATAGTGTAAATCTAAATAGGTTTTGATCCCTGTCTTTAAGAAAGCAGCGCGCTGGCACCCCAAAACGAGTTAGACTATTTCTTATTCAGTCCATATATAAGTTATTTGTATCAATTTTTATTCCATAGAATTTATAATATCTATAATAAAATAGATTTTTTTAATATATTTATTCAGAGCCGTTTATTTAAATTTTGCATATACAATCCCTTCTATTTATGGTTATACTAGTTTAAAAGCCTGTGTACACGGGCCACAGTGCCACCCTGCAGCCTCGGCTGGTGCCCTGGAGCCGGGAGTGGAGACAGGCGATGGGCCCCGGGGAGGAGGAGTCTAGCAGCACCAGAGTCTTGGGCGGCCTCCCCCCGCAGTCCCTCATCCACAGGCCGGAGCCGGTTGTACCGCTCTTCCCTCACACTGAGCGGTCCCAGGAAGGTGCACAGAGAGGAGTCTAGTCCCCCAGTCTGAATTCGGAGCACCCTGCTCTGTATCAGCTGCGGCGCCATCTTGTTTCCTCAGCCGGCGCTTTCAGGCAGTCTCTACTGCACTTGACTGCAGTGCTGGCAGTCTCTACTGCGCATGATGGCTTCGGACAAACTTCCTTGCATTTTATTATATAGCATTTCCATTTTTGTATACCCTTTTAAATATATTTTTTTCTACACAATATTTGACTTTAATTCCAGACCAAAGACTACTCATCTGTTGCCAAGAAGGTGTTCCAGATATCATCAAACACGTTGGTGTGCCAGAGTGGAAACAGGGAAATATCTCCTCCTGCTGGTTTTGTCAGATTCACCTTTGACCATCAGACTTATGAGTACCACAACAACCCTTGTTTGACTTGTTGTAATATGCATTCACACTATGGGGCACCCTGTAGTTTTTTTATTTTCTATAGTCTCATATACAGTGTGTTGGGGGTCTGTTTAGCATTTAAGGATTTAAAAGATCCATTTAAACCAATGGGGATGTTTTATTTGCCCCATTGGTGCAGTTGTTTTGCCCATAATTGCTCGAATATCCCTTTATACATAAGCCCTATGGACTGAAAGCATTCAACAGCAGCACATCAGTTACTATTGCAGTAAGTGGAGCAAGTTTGCATTGAAGCGTTTGTACACAAATGTAGGTGCAAGAGTCTGGTTTCGAATGCACTGGGAGTCTCGTACATTTCCCTCATTATCTTTTGTCTCTTTCTTCTATTATACTAGCCATTTTGCCCTCAGTACAACGGGTTACAGAAAATGATGATGCTTCACAAATACGATAGTAAAAGAAGCATCATACTCTTTAGATGTCAACAATTTTCTTAGAAAATTCTATGAAAAAGTGACAGGAACAATCAAATCTAAGTGTTATACTGTCAGGTCTTTCCCGCTAATCAGTTCAGTACTTTATTGGAGACCTGTGTACTGACCCAGTCCTGCATTGTACAACTCTTCATTTACATGGATCACATTTATTTAAAGATTCCTGTTCTCCATTTAAACACCACAATCATCTGCATGCATAGGCAGATTAAGTCTCTAATCAAAACATTCCCAGTAATCATTAAGCATGACATTAAACAGTGTAAGGCTAATTACACTCCCCTGAAGAATTTCTTTGTGAACATATTGTAAAAGACTATTGAGAAATCTCGCCCAAAATACAAGATGTTTAAACCAATTTTATCAACTAGCACATGCAACATTAATACAATGCCAGACACTATCTCCTAATTAACAGTAGCTAGGTAACCTGGCGTGCTCTGGGTTCTTGCTTAGCCCTAAGAGACTAGACCAGGTCATTCATCCTGGGTATTTCAAGGTTCAGAATTCATGGCTGCAGTAAGATTCGCCTACACTCTGCCCTTCCATAGCTAATTAGGTTTGTTTTACATGGACATAGCAACAGAAACATGAAATTAACATTACTGTCTTTATGTAGAAAAAAAAGTAATATGGGACCAAACCAAGTGCATCATAGAGGAGAAAAAAAGTCCTAAATCTCCCGTTGATATGAATTGAGTTTTAACATCTTGAATGTTTAGCAATGAGATAGCAATGTGTTAGAGACCTCTATAATATTTAAAGGGTTAAACTCTCATTTAACCCTTTGAGTGCCAGAGTTTTGGGAAAAATTTTGTCCAGGCACTTTTGTAACATTTTGCTATCCATCTGTTTATGTATGATTCCCGGGGGCAGCATTCTAGTTCTATATCGAAAACTGTATATTGTTGTTTGGGTTTTTTTCCCTTTTTTCAGAACAAATTCAACTTTTTCCACTGTGCCTTTCTTGATGTAAATTATACATTGTGTGACAAGCTACGAGGTCAGAAGTATAAACAAATTTAAATAATTATTATTTTGCTAATATTGTACACTGTATATCAAAGCATTTAAGTTGTTTGTGAAAGGATCAATTATTTGTAACTCTTTGGGCGCCAGAGGGGTACACAACGCATTGCAAAGCAATGCATTGCGTACCCCTCTGGCACTCAAAGGGTTAAAAATACTGAACCCCGTGTACAAAAATACCAAATATGTATAGTTTTATCTAAAAACCTGGCTTACACAGACTCCTAATTACCAGGAGCGCAAAAGGGTATTTTCAACTTTGTGAACTAAAAATGCACATTCCATTGGTTATATGGCTGAACTTCCATATAGCAACTCAGTCCTATATAATAATTCGCTAGGATGTTTGTCAGAAGCCGTCATGCGCAGTAGAGACTGCACACATGCACAGAATGCTGGGAAGTGTAGGAATGCTTGGCGTTCTGTGCTGGGAGCATTCTGTGCTTTCGGGTAGTCTTTACAGTGCATGATTGCATCGGCGGCAGGATGCAGAGCAGGACAGGCCTCTTAACCTTTTGAGTGCCAGAGGGGTGCGTTGTGTACCTCTCTTGCACTCAAAAGGTTAACATCACCCTGTATTTGGCCCGTGTACACAGGCTTTTACACTAGAAAACTATATAAAAGTATATATTCCCTGAAAGTATACTAATATGAATCACAAAATGGCTGAAGTTTCTTTTTTACATGAAATGATGAAGAAAAGAAATTCTGTTAAAGAGATAATAATGTAAAAAAATATATAAACTATTGTTCAATTACATTTTTTAGAATACATACAAGTATCTTTTGAAAATCATTTACCTTCATATTCTTATTGAAAACTGAGTTAAAAGTTTCCTCCTACAGCTCCTTTCCATCATATTATGCAGAGTTCCCTCAGATGTGAAAGACGGTCACTTGACTGGACGGATCGCAACAAGGAACAATACTATGTGTTTCAGTATAAGGAATACCCTGCCCCCACCCTTTGACGAAGTGGGGAAGGATTTCCCTTATACTGAGACAATTTTGTTCCTTGTTGTGATCCTTCCAGACTGACTTTTCGATCTGATGTGATGGAAAGGGGCGGCAGGGGGAAATTTTTAACTCGATTTTAAAGGCACGCAGATGTCTGTAAGCAAAGATGCCTGTGCTGTTGCCTGGCCGTCAGTCTTGGCAGAAGTAGGATTTCTGACTAACGCTGTAATTAGGCTGAATAATAATAATACTATTGGTAAGCTAATCGCTACACGGCTAATTATTGGGGGCTTTTTCTGGGGTGATAGTTCCCCTTTAAAGTGAGAAGTCACTTGCCTTCCTACCCCTAGACTGATGTGCACAAATGTTTTCAGAAGGTGAAGCTATGGAAAAAAGGTACAGAAATTATTGAAAACTATGGAATATCCTACTGTATTCATTAACTACTGCTTATCCAAGAAATATGGTGCCCCATTATTATTACTTCCTGCACTGAAATGGTCATAACTATTAGTTACCATTTTGGAAAGTAGACATTCTTCTGCATCTTCATCTTGCTTCTTGGCTGGTAATATAGGAAAAAAATGTTTACATTTCCACCACTTCAAAGGTACTAAGATCTTCAAAAACCTTGGAATTTCCTACTGCATTCTGTACTTGCTACCAGCCTGAGAAAAATTATATCCCATTTGAATGTGGTGACATACTCTGTGGGTTGCCAGAAGCACTAACCTACACTTACCACTTTTCTTTATTTAAATTACCTTCCAGCACTAAAATAGACATACCCATGATTAGATATATGAAGGGAAGGGAACCAAGGTATAACTTTTTGGAAAGCAGACATTCACCCAAGGTCTTTGTGTCTATTTTGGTAAATGTTGTAATATGTGTTTTACCCCTCTGACACTGAAAGACTTTAGGTTAATTAAATGATTACAGTGCAGTGCATTCATTTAGGATTAGGGCATGGGATAGTTTATGAATTAAACAAATGTGTTTTCTACTTTATCCAGATCCGCTTGGATAATGTGAATAATATCTAGCTCAGTGGTGTGCAACCAGAGGCCCTCCAGTTATGGAGGACTACAACTTCAGTGGTAGTCAATGGATGGCTAGGGTGATGGGAGTTATAGTTCTCCAGACCGGGGGTGGAGAGTCTCGGTTTGCCCACCCCCGATCAGGATAATATGCACATTTTGGATTTTAGCAATAAAATATCCATTGTACCTATGTAGCAAGCAATTTGCTTCAAGAAATTAATTTTTTTGCCATATGCATTGAAAACATGTAAATCAGCTAAGAATTGTAGACATTTGGTTTGATTAATGCCCAGATCAATTAACACATACTGTGGATAGATGTTCATCTTACATGACCCTAAGCAAAGAACATTAGGTGCCCCTAGCCCCTCTTATGTCCACTTCCCACTCATCACATGACACCACCCTCAGACCAATCCATTGTTACTTAAAACCTTGGTTGGTAGAAAGCAATCAGTTGGAGAACTATCTAGCATCCAAGGGGTTAAATAAGAGACAGTAATGGGGAAATAAACTGGTGTATAAACTAGACACCATAAAACAGAAGTCATGTGTCTGTTGGGATTTCTATGGTCACAACTCAGAATGTGGGTTCTGCCAGCTCAGCTGAGGCGCCCCTCAAAATTTGACCACTGGGCAGTTGAATATTCTGCATAAAGAGAAATGTGTTCCTTCTCGCAACTTATCAAATATGACACAAAAAGTGGTAAAACTGGAATTTCTCAACAAGTGATTTTAGCTGACATATTCTAGTATTGTTTTCCTGAAATGTTCTCTCTTTAGAAATGATTTGTCTGTGTGCCTTTCAATTTAAAAATCATTGTTTTCCAATCTACTAGTGTCTGCAGTTGCCATGGTAACCTCAGACACCATAAGGTTTCTCTGATATATATAGACTAGCTGATCCTGTACTTTGCTGCGTTAGTAAACAGGTTCTACACAGTTTATTTGTCCCCTGCGGTGCGCCCCTCTGCTGTTACTTTCCACTGTGCAAAGACTATATGCAGCACTGCCTTCCACACTGTGACATGTTATTGCAGTAACTATTATATAGAATCTGATTTCACGATTATTGTGCAGATACTCATTATGCAGCACAGCAGGCTCATTATCAGTCTGTGTATCAGTGGTGGGCAACAGGTGGCCATGGAGCCTCATGCGGCCCTTAGAGGCCTTTCTTGCAGTCTTCAGTCTGTTTTGTACAGTGGAAAGTGGAGATAATGTCCCTCTAACACATCACATGCAGACACAAACACACACACACAAACAGACTCACACACATGTACACACATATAGGATTCAGGGCTCTGTGATGACCACCAACATTAGTAGGAGACAGCCTAGTTTTCTGAAGAATTGATCATTTCAAACTAACTTACTGGCATTTCACGAAAGGGTAAGTAGCAATTTCAGCAAAGCTGTTGATGTTGCATACTTGGATTTTGCAAAAAAAAGGTTGATACAATGCCTCACAATAGGTTACTGGATAAATGAAAAAATTGGGAGGTGATATCTTACATGGATTGAGAACTGGTTAAATGATAGATGGAAGAGAGTTGTTGTAAAAGGAACATTTGAAGTAGATTTAAAGTTTTAAGTGGGGTGCCACAGGGTTCAGTCCTGAGCCCAATGCTTTTTAATTTGTTTATTGATGATCTAGAAGTGGAAATTGAAAGTAGTGTCTTATTAAGTAGTGACATAAAGCTGTGTAAGGAAAAAAAAATATATATGCAGTATATTTATATATATATATATATATATATATATATATATATATATATATATATATGTCAAAAAAAGGGTTGCTGCCCCTTTTTTGGACATTTGCACACATAATTTTGGAATTGTGCACCGGGGCACTCATTCCTAAAAAGAGAGTGCTGCCATCTCCTTTTGGAAAAGAGTGGTCTAGTGTACTATAAAAATAAAAAGTATATTTATTGGACAAGACACGTGTAAAAGGAAAACACTAATAATATCAGCGCCTAGCCAGGCTAGTGGTGATACAATATAAACTGTGCTCCCACTGCTTGTGAGAGGCACTTAGTATATAATAAGATACAATATAGAGCAATATAACAATGTAGGCACCTAAGAGATGATCCAGTAACATAGCATAAATGTACCTAAAGTCAACAATAATAATACGTTGTAACCTATATATATCAATCACGCTAATATCTGCTTCTCTATTTTGCCTATATTTTTGTTTAAATAAATCATGACACAGTGTAATATGTCATGTGTTGTTCATCTGAGGTTGCATTTACCTAATTTTTAGACCTGCTAAGGAACAGGTGATTGTTATTATGTCCTGATTTGTAAAACCATAGAATTCAAAGTGGGAGTACTTTCTTTGTTACACGACTGTAATATAGTTCATCAGGTCTAGCTTTAGCCTCAAAATCTAGTTTCAATTAAGCATGGACTCTCTGGTCACCTTTGAATATGCAAACACTAAGTTTAAATATTTACTACATCCCCCTTTAAACCTTTGAGTGCCATAGGGTATGTGTCACTCAAGAACGAAAACTGGACCAGTACTGAAGGTAACACAATCTTTATTAAGGTACACAATGTACAGAATAATGGTAACAGTAAGAACACCAGGCAAAGCAGAGGATGTCAGGAAGGATCGTGCTGCTGTAGTGGTACTGACTAGTTCCAGAAGGTAAGAGGAGGGAAACCGTCTAAGGTCCGCACCTGAGGATCACTGTAGGTCCGCACCTGAACAGACAAGATCCTGAGTAGGTACTGCGCTACAGGTCCGCACCTGTATAGACAACATACCAAGGTAGGCAACTGCGCTACAGGTCCACACCTGTATAGACCACATTCCCAAGGAGGCCAACTGTGCTACAGTTCCGCACCTGAATGCCACAGATAAATACAGAGACGAGAGTAAGTCCACCACAGCCACCAAGGGCACCCACTAAGATATCCACTGGAGCATTGGTATGCTGGGTGCACAGTGGACAACCCAAGGCAACGCCAAGGTGGGTAGTCAGACAAGCTGGAATGGGACAGAGTGGAAAGTAACCCAGACCTGCAGGTTTGCACCAGATTGGATGTCAGACAAGCCAAGGATCATACATGGAGCAGATAGTCAGACAGAGCCACAGGTCAACACCAGATCGGGTACTCAGACAAGCCTAAGGTCATACACGGAATGGTTAGTCAGCCAGAGCCGCAGGTTTGCACCAGATTGGATGTCAGACAAGCCAATGGTCATAGACGGAGCGGGTAGTCAGACAGAGCCACAGGTCAACACCAGAACGGATAGTCATTAGTGATGAGAGAGCATGCTCGGCCGAAGCTCGGTTCGGCTCGAGCATCGCTCTGCTCGGCACATGGCGGTACTCGTACGAGTACCGCATGTGCTCGCCCGCCATGTTCGGGTCTCCTCCCCGCACGTTTCGCGGCTGCTGCGCAGCCAATAAACGTGCAGGGAGGCTCTGACATCAGTGTAATGCCAGCAGCCATGTTGGCTGCTGGCATTACACTGATTGGCTGGCCAGAACCCGTGATCGGGTGCTGTATAGCACCTGACCAGCGAGTTCGGCTCAGTCTTAGCCAGGGAGAGATGAGGATAGGAAGGGAAAGTCAGTGTAGGGAGAAGAAAAGCGATTTAAAAAAAAAAAAAGACCCAAAAGTACTTTTTAGGACTACTGTGTGTGGGGGCAGCAGTTTATTTTGTTTGGGGGGGCAGAGATATAAAAAAAAAAACTTCACATATTCTGTTCACTGTGCCTAGCCGCAGATTAGCAGCACATTCTGTTTAGTGTGCAAAGTTGCAGATTAGAGCACATTCTGTTCAGTGTGCAAAGTTTCAGATTAGCAGAACATTCTGTTTAGTGTGCAAAGTGTAAAATATCAAAGCCACATATTCCATTCACTGTGCGTAGCCGCAGTTAAGAAGCACATTCTGTTTAGTGTGCAAAGTTGCATATTAGGAGAACATTCTGTTAACTGTGCAAACTGTAAAATATCAAAGTCACATATTCCATTCACTGTGCGTAGCCGCAGTTAAGAAGCACATTCTGTTTAGTGTGCAAAGTTGCATATTAGGAGAACATTCTGTTAACTGTTCAAACTGTAAAATATCAAAGTCACATATTCCATTCACTGTGCAGAGCCGCAGTTAAGAAGCACATTCTGTTTAGTGTGCAAAGTTGCATATTAGGAGAACATTCTGTTAACTGTTCAAACTGTAAAATATCAAAGTCACATATTCCATTCACTGTGCGTAGCCGCAGTTAAGAAGCACATTCTGTTTAGTGTGCAAAGTTGCATATTAGGAGAACATTCTGTTAACTGTGCAAACTGTAAAATATCAAAGTCACATATTCCATTCACTGTGCGTAGCCGCAGTTAAGAAGCACATTCTGTTTAATGTGAAAAGTTGCATATTAGGAGAACATTCTGTTAACTGTGCAAACTGTAAAATATCAAAGTCACATATTCCATTCACTGTGCTGAGCCGCAGTTAAGAAGCACATTCTGTTTAGTGTGCAAAGTTGCATATTAGGAGAACATTCTGTTAACTGTGCAAACTGTAAAATATCAAAGTCACATATTCCATTCACTGTGCCGAGCCGCAGTTAAGAAGCACATTCTGTTTAGTGTGCAAAGTTGCATATTAGGAGAACATTCTGTTAACTGTTCAAACTGTAAAATATCAAAGTCACATATTCCATTCACTGTGCCGAGCCGCAGTTAAGAAGCACATTCTGTTTAGTGTGCAAAGTTGCATATTAGGAGAACATTCTGTTAACTGTGCAAACTGTAAAATATCAAAGTCACATATTCCATTCACTGTGCGTAGCCGCAGTTAAGAAGCACATTCTGTTTAGTGTGCAAAGTTGCATATTAGGAGAACATTCTGTTAACTGTTCAAACTGTAAAATATCAAAGTCACATATTCCATTCACTGTGCTGAGCCGCAGTTAAGAAGCACATTCTGTTTAGTGTGCAAAGTTGCATATTAGGAGAACATTCAGTTAACTGTGCAAACTGTAAAATATCAAAGTCACATATTCCATTCACTGTGCCGAGCCGCAGTTAAGAAGCACATTCTGTTTAGTGTGCAAAGTTGCATATTAGGAGAACATTCTGTTAACTGTTCAAACTGTAAAATATCAAAGTCACATATTCCATTCACTGTGCGTAGCCGCAGTTAAGAAGCACATTCTGTTTAGTGTGCAAAGTTGCATATTAGGAGAACATTCTGTTAACTGTGCAAACTGTAAAATATCAAAGTCACATATTCCATTCACTGTGCGTAGCCGCAGTTAAGAAGCACATTCTGTTTAGTGTGCAAAGTTGCATATTAGGAGAACATTCTGTTAACTGTGCAAACTGTAAAATATCAAAGTCACATATTCCATTCACTGTGCGTAGCCGCAGTTAAGAAGCACATTCTGTTTAGTGTGCAAAGTTGCATATTAGGAGAACATTCTGTTAACTGTGCAAACTGTAAAATATCAAAGTCACATATTCCATTCACTGTGCGTAGCCGCAGTTAAGAAGCACATTCTGTTTAGTGTGCAAAGTTGCATATTAGGAGAACATTCTGTTTACTGTTCAAACTGTAAAATATCAAAGTCACATATTCCATTCACTGTGCCGAGCCGCAGTTAAGAAGCACATTCTGTTTAGTGTGCAAAGTTGCATATTAGGAGAACATTCTGTTTACTGTGCAAAGTTGCAGATTTGCAGCACATATTCCGTGTAATATGAAGAAGGCGGGTAAAAAGGGACGGGGAAGTGGACGTGATCCTGATAGTTCAGGGCGCGGGTCAGGACGCGTAGAAACTGTGCCTGGTGCCAGAGCACAAGACAGAAAGACATCCACCATACCTAGCTTCATGTCTCAGTTTACAGGGCGTCGCAGGACATCACTCTCGAGGTCCGACCACTGCGAACAGGTGGTCGGTTGGATGTCAGCTGATACTGCTTCCAGTCGGTTAAGCACCACCCTGTCTTCCACCAAGTCCACTCTCAGTAGCCAAGAGTCTGGTCAACATAATCCTCACCCTGATCATCCTTCCTCCCACCATAGAGGGTCTGGTCAAAGAAGTGATCCCACACTGGGATATAGTGAGGAGCTCGTCTCATCACCAATCCTTAATTTGAACCTCTCTCCAAGCACGCTTGCAGAGGAACATGACATCTTGTGCCCTGATTCACAACCTCTAGAGGGTACCCAATCACAAGAAGATGACAGAGGTGAACGGCATTTAAGGTCAAAGGAAGTGGATGATGATGATGATGAGACACAGTTGCCATTAAATCAACCACTATTACTGTCTCAAGACCTTGATGAGGAGGATGATATACAGTTGTCAATGACCGAGTATGTGGTGGGATCAAGACATGAGGAGGATGATCAGAGTGAGGAAGTGGAGGAGGACTTGGTGGACGATGAGGTGACTGACCCCACCTGGGAAGGTGTAGAGCCAAGCGATGACAGCAGTCCTGAGGGTGAGCCATCGGCAGCACCGCAACAGGCTGGAAGAGGCAGTGGTGTGGCTACAGAAAGAAGGCGGACCGCACCAAACCGGCCCGCAAATGTTCCACGGAGCACCCCCTTGCGTAAATCTCCCTTGCCAAGGGGTAGGTGTTCCGCGGTATGGCGTTTTTTTAAGGAAAGTGCGGACGACAAAAGAATTGTAGTTTGCAACCTGTGCCACACCAGAATGAGCCGAGGCATGAACACTAGAAACCTCACCACCACCAGCATGATCCGACACATGGCATCCAAGCACCGTAATAAGTGGGAGGAACGCCCGGATCGCCCATCTGTGTCTGCAGGCCACACCACTGCCTCCTCTTCCCCTGTTTTCGGTGCCGGCCAATCGCCTGTCGAAGGCGCAGGCCCGCATACCTCCCGCCCTGCACCTGTACCATCTGAAGCACCATCAGCGACCACATCCACTTCCCTGTCCCAGCACAGCGTCCAAATGTCGTTACCCCAGGCATTTGAGCGCAAGCGAAAATACCCAGCCACCCACCCACAGGCCATAGCACTAACCTCACACCTTTCCAAATTACTGGCCATCGAAATGCTGCCATTTAGGCTTGTGGAGACTGAGTCCTTACGCAGCCTGATGGCAGCAGCTGTCCCTCGGTACGCAGTCCCCAGCCGCCACTACTTTTCCCGGTGTGCCGTCCCCGCCTTACACCACCATGTGTCCCGTAACATCACCCGTGCCCTGACCAACGCAGTTACTGGGAAGGTCCACTTAACGACTGACACATGGACAAGTGCTTGTGGCCAGGGACGCTACATTTCCCTGACGGCACACTGGGTGAATGTCGTGGAGGCTGGGAGCGACTCGGACCCTGGGATGGCACAGGTACTACCCACGCCGAGGATTGCGGGCCCTACCTCCATCAGGGTTTCCGCCAGCACCTACGTTATTGGCTCCTCCTCCTCCGTTTCCACCTCCGAATTCTCTGAGCGCAGCGCCACTCACCCATCAGCCGGTAGCTGGAAGCAGTGTAGCACTGCAGTGGGGAAGCGTCAACAGGCCGTGCTGAAGCTGATCTGCCTTGGGGACAAACAGCACACGGCCTCAGAGCTGTTGCAGGGGATTAGTCACCAGACCGAGCAGTGGCTCTCGCCACTCAACCTGCAACCAGGCATGGTTGTGTGTGATAATGGGCGTAACTTGGTGGCGGCTTTGGAGCTCGGCAAGCTCACACACGTACCATGCCTAGCGCATGTATTTAATTTAGTGGTTCAGCGATTTCTAAAAACCTACCCCAATTTGCATGATCTCTTGACCAAGGTGCGCCGCGTGTGTGCACATTTCCGTAAGTCATCTACAGCTTCAGCCGGCCTGTTGAAGCTGCAGCAGCGCTTACAATTGCCAGCTCACCGGCTGCTGTGTGACGTGAGCACGCGCTGGAACTCCACCTTCCACATGTTGGCCCGGCTTTGTGAGCAGCAGAGGGCAGTAGTGGAGTACCAGCTGTTACACGGTCGTCGCCTCTCCGTTCAACTTCCTGTAATCAGAAGTGAGGAGTGGGAATGGATGTCAGACCTCTGTGAGGTTTTACGCAATTTTGAGGAATCGACACAGATGGTGAGCGGCGATAACGCTATTATCAGTGTAACCATCCCACTTCTGTGTCTACTGAAACGCTCGCTGCTCACAATTAAAACCGACGCTTTGCATGTGGAAGAGGTGGAAATGCGGGAGGAAGAGCTTACACAAGGTGATAGCCAGAGCACCCTCACTTCGTCTTCTCAGCGACAATTGGAGGAGGCGGAGGAGGAGGAGGAGGAGGAGGAAGACACGGTTGCCTCCGCTACAGAGGGTAGCCATGGAACTTTAGTTCCATCTCTTCAGCGTGGGTGGGCAGAAGAGGAGGAAGAGGATGAGGAGATTGAGAGTCATCCTCCTGGTGAGGACAGCGAAATCTTGCCTGTTGGTACTCTGGCACACATGGCTGACTTTATGTTAGGCTGCCTTTCCCGTGACCCACGCGTTATACGCATTTTAGACAACACGGATTACTGGGTGTTCACCCTTCTGGACCCCCGCTACAAAGAGAATTTCTCATCTTTCATTCCTCCGGTGGAGAGGACAAGCAAAATGGTGCAATACCAGAAGGTTCTTGTCGAAAAATTGCTCCAAAATTTTCCATCTGACAACGCTGGCGGCAGAGTACGTGCTACCTTGGCCAACCGAGAAGGGGAGAAAAGGGGAACACACAGCAGTTCCGACAAAGGCAGGGCAACACTCTCCAAGGCGTGGGACACCTTCATGACACCCCGCCAGCACCCTCACCCTGATGCGCAGCCTAGTGTCACAAGGAGGGAAAAGTTTTGGAAGATGGTGAAGGAGTACGTAGCAGACCGTGTCAGCGTCCTCAATGATCCCTCTGTGCCTTACAACTACTGGGTGTCCAAGCTGCCCTTTTCCTATGGAACTGGCACTCTACGCCTTGGAGGTGCTGGCCTGCCCTGCCGCCAGCGTTCTGTCTGAGCGGGTATTTAGTGCTGCTGGTGGCATCATAACAGATAAGCGTATCCGCCTTTCCACCGAAAATGCTGATAGGTTGACACTTATAAAAATGAACAAGGCCTGGATTTCCCCTGACTTCTCCACTCCACTGGAGGAAAGCCCCGGGGGAACATAAAGTCACTTTATATATGTTATTTACAATGATGGGAATACTCTGTATTCCCATTCACCCCTTCCACCCAAAAAACGGGTATATGGTTGACTCTCTTCCATATGCCCAGTGATATAATTTTTATATAGGGCCAGCTCACCAGCGGGCCCAGTGATATAATTTTTATATAGGGCCAGCTCACCAGCGGGCGCAGTTTGACAATTTTTGTATAGGTCAGCTCACCAGCGGGCCTTCTCATATAATGTTTTATTGGGTCAGCTCTCTAGCGGGCCCTCTCATATAATGTTTTATAGCGTCAGCTCACTAGCGGGCCTTCGCATATAATGTTTAGGATGGTCAGCTCCGCAGCAGACCCTCACCCATAATGTTTTAGATGGTCGGCTCAGCGCACGTTTCCCTCTTAATCATGGCCCCAGTTCAGAAAAATCGAGGAAATTTTTGGGAGAATTTGCCTCTGCGCATGTTTCCCTCTTAATCATGGCCTCAGTTCAGAAAAATCGAGGAAATTTTTGGGAGAATTTGCCTCTGCGCACGTTTCCCTCTTAATCATGGCCTCAGTTCAGAAAAATCGAGGAAATTTTTGGGAGAATTTGCCTCTGCGCACGTTTCCCTCTTAATCATGGCCTCAGTTCAGAAAAATCAAGGAAATTTTTGGGAGAATTTGCCTCTGCGCACGTTTCCCTCTTAATCATGGCCCCAGTTCAGAAAAATCGATGAAATTTTTTGCAGAATTTGCAGATGATATACAAGTAAATATACAGCAAATACTGTTTGGTAACAAATTTTCGCCTAAAGTCGTTTTTATCTGCCTTTTTGTGTGTTTTACGGTCAGTCTGTAAAAATGGCGTACTACGGGCGAAAGATCGTTCCCAGCAGCGATGTTGGAGTCCAAGATGCATCCAGACATCCTCCCTATGCTGTCCCTGAACCATTTCTGTGGTGTTTCCATCATTTTCTGCCCTTTTCCTATGGACCAGGCACCCTCCCCTCATCAGAGCAGGGGGTGCCTGGTGTAATGCTCGAGTCCTCCCATTGACTTCAATGGGGCTCGGGTGCTCGGCCGAGCACTCGAGCCTCCGGGGGCGCTCGGTCAGAGCACCCGAACACCCGAGCATTGGGGTGCTCGATCATCACTAATAGTCATAAAAAGACGATTCATACACAAAGCAATGAAGCACAACTGCACTGGAACACCACGAAAGGGCAACTGAAGTGGTTTCCAGGCAGTTAATAAACAAATTGCTCCACCCCAAGAGGTGGAGCAAAAAATGTGATGTCCCTTTAAGAACCGGGTCACAACGTCATCAGGGAATCCCTGAGATGCATGCCCGAGTTCTGATGCGGCTGGAGCCGCAAGGGGGAGCAACAAGGAAACCGGTCGCTTGGAAGGACACCAGGGCGCACCGGCACTCCTGACAAGCGCGGCAAGCCGCGAGGACACAGAAGCCGGCCGCCTACAGGGTCTGGCGGTCGGCTGCAAGGTAAACAACTGCTTACAGTATGCAACTCTTTGCTCCGCAATGCATTGCATACCACTCTGGCACTCAAAGGGTTGAACAGCAGTAAACTTTTGAAAATGTAAACATTATAGTGCTTTCCTGAGTAAACAAAGTGTACTCCATTCACTGTTATTAATTTTATTCAAATGTTTTAACAGCTAAAATAATGAGGAAGTGAACTACAGTGTGACTACTTCCTGAAAGTTCAAAATGACAGAATGACTCTGCAGCTCTTTCCGCATTCCATGGAGAGCTGTTAGTCAATTACTCATCTCTCCTAGAAAATACAACAAAATAAATAATTGAAATCTGACCACTAGCAGACATTGTTAGTGTAAAAACAAACAAGAGTTTTAAGTGCAATCATTCTGAAAATATGTTTCTCTCAACAGTGGGAGGACCTTTGTTTTACTTGTCAGAAAAAGCCCTAAAATGTATATTTTTTCATAATAAAAGTTTACTGCTCCTTTAAGTCAAAATATGATTTGAGCCCTATGTTTATCCAGCAGAGGCAGATTAAGTCTCCATAGGCCCAAGGCAAGGTACCAATCTGGCGCCCACTCGCTGTTGGTAGTGACTGTAGCAGCACTCATGCATCAATTGTAAAAGTAAATAATAAAGTTTAACTGATGCAAATCTCTAAGGGCCATATTCACAAAATTAATACATCAACTCTGCAATACACCATCTCCATCAAACGGAGAACATTTAAAATTCACCAAATTCTTGTTCAATTAATTGGGATTGTAAACCAGTGTATACGAGAGAGGTATCCATAACATTGATATGGTACAATTGGTTTAGCCTAGAATTATTCCCTTTTTCTTTTATGCATATGGTTCAGTGTATAAAAGCACATAATTAAATTAGACTTCCACAGACAAAAATTGTACTCAGAACTACACAGAAACAGCGTAACAACCCTGCAGTTGTATTTTTATAAATAAATTCTGGTTTCACTCAAGGCTCAAGGATGATCATATCTCCATTTGACTGCACAGGAACCAGTACTCCCTGAGTGTTTTTCATAAACATTCTGCATTACATACACAACATTAACAAAAATTCCAGGGTCCCACTTCCCCAGGATAATCACATTACAGCCAATACAACCCTTCTGACAATGACACATTAAAAGTCTTAGACCTATATGTAAAATAAGCATATTCTCAATACGTAAGTGATATATGACCAATAATTAAAGGGATGTAGTTTCATTTAAATATATGTACAAAAACTAAAAAACTAAAGGAAAATCCACTTTCATGATTAGGCAGGGAATGGAGATGTGATAAACAAATCCAAAACATATACATATGCATTACTATTTAGCATGATTTTTGCAATGTGCAATTTCTGTTTCATTTAAAACTCATTCACCCCCATCCTTGTATCTTGACTTAAGATTCCTCTTTAACATCCTAACGTTTTTACTTTTGCTGCGTAAATTGATGAGATCTTTCAGAAAGACATCAATCACTTGCATAGGTCAAAACAAACACAGTACCAGTGGAACCCTTATGGTTTGGGGTATGGGTCATGCTGTAATGGGCTACAGAATAATTATCCTTATTTGGCCCCATATTGGTGTATTCACTAGACAGGTAGTAAAAGAAGAAAATATTGAAATGGGGTCATGAAGAGCCCCCATATTAATCTTAAAAATGACCAAGAAAGGGGGACTGGGGCATTTTCCTCTGTTGTCCCTAATGGAGAGGAAGACAAAACATGGAACAGGTCCCCCTCCCACCCCACAGGTATAGAGTGTGTAAGTAAAAACACATACTTACCTGAATGCCATAGGTCCAGCAGAGTACGCAACGTATCCTTCGATGCAGGTACCTGAACAAATTAACCCTTTGAGTGCCAGAGTGGTACAAAACACATTGCTCTGCAATGCGTTTCGTTCCTCACTGGCACTCAAAGGGTTAAAAAAATATAATAAAAAAAAAAGCCCTAAAAACCCATCACCAAGATATTAATTTATTTATTCATGTATTTATTTAGAAAACGTTTTACCAGGAAGAATACATTGAGATTCCTCTCATTTTCAAGTATGTCCTGAGAGCTTTTTTAGTAAGTACTTTCTGTGTCGCTAGACATTAAAAGAAATCACCACACACAGTCCTGTCTGGGCCATTATTTAAATATTTTCCCATGCTCCCATTGGCCGGGTGGAGGGGTTATTGAACTTGCCCTTGAGTAACTTCACCTCCCACCCATTTACAGACAATTATTTAACCTCTTCCACTAGTCAACTGGTGACCAGCAGAAATAACCACTGTGTGAGACTCATTTTTTAACTAATTTGATCCCTTCTTCATTGCAGTGGAAGACAGTTTTTCAGTCTCTTTCACAATGAGGAGGAATTAAAGAGAATACACTTTATGTATAATGGCAAAGTGCACCAATTCTGGGGAAACCAAAGTGACCACATTCCTTCTCTGAGACTGCACAGAATCATTTGAACTCTGCAGCTTGTGTTTTCTTATGTGTCCCTGAGTTAAAGGGATATGTGGTCATTGGGATAAACATTACTCTTGATTTAAATGGAGTTTTTCATCCTTTGAATGCCATTGGATACCTCTCTAGCATTCAAAGGGTTCAAAGGCCGCATTTAACCCTTTGAGTGCCAGAGGGGTACGCAAAGCTTTTGCCCCCAGAATTGTTGCTATATTTCTCAATATAGACAAAAAAAAGTTTGATTCTGATACATATTGTTTTGGATTATTATCTTAAGTAAAAAATAAGTATGTGTGATGCTGTAGGATAATATTCATGGTGTTCAGAGGTTTACAAAAATCTACAGCATATTTTCTCTAACATCAATGGAAATATATATTGGAAAAAGCACGCACACCAATATTTTCATTTAAGTATACATCATAAGAAATGATGTGTCAATACACAGTAGGGTAGTGAATAGATTTAGTTTTTTCCTTTCAGGATTACTAAAATACAATATGCTGTTGCTTTTTACCATGTTACTGCACAGTCTCCTGCGGCCGAATTCAATATTTTCTGAAGAATGTGATTGAAGAAAAATGCCATTCAAGTCAATGCCAGATTTCATAGTGTGATTAGCGGCTTCAGACAATATCAGGTGCTTTATCTCTGCTGCCATTATGGCAGTCTAATAACAAGCAACATAACTAATCTCATCCCCTTATCTCCCCCCTGCTACGTGCACCAAACTTTATGTGGGAACTCTACATGTCAAGAAGTTACAGAGATTTTATTATTCTTCAAAAAAAAAAAGTTGATATGAGTATACATCGTTCAACTTTGTTGGAAATATATCTGAGTTTATTTAAAGTGGAACTTAACAGTTTTTTTAAATACCTTTTTATTAATGTAAATAAGTGACATGAAATTACATCAATGTGAATTGCATGTTTGTTCATGACATTATACTTTCAAAACATGTAAGAGTTTTGGCGCTCTTCATTTAGAAAACAAAGATAAAATGGACAAATTAAAAAAAAAAAAAAAAAAAAGGGCCTGGATTGAGGTTTTGCCAGTGAAAGGGCCTGGACTGAGGTTCTGCCAGTGCAAGGGCCTGGATTGAGATTCTGCCTGTGACTGCTGATGTTGCGGAGTCAGTCATATATCGCTGCTTGGGTTAAGGCGGCTTGTGGCCTGTCAATATAACTGCAAGGCTATGTCACTAATAGAAAAAAAAACAATAATGAAAATTGTAATACAACATATAAAACATATAAAACACAGAACATCTGTGTGCAGGGTGTTACAAATACCATGCTTTGAACATGGGCAAGCAGGTTAGCTCCCCTAACTTTTTACGATGAGCAGCTAGGCTTTGAAGATCTAGCAGCATGTTTTCCCCCCAGCCACCGAAGATGTTGCTGTGAGTTCCCTCGAGTCCATCCATTTAGTATATCTGAAGCTCTTATAGAATTCTCGTCTATCTGCTTTTTGGTAGGGTATTAATGAATGGCTTTCAGGACAAAAATCATTTTTCCCCAAATACCTCCCTACTATGCAGAGCTAAAATACAATGTAATTTAGTGTAATATAGCATTCTGTCTTTCCAAAATTTTACAGGAGGTGTGGTTTGAAGCCACGAGCCAGGATGCATTTAAGTGCAATCAGTGTCATAAAGTCAAGTAAGTTGTTTATTATAAAAGTGAGTGCGTGAGTCATATATTACCAGCAAAAAGAAAAGTGTGGAAAATGGTAATGGGCCTGCGATTTTGGAGGATATGAAGTTATGTACTTCATCCAAAAACGGGTTGGCAGTTATAGAACATGTGAAGTAAGCCTGTATGAGGTACAAAGCTTTTAGGGCATGTATGAATCTGGGCCATGCTTATTTGGAATGCTAATGCAGGAGTGACATATGTTCTGTGTAGGATGCAATATACAAGATTATGGAAGTATGAGGGTGGAACCTATCAGGGAAGCAGAGATCCCCTATGAGCTGTTGAGGACACTATATATCCAGTAAATTTTGAAGCAGAGACCACTGGTCTTTTTAAAAAGATCTTCCAAAGGGTTGGCAGTCAGTTGGAGATTGGGTCAGATAGTTTGTATGTTATGTTTGGCCTGGAAGTATAGGAAAATGGAACCAGAAGGGAGAGTTTACTTATCTGAACTAACACTTTTTAACAAAGGTGAGTCTGAAAGAGTTTTCAGACCCATGTATATATTATCCCTGTCTCATATAAAGTGTTATGAGCTGTTAACCAGAACCAGGTTTGGGTAGATATCAAGGAAGCAGTGCATCCAGCCCCAAAACTGCTCAAGCCCCACAGCTCATCTCCAATTCCATTGGTCTGTTGGGAAGATCAATCAGCCCTGCAACTTAGTAACATAGTAAATTAGGTTGAAAAAAGACCAGAGAAATTAGACTTATATAGGCTTTCCTGATGCCCAATAAGTTAATCTTTATCTGAACTTCCTATTTTATCTAATAATATAACCATTATGCTCCATCTAGAAAGAATTGTATCTAATCTTCTCTTAAATGCATTATATCTGTCATTACCACATCCTTGGGTAAGGAATTCCACAATTTAACAGACCTTTCTGTAAAAAACCTTTTCCTCTGCTGAAGTTGAAACCTTCTTTCCTTTAATCTCAAGGGGTGGCCTCTGGTTATTTTATCAGGCCTTGCAATGAAAAGCTCACCAGAGAGATCCTTGTATTGGCCTCTCATATACTTGTACATTATAATAAGATCTCCTCTTAGTCATCTTTTCTCTAGAGTAAACAAAACAAGTTTGTATAGACATTCCTCATACGTCAAGTCTTCCATTTTCTTAATAAATTATGTTGCTTTTTGCTGTATTCTCTCCAGTTCAAGAAAATCTTTTTTTCAGAATTGGTGCCCAAAACGGAGCTGCATATTCAAGGTGAGGTCTTACCAATGATTTGTGCAGTGGCAAAATTATGTTATCCATTCTTGCTTCAATATCAATTTTTATGCAAGACAGGACTTTGCTTTTACTACTGCCATTTGACACTGGTCACTGCTTCCAACTGTGTAGTGTACAAGGATTCCTAGATCTTTCTCTAGCAATGAGTCCCAGAAAATGATCCCATTAATTTCATAAGTAGAATTGGGATTTTTTTCCCATATGCATGACTTTACACTTTCCCGCATTAAACTTCATATTCCATTTGTTTGCCCAATCTGACATTTTATTTAAATCCCTCTGTAGAGAACAAACATTCTGTTCTGAATTTAATACCCTGCATAATTTAGTGTCATCTGCAAATACTGATATGTTGCTTTCTATATCTAATCTATATCCAGGTCATTTATAAATATGTTAAAAAGCAGTGAACCAAGTACTGAACCTTGAGGTACTCCACTCTCAACTTCAACTGTATTTCCATTTTCAACAACACACTGTTGACTATAATTCAGCCAGTTTTCTATCCAACTGCAAAGTTTATCCCTTAGTCCCAATTTACTTATTTTATACCAGCCTCCCGTGTGTCACTTTATCAAATTCCCTTGCAAAATGTAGATTTACTACATCTACAGCTTCACCATTATCTAGGATGCTACTTACTTCTTCATAGAAGCTCAAAAGATTAGTTTGGCATGATCTATTCCTCATAAAACCATGTTAATTCCTGCTAATAATCTTATTTTCTCTGTTGTCCAATACAGGTTACTGATAACTTTGGATAGGCGATCAGCCCCTTTAAGTAGGCAGGAACAATTCTAAGAAGTGACTGCTGGGTGGAGCCTACCATGGTTCCATGGTCAAGACACAAGGCAAGAGAACAGTTCTGCTATAGTTTTAGCTTTTTTATTATTTTTCTGTTAGATATGGGATACCACCATTAGGTGGATTACCATCACTGACAATTCCCATCACCCAAATGTGGATAGCTCAGTTTACCAGGTGCTTTTGTGGACCTAAGCCCTGGGGGGAAAATCTTGGCCTCAAGTTCTTTCCCCAGGAGTTGCCCACTGAGGCTTCTTCTTGATATATGGTAATCTGAAAACATAAGATCAGCTGAAAAGGTGAGCAACCCTTTGAGTGCTGTGGTCCACATGTCCCATGCTTCCCCTCTGCACAGGGGTCTGCTTGGAGTTCCTATTACATACTCATGCACTCATTAGGTTTATCTGTTGGGTGTTTAGAGCAAGTCTCTGTGGTAACCTAACCCTTTAGCTGCTGGTTGGAATACTTTACAGGGTTGTGAGCACTTTCTCTACTGGGTTCAGTGTTTATTCGGTCTCCTGTCTCATTCTAGTGGGTTTTTGGGCGTGTTTTACATTTTGTAATCACTTTGCTAAATTTATGTTCCGCTCCTTTAAGGCGCACGTTTACCACATAGACGCCATTGCTCCATTCACTCCTATGGGACTTTACAGTTTGGGACGTATCTCTGCAACTGCTCCACGTAGCGAGGTCAAAGTTGTCTCATGTTGTTGGTCTGCCCTTGCTCTGTTATCCGGTCAAATTTCTGGGCATGTTGGGGGGGCTCAGGGGGCTTCAGGCACTGATGGGGTATTTTATTAGTGAAACTACAATTCCCATGAGCACTTGGTTCATGCGCTCGTTTCTGATTGGCTCCTGCCACGGCAGTCATTTTGGGCCTTCTCTGAACGAGTATTCTATGCAGGGCTTGGACTCTCCTTCTCTCCTCGGCAGTTTAACCCTTCGCCTGCCAGGTAAGTCTATTTTAGCTTTTCTGGGGTTAATAATTTATCATATACACTGTTATTTTGGGTGTTTCTGATACTTTGACCATTTGACTCTTTGAGCATGTCTATTCCATTAGACCTTGGGGCTAAACCTAAGACTAAGGACACTGGGGCATCTGTGTCCCCAATTGCTTATTGTTCCTCATGTCACTCAGGGTTTCCTAGAGAATACTCAGGTCATGTTTTCCCAGCATGCGCTGCTGCTACTAAGTCCCCAAGCCTAAGCAGCAATGGAGGCCCAAGTCCTCCACTAAGCCCAAGGCTTCCAAACCTTCTTCTGCATGACTCACAGAATCTGGGTCCCCAACCGCAGGTTGGTGGCCGCTTGCGCCACTACCTCTTGGCTTGGGAAGCCTCTGTGGCAGACCTGAGGGTTTTGCAGGTGGTGGCTGTGGGGTACAGGATTCCCTTCACCTCCCTCTCTCCTGGACCTTTTCTTCTTGCTCTCCTCTGGGAGCAGAAAAGCGCAGCCTTTTTGAGGGAGCCATTCAGGCCCTTCTGGACAAGGCGGTCTTAGAACCAGTCCCTCCTCTGGAAAGGGTGTTGGGATTCTACTCCAACCTCTTTGTGGTTTCCAAGAAGGATGGCGGCTGTCGTCCCATTTAGGATTTGATGGACCCCAACTCCTTTGTGGTCAGGTCCCAGTATCTCCGGTAGTCACTGCACACTGTGATCGCTGCCATGTCCCCTGCGGAATTTCTGTCTTCTTTGGATCTTTAGGATGTATACTTGCACATTACCATTCATCCAGAGAGTCGGCAATATCTCCGTTATGCCTGTGTCCGAGGGTATTTCCAGTTCTCTGCCCTCCCCTTTGGCCTGACCACAGCTCCTCAAGTCTTCAACAGAGTCCTGGGAGCCTTGATTTCCGTCATCCATCGGGAAGGCATCAGAGTTACCCCATACATAGACAACCTCGTTCTGAAGGCATCTTCTCCAGAACAACTTCATCAGCAGGCGCAGGACTGTATTCAGGCTCTGTCCCATCATGGGTGAATCATCAATCTGGACAAGTCGGTCCTTGTTCCTTCCCAGTGGATGTTTTTTCTGGGCATCCTCTTCGACACTCAGAGAGGGATGGTGTTTCTTATGGACGAAGTGGCTCATCAGATAACAATGAAGGTCCAGACTATCCTGAAGCAGGATACAGTTCCTGACAAGAAGTTGTCATCCCTGGTGGGGAAGTTCATTTCCACTATAGAAGCAGTTCCGTTTGCCATGGCTCATACCAGGGAACTCCAGAGGTTTCTAATCCTGGCATGCAGGGGTCGACCGGATCTCCTGGAGAGGTCCCTATCTCTCCCTCTTCACGTGGAGCTGATTTTCTCGTGGTGGCTCAACCTGGACAATCTGCTGAAAGGCAGGCCTTTTATGGTACCATTCTGGACAACAGTGATGACAGATGCCAGCCTCTCCAGCTGGGGAGCGGTCCTAGGGCACTTGAATGCTCAGGGCCGGTGGTCCCCGGAAGAATCTCTCCTTCCCATCAATGTCTTGGAGCTTCGGACGATATTCCTTGCCCTGCACCACTGGACGTGCCAAATGGAGGATTGCCCTGTCAGGGTCCAGTCGGACAATGCCACAGCGGGAGCCTACATCAACAAACAAGGCGGCACAAGAAGTCTCGCAGCTTGGTTAGAGGTCAAGGCTATTTTGTCCTGGGCAGAGAAGCATGTCCCTGCCATTTCTGCAGTACATATTCTTGGCGAAGACAACATTCTGGCAGACTTCCTCAGTCGGCACACAGTGTACAGCAGAGAGTGGGAACTGCATCAAGAGGTGTTCGACCTCATTGTCCAGCTGTGGGGTCTTCCGTGCATCGACCTGATGGCAACAAGACACAACAGGAAGGTCCCGATGTTCTACTCTCACTGGGTGGATGTCACGGTTTTCAAGACACTCAGACCAGTAGGTGAAAATAAAATGCAATTTTATTAAGAACAAAATAAAGGCCAAAGATCGCCCCCTATAGGCAGCACTGCGTAGCAGCAAGAAGGCAATAGTGTGACCAATATACAAGTATAGCATAAAATAGCACAGGCAATTGGCAGATACCGAGTACAGTGATACAAGGGTTAACACAATAATCAGTCCGTCTCAGTTGTGATGTTTGGCACACCCAAGGTGATAAAGGCAGTAAGTGGTGGAGAGGACTCAACACCAAATGTTCATAATACTGAGAAAACTGTCCAGCAAAGAGGAACCTGCAACCTAGAACCTGCTGCACTTGAACAGTAGCCCCCACGGGCATATTAACGGAGCAAGTAGACTGCCAGAGCTTGAACCAATAGCCCCCACGGGCGTGACAACGAAGGCAACTGGAATGCAAGAGCTTGAGCCAATAGCCCCCATGGGCGTAACGGAAGCAACTGGATTGCAAGAGCTTGAACCGATAGCCCCCACGGGCGTAACGGAAGAAACTGGATTGCGAGAGCTTGAGCCAATAGCCCCCACGGGTGTAACGGAAGCAACTGGATAGCAAGAGCTTGAGCCAATAGCCCCCACGGGCGTAATGGAAGCAACTGAATTGCAAGAGCTTGAGCCAATAGCCCCCACGGGCGTAACAACAGAGACGTGCACAGTAGCAGCTAGAGCCGTGCACCTACCGGGCGCGGTAATGAACTTCACTCTACTGCAAGGAGAGAAATGGCTCAGCACCAAAGCAACACTCTGTACCAGACTAGAGGCTTAGAACCGGGACTCAGCTCTGCACGGGTTAATGGCTCGATAGTTGGGACACAGCTCTGCACGGGTTAACGGCTCGAGAGTTAGAACACAGCTCTGCAAGGTTAACGGCTCGATAGTTGGAACACAGCTCTGCAGAGAGCAGCTCAGTAGCAGGATCTCAGCTCAGCACAGGTTAACCACTGCAGCCGCTCAGGACAGTAGATGGAGGAAGTCAAAATGTCGCCTTGGCGACAGAGGAAGCTGGAACGTAGTCTGGGCAGAAGTAACTGGTGCAGGTCACGGAGCCGGAACGTCAACAAGCCGAGTCGGATCACGGAGCAGGTTCTCAGACAAGCCAGGTCAGGATACAAGCAGGAACGTCAGCCAGGCTGGGTCAAATCATGGAGCAGGTTCTCAGACAAGCCAGATCAGGAAACGAGCAGGAACGTCAGCCAGGCCGGGTCAAATCACGGAGCAGGAAAACAGGAACGTAGTCAGAGCAAGCCAAGTCGGTACACCGGAAATCAGGAACGCAGGACACAGCACAGCAAAACTGGCTCGGGAACACCACGAAAGGGCACCTGACTGGCCCAGTATAAAAAGGTCACCAGGGGCGGGCCAAACAGGCTCAACCAATCGGAGCGCAGCACAAGCGAGAGTGACATGAGGGGAGAAACTGCACCGTGATAGCGGACCCCCTGGCTCTGGCAGTGGATGCCTTGTTGATTCCGTGGAATTTTCCTCTGGCATACCTTTTTCCTCCCATTCCCCTGTTGCACAGGGTGATAAGGAAACTGAGACTGGAGCGCTGCCCAGTCATTCTGATTGATCCATACTGGCCTCAACAGGCTTGGGTTCCGGAGATTCTGGATCTCTCTGTGGTGGAACCTCTTCTGGATCTTCTTCTACAGGGTTACCTGTGGAAGGAGGATGTTCATTTTCCGGCTTTGATGGCATGGAGGTTGAATACTCAATTTTGAAGAAGAAGGGCTTTCCTTCTGGTGTGGCGGCTACTATGCTTAGTGCATGCAAGCCTGTTTGCTCTATAGCCTACCATCGAGTTTGGTCTACCTTTCTCTCTTGGTGTCCTGATAGGGACCTGTCTCTGGATTTTGATCTTCCTACGGTCTTTTCTTTCCTCCAGGATGGTGTGGATAAAGGTCTCAGTTTCAGCTCTCTTAAGGTGCATATTTCTGCCCTCTCTGTTTTCTTTCAGAAGCGTCTTGCTATTCTTCCTGATGTCAAGGTTTTCTTCCAAGGCGTTGCTCATACCCGTCCCATGTTTAAGACTCCCGCTCCTCAGTGGGACCTTAACTTGGATTCCCTTTGAGTCCTTAGCCACTATTCCTCTACGTCTGCTGACGTGGAAGATGGCCTTTCTCCTGGCGATCATGTCTGTTCGCCATGTTGTGGAGCTGCCAGCCCTATCTTGTAGGCCACCCTTTTTGGTGTTTCTCCCGAAGGTGGTGTCTGAGTTCCACATTAATCAGGAGATTGTTGTTCCCTCCTTCTGCCCTAACCCTACTTCTGACAAGGAGAAGGATCTTCACTCGTTGGATGTTGTGCGTTGTCTCAAGTCCTATGTGCAGCGCACTGAGCCCTTGCAGCAGTCTGACACTTTCATTCTTGAGGGTCCCAGGGCAGGGAAGCCTGCTTCCAAGGTAACCATTGCTTCTTGGATCAACTCTACTATTCATAAGGCTTACAAACTTAGGAAGAAGCCTGTTCCCTTTCAGGTTACAGCTCATTCTACAAAGTCTATTGGGGCATCTTGGGCCTACAAAAATAGGCCTGCTTATCAGTTGTGCAAGGCGGCTACTTCGTCTTCTGTGCATACCTTTTCCAAACACTATTGTGTGGACGTGCTGGCATTGGCTGATGCCAGTTTTGGGAGGAAGATCCTGGAGGCAGCCTTGCCTACCTAGGGTTTCCTTTGTCTTTTCAGTACTCTTTTACTTTTGAGTCATGTTGGATCTAGTTCACTGTGCTGTGTAACATTTCCTGGGGTCTGTTTTTACCCCTGTCCGGTGTCCGTTGACACTTTACTGTTATTGTTGAGCTATTCATGATCTGTTGGTTCACTGTTGATATGGTGACTTTGGGGGCCTGCACCTGGTCCTTGCCTTTCTTCATGACCTGGGAAATTTAATAGTTGGACATCCCAGTAACCTGTATTGGACGACAGAGAAAAGAGGATTTGTCTTACCTGTTAAATCCTTTTCTCTTAGCCCACAGAGGTTACTGGTCTCCCACCCCGTCAAGGGACCATGTTTGGCTCTCCTGTGGCAGAACGTGGGGGTCATGCTCACAGGAGTCTTCCTTTACCTTCTTACTACCTAGTCAATAGTTAGCTTTCAAATCTTACTGGATGGGGATTGGCTAGATGCAAGCTAAGGAGAGGAGTTAGGCTCCACCCAGCAGTCACTTCTCAGAATTGTTCCTGCCTACTTAAAGGGGTTGATCGCCTACCCAACGTTACCAGTAACCTGTATGGACTAAGAGAAAAGCATTTAACAGGTAAGACTAAAATCCTCTTTTCTGCAGCTTATGTAACGGTTTTATGGACACTCAGACACAGCAGGTTTAGATAAAACACAGTTTTATTGAAAAAACACAGAAAAAGAATAACCCTTGCGGGTCCAGTAATATATGTACACAATATAGTACTGACACAGGTCAGGTTACAGTAATCAATACCCACACGGGTCCAGTATATATATATATAACAGTAATAATATAATACTGACACAGGTCAGGTACAGCTCGTGTGATTCCCAAATGAGACAGCAGTGAAATGGTTGCTATTAGGCCAGGAGGACAGACAGGCCCTAATAGCACAAGGCACACAGGACACTCACTACAAAGAGAGTGACACAATAGCGACTAAGGCCACAGGAGTAAATGGAGGCCCAGGACAAGTGGTAGACTGCCGGAGCAGTAATGGAGGACTGAGACTGTAGGCACAGAGTAACGCCCAACTGAGACTGCAATGACTGTGACCCAATATATAATGGCACCAACCCCCAAGGGGTTAACGAACGCTCAGACCTGGAGTCGACTGCCAGATAGTGAGAACAGCCTGAGGCGCCCAGGAATAGACCAACCTCATCTTGTAGCAGTAGTAGGTCAAGCGTACCGTGGTGCAACCAGATAAATCTACCACACCGGGGTGTCGGATCACGAGACACAATAGGTGACCAGTTCACAGTAACAAGGCTGCCTGAGCAGCAATGAGGCAACAGAGGATCTGTCTGTAGACAGAGAGGACACCGGAGGACAGACCTTAGCCGGATACCGGATGAAGCAGTGAGCCAAATTTAAATTCTGACCATTTTTCCACAGTATTTTTGCCTTTATATAATGTATCCTAGTGCTCTTAACATTTGAAGTTAGATTTTATAAACTTAAGAGTTTTGGTTGAACCTGTACAGTTTTGCTTTGCCAAACTGATCTCAAATATAACCATGTTGTGATCACTGTTTCCCAAATCTTCACCTACATTAATATTGGATACCATGTCTATGTTATTTGTTATCACTAGGTCCAATACATTGTTATTTCTTGTCTGCAAACTTCCACCATTTGTGACATGTAGCTATCCCTAAGCATGCTCACAAACCTGCTTCCCTTACCATGTTTCCAGCTGATATCAGTATAGTTAAAGTCTCCCATAGCTATAGTATGCCCAAGATGCTCAGCTTTCCTCATTTGCAATAACAGTCGGGCTTCGACATTCTCATCAGTATGCCCCTAAATGGCTTGCTGAAGTCTGTGCCTCCTCCAGTACATACCACTTTTGCAGCTCCCTCTGTATTATTGGGCCATGTAAGGACCATGAAGAAGCTCATCCTTTGGTCTGCACCAAAAAAAGATAACTTTTGTTCTAAATACAGCTGGACCACCATGAGGCCTCCTCCTGTGCCAGCAAAGCTAGGCATGCACGAAGGGGCCTCAGTAAAGAGGAGGGTGACTGATGGAGAGAGGGAAGGAACTTGAAGAGAGTAATAGGAGGAAACAAATGAAAATAAGGCTGCAAAGACTAGATGAGGGGGGTGAAAGACACGAAGAGAAGGTGGCAAATGACTGGAGTCTAGAAAGGGGGGAGACTGGGGAGGGGAGTTAAACCACAGGAGAGAGGCTAAAAAGGCTGTATTAGAGGTATATGTGATTCATTGATTACAAGTGCACATGACTGGAGTGTTAGAGTATGTGTGGCTGAATAACTACTAGTAGAATGTGGAATAAGTCTAGGGATCCAGCCAGTGAACATTTGGTTGTCGGGGATATACGCAAGGAAAGGATTAACAGGAAACCCCCAAATATCGGTACACCTCACATAAATAAATAGAAATAGGAGGTTAAATTAATTTGAGATCTTTACACAAACATTAACACGTTACTTCACAGTACAAAATTGATTAAAAGAATAATTAAGCATATTTGTCCAAAAACATATATATAATTTATTTAAATTGAAATATAATATATTTATCATGGTAATCAGTGTGACTGGAATATAGGAATGCATTAAATGACTCAATGATATATCTTCTAATATGACTGAGTCATATACTAAGATTTATCTATAGAAATTGGCATATGGTATAAACTAACAGAGAAGATCACAAAGTAACATACTCAGCATATATGGGGTTAAACCTTTTATAGGTATATCTAGCGGTATAATATAGCAATATTTGAACACAGCATAGCAGGGTTTAATTGTTCCTTACACTTATTGATAATACAGTTGGCTGCAACCTGTATAAAACTATACTAATTTAGTTAGTTAGTTAGTTTAGTTGGGCACAATGTGGCCACATGTCTCATAACAGATCGTTATACCACATGCAAAATATTTCAAAATTAGAAACTTATCTGGAAGACAATATGTCCCAGATCAGACAAATAGAATTTAACTATTATCTATTGTTTTCAGTATTGTATACCTTCTGGATGAAATATACAATTTTGTATACCTTTTTGCAAATACATATTATAATTATTACAATATAGTCATAATCAATAAAATAATATATGTTTAGTAAGCAAAGCCAAAACTAATACATTACTATTAAAATGATAATGGCAACATCCTCTTTGCTACTCAATAGCTCTGCAAATTATACCAGAGACTATGGGTTATCACAGAAACTGTTACAACACCCAAGATGATGGCATTCCTTTGTTCTATTAAGACAATTACATATGGCAAAAATTTAGTAAAGTTGATACCTTTATTGTCTAACTAAACAGATTTAAAATGCAAGTTTCCAAGACTTCTTAGATCTCTTCCTCAGGCATGTTATACAGATAAATATGAAAACTTCTCTCTTAAATACAAGTGCACATTACATTGTTTATAATGGAAATCAGATAAAAACGTTAGTCCAGATACTGATTATTTGGTCAATGGCAGAGGATGTGATTTAAATTGCATTCTTCCTCTGAGGAGTTCAGGTATTTATGATACCAGAGGGACTGTCATAAAAGTTAATTCACAATGTTATAATGTGACAGAAACTTTCTGTCTCTATTCAGCCCATAGAGATACTATATGAAATTACAAGAGGATCCCACAAAAAATATACAAAACAACTCAACATGATCATAAAAGAACTGCCTTCCAACACTGGAGAACAGATAAGGCCCCTAATACCAGCAGATCCAAAAGCAGGCTCTTTGTACATGTTACCAAAAATACACAAAGAAGGAAACCCGGGAAGACCCATCATTTCAGGAATTGGCACACTGACAGAGAATATCTCTGGCTGGGTAGAAAATAACCTGAAACCTCAGGTAGAAAGAACACCCAGGTTCCTTCAAGACACCATGGATCTCTTGAACAAACTAGCAGACTTGGACCCCATTCCAGAGAGCTCCATCCTTGCCACTATGGATGTAGAATCCCTTTACACCAACATTCCACACACAAATGGCATAGCAGCATGCCAAGAATATCTGGAAAGAAATAACACAGCCACAGAACCAGTAACAAAACTCATACAGTTTATACTCACCCACAACTACTTCAGATTTGGACAGAACCACTACCATCAGAAAATGGGGAATAAAATTAGTACCCGAATGGCACTACAATATGCAAACTTGTTTATGGCAAAGTTAAAAGAGGACTTCCTGTCCACCTGCCAGACAAAATTCCTGGTCTGTCTCTGCTACATAGATGATATTCTTATCATCTGGACCACCACAAAAATTACAATGCATTCTACCCCAGTATCAATCTAACACTCAGTCACTCACGCACAAACATTAACTTCCTAGACAGGACTATCAGTATTCAGAACAACTCCATCCACACATCCCTGTACTGTAAGCCAACGGACAGAACAACCTACCTGAAAAACGATAGCTTTCACACATAACAAACAAAGAACTCCATCATATACAGCCAGGCCATCAGATACAATCGCATCTGTTCTGACCTGGCGGACGGTGACAAGCACCTCCAGAAACTCAGAGAAGACTTTATAAAACAGGGTTACAGTGCAAGGATTATTAACAGTCAGATACAGGAAGCTACTCACACACCAAGAAAAGATCTGTTGAGCTACAAAGAACAGCTACTTGTTGTCACTTACCACCCCCAGGTTGAAGCTCTGCGCAAAATATCAAGAGAATTTCAAGCAACCTTACATATAGATGGAAGACTTAAGAACATATTCCCACAGCCTCCCATACTCTCCTTCAGACAGCCTCCCAATTTAAAACAACTGATGGTAAGGAGTGCGCTGAACAAAAATACAAAAAATGGCACATTACCCTGCCTACAAAGTAGGTGTAAAACCTGTACACACATTTACACCACAGACAGGATACCCATACCAAACACCCAGTTACACCATAAGATCACCTGCAAATCATCCAATGTAATATACCTCATCATGTGTGCATATCACGGTTCCCATGCTACACTGTCAATCAGGGTTGTGCTATCTGTGCATTGGAGGATGCTGATTGGCCCGCCCAGGATGTGCCTTTATACTCTGGGCCTTGGGCACTTGTGATTTGCCCTTTCGTGGTGTTCCAGTATCTGCGCCTTGTTGCTGTGTTCCAGTTCTCCAGTGTACCGACCCGGCTTGTCTGACTCTTCTGTTGATCCTGCTCCAGTGTACCGACCCGGCTTGTCTGACTCTTCTATTGATCCTGCTCCAGTGTACCGACCCGGCTCGTCTGACTCTGCTGTTGATCCTGCTCCGTGTATGACCCGGCTCTGGCTGACGACCCTGCTCCATGATTGATCCGATTCTGACTGATGATCCTGCTCCGTGTACGACCCGGCTCCGGTAGACGACCTTGCTCCGTGACTGATCCTGTTCCTCGGCTGATGTTCCTGTTGTGCTCCGGTTACGGTTATCGTCTGTTCCAGTCTGCTGTTCCGGTGGACCTGCACGGCCCGGTCGCGTCCGCGACATTCTGATCACTTGGTGTCTCGCTATTCCTCTAGTTACTCTAGCTGAGATTAAGGTTGCTTTGCCATTCCTAGTACGTTGCGGTGTTCCGGTACAGAACCTGTTAACTCCTGCAGTGCTTCGTAGTCTCAGTCTTGTGCCTCAGTTCTTGCCAAGCATACACTTATCAGTTAAGAGCGACTCCTTCTGTACCTCTGAAATGCTTCACTACCTTCGGCAGAGCATTGTCGGTCCGGTGTTCGGTGTGCACCGTGACCGCGCCTGTGGGCATTGCTATCCGTTCGCTCTTGCTGGGAAAGTTCCGTACGGCATCCGAGGGGTGTCCTGGCTCCGGCCTACTGACGTACAGAGGTTACGCTATCCATCTGCACTATCCAGTGCTTGGCTCTCAGTGCTTGTGCATTCGATACCACTAATTGACATCCAAGAGGTGTCAGGGCACTATCCCTTGGGTACATGCAGAGTTAACTTCCAGTCTCAGTTAAGGGCGGCTCAGGTTCTTGTACTTCAGGTTGACAATAGCACTTCTTCATATCCCACGGTGGTGGTATTTACTCAGCTCTGGCACCTGTACCTTCCGTTTCTATTTGAGAGTGAATTCAGTACAGACACCTTGCTCCAGCTTTGTGATTCAAGAACTGTGTTCCAGAGACTGCTACTTAGTTCCAGCTTTGTGACTCAAGAACTATTACCCAGAGACTACTATATATCCTGGGCGTTGGCCAAACTAGGACTGAGTTCTCCTCCTGCACTTGTTAACCCTTTGGGGTCATTTACTAACTATCCATTGTCCAGTATTATTTGCTGTATTGCATTCACTCTGTTTGTGTTTGCTAGTTCTGCTATTCCTGTACTAGCCCCTAGGGGCATTGCATTACTCCTTGATTCAATAAACTGTGTTTTTACTTTACACCCTGGTCTGAGTGTCAGAAAACCGTTACAGTGCAAAATGTCCAACATCTCTTTATGTGGGGGAAACACAACAGCCATTACATAAGAGGTTTAATTCCCACAGATCCAGCATTAACAACAAAAAGACAGAGACACCAGTGGGAGAACATTTTTGCCAAAGTGTACACAGTGTCAAGGACATTAGACTGACTGTACTGATGGGACAATTTCGCACTCAGAGGGACAGAAAATTATGGGAGGTAAAATGAATGCTACAATTTGATTCTTTGACTTATCAGTTGAACAGAGACAGAAAGTCTCTGTCACATTATCACATTATGAAGTAACTTTTACGACAGTCCCTCTGGGATCATAAATACCTGAACTCCTCAGAGGAAGACAGCAATTTAAATCACATCCTCTACCATTGACTGATCAAATAATCAGTATCTGGACTAACGTTCTTATCTGATTTCCATTATAAACAATGTAATGTGTACTTGTATGTAAGAGAGAAGTTTTCATATTTATCTGTATAACATGCCTGAGGAAGAGACCTAAGAAGTCTTGAAAACTTGCATTTTAAATCTGTTTAGTTAGACAATAAAGGTATCAACTTTACAAAATTTTTACCTCCTGTATTTTTACGGTACCAACTCTTATCGACAATCACATTTCTAGTCCCATGCTATTATGCAATAAAACAACAATGAAACAAAGAATCCTTATGAACCATACACCAAGATGGAAAAAATTTCCAGATAGCAAAATAAGGGTTAATAATATAATTCTCCGGATCAAATTTAAGCGCAATTACCTTTTCAGAAACACAAAGACGTGTGGCTCTGTAGGTGTAATAATTAAAGCTTAAACTAATTTATAACCCTTATTGATCTAAAGTGTTATCAATCTATCTCATACTTATCTGGACAAATCAGGTAATTAATCTTGTTTAGGTCCCAAGAATAAGTTAAAGCAATCACAGCAAATTAAGAGTCATTATAAGAACTGTTGTGCCAAATATAGGGGATGAATAATAATTCTCAGGGCTATACAGAATTAATTATAAAGAAATCTTATAATTACCAGTCCTAGATCAGGGTGTGGTAGCTTTAGGTTTCATCAGCTTTGGCATACGTTGGTTACTTCATGGAACTCAAGACAAAGATAACTTTTCTGCTTCTTTGCCAAGTTTATAATACACAATCTCTTATCAGAAAGGCACAACCCATCCTTCACTGATAGGCTGAATTGTCAGCGATTTAGAATATGATGTCAAACTAATTTTCCAGACACTCTCTGATTGGTCAGTTAAAGATAACAATATCTTAAACTAAAACCCTATTAGCAATAATATTTTGTAACATGGGATGGTGCTCATATACCAGGAATTTGAATATATGATTATACAAGCCTAAGTGTTTGATGTCAAGATAACCAAGCTCTGAGTGCAACCATGACATTCCAGGAATTTGCACTCCCAAAATGTTCACATATGATAAGATATATGAGAACTTAGACAGCCTTACCTCCCCCCAGAGTTACAAGACTGGAGGTTGTCTGAGAGAGAGAAAAGTCTGCAAGGAAAATGCATTTGTCACAATAAATGTAATTTTAATATTTCAAACCCAACTCTCAGCAATGAGCCAATTGTCTCTTCTAACAACCAGGTTTAAAATAACCTACCAGCAGGCTAAATTTTAACCATTTGCTGTCCAGTATAGGGCATGCCTCTGACATGTGATTACCAGTGGAATGACCCTGGTATGTTAATACATGTGAGATTCTGAAACAGTATACAGTATAAAAGGATGCAGTAAATAGTCTGCTGCTTGCATCCAGTCACTACCTATCTATCCTTATTTATATAGATCTGTCGCCCATGTGAAAGAGCCATAATACTCTTCTAAAAACATTTCTTGAGCCTTTATCTTGCTAGATGATGTAAATAATAGAATAAACTGATCCTCCTTGTTAAGATAAGATATTTCTAGCTGGTCCTTCTCTATTGTGTTTTTAGGTTTTGTTTTTGTATGTCTGTGTCTCTTCATCACGTCCATATGTATAGTGCTGAATATGTTGGTGAGTAGTAGTAGCAATAATAATAATAAAAATAATAATAATAAATCATATACAGTAGTATGGGAAAATCTCTGCCATAGAAACATCAGTAGGCTGCTTCAAAGGATAGCAGAAATAAATAATATGGTTATCTACAATACGTTCTTCCAGGTAAGAAGGGGAAAACAAGAGTACAATAAATAAAAGATAATAAATAAAAGATAAAACATTTGCATTTCGAAAAGCCACTATTATTGGTAAAAAGATATCCTCAAGTTTGTGTATAGGAAGTACAGAAATCAGTCCAATGCATATGGCACTATACTCCAAGAATATACAGTAGATATATGTGTGGAAGTAATTGATGTGCTTGTTACCAGACAGTTCATGTTTCCAGGGAATTCATGTGTATGAAGGATAGCAAATCCTAACATATTACTTCTTATATAAACTGCATCACAAAATCAGAGCTCTATCTGATTACTTTCACAAGAAGAGCAATTCTGGAACAAACCATTTCACAACAGCAGACAAATATACCTTATCTTTCATTTAAAAGGGACCTTAGCCCCATGAATGTGTTGGAGATGTCTCAGCATTCAAGAGATTAAAAATCAATGAGAGATTTCAAATTGTTTATTTCTCCTTATGGTGCAGTTAGTGTGGTCCAGAACTGTCACAATTTTTTTCTATGTAACGCCCACATCGTCAGTCTATAAATGTGGGGAAAACGTCACATGCAGTCAGTGAAGCAAATTGTGATCATGTGAATGTTAACAGAACATAACTGGAGTATCTAGTTGTTCATGTAACTATTATTCTGTGCCAAGATGGTTGCACATTGTATAGAGGGAGAGTGACTGTAACGTAGGTAGACATCTATCCGGAACGCTCTTATTAAATAAGTTTTCTAGGTATTGATCTAGGCACACACACTACAGATGGAGGAAATAAATAATTTGATATTACCCTGTTTATCTCATTTAAAAGTTGGATCATGTTGAATATTAGTTTGCTTTTTATTATGTTATATTTTACATTCTGAGTAAAAATATTAATACTGTATATGTGAGTGGCACTTGTTATATGTATCTGTATAAGATCAATTGCCCCTGTTTTGGTTTCCTGAAGATGTCATGATGTCTGTGAATCATAGCAACAATAATCACACTTTATTCTGATGCACTTATCCCTTCTATTTTGATCAAATATCAAGTCGCTATTCTATCTGGTTGGACATTTCTCTAGCATTCAAGGGGTTAAATTCAAATGGAAATCAATTGGAATTTTTATTTGTCCCTATAGCACAGTTGTTTGCTCCAGAATCTTGCAGCTTTTATAAATAAGGTCCTTAGACCTGAATGCTGCTTAAATCCAAGGAAAAATACTTCAACATTATTGCATATTATTGTTAAATGGTGTGTACACCTGGTCCTTTTAAATTAATGAAAATAGCTTAAAATTTTGATTTTGTTTAATGCTCTGGAAATGCTGATGATTGCTAATTTGTTAACAATGAGCTGTAATAAATGAAAAGCAGGTGGACTTTTACACTGATATATAAGAAGGTGAGTAGTAAACAATTCTTTACCACATTAATTTACTTCCAGTTCAGAGAGATACACAACTTGGCATGTTTAGGCTTTTAATTCCTTGTTCCCTTGCACACTGGTAGCCATAAAATCACATGTATACTCCCTGGCCCCCAGACTTGTTCTGTTGCTTACTGGTAGCCACAAATCCCCATGTACACTGTCTGACCCCTTGTCACGGTTTTTTGATGAACACTCAGACCAGACTGGTAAGGTTAAAATGACTTTATTGAGATAAAGATCACACACTTAGTTAGGCCTATGGGCCCACACAAACAGAGCATAAATACATGCGGGTATATACAGTAATAGCAAGCCAGTAAAAGAGATGTATGTATGTATGAAAGATGACAATCTCTGGCAATGGAGGTTCTGGCTTGAACTGAACAGGTAGCAGGCAACACAGTCCGAGAACTGACCACAGGACCTTGATGGCAGATGGTCCAGAAGGAGATGACTGGCACAACCCAGACGCCTGGGGAGCATAGAACACAGAGGAGCGAGGCAATACTGACCCTGGCACCGGATGTCAATAGACCGAGACAACTCTCCTAAGCAAGCCCTAGAATGCTAGGGGTGGATCGTAATACAGTGTAATTATATATATATATATATATATATATATATATATATATATATATATATTAGCAATGTGGGACGGCGCTGCCCGTCAGGCTATATAGGGAATTAATGCACATACACGGATGCAAGACACACACACACGCATGCACTGAGATGCATAACGAGCGACACAGTCATATCCCAGGGTGTGAGTGAGTAGCATTCATTCATGTAGTTGAAATGCCTGTGGTAATTGCACATACTATGGTGGCAGGTGGATCATGCTGGCTCCCGGGGTGTGAGTGTGAGTGAGACTATGGTGGAAGGTGGATCGTGCTGTCTCCCAGGGTGTAAGTGAGTGTGAGTAAGTGTGAGTGATTGCGTGTGAGTGAGAGTGATTGTGTGTGGGTGATTGTGTGTGTGAGTGAACAGAAAAAAACAAAAGAGGGCGCCTGATGGTGCCTTTTATCCTTATTACAAACTCAATAGAGTATATTCAATTTGTTATATACTCACAAGTATGATGGCTGTGGGAAGACTTATATCCCTCCACAGCTAAACACGCCTACAGAGAGAAAACCCTGTCTCTGCTCAGGGAACTGGGTACTGGAACGATGAATATCACCACTTTGCTGCTTTCATATTTCAAAATACATAAGTTTATTAAAAAACCTCCAAATACAATAATTGGAGAATTATTAAAATTATAATAATTAAAATCTATAATTAACGAGCCAAAATAACGTTTCGTGATTCTAAGACCACTTCATCAGATTTAGCTCTAACTCAAACTCAATCATAAAAAAGCAACAATACATGTACCCATATTTAAACATTCTTTATCCTATCACCATTGAAAATTTATTTTCAAAATGATTGGTCAAGACGTTCCAATTAACCCCTGATTGGTTTTTCACATGACGACACGATTTCAACCCACCAATTCATAATTTGACATATACCTTAACTTTATCTCAAAAACGTTATGATCCGGAAGTTCAATATCATATAAAAATGTAACTTACTTGATGTACTAAAAACCGTTGTGACCCAAGTTCTTATTAACTCCTCTAAACGGAAGTGCCTGATGTCCACACATGTGCAGTGAACTCAAACCGAGCTCTACACGCATTCTAACACCAAGGCAACTTCAGTCTCTGTTTACCAATCCAAACAATGTTGTCTGGTATCCGGACATGTGCAATGAACCCAACTCGAGCCCAACACACATGCGCACCACATCCAACGTCCCATCATCCCACGTGTAATATCCGAACATGCGCAATGAACTCGTCTCGAGTCCAACACGCATGCGTATCGCACCTGACATCAAGAGACACCCTCATCTCACATTGCCATTCAAACAAACAATGAAAAAAACAAAAATATCGCCCCAAAGAGTGATAGCAACCCACTCACACACAACACCTCAAACATTCAACCCGTCACTCCCTCCAAAAACAACCACCCCCAACCCAACCATAAAGATACTCCAAATAGACACAATTATATATATATATAATTACATACTGCTCATTCACTACATAACCAACAACCACTCCACTCATATCAACACTATTATTCAATACACACAATAGAGTGATTTCTATTGGGTGACTGTTGATGTTGTGAGTTTGTATTCCAATATACCACATCAAGGGGGATTGGAAGCCACCAGGTTTTTCCTGATGGAGGATCCACTTATGCCCCTCGCTCAGGTTGAGTTTATTGTTCGGGCCATTAACTTCACCCTTTCACACAACTATTTTGAATTTAACAACCAGATATACCTTCAAGTGAAGGGCAATGTGATGGGCACCAAGTTCGTGCCAAGTTATGCTAATCTTTTTATGGGTTATTTGGAACATTTTAAGATTTATCAGAATTGTCCCTTTGGCGCGAACTTGGTGCTTTATCGCAGATATATAGATGACATTTTGGTTGTGTGGAAGGGTGAAAAAGATGGCATCGAGCAATTTGTTACTTATATGAATGATAATCCATGGAATATGGAGTTCACCAGTACTGTGGAATCCAATGTGGTGCAGTTTCTTGATTTGGAACTTAGGGGTGAACCATCACAACTAGTTTGTACACGTACACACTTCAAAACAGTTGATTCCAATAGTTTTTTGGATTTTCAGAGTTGTCATTACAAACATTGGCTTAGAAATATACCTTATAGTCAATTCCGACGTATTAGAAGAAACTGCACCACATTGGAGGATTATGATATACAATCAGATATATTGAAGAAGAGATTTCTTGAGAAGAACTATCCTCAAAAATTGGTGGAAGACTCATTTTTAAAGGCTAAAAATTATAAATCTAGACCAAATGAGGTAAAAAACCAAAATATACATACAGTTTTTCCAAATTTCGTCACCAATTATAATTCTCAGGCGAAAGAGATAAGAAATATAATGTCAAGACATTGGAGTATTTTGAGGAATGACGTCCTTTTGAAGGACATAGTCCCCAAAAATCCAAGGGTCACTTTTAGGAGGTCCAAAACTTTAAAAAACATATTGGCGCCAAGTAGATTCAAAACTGAAGTTGGGGTTAATAACACAATGAGAAGATATGTAAATGTTTCAAACGAGGAAAATTCACATTCAATAATAACAGGGGCATATAAATGTTTGTCCAACCGTTGTTTAACATGTCCCTTTATTATTAATAAAGCCAAAAGTTTTGGTTCAGTCATTACCGGAGAAAATTTTGATATTACTACATTTATGACGTGTGCTTCACGTTATGTAGTATATCTTTTGACCTGTGAGTGTAATCTGCAATATGTCGGGCGCACTACACAATGTTTAAGAACAAAATTTGGACAACACAGATGCAACATTAAGAACAAATTTCTGTTGCATAGTGTTTCCCGACATTTTGCAGAAAAGCATAATGGTGATCCGAAATGTTTGAAAGTTGTTCCCATAGAATGGGTTAGTCCTTCTGCTAAACCAAATAGACTTAAGAGACTCATTATGCGTGAGTCTTATTGGATTTATAGACTAGATACGTTGAGTCCTAGAGGCCTAAATGAAAATATAGAAATGTCTTGGTGATCTGGAATATAAATAAAAAGTTGTTTTTTGGGGGGGGGGTTTATATAAATAAATAATATACTATGGTTAGATTATGGGATGTAGTTTATTATAATTTTGAAGACAGTGTAAAATAACACATTAAACAGAGCAGTTGACAAAATGAAATAGTTTAAGGATTATTAGGGTGGCTTTACATTTGAGAATAGTGAGGAATGATTATGAAATTTTAAACACTTATGTTTACACTTAATATAAATAATAGCGATAAGTTTGATCACTTTGGATAATTCAAACATAGAGATAGGGTCACATGAAGAACAAGGAATCAGATTTATAAAAATAGAGGGGGTGAATAACACATAAAGTGTATATTTATTTACACATTTGATTTGTTAAATAGGTTCAGAGTGGATTGAATTGTGTGTATTGAATAATAGTGTTGATATGAGTGGAGTGGTTGTTGGTTATGTAGTGAATGAGCAGTATGTAATTATATATATATAATTGTGTCTATTTGGAGTATCTTTATGTTTGGGTTGGGGGTGGTTGTTTTTGGAGGGAGTGACAGGGGTTGAATGTTTGAGGTGTTGTGTGTGAGTGGGTTGCTATCGCTCTTTGGGGAGATATTTTTGTTTTTTTCATTGTTTGTTTGAATGGCAATGTGAGATGAGGGTGTCTCTCGATGTCAGGTGCGATACGCATGCGTGTTGGACTCGAGACGAGTTCATTGCGCATGTTCGGATGTCAAGTTTTTTAGTTTGGACCATTGACAGGGATTTGGGTCATGTGATATTTACATGCGTATAGAGCTCGAGTTGAGTTCACTGCGTATGTTCGGATATTACACGTGGGATGATGGGACGTTGGATGTGGTGCGCATGTGTGTTGGGCTCGAGTCGGGTTCATTGCGCATGTCCGGATACCAGACAACATTGTTTGGATTGGTAAACAGAGACTGAAGTTGCCTTGGTGTTAGAATGCGTGTAGAGCTCGGTTTGAGTTCACTGCGCATGTGTGGACATCAGGCACTTCCGTTTAGAGGAGTTAATAAGAACTTGGGTCACAACGGTTTTTAGTACATCAAGTAAGTTACATTTTTATATGATATTGAACTTCCGGATCATAACGTTTTTGAGATAAAGTTAAGGTATATGTCAAATTATGAATTGGTGGGTTGAAATCGTGTCGTCATGTGAAAAACCAATCAGGGATTAATTGGAACGTCTTGACCAATCATTTTGAAAATAAATTTTCAGTGGTGATAGGATAAAGAATGTTTAAATATGGGTACATGTATTGTTGCTTTTTTATGATTGAGTTTGACTTAGAGCTAAATCTGATGAAGTGGTCTTAGAATCACGAAACTTTATTTTGGCTCGTTAATTATAGATTTTAATTATTATAATTTTAATAATTCTCCAATTATTGTATTTGGAGGTTTTTTAATAAACTTATGTATTTTGAAATATGAAAGCAGCAAAGTGGTGATATTCATCGTTCCAGTACCCAGTTCCCTGAGCAGAGACAGGGTTTTCTCTCTGTAGGCGTGTTTAGCTGTGGAGGGATATAAGTCTTCCCACAGCCATCATACTTGTGAGTATATAACAAATTGAATATACTCTATTGAGTTTGTAATAAAGATAAAAGGCACCATCAGACGCCCTCTTTTGTTTTTTTCTGTTTACATGTGCTACATGCTCTTGGAGTGGTTTTGAGGAGCAGCCTGGTGGTGAATGATTATATTGCTGTATAGGGGACGGCATGTGAAAATATCCCCCAAGTGTATGTGTCAACTGACATCTATTTGTTGAGTTGACCAATCTATATTGTGAGTACAATTTAAAAAGGGAAAGTGTGGGTTGATTCCAGAAGTTTTTGCACTAGGAGTGCCTTCTGTTTTTTGCCTTTTCTTTGTGTGTGTGAGTGTATGTGAGAGTGTGTGTGTGAGAGAGTGTGAGTGTTTGTGAGTGAGTGTGTGAGAGAGTGTGTGAGTGATTGAGTGTGTTTGAGAGTGTGAGTGTGTGAGTGAGTGATTGATTGAGAGTGTGTGTGAGTGTGTGATTGAGTGTGTGAGAGTGAGTGAGAGTGTGTGTGAGTGTGTGATTGAGTGTGTGTGAGTGAGAGTGTGAGTGATTGAGTGTGTGTGTGATTTAATGTGTGATTGAGCGTGTGTGATTGAGTGAGTGTGTGAGTGAGAGTGAGTGTGTGTGAGTGTGTTGTGAGTGAGTGTGTGTGTTTGTGTCTGATGTGTTTGTGTCTGTGGTGTAGGAGTGAGTGGCAGCCATTTTGTTTTTTCAGTCACTTGGATTAGTGGTGGGCGGGCTGGATAGTGGTGGCAGGCCAACTCCCTGCATCATTTAATTCACTCCCCCATTGAATCACCCAATGAGAGCAGTAACTCTTCCTGAGGTAACACAGGAATATAACACACGGTGGCTCTTCAGTTGAGGCAACGTAGCAATATGCTGAGGGAACAAATGGAAAGTGGTGTTTGAGGCTTGCCCACTGTAACATACAGTAAAGCATCTCTCTCCCTTTAAGAGGAAAGGGCGGGAATCAAGAAGCAGGACAGTTGAAAACATACAGTTAGTGAGGTTGACTGAAGAGATGAAAAGAGTTAAATAAAAGAGTTGCTATTAAGTTTATCCCTGAGTTTGTATTTTATGGGAACATTACACCCTCGTACTGAAACAGAGTGTATGGAGGGTTACAGTTATCTGTGGGAGGTGAAACAGTGTGTTTGTGGGTTCATGATCCTGAGTGAGTGTTAAGCTTTTTTTAAGGACTCTCAGACCAATAAGTGAAAATAAAACACACTTTATTAAAGTGAATAATGCACAAGTACGCCCTCTAGAGGCGGTAGGTAATACACAGATAAAGTAAACTGAGATATTACAAGGGTAATAGCACAATGGACATAAATGCAAAACAGTATGCACTAAGATGATATTGACCCCCAAGGGGTTAATGTCCAAATAACAGTCAGTCTCAGATGTGGAGGATTGACACGCCGTGGATGTTAAAAAGGCTGTGCTGTATAGACAATGTTCATCAAGTGCTGAGGGTCGAGCTGCCTTGCCAAGGTGTTTGATAGTAAGCAGAATGGGAAACAACTTAGCCCCCACGGGCGTAGTTACAGGAACTGCTTTTGTTTGTGCAAGTGCAAATAGCCCCTCCGGGCGTAACGGAAACCGGCCACCAATGCAAGAGCTAACAGCCTCCTCAGGTGTAATCGAATGCAGTAATAATAGAGCCAGAGCCACTAGCCCCCTCGGGCGCAGTTCCGGATCAGCCAACACTGAAGCCTTTCTGCCAACACTCTGTGACAATGATATTGTCAGTAACCAATACCGGAGAGCCTTAGGCGCCCAAACGGCCCAAACTATGTGAACACTCTGCAAAGGTAGACTAGAGTTGCCGACGGAGAGCGGCCAACTCAGCAGCAGTATCACGGGTAACGAGGCTCGTACAGGAGATAGAGAGAGTGAATTCGAGGCAGCACTGCAAGAGTTAAAATGCACGTTTACTCGAGGCTTGAGCGCTACTGCAAGGCTCTGCACGGAGAGGAAGGCCCACAGAATACACACAGCTCTGCACTAGTAACGAGGCACAGCACTAATCGAGGGAAGCACCAGGCAAGGCAGTCGCACTGATACGGGCAGCAGAGACTGGAAATGTCGCGGCGGCGACAACTGGAACGCAGGTCACTGGAACAAGCTGAAAGTCGATCTCGGAGCAGGAAGGCAGCCGGGCCGGGTCGGAGCATGTAGGAGGCAGTCATACAAGCCGGGTCATACACAAGCAGGAACGTCAGTCTAGCCGGGTCAGGATCCAAGGGTGGTACGCAGACGAGCCGGGTCATACACAAGCAGGTACACTGGAGAATGGTCAGGACAAGCCGAATCGGTACACAGGAACTCCGAATACAGGAACACAGCAACAGCACTACTGGCTCAGGAACACCACGAAAGGGCATCTGACATAAGTGATAGCCAGGTATAAAAAGGTCATCAGGAGGCGGGTCAAACTCAGTCAGCAAATCAGTGACATCCACAACTGAGAGTGACAGGAATCACAGGCACTGTGATAGTGAGAGGTTATTGCTATCCCCTACTTCAGGAGCGAGTGGCAGCTATAGTTTTTTTGTCAGTTAGGTAGTGGTGGGCGGGCTGGAGGGGGCAGGCCAACTCCCTGTATGATAATCATGCCCGCATTGAATCACCCAATGGGAGCAGTAACTTCCCACTGAATCACCCAATGGGAGTTGTGTCTCCTAATGAGACATAAATTATGTAATAAGGCATTCTGTTCAATGTGTGTGTGTTTTCTGAGGAGACATAAATTATGCAGTGAGGCTTATTCTTTTATATATATAGATGTAGGCAACCAGTGTCCCCTCTTACTGAGGATGGTAACAACGCAACGCTGGCTCTTGAGCCCAAGGCTACTGCAGAGTGGAATATGCACAATCCTACCTGGACTGTCCAGGCATGCAAAGGGTCAATAGGTAACGCCCTGTGATATACTGCAACTCCCAAAGGGAGTGAGCCCAGTGCTGTAAGGGAGGTAGACACAGAGAGATCAGAGTAACACAGTCAGTGCTATGAAAACTGTACCGGTACTTCGTGTGTGCACACCGCCAATGGCGGTAAGTAGAGTAGCTACAGCACGAATGCTTAGCTAACGGTTGACAGAGTAATAGCACCACGAGGCGCAACCGACTAACGTAACGGCAAGCCACAGCAAGTCTAGCTGGAGCAACGGAGGCAACCAGGCGGTAGGCTAGATATGGATGGCAACAGAGTGTCATTACGCTAGACACGGATGGTAATGGAATAGACGTGCAGCCAGGTATGGTCAGTAACGGAGTGGGTTCACAGCCAGATACGATCAGCAACAGAGCGGGTTCTCAGCCAGATATAGTCAGCAATGGAGCGGGTTCTCAGCCAGATACAGTCAGTAACGGAAGCGGGTCCTTAGCCAGATACGGTCAGCAACGGAGCGGGTTCTCAGCCAGAAACAGTCAGTAAAGGAAGCGGGTCCTCAGCCAGATACGGTCAGCAACGGAGTGGGTTCTCAGCCAGAAACAGTCAGTAACAGAAGCGGGTCCTCAGCCAGATACGGCCAGCAACAGAGCGGGTTCTCAGCCAGATACAGTCAGCAACGGAGCAACAGAAGTACAGCAAACTCAGGAATGTCGTCAGGCAGGCCAGGTCATACACGATCAGCAATAACGGAACAAGAGTCAGGAACTAGTACATCACGAAAGGGCATCATAGTATAGACATGACGGAGGTTATGAAGGCTATCACTGGGCAGCGACAAGATTCTGGCCAATCAGAAATGAGATATGGAAATAGAAAAATCAGAATGTCGCTGTCTGCAGCCAGGAGCACAGGCACTGTGATACCCCTCCCCCAGCCTTGTTCCCTTGCCTGCTTGTAGCCACAAATCCCAATGGACACTGCTTGGGCAAGGGAAAAAGGCTGGGGGGCGTCAGTCAGTGTATGGGCTGCTAACACACAATGCATTCACTCACATCTGTCTAAACAACATCAATGTTATTAGTCTCTTCAAAACACCTTTGAGTGCCAGAGGGGTATCCAACAGATGTGACTGTGAACAGTGTGGGACAGAAATTTTACCTTGTTAGCAGTGGCACCTGTAATGCGCTGACAGGAAGCTGCAGCTGCTTCTCTATGATCGGAGGCAGTAGTGAGGCAAAGCGGATGAAGGCTACAAACGTTGTCTATGACGTTGCACCCCTACCAAAAAGTCACTTGTTAAAATACTTAGTCAGTCTTACACATAGCAAACAGTTCTCAGAGCTACAGCTTCTTCAGTGGCGTCTTCAGCCCAACACCTCCACAATCAAGTATACACAAAAGAAAAAAATGGAACAGCACAAGCACGATCTGAGAGCAGCACCTGTGTATTAAAATTTCCTCACTGCCATATAATATATATACTCACAAGATAGATTCTTGTGATAAAACCTCAAAAAGAAGATTAATCTGTCCTAGCACGCCAAGGAAGGAAATTCAGGCAGCGAGTTCCAAGACACTTTTTTTCATTGGTATAACAAAAAAAAAAAAAAGAATAACCCATATCAATCGTCTCTCTGTGAGCTCCACACTGAATGCTGTTTCGATAGAACCAGACTCAATGAAGTATTCTGTTAGGTTATATAGTTATTCTTTATTTAATTCTCTACGCTTTTCCTGGGACTGTTGCCCCCTTATTAAGGAGAATATATACTTTAAATATCCAAAAATTACATTTATATAAGTTTAAAAAGACTTACCCCCTGGCTGGTCTTGATTAGATGTGTCACGCCATGTGTCCCCATGGCGCCCGTCATTGAGCCAGAAGGAGGCCTGGAAAGCAGCACGTGATCACTCTGGCTCATCCAGGAGTTACCATGGTTACCTCTACAGATAAACATGATATATATATTACATCAGATACCTACCCAGAGGTCTCCATATAGTTAAAAAAATGGCATACAAACACACACATATATATACATATATATATATATATATACATACATATACATATATATATATATAAATGTAGTGGGATAATAGTGACTAGTAATTGTTTTTAAAGGACATCTTAATCTATCTAAAATGATACATAACTCATACTTCTGCACATTTATGAAAACAAAATAGTTGAAAAGATGCAAAAAAAATACAAAAATACAAAAAAATACAAAAAAAGGAGAGGACTTGTCAAAAAAGTTACTCACCTCCAGTTCTTCATTGATCCCCTTTGGTGACAACATATCTAAGTGAAAGATACAGAATGCCTCTCGTTTGCATACAGCTTGCTTATAGAGTTTGTTCCACTCCCAATATTTTAACGTTTTTTAGACACCCCAGAACACAACTATTAAAATGTCTAGGGACACAAGACATTTTTTTAATTAAGTTTCGATGTTCCCTGGATCTTTCACGGAGGACCTAGTTGTTCGGCCTACATATTGGACACCACATTAAGGGCTCAATCCAAATGTTGGAGTTAAAACCAACGTGAAGAAAAAAACTGCCTTCGCGAGTTAAGAAAGACCGGGTAACGTGAGATTCTTCCTTACCCAGAAGGGCTAATGAGCAATGACCAACAAAATACACGTTAATCTTAAACCTGCGTCGCATAGAAAATCTTACCTAAAAACACACAATAAAAATGTTACCTAGCACCACAGCCAATCACAGCACTCCATAGTAGAAAGTTCAGTCAGTAAATCCAAAACCACTGTCTCAGTTCTGAACAGCTTTCTCTGTGCTTTTCCCTACCCAGCCAGTAGGGGAACACAGAGATGGCTTTCAGCACCATGGACAGCTTTGAATGCCATAGGGATGTGCACTGCTCACCCCAGTGGCATTCAAAGGGTTACAATAAAGAAAACTAGTACACCAAGCACTACACAGTGCCACCCTTCGACATTACTCCCCTTAGCATGTCACATATATTGCATAAATGCTCCATGCTAACTCCATCCACATCCACCTCAAGGACTTCCATGTAGTGGACAAATCTCTGATATTCAAGACTTAACTCTTTGAGTACCAGAGAGGTAGGAAAGCATTGCTTAGCATGTTTCCTACCCCTCTGGTACCCAAAGGGTTAATAGGCAAGGTATGGACTACATACCTTGCCTATATATATATATGTATGTGTGTGTATGTGTGTGTTTTACACATTTTATTATTAAAAGACTTTAATTAAACATATATTTCCTTAGATTCATTCATTTCTATTGCCATACCTCCTGTGTCCCATTGCTATTAGTACTTTTGCTCCACTCTCCTTCAAACGGAGAGTGGAGCAAAAGTACTAATAGCAATGGGACACAGTAAGTAGAAGGGACGAAGTTGTAAAATGTGCGTTGCCAGGCAGGGGACAATGCCGATGAGTGAGGAGGGGAGAGAGCTTGCCACCCGCTTCCTCCAATGTCTCTCTCCACTCCACCTGCTTCCTCCAATGCCTCTGTCCTCTTTATTGTCCCCAGCCATCGGATGTCAATGAAAGTATATGAGGGGAGCGCTGCGGAGGGCTGATTCCTTCAATAGTTTCTTTGTTAGATTCATTCATTCATAATGTCCTACTTACTGTCTCCCATTGCTATTAGTACTTTTGCTCCACTCTCCGTTTGAAGGAGAGTGGAGCAAAAGTACTAATAGCAATGGGAAACAGGAGGTAGGGCATTAGAAATGAATGAATCTAAGTAAACATATGTTTAATTAAAGTCTTTTAATAATAAAATGTGTAAAACACACACACACACACATATATACAGGCAAGGTATGTAGTCCATACCTTGCCTATTAACCCTTTGGGTACCAGAGGGGTAGGAAACATGCTAAGCAATGCTGTCCTACCTCTCTGGTACTCAAAGAGTTAAGTGTTGAATATCAGAGATTTGTCCACTACATGGAAGTCCCTGAGGTGGATGTGGATGGAGTTAGTATGTTGCATATATGCAACATATGTGACATACTAAGGGGGGTAATGTCGAAGGGGGGCATTGTGTAGTGCTTGGTGTACTAGTTTTCTTTATTGTAACCCTGTGAATGCCAGGGGTGAGCAGTGCACATCCCTATGGCATTCAAAGCTGTCCATGGTGCTGAAAGCCATCTCTGTGTTCCCCTACTGGCTGGGTAGGGAAAAGCACAGAGAATGTTCAGAACTGGCGGCGGTCGTTTTCTACTCTGACTTGTGTGATGTTCTACAAAAAAAAATAGGCGTTAGATTTCTGGAGTGAAATGTTGCAATTTAACTCGCGTTAGCCCTAACTCCAACATTTGAATGGCTCTTGGCTTCGCTTGTACATTATCCTCTATGGGTGAGATTTTGATGTTTTAGAGACGGGTGATGTGTGTTTCAGAACTGCCGTTATTTCTTACTAGTGGGAACATTTACATTGCTTACTTGATGTACAAAACCACCGTCGACAGTTTTTTCTGCCGACGCCAACATATGGATCGAGCCCTAAGTCTGGTTCTATCGAAACGGCATACAGTGTGGAGCTCACAGAGAGACAATTTTTATGGGTTATTCTTTTTTTAGATCCGTTTCACCGGAATGATACCAACAAATAAAGGTGTCTGGGATCCTGATGGCTGAATTTCCTTCCTTGGCATGCTGGAACAGATCAGTCTTCTTTTTGAGGTTTTATCACAAGAATCTATCTTGTGAGTATATAAAGTGGATGAAGGATCTATGTTTACAACTAAAAAAAAAGCCCTATTTAAATCAATGGGAATTTTTATTTGTCCCCTATGGTGCAGTTGGATTGCCCTTTAATTACTCCTCTTTTCTTTTGCCCAAATGGCCTATAGAGGCTGATGTGCTAAGGATAACTGGAACAATTCTGGGGCAGACAAACTATGTCATAGGGAAGAAAAATTCTCAAAAGCCTCATTGACTTAACACTATGAATGAGAGAGGGGTGTGCAATGCATTGGATACCACTCTGGTAAAGCAAAGGGTTAAAAGTTAAACCCTCTGAATACTAGTGAGCTTTCTAGTGCACTGGTTAAAGAGCACTGGGGCCCACGGCAAAAAGAAGCCCAGTCAGCTGCTGTATACTAGGACTGTCATCAAGCATTCCGCCTCTCTGCTTATCAATTACAGTTGTATACAGAGAGCCACCCATGGTTTCTTCAGCATTAAACAACTACTGTATAGAGGATAGACCATGTGCTTCTCAGTCATATGGCAAGTCAGTTTCTGGCCAGCCAAGTGAGAAATGGAGAAACATATGGGCCATTACTAGGCAGTGCAATAGGGAAACAGATGTATGGGCTCCCTGTTCTGTAAACGGAGTAGCAGCTGAACACATGGGCTGGCTCTATGCACATTACAGTGAAGAATCCAAGGATTGGCAAGGTGCAGATAAAGGAATGAGAGGTAGTGGAAGATGACAGAGAGACAGGATGGCAAAAGAGGAAAAGGTTTGACGAAATACAGTGATAGTTAGAAACCACCCACCCCACAAACCTCCTATACCAGACATGGGCAACTTGAGGCTCACCAGCTGTTTTTGGGCTATTAACCCACAGTAAGCGTGAGTGCTTCCTAGAAATCTACATCATATATATATATATATATATATATATATATATATATATATATATGATGCAGTCACTTTAAGCCGAAACTACAGAGTACTTAAAGGGGATCTATCACCCCCTATAAATGTTTGTTCTCTGCTCCCCTCCCTCTATCCAGCCTCCTCCTATGATGGAGGCTCTCTGCATGTAAGCTGGCACGCTCTCATTGGCCAGAGACCACTCCAACTTAGATGCAGAAAGCCTCCGTCATCAGAGGAGGCTGGATAGAGGGAGAGGAGCAGAGAGTGACAGACTGGGGTACAGAGCTGGTAACCGCAGTCTGTCCAGAAGGAAGCCACAGGGTGATCGCTAGGTGTTTAATTTGGGCAAAATAACAAGTTTAAAAAAAAAAAAAAGAAAATAGTTTTCAATCTAATCGCTATATACCCTAACGTTTTAGACAAACATGTAGAGGGGTGATAGATCCCCTTTAAGTACCCTGTAGTTGATGCTTAAAGGGATAGTAATACTTCCTTTTATCTTTATTTTATTTTGTAGGCATTAAAAAAACACGAAGAACGAAATAAGTCTTATCTCTCAAACCTTTATGGTTTGAGAGATATTCACAAGCAGTTTCCCCTCCCGCCCCTTTTACCTAGTGTAAGCCATCTCTTCTCAGATGTGGAATCCAGTCCATAGACCAGACAGATAACAGAAGGGGACAATCTTCTTCCTATGAGAACAATGAAAGCCCTGCCCCTCTTGACAAGTTTTTCAGGTTTTTCCCTTATCTTAATTGAAGATTGTCCCTCTCTGCAGTCTACCTGGGCACCTCCCTTCTGACTGGCTGAACAGTGTTACATCAGTAAAAGGGGCGGGAGGGGGATACTTTGTCATTAAATTGCTCTTGAAATACAACTCTGACAGAATTGAAATAACACTCTCCAAAGTCCAAATACTATGATGATTAAATAGAGCTGTTTGTATTAAGAAACATTACAATCCCATTAAAGTGACCACATCAGCATGTCAATGGAACCAGTACAATACTGTAGTGGGTGTTTTTTATAAGTACCACACATTAAAATGACTTTACAGTCAAATTATCCATGCTGGTAAAATATGGTCCTGATGGTATACATCCCAGGGTACTTATGCAAACTCAAGTGCCGCAACATTGGAATAAAGCCAATGAGATGCCTTTATTTAAGAACTGAGCTAAAACAGAACCTGGGAATTACAGACCTGTGAGTTTGACCGCAGAAGTGGGAAAACTACTTGAAGGGATTATATTCAGAATTTAATAGCAAAAATAAATAAATAAATAAATAAAATATTTAACAACAATCAACATGTTTCTATGAGGAACAGATCTTGCCAAACTAATCTTTTGAGCTTCTATGAAGAAGTAAGTAGAAGCCTATATAATGGTAAAGCAGTAGATGTAGTATATTTAGATTTTGCAAAGGCATTTGATACAGAGCCACAATGTCATATAAAGTAAGGAAATTGGATCTGGGGATGACTATTGTAACTGATTAGAAAATTGGCTGAAGACTATTTAAGTGACAATTATTAATATAGAAAGATCTGGGAGCCTTTGTAAACTGCAAATTTTGAAATAGCGATCAGTCTCAAAGAGCAGTAGCAAAAGCAAATAAAGTACTGTCCTGCATAAATAAGGATATAGAAACAAGAGTGAATAATATGTTTGCTAATGTACAAATCAATGGGCACCAACTCTGAAAAAGGGATATTCTAGAACTGGAGAGAGTACAGGGAGGAGCAGCAAAATGTACTAATGGAATGGGGAATTGATGTATAAAGACTGTCTAGCCATACTTGTTTTATTTACATTAAAGAAAAGATGCCTAATAGAAGATGTTGTTACAATGTATAAGTACATGCAAGGTCAAAACAAGGATCTCTCTAGTGAGCTTTTCATTGCAAGGCCTGATTAAAAAAACAGGGGCCATCCATTGAGATTGGAGGAAAGAAGGTTTTAACTTCAGCAGAGTAACGTCTGCTAATGTGTGCAATTATTTGCCAAAGGATGGGGTAAGAATAGACCAAAAGAAATGGCTAGCACCAGTAAATATACAAATACTGGGAATAATCACACTAAATAGCTGCGTGCACTCAGAGATTCAAACACTGATACATATATACATAAGGGACAAAACAGGAAAGTCCCAAAATGGGAATCCCTTCAATTGAAGCATACCACCCAAAAATATATTGTATCATGAATCTTTTATTAGGTACATTAACAGTAATAACTTCACAAGATCAAATGAAAAACAAAAACAACAGATCCACAAGAGGACTCACTGGTGGAAAAAGTTATTAATACATAATGGCTAATACAATACATCCCAATATTTAGGTATGGACATAGAATATGCATCAAAAAGCCAGAATGTCAAATAATAAAAATGGTTCCATCACTAAAAATAGTGGTACAAACACCTAATTAGATAAACAGTAATTCCCAATAATATCCTATCTAAAGAAAATTGTGAATGCTGATATCAAAATCACCTGACGAAGTCAGCTATAGCGATAGGCGTTGGGACTGACATCCCTTGGGGTTGACTCTAACAGGTGCCACGTTCCATCACTTGTCTTCTTTTGGGTTGGTATGACACTTTAGGTGATTTTGATATCAGCATTCACAATTTATACATTGAGTTTTTCTTTAGATAGGAAATTAATGGGAATTACTGTTTGTCTCATTAGGTGTCTGTACCATTATTTTTAGTGATGGAGCCATTTTTATTATTTAACATTCTGGCTTTTTGATGCATATTATATGTCCAGGGCTTAAAATTTGAAGTCCTTTGCTACTAGCCAAACCTGAAAACGTACTCGCCACTGCAAGTCATAGCATACCCACCAGGGCTGAATTTCTACTCGCCATTGGCTAGTGGCAAGTGGAAATTTTGAGCCCTGATTATGTCCATATATAAAATATTGGGATGTATTGTATTAGCCATTATGTATTAATAACTTTTTGCACCAATGAGTCCCCTTGTGGATCTGTTGTTTTTAATTTGATCTTGTGAAGTTATTACTGTTAATGTACCTAATAAAAGATTTATGATACAATATATTTCTGGGTGGTATGTCTCATTTGAAGGGATTCCCTTTTTGGGACTTTCCTGTTTTGTCCCTTATGTATATGTAGCAAGGATGTGGTAATGGCAGATCTAACATAAAACTAGCTGGTAATACATATTTAAAATGATAACAACTAATGTAATATTTTTGTATTAGCATTCCTTTAAACATCCAGAACACTTGCGCCTTGTATTGTTTCATTAACCTGTAAACTGTTTCTAATCCATAATGAGGATTTAAAAAAAAATACAGTGCATTGATAACAATTAACAAATGATAAGATCAGCATGGTCATCTAGGCAAGCTGCCAATGCTGATCATTAGGCCTCCTCCTTCTATTTAGCTTTTCAGCAATCTATCAATGTGACCTTATATTAGACTAACAGCTGGATCAGTATTGCTGTCACTTGTATGACACTTGCTCCTTGATCATTCAGTAATGTATTGAAGAGAAAGGTGCCACATGCAGTTGCTAAATTAGCAGTATTATCAGATCCTCCAGAGTTCAGTACACAACAAGAAGTTCCCTTCCTCCACATGAGCTATGAGTCTCAAACTCTGTGTGACAGGAGCTAACACAGATCGATCCTCACATTTGTTTCATGTGAGTGAGCTTCAGAACTGAGCTAAGACATACTATGGGCCATATCCAGGAAATTCTCCCAATTCCTATTCCCTGAAAACTGATGAGGTCTCAAAAGCATGCATTTGCACTGCTTTGGAGTTGTCTCTAGTATTCAAGGGGTTAAAAGCACAATTTAAATCAATGGAGGTGTTTACCTGTTCCCTGAGGTGCAGTTGGTTTGCTTTTCATTGGTGTCCATAATAAGACCCTAAAGATGCGATTCAATAAGGGATGCAATTCTGGGGCAAACCAAATACACAATCAGAGACAAATAAATATTATCCAAACCCCATAGAGTTAAATTGAGTGCTTAAAGGGATAGTAATACTTCATTTTAACTTTATTTTATTTTGTAGGCATTAAAAAAACATGAAGAATGATATAAGTCTTATCTCTCAAACCTTTATGGTTTAAGAGATATTCACAAACAAAGTATCCCCCCCCTGTTCAACCAGAGCAGAAGGGAGGTGCCCAGGTAGACTGCAGAGAGGGACAATCTTCAATTAAGATAAGGGAAAAAGCTGAAAAACTTGTCAAGCAGGGAAGGGCTTTCATTGTTTTCATACAAAGAAAATTGTCCCCTTCTGTTATCTGTACTGTCATACAACCAGATTCACATCTGAGAAGAGATGGCTTACACTAGGTAAAAGGGGCGGGGAGGGGAACTTTGCTTGTGAATATCTCATAAACCATAAATGATTGAGAGATAAGACTTATATCATTCTTCATGTTTTTTTTAATGCCTACAAAATAAAATAAAGTTAAAACGAAGTATTACTATCCCTTTAACCCTTTCAGTGCTAGAGATATCACAAACACAATTCTTCACAATGTATTGGAGACCCATCTAGCATATGAGGAGGCAAAAAGGCATTACAGAGTGAGGACAAGTTAATCTTAGGTGGTAGGATAGCTCAGATAGCTGATGTTGACCTAGGCATTGTAGTGTGCTCATTACTTTAACAGTTTTGCTCTTCCAAAGCCTCTGTTTCTTTTTTTCAAGCAGAGTGATGTCACAGATTGTTTGGGTGCTTATGGGAAATCCTCCCAGAGCCCACTCTAATTCTGTGTCAGTGACACTCAGCATTTCATAGGTTGTAATAGCAACAGCAAAAGATGTCTGTGAAACATCTTTAATCCTTTGAGTGCCAGACGGGTACGCAACACATTGCTTTTCAATGTATTTCGTATCCCTCTGGCACTCATAGGGTTAACTTAAAGGGATAGTAATACTTAAAATGTACTAATCCCCATATTGTAGGCATTAAAAAAGAAAATAATTTCCCCAGTGCAATCCAAGCACACACAGAAGACCGTTTCAGTGAAGGATTTCTTTTTTATTAACACAATCTCGGCTCTGCTGCAAAGCCGCCTGAAGGTCGTAGGACAGGATTCCCCTGCAGTCAACTAGAACGCTGACTTCAGGGAAAGGGAAGGGAGGGGGAACTTTGTGAGCAATTATCTCTCAAACCATAAAAGTTTGAGAGATTGCACTGGGGGCAATTCATTTCTTTTTTTAATGCCTACAATATGGGAATTAGTACATTTTAAGTATTACTATCCCTTTAAATTAGCAGAAAACTCAGAAAGATGAAAAGACCTCCAAACATTGGGAGTACCCATGTTTTACATTATATGAAAAGCGTTACAATATATTTTCTTTCATGATTAAGGTATATTGCCTCATTAAAGACCCCATTTGAATCAATGGGATTTTTTATTTGTCACCTATGGTACCGTTGGTTTGCTCCAGAACTGCCCTTTATCTCTTTGAGTGTCAGAGAGGTATCACTGGATACCTCCCTGACACAAAAAGGGTTAAATATCTGACTGATTGTTATACTTTAGTTAAGAATTGGTTGGTTTTCTAGTGACAGTTATTATTCATATGCACAGTGAGTCTGATGTACTAAGATTGGGGAAATTCTGGAGCAAACCAGCTGAAACATAGGAAAGATGAAAAAAAATAATTTAAATGAGATTGTAATCCCTTCAATTATAGAGAGATGTCACCAATGCACTGATAATCAATACACTGGAGAACGCAAGCATTCAAGGGATTAACCCCTTAACGACCCTTGACAGTCATAGCACGTCATGGGTAAATCTGACTTAACAACCCATGACGTACTATGACCGTCATGGAATACCGGGTTCCCCCCCCCACCGTGGCTGCACGCCGTTCGGGGAGTCCAGAATCCGATTCTTAAAAAAAAAAATGCTCCATGGTTCTTTAGTGACCGTTGCATGACTGTGCGGCCTGTCGTTAAGTGGTTAAAAGACCCATTGTTTTTTGCAAAAGTATTTTACCAGGATGAAGAATACATTGAGATTATCTTGTCTTCAAGTATGTCCAGGGCTCATTTTATCTACCTCAGAGAGGTGAAGGGCTGAGCTGACCTTGCCAGGACTAGAACCTGTGACCTAACAGTCTAAGCAGATTCTACAGCTTGTGCCTTAAAGGGATAGTAATACTTAAAATTAAAAAAAAATATGTTGTAGAGTTTATCCCCCTGAGTAAAACAAGAGTACTCCCACTGCTGAAAGGTGTTTCATTCAAAAGTTATTAATTTTCAAAGTTGAATTTTTTAGGTGCAATATCACAGTGGCCTGAAATTGTACAGTGGCGCTGTTGCTACACGATCCTATGGACAGCTCTGGTCAGTTAACCATAAATCTCCATAGGATGGTGTAGCAACAGCGCCACTGTACAATTTTAGGCCACTGTGATATTGCACCTAAAAAATTCAACTTTGAAAATTAATAACTTTTGAATGAAACACCGTTCAACAGTGGGAGTACTCTTGTTTTACTCAGGGGGATAAACTCTACAACATATTTTTTTTTACATTTTAAGTATTACTATCCCTTTAACCAACTGAGCCATCTCTGCCCATTTAAATCAATCGTTATTTTATTTATCCTGTATGGGACAGCCTGGTTTTACAGAATTGCTCTCATTCTTAGTACATAAGTCTCAAGCAAAAAAACACTTTGCTTTTGGATATAATTTAGAAATTGTTTTTAAAATCAATTCATGTCGTTGTCCAGGATTATGACAAATAACATTTATGCTGACTTCTCTGTTAGATGAACTGTGTTTTCTTGGTATATAGAAATAATATTGTGCCCTATTTTGGATAATGTTTGAAGTAAACTGTGAACAGAAACTTTCCAATGAAAGGAATGCACATTCCTTCCCCATAACATAATCTCAATAGTCTTCTGTTTACTTCCTACAGTTAAGGCATAAGGAGGTACTCAGTATGCACTGAGGAACTTAACAAAGATATATTGAGACATGCAATGTAAATATTCCATGACCCAGAACGTAGCAGTGGTGGGCACCTGAGGCCTTCCATCTCTTGAGAGCTACACCAGCTATTGGCTGGCTGGAGATGTTGGAACTGTTTGCTCCCCAGTCCATGTCTTTACTCTTAGGATAGGGATGTTTGAAATACACACTTTCAAATAGAAAACAATCGGCACTCCGGATGTCTTTATAATAAAAGTTTTTTTATTAAGCCAGGTCAACGTTTTGGCCCCCACTAAAGCCTTTATCAAGACAATTTGCTTTATCATTTGTATCTCTTTATACTTTACAAACACTAATGGAGTTCAGTATACTTCCTGCGACATAATTCAAACGAGGATTAACTCTGTATCACTAATATTCACATAAAAACAGGTGCTTGGAATATTGCTGCTATTCAAAATGTAACCCATCATCTGTTAAAAATGTACACTTGATTAGCTACCTTCTGTGTTCTGCCCTCTTACATTTCTTTATTAACCCTTACGATACCATGATTTATTCTCTTTTCAATATCCGTGTGTTATCTCTTTACAAATTACACTTTCCAAGGTAACACTTAGGGCACATATATGACAGAATTTGAAGACACTCTATTGCCATGAGAACTTTCAATATTTTCTTTTCTATTAACCAGTGATGAAGAAAAGATTCTATTTAAAGAGACATTTTAGGAGAAATTTGGAGAGTCTTTGCCAATAGAGATCTACCATCAACTGTTAAATCTTAAAAAGAAGGAGGTTGAATTATACTTACATGGACTTTCATTATCACATTATTACCAAAATTGCCAAATCCCGAGGGGGTTTACAATCTCCAGTGTCCCGACGATAGGTAAATCTAATTTGGTCTGCAAAAAGTTGACTGGAATTTAGTGTTCCCTCGACCTAATGTTGCTGGTAATGGATGAGGTAAGCCAAGAATTGCTTAAGACAAAAAAAAATTGTTGTTTTTGAATGTTTGCAAAAAGTAAAATTAGAACAAAATGTAAAAGGCAATTGGCTGTCTAAATTAGAAACTCAGGTGAATTCCTATCAGCCTTCATTGGCAAAATAAAAAAGAGAAAAATGTATAAACGTAGCAGAAGTCTACAGGGACAATAAAGTATATGGTTGGCTTACTGGAGCTCAGAATCGTCCCTATAGACCCAGAAGAAAACAAGGAAGGAGTAGTAGACCATACCTACAAGGGACTCAGGATGAATCTAAAATCACCACAAATGTTTCAGAAAGTGACACAGACAGTAGTGTGACAGGAGCAAAGGGCCCCAGGGATTTTTTAGGGGTGGCGACAATATCACAAGGAAGAGGAGGCCAACCCATAGGGGGTCAAAATAGATGTCAAAAGTATTCCCAAACAAAAGAAGACTTAGTTTTTAATTTGTCATCGCATTCCCTTACTCGCCGTGAAATCTGAATTCTAAGTAAAAGATTGTCTTTTGTGCCGACCTATACCCAGCCTAGATTAGGTTGTAGGTATCACGGTGCCCGTGCTATGCTGGCGACATTCTGTCAGTCTTGTTCTCAGCTGGCTCCTATTGGTTGCAGTGGTGTTGGCCCGCCCAGTATTTGTCCTTAAATACTGGGCCCTGTCACTTCGCTGTTGCCCTTTCGTGGTATTTCTGTACCAGCGCTTGTTCCAGTTTCTCGTGTGATCTCAGTGTATGACCCGGACTTCCTGACTACTCTGCTGCTTCTGTTCCTGCTCTGTGTACCGACCCAGCCTGGCTGACGTTCCTGCTCTGTGTACCGACCCGGATTGGCTGACGTTCCTGCTCTGTATACCGACCCGGCCCGGCTGATGTTCCTGCTCTGTGTACCGACTCGGATTGGCTGGCATTCCTGCTTTGGATACCGATTCCGGTTGGCTGTTGTTCCTGATCTTGTACCGACCCGTTGGACCTCCATTTACTATCTGCCCAGGATTGCCTGCTGCTCCTTCTCTGGCTCCGTAGGGCTTGGCATCCAGGCATTGTTGGCATTGTAGTCTCCGTTGGGCAACCTCTGGGCATACAGTCTGTCCTCCGCTACTGCTACGGGGCTTTGCTTATTCCTGTGGCATTACTCACTGTTTATACTCTCCCTCCCTAGTGAGAGTCTTAAGGGCCTCGTGCTGATAGGGCCTGTCAGTCTTCCTGGCCTATCAGTAACCCGTTCACTGCTTCCTCGTTTGAGAATCACACGTATTACCTGACCTGTGTCAGTATATTGTTATTATTGTCTGTACAATTGCTGGACCCATGTGGGTATTTACTACTGTAACCTGTCCCGTGACAGTACTATATTGTATATATATTACTGGACCCATGAGGGTTATTGCCATTTTAAATTTGTTCAATAAAACTGTGTTTTTACCTAACTTACTGTCTCTGTGGCAATAAACCGTAACAAGAGGGTAGACCTGCACAGATTTAGTTGCCAGTTACATTTAAGGGAATTTTATGACAAAAAACTGGGTAGCAATCCGAGTTTAGTAGTAGTGCCGGCAAAAAGTGACTTTTAAAAAGCTTTTGATCAGTTAAGACATTTCAAAGACTAGTGGACCATGATATGGAAATAGCTAGTAATAAAAACTGTTCAGTATGCCCCAATATCAGTAGAGAAGAGAGAAAGAAGCAATAAAAACTTTACAAAATAATACAAAGATAGTCATTCTCCCCGCCAATAATATAGGAATGACATCCTTATACAACTAGGGGACATACAGACTTATAGTTTACTAACTAGGGACCCAGCTATAAAAGAGAAATGGATAGTATATTGTCTTTTGGTTTGGCCAGTGTATGATTGAGTTTCTCACTACCACCAATTCCATTAGGCCGATATTATATATGGTCCCGAAGATCCACAAAGATAAAGTAACCACCCCAGCAGGCCCATTGAGTTGGTGTTACAGCTTACCTTGGTTTCAGTGTCATCTACAGGCGAGAGGCTTCAAGCATGCAGCAGGACTCTGTTTTATGTTTTTCTTCCTGTAGTCTCTTCCTGCCTACTTCCTCCTACCTACTTCCTCCCTCTGAGCTGCTCCTCCTACCTACTTCCTGTGGAGGGGTTTAAAAGGCAGACTAAGTCCTGACTCAGTTGCCCTTGTGTTGTTCATAGCAGTTCTGTTACCTTGGGCTCTGTGTATGACTTGGATAGTCTTCCATCCAACCTGGTGCTCACCTGTGGCTCTGTCTGACTATTCTTTTGCTTATCCCTGTAGTGGACACCCAGCCTGGTGCAGACCTTTGTCTCCGGCTGACTACCTGAACTGTGTGTGACCTGGCTTGTCTGGCTATACCCTCTGGTGCTGACTTGTGGCTCTGTCTGACTACTCTTACGTTTTGTTTCTTGTACCTGGCAGACACCCAGCCTAGTGCAGAGCTGGGGCTCTGGTAGACCAGCTCTGATACTGACTGCAGGCAAGTCAACTATCTATTTCCCATTCTGACTCCAGGCGTGAGTCAGAGTTTGCTCCCTACTGACTGCAGGCTTGAGTCAGTACGCCCGATACGTCGGAACAAGATCCTGTTTTCCTGTTCCTGCTCCTGGCTCCAGCAGAGACTAACAGTGGCTTAGGCCTAGTCTCTAGCAGATTGGTCAGGCTCGGCAGCCTACTATTTCTGATAGCATAGCTCACTGGCCTGTAACCATCTGCTTGTTCCTGCTGTATATATTGTATATATTTTGCTTACCTTTTGGTTGTCAATAAATTGCATTTAACTATACCGTACTGACTCTTGAACTTCTATGGGAACTGTAACAGTCGGGTAGGGGTCTCTGTTGGAAAATATTGGAAAATACCTGGATTTTCATAAGCAGCCCTGTATTCAGGATTTACCGTATTACCTAAAGGATATGGGACACTTCCTCCAAAAATTAAAGGGGTTAATAAGGATTTGGATAATACAATACTAGTTACAGCTGATGTACAAAGTCTCTATACTGTTATTCCCCTTAAGGAGTGAATAAAAACTACAAAAGAGTTACTGTTACATAATCCTTTATATACAGGACCTCTGGTGGAATTTTTCATACAGTTATTAGAAATATTTAAAATTTTTAAAATTTGAATCCAGTTACTATCTGCAAATAGCCGGAAAGGCAATTGGAGCAGCTATGGCCCCTTAGTATGCAAATGGAGTAAATTAATACATTTGAAAAAGAAACACGTTACAACAGGAATTGTTTAACCCCTTAACGACCCTTGACGATCATAGTACGTCAAGGTTCGATCTGACAGAACGACTATCATGGTGGCCGTGATCTTTCTGTCACTCTCACTTGTGTTGCGCTCCTATTGGCTGAGCCCACCCATTGTGACCTTTTTATGCCTGGCCTCTGTCAGGTGCCCTTTCGTGGTGTTCCTGAGCCAGTATTGCTGTGCTGCGTTCCAGTGTTCCTGACTCCTGTGTACCGACTTGGCCTGTTTTGACTATGCTCCTGTGTTCCTGCTCCATGATCCGACCCGGCCTGGCTGACATTCCTGCTTGTGACCTGATCCGGCTTGTCTGAGAATCATGTTTCGTGATCTGACCCGGCCTGGCTGACGTTCCTGCTTGTGACCTGATCTGGCTTGTCTGAGAATCCTGCTCCGTGATCTGACCTGGCCTGGCTGACTTCCTGCTCCGTGACCTGTACCGGCTTGCTACTGACCCTGCCAGCGTTTCAGCTTCCTGCTGCCTGCTGTCGCCGAAGCAACATTCTGATTATCTCTTGTGGATGTGGCAGGGCTGATCGTGAGCCTCCGTTATTCCGTGCAGAGCTGTACTCCTATTTGCTGAGCCTCCGTTAACCCTTGCAGAGCTGTGTTCCCCGTTGCTGAGCCTCCGTTATACCGTGCAGAGCTGCGCTTCCATTACTGAGCCTCCAGTCACTTGTACAGAGCTATAGCTTGCTCTTACACCTGCAGAGCCGTTACCTTTCAGCCGCTATTACTGCTGAGCCGGCCCATCCCACGCCTTGTTTAGGCGGCGGCTCATTCTGACATCTGGCAGTATAGTCGGTCCTCATTACCGCGCCCGTGGGAGGCGTCATTGTCTCTAGCTCGTTCAGTGCCATTCTTCGTGATACGCCCGGTGGGGCTATTGGCTTAAGCTCTTGCAGTGCTATACAGTTGTCTCCGTTACTATGCCCATGGGGGCTATTGGCTCAAGCTCTTGCAATCCAGTTGCTTCCGTTACTACGCCCGTGGGGGCTATTGGCTCAAGCTCTTGCAATCCAGTGCTTCCGTTACTACTCCCGTGGGGGCTATTGGCTCAAGCTCTTGCAATCCAGTTGCTTCCGTTACTACGCCCGTGGGGGCTATTGGCTCAAGCTCTTGAAATCCAGTTACTTCCGTTACTACGCCCGTAGGGGCTATTGGCTCAAGCTCTTGCAATTCAGTTGCTGCCGTTACTATGCCAGTGGGGGCTATTGGCTCAAGTTTCTCTGCAGGATTCTGGCCTCAGTTTCCGTTCTGCTGAAGCAGTTATCTCTGTCTTATGGATTTAAGGTGTTGCATCAACTAACACCACTCACTGCCTCATTACCACCTTGGGCGTGCCAAACACCTCAACAGAGACTGGCTGATTACTTATGTTTAACCCTTGTGTTCTCTGTCTATTTGTACCTGTCATGTGACAGTATATGTAAAGTTCATCCATCAGTATACTGGGCACCTATAACTCTTATCTTGCTATTATTCTGTGTTGCCTATAGAGGGCGTTCTTTTTCTTATTATTTTCTAATAAAACTGTGTTTTATTGTAACCTACTGGTCTGAGTGTCTTGAAAACCGTTACAACGACCCATGATGTACTATGACCGTCATGGAGTTCCGGGCTGTCCCTGTGGCTGCACGCCGTTTGGGAGTCTGGAACTGGAAAAAGAAAAAAAAATGCACTGCGGTCCTTAACTCGCAGCGCTGATCGGCCGGTCGTTAAGGGGTTAAGCAGCATGTTATATTCTATTCTCGTTATATACACGATTTGTTTATGCTGTGGTCAGGAGATGAAGAATATTTAGAGATAGCATTTCAATCAATAGCGGATCATCCCTTTATTAAGTTGACAAAGAGTTATAGCCGTCAAGAAATAGCATTTTTGGATGTGAAAGTTATGTTAAAAAATGAACGCCTAAGCACATTGCTATATTCAAAACCTACAGACTGAGACCCTTTGTTATTGGCCAATAGTTTTCATCTACCTCATCTGAAAAATAATATTCCGTTTTCACAGATGCTGCGAGTAATGAGAATTGAAAGTGATCCCTTGAAATGGGAAGGAGCTCTGGATCAAATTAAGAAGAAATTTAGAGACTGCGGCTATTCCGAATACATTTTAGAAAATAATAAAATGAGAGCTGTACAGGAGATGGAAAAGAAAATATTAGGTCACAATAAAGATAAGAGGCAAGAAATATAATGTATTTTACACTATAATACTCTTATAAAAGAGATGAAGTGTTAAAAATCATTGGCATATAATTGAATCAGATATGGACAGTACACAAAGTTTGAAACATACACCGAGATTTGGGTATAAAAGGGGTCCCAATTTGAAAGTCCAACTTATGAAGATGGACCCTCGTCAGTATTACACAAAAACAGGTTTGACAATCAAACCAGGGTGCATTAAGTCTTTATTGCACACCAATTGCAAGTACATGTTGGAAAGAGATACATTCTTACATCCAAAAACAGGAAAGAAATATAAGTTAAAATATTGAGTCACTTGTACTAGCCAATATATAGTATATGTAATTAGATGTCCTTGTAATTGCCTATACGTGGGTAAGACAATAACCACGTTTAGGGAGAGAGGAGGACAACATCGGAGTGCTATTGAAAATGGCCTGGAGATTGTTCTTCAAAAAAGAAAGAAAATGTATGCTGAGCAACCAGTGGCAGTCCATTTCACAGTCCATTTCGCATACACTAATGGACTTACGATACATGATCATTGATCATGTCCCAATACTACCACAAGGAGGAGATAGAGCAATCCAATTGCTGAGAAGAGAAGCTATGTGGATAGATAAGCTGGAAATGGCCTTTAAATGAAAGGTTGAATCTTGCCTGCTTTTTATAGGAAGGAATTTAAAAGTGGGTTCCCTCCTCTGGATTAAGGGGCATTACAGTAGTCCAAAAAAGTGATATCATGGGCATAAAAATAATTTGAACTCATCACTGGTTAATAGGAAATACTGAAAGTTCTGATGGCAATAGTGTCTTAAACTCTGTCATACGTGTGCCATAAGTGTTACCTTGGAAAGTGTAATTTGTAAAGAGATAACACAAGGATATTGAAAAGAGAATACATCATGGTAACTTAGAGTTAATAAAGAAATGTAAGGGGGCAGAACATAGAAAGTAGCTAATCAAGTGTACTTTTTTAACAGATGAGGGGTTAAATTTCAAATAGCAGCAATATTCTAAGCACCTGTTTTTATGTTGGTGATATGGGGTTAATCCTCATTTTGCTTGAATTACATCACAGGAAGTATGCTGAACCTTATTACTGTTTGTAAAGTATAAAGACATGCAAATGATAAAGCAAATTGTCTTGATAAAGGATTCAGTGGGAGCTGAAATGTTGACCTGCCTTAATAAAAAATTGAGCACCAGGTGTGAACAGAGAAAAATCCAAGAAAAGGAGAGTGCATTCCGACCATGCAAAGTTATATACATAAGTATCTGCATGTACTTCTCAGCATTGAGGAGACCATTAATTCTGACCAAATCCCGAACTCCATTTGCAGAAATGCAGCCCCAAACTTACAAGGAAACTCCACCATGCTTCACTATTGCCTGCAGACACTCATTCTTGTACTGCTCTCCAGACCTTCAGTGAATAAACTGCCTTCTGCTACAGTCAATTATTTCAAATTTTTACTCATTAGTCCAGGGCACCTACTGCAATTTTTCTACACCCCAGTTCCTGTGTTTTCGTGCATAGTTGAGTCACTCTGCCTTGTTTCCTCATCAGAGGTATGGCTTTTTTGACCACAAGTCTTCCACGAAGCCCACTTCTGACCAGACTTCTACAGACAGTAGATGGGTGTACCAAGATCCCACTGTTATCTGACAATTCTGAGCTGATAACACTGCTGGACATCTTCTGATTGCAAAGGGAAATAAGCATGATATGTCTGTCGTCTGCTGCACTAAGTTTCCTTACTCCACCACTGCATCAGTGTTGCCTGTTTCTTTGTGTTAATTCAAAACAGCTTGGACAGCACATCTGGAAACCTCTTGTCTGCCTTGAAATTTCTGCCTGGCAGAGACCTGGCTGATGCAGTATAACTACCCTGTGTCTTGTTGCTGTGCTCAGTCTTCCCATGGTGTAGGACTTTTGACATGAAACTTTCTTCAGCAACCTCATCTTGTTAGCTGAGTTTGGCTGTTCCTCAGCCAGTTTTATTCCTCCTACACAACTGTTTCTGTTTCAGTTAATGATGGTGTTTCAACCCATGTATTAAACTGATGATAATTTGGTATCATTGTTCAATCATACACCTAACTATATGCCTACAAAATCCCAGCCTTTGTGCAAGCATACCTAGAAGAACTGATGCTGTTTTGAAGGCAAAGGGTGGTCACACCAAATATTGATTTGACTTAAATTTTTCTTCTGTTCACTCACTATCATTTTGATAATTTGAAAGCATTCTTACTTTACAGCATTTTTGCACACCTGCCTATGAATTTTGCACAGTACTATATATATATATATATATATATATGTGTGTGTGTGAAAAAAATGCACTCACATTTCTTCTAATAGTGGAATCTCTTATACTGTGAAATCACACCATCAATAAAAAACAACAGTGTAGCAGCATTATGAAATCACACCATTACTGGAAAACAGTATAGCAGCAACTTTTTGGTCCGCTACACTGGACCTTTTTCAAGGCTTGAACAAGCTCCCGTGCAGCAGACCGAAACTATTAGAAGAATTGTGAGTGCGTTTTTTTTTTCACTTTTTGTATTTATAACTTAAACCAGCACCCGGATCAGTTAGTTGTATTAGGGGGGATATGTGAGTGCTAGTATAGTACCTGTATATATATATATATATATATATATATATATATATATATATATATATATATATATATATATATATATATACAAACAATAAAGGATGGCAGTGGCACTCTATTTAAACAAAAATTTACAATAGACTAGATTGGTGCACGTCCCATATAATATGTATAAATGTATACTCAGCCAAAGCTGGATCAGGCGAGACAGCACTCAAGGAGTAGATGAAAAAACGAATTTTATTTCATGCCGGTGTCTAATTCACCAAACGTTTTCGGTCCTTACAGGACCTTCATCAGGGTAAAACAGAATAGGGAAAGCAAACTTTAAATACCTGTGAGTAAAACCAGACTACCAATCACCTCCCCAGTGAACGCTAGATCCCACCTCGTGTGTCGCCCACACCGGGAACCGGAGAATGACGTCACACATTAGGGGGTCATAGTTCACTTGGGGTACATGTAAGAAAATCAAAGATAAATGAAGAAAAAAATAAAAAGGAAACCAGGTAAAAAATACAGTAACAACAATATATTCCATATTACAATATTACATATTGTTGTTACTGTATTTTTTACCTGGTTTCCTTTTTATTTTTTTCTTCATTTATCTTTGATTTTCTTACATGTACCCCAAGTGAACTATGACCCCCTAATGTGTGACGTCATTCTCCGGTTCCCGGTGTGGGCGACACACGAGGTTGGATCTAGCGTTCACTGGGGAGGTGATTGGTAGTCTGGTTTTACTCACAGGTATTTAAAGTTTGCTTTCCCTATTCTGTTTTACCCTGATGAAGGTCCTGTAAGGACCGAAAACGTTTGGTGAATTAGACACCGGCATGAAATAAAATTCGTTTTTTCATCTACTCCTTGAGTGCTGTCTCGCCTGATCCAGCTTTGGCTGAGTATACATTTATATATATATATATATATATATATAGACTAGCAATATGTGACGGCATTGCCCGTCATTGTAGTAGGGTATGTGTTATGTAGCATTTTTTGTTTGAAATGTTGTAGGTGGCATGTTGAAGGTATTTTGTAAGAATTTTTTGTGTTTGTATTGTACATTTCATTTAACATGATGATGTTTTTTTGTGTACTGTGTGAAGCAGAAAGAATCATATTGCACACATACATAGACACACACAGATACAGTGACATATACAGACATTGATCATACATACACACGTACATACATGCGTACACACACACACACACATATACAGATATTATTACAATCCTGCAAGTGCTAGAGGGGTAGGCAAGGCATTGCTCATTGTGTTGCTTAATCCTCTGGCACTGAAAGGGTTAACCAGCTGTCCCAGTATGTAGCGAGAGTCATGGAGTCCACAGTCCCTGAAGTGGACTCTGTACATGCACACTCAGAGGCTGTCAGACAGCCGCTGGCCCGGCTCCCTGGCCAGGAAGACACCTCCTGCCCCAGGCCTCAGCCAAGAGCATTACTAGGGACTCAGCCCGGGCACCGAGAGCGGGAACGGAGGAGGGATAGTGTGTGTGGTTGAAGCAGGGATGGTGTGTGTTGTTGGAGCAGATAGAGTGCGGCATGTATATTTTTTGTGCCAGGGTACTTACACAATGCAGGTGTGTGACAGCGGGCAGAGAGCGGCGGTGAAGAAGCTTGTGTGTAAGAGTGTGTACTACAGAGTGCCCCCAGCATGGTGTGTCTCCAGCCCCTCAGCCACGGGTAATAGCCGCATCCAGCTGCTGCTTGTAGAGAGCTCCTTGAAGGGCCGCATCACCAGGCTGTTGCGGGGTGGAGTGTTGTGCTTCGTGAAGGGGGAACATGAAGGATTTGGTACTGGGCCTGCCTGCAGCTGGGCTTCCTGCAGCAGAAGCACCTTGTGCACCAGGAGCCGAAAGCATTGTTGTGTTGTGGATACCAGAAATGAAGGTACACTGGAGCCGATCCCGCCCTCTCTTTGTTGGATCAGCTCATTGTGTGCCTCAGGTTGGTGGAGGGACCCCTGGGGACTCTGTGTGTGTGTGTGTGGCTTGTGTGTGTGTGGTTGTGTGTGGCGTGTGTGGCGCGTGTGTGTGTGGCGCGTGTGGCGTGTGTGGCACGTGTGTGTGGCTTGTGTGTGTGTGTGTAGCACGTGTGTGTGGCTTGTGTGTGTGTGTGTGTGTGTGTGTGTGTGGCTTGTGTGTGTGTGTGTGGCTTGTGTGTGTGTGGCTTGTGTGTGTGTGTGGCTTGTGTGTGTGTGGCGTGTGGCTTGTGTGTGTGTGTGGTTTGTGTGTGTGTGTGTGTGTGTGTGTGTGTGTGTGTGTGTGTGTGGCGTGTGTGTGTGTGGCGTGTGTGTGTGTGTGGCGTGTGTGTGTGTATGGCTTGTGTGTGAGTCTGTGGTGTAGGAGCAAATGGCAGCCATTTTGTTTTTTCAGTCACTTGGATAGTGGTAGGCGGGCTGGATAGTGGGGGCAGGCCAACTCCATGAATGATTTAAATCACTCCTCCATTGAATCACCCAATGGGAACAGTTACTCCTTACTTAAGCTGAGGTAACATAGCAATATAACACACAGTGGCTCTTCAGTTGAGGCGACGTAGCAATATGCTGAGGGATCAAATAGAAAGTGGTGTCTGAGGCTTGCCCTCTGTAACATACAGCAAAGCATCTCTCTCCCTTTAAGGAGAAAGGGCGGGAATCAGGAAGCAGGAAGTGGAGGAATGACAGTTGAAAACAGACAGTGAGGTGACTGAAGAGATTAAAAGAGTTAACCCTTTGAGTGCCAGAGGGGTACGCAACTCATTGCAAAGCAATGTGTTGCGTACCCCTCTGGCACTGAAAGGGTTAAATAAAAGAGTTGCTATTAAGTTTATCCCTGAGTTTGTATTTTATGGAAACATTACACCCTGGCACTGAAACAGAGTGTATGGAGGGTTACAATTATCTGTGGGAGGTGAAACAGTGTGTATGGAGGGTTACAGTTATCTGTGGGAGATGACACAGTGTGTTTGTGGGGTCATTATCCTGAGTGAGTGTGTGTAGACCAGGAGAAGTTATTGATATCCCCTACTTCAGGAGCGAGTGGCAGCTATATTTTTTTTGTCAGTTGGATAGTGGTGGGTGGACTGGAGGGGGCGGGCCAACTCCCTGTATGATAAACACGCCCCCATTGAATCACCCAATGGGAGCAGTAATGTCCCCATTGAATCACCCAATGGGAGTTGTGTCTCCTAATGAGACATAAATTATGTAATGAGGCATTCTGTTCAATGTGTGTTTGTTTTCTGAGGAAACAAATTATGTTCTGTGTGTGAGGTACCATAAATTACGCAATGAGGCTTATTCTTTTATATATATATATATATATATATATATATATATATATATATATACTTTCAAATGGAAAATGATCGTCTTTCTTCATAATAAAATATTTTATTTAAGCCAGGTCAACGTTTTGGCCCCTATTGAAGCCTTTATCAAGACAATTTGCTTGATAAAGCAAAGTGCCAATAGTTTTCCATTTGAACGTGTCTATATATGAGAGTATTGAGCACCAGATGTGAATGGAGAAAAATTTAAGTAAAGGAGAGTGCATTCCGGCCATTAAAAGTTGACATACAAATTTAGGAAATGAGAGTTATAATGAAGTATTTTTTCTTTGATTTGAGCTGTAAATAATTTATATGTTGTTTTAATTAATGTCATCATTATTTTTATGTATTTATACCTGTTAATATATAATCTTTTAAGTGTCACATACTTTTTCACAGTAATCCTACTGTTGGGCACCCTGTCGTCAGGGATGCTGGGCAATAGGTACTGGTTGAATGAGTTGTGCCCAGGTCTTGTGATGTCCAGTAGAGGGTGGCATTGAGGCAATTGAGCATTGTATGTGGTGAATGACCGGTCACTATGACAAAGGCGCTCTACACAATTTGGACAACCATGTAATTAGTGGAATGAATGATGTAGCTTGTCTACCTAGTCTCGTGATAAGAAAAAGTGATTTGCCACTGGAGTAACAATGCAACAGTAGTTGTGGTTTAGCATCTTGTTTAATCAAATCAGAGGAATGGAGCTAATGGGAACTTTTCTAATTGGTTAATTGTCACTATCTTTTGGTGCCCACAACAGAAGTTGTTGTTGTGGGAGGTCATGAGTTATGTAAATGGCTCATGTTACAATGGGTTATCACCCCTGTTGGATCTGCTTAAATCCAGGGTTGTCGTATAATGTGTGCCATACATATATCTGCATTGCTTTTTGGCATTTATTATTAAACACTGTTACTCTCATTATTTGAACTTTAAGTCCTTGGAGGTTTATGTTTTTTTTTTCTTAGAACCAGTATGTAAACTTCACTACAAGAGGAAAAATAAATGCAGTGAGGGAAAAAAATACTAGTATATAGACTCTTGTAGGAAAACAGTTAAAGGGGAAGTACCATAAAAAACACTGACTAGCTTACATTTACTTGGACATTAGCCTACTCTGTCATGTACAATTTTTGCAAATCAAGTATAATTGAAAAATACAAATATTTATCTTTCATCTGTTTTTGTATTAGTGAAATATGCACATCATCCAACTAAAAAAAAAAAAAAAAAGATTGAGTTGCAAATCACTTATATAAATATCCACTACTCAAGTAAGCACCCAAGCATTAGACTTCTATGTATTTCATTGGAAGGCGCTAGATCAAGTAACTTCATATAAGTACACACCAAACATTCCACAAACCCAGGTTCTCCAATCTGGTTGTCTTGCAGCCATTTCTTCACACAGTCCAAACTCTCTTACGAACCAGCCAAATAGTATAAGGTAATCAGAAGTCGGAGCTGACTTACAAGCCACCAGAGGAGCCCTACAAGGATATATATATATGAAAAGACACACAGTTTTTTCTGTCGAAGGAATATGCTGAAAGAATTACCTAAATGGATACTAGTCATACAATGTGCAACTTGGGACGTTTATAGCGTTAGACTGCTGACAGCTGTCACTGGTAGTAAAATTAATAAAAAGTCAATAGTGATAATGTCAAACCATCACTTGAATTGTAATTAACACTCCTTCATTAAACGGGCCACACTAAACTCCACTCTCCTAACTGTTATCTACGATTTAGTAACTTGTTCAAAAAAATGTTACATGTTATAATGTTTTATCTAAGAGCTAATGATAACTATGTTTTACAAAGCTGCTTATGAAATTCCTCCCTAAGTTGTTTGGAACTCAAATGCAATACGGTGGCAGCATATCTATTGGTTATTCTACATAGAGGGTGTGGGTTAATGGCAGCAGGTTCTCCATTTAGCACAGATGTTTAATTTTTATACATTTTGGAGGCTAGTTGTATTTATTATAGTTTCTAAATATTATGGGGATGTATTTTGAATTTATGATACTTCTCCTTTAAGGGGGAAAAGCAATCAAATATAAAATCAAATATAATGAAAATAAGATTAGGGTTCATATACATTTTTTAAAAAAATGAAATGTTATAATAGTTCAATTAGAATTATTTTATAATTTATGTTAAAATATAATAAATCGTAATATATGTTGTTAAATAATTTTCAAATCTTATCTTTCAGCATTATAAATAAAGTATGTTTTTTAGTGTAGAGTTTTATGTGAATACATAGTTATTCGTAAAGTGTTAGGTACAGAATGTATTTGGTATTAGATAGCCAATGAGTTTATGACAAGGAGAAACAAAGTGTAAAAAAAGACTGTTCAGGACAGGGGACTGTAACCCCTGAGGAAGTGGCGAGATAGACACTATGCGTGTTGGGCTCTTTTGGAAATATGGACAAACCAGACCTCATTGTGAGATTAAGTACTTCTCAGTCCCGCCCCCTGCATAGACTGGCATCACGGTGAACAGAATGCCAACCGGGGCAATATTGTTAACTTTGCTATACTCCCTGTTACTGGACCTCACATTGGAATAACACAGTATAATTGGCTATATGTTCTTCTGTTTACTCTAGCTGCTACAGGGATTGAATTGGAAGAGTGTGAAGGAGGGAGTCTGTATATACACATAGTGGATTGGAAGCAGCCAGCCCTAAACAGCAGAAGCTACAAACAGATTACAAGTAGAGAAGTGGGCCCAGAATACATCAGATGAGATCCTACAAGGTTTTACTGAGTCTATTTTTACTCCTTGTGAAATATATTGTATATTAACAAGACTTGCTTATGTGATCCTGCTGTGCTCCTCTTTCTGGAATACAAATTGTTTAAAGTATCAGGTCCTTTTATGTGGAAGCAGCAGTTGGACTATATTTGGGAAAATCTTACAGAACAAAGCTCTAAGTTTATACTATCTCACCACTTCATCCTCCAGTACTCATTATAAGAACTAATTTTGAATGTAATGTTCATATCCCATAAGAATCACTTTTGGATGTAACCTTCACACCCCATAGAGAAGTACTAACGCCATTTATCCTAGTGGAACTTAATATCTGGATACACTAAATAACCGATGTTGAATTTACTGCCATAGGGATTGATACTGTATTGTTTGTGGTGTGATATCCCTGTTGAAAGTTCTTAGCCTGTTACTGGATGGTGTGCAAGTTTGGGGTGCTTGTGGTGGTTATATAGGCCCAGTTGGGAGTGCAAGGTGATTTGTAGCTGGGCCACTGTTTCCACCACAGTCGCATCAATTTATAAATAGTTTTTGGATAGACCTTGCTTTAACCGATCTTGTAATCAGAATAATTGAGCCCATGATTGTGACACATGCAAAATCAGGGACATACATAGGGGAAAAATAGTCTGAATAGTTTAAATAGGTATTTTACCCCTCGAGTGTAGAGATATCCTAAGGGTAATTTGTTATGTAAGATTCAGTTGTTTTACACTAGAATTAGTCTAGCTTTATTTATGTGCCCAACTGATTCCAGTGTGTGCACACTTAAGTATTTGTTTCAGTGTGACCCTGCACTATGGATTTTTAATCAGGGACCTGTTTTTTAATTCTCAATAACATATTAAGCTTAATGGGATTCTATAATGTATTGAATTTAAGGGGCATCCCATTTTGATTATCTGAAAACTGTCCCAGATTTCCAGAGACATTACCTAGTATTGTTTTCCTGTCCCAGATTTCCAGAGACATTACCAAGTATTGTTTTCCTGTCCCAGATTTCCAGAGACATTACCTAGTATTGTTTTCCTGTCCCAGATTTCCAGAGACATTACCAAGTATTGTTTTCTTCTCCCGGGATCCTGCTGCTTTAGTACAAACGTTTAAAATTGCATCTCAACACCATATTCTATGTGCTCATCATTAAAAGGATTAGAGATTCTGAGCCTAATAACACTGCTTCTATATACAATTGCCTGTAGTATTTAGGTGTGGGTGGTGATTATTTTGCTGTAGAAGCATAGTTACTTCTACCCCTTTGAGTGCCAGAGGGTACAGAACACATTTCTTTACAATGCTCTCCGTACCCCTCTGGCACTCAAAGGGTTAACTCTTTGTGCACCAGATGGGTGCCCAATGTATTATGAAGCAATGTTTTTGGCATTCCTCTACCGCACAAAGGTTTACTTCTGTTGTACAAAGTTTTCTGTTGATGCTTCACTGTAAGGTTTTGTGGATCACTAGTGGGCCTTATGCACAGCAGTAAAAAGGAGCAATTCTGCAGCAAACCAATTGTACCACAGAGGACACAGAACATCCCAAAAGTTTCATTTGATTTGTTCCCTACTGTGCATTTGGATTGTTACAAAATTCCTCCATTTCATCAGTACCAGTGATGCTCTGTGTTATGATTGGTCAGGGGATGCATACAGGTATTCATTTCATCAACGGCAGAAAACTGACTTTGTAACAAACAAAAATGGGTACTATAATAAATATAAACTCTTCTCTACCCCTTCCTACATTTCCATTTTGATCTCCCGCTATACCCCATCCCACCAATTACGATCAGCCAATAACAATCTATTTTCAGCTCCTTTTGTGTCTATGGCCCTCTGACATATCAAACCTTCTTCTCTCATTGCTCCTTATCTATAAAATGCTGTTCCTCCCACCCTGCACCACTCTTATGGTCTTCAAGTCACTGAAACTACACCTCCTTAACAAAACGTAAACATACTAGAAGGCACTGACTTTGTATAACTTAGACTCTTTATAAATGATGTACTTTATTTATGTCCCCTATCCTAACCAAAACTTGGCACTCTATTCAACACTTGACCCTTATGTACTCTCTGTGTCTTCCATTACCACTTTAGATTGTAAGCATTCAAGCAGGGACCTCCCACCCAATGTTTCACTCTACAATGCTCTTGTAACCCTGTGTTGTCTAAACCATTAAATTGTAAAGCGATGCGTACACTTTTGGCGCTCCATAAATAAACTTATTTATTAATTCATTCATATATAACTAGAATATTAACAATAAAACATAAATAATAACAAAGAAAGTCAGGTCCTTATTCATCAAGCTAAAGAGGTGCAATTCTGAAACAAACCAATTATGTTCAATAAATTCACATTCATTTAACTGGGGGCTATTAACCCCTTGAATGCTAGAAAAGGCTTCAACTCAAATGCTAGAGTGGTGAAGGAGACCTGTAGCATTCAATGTGCTAAAAATGTGTTCGAGACATTTCTAGCAATCAATGGTTTAAAGCGGAACTTTCATCATAATAATATAGTGCCCCAAATCATAATTATATTAGAGATATGCACAGTCCTAGTTTTATTTTCAAGAATAATTGCTGCATTAAAGAAAAATAGAATCTTTTCAGCAGGCAAGCAGCAGGGAACACAGCAGACATCTTGCATAGCCAGCATCTCTGCGTCTGCACTGTTTGTCTTTTTCAACTCCACGATTGGTGAGTTGAATGCCTTTGTGCCTTAAAGGGATAGTAACACTTCGTTTTAACTTTATTTTATTTTGTAGGCATTAAAAAAACATGAAGAATGATATAAGTCTTATCTCTCAAACCTTTATGGTTTATGAGATATTCACAAGCAAAGTGTCCCCCTCCCGCCCCTTTTACCTAGTGTAAGCCATCTCTTCTCAGATGTGGAATTCAGTCCATAGACCAGACAGATAACAGAAGGAGACAATATTCTTTGTATGAAAACAATGAAAGCCCTGCCCCCCTTGACAAGTTTTTCAGCTTTTTCCCTTATCTTAATTGAAGATTGTCCCTCTCTGCAGTCTACCTGGGCACCTCCCTTCTGATCTGGTTGAATGGGGGGGGATACTTTGTTTGTGAATATCTCTTAAACCATAAAGGTTTGAGAGATAAGACTTATATCATTCTTCATGTTTTTTTAATGCCTACAAAATAAAATAAAGTTAAAACGAAGTATTACTATCCCTTTAAGGCACTGGAAGGGACTGATAGCGCACGCACAGAGAGCACCTACTGCAAGATCACTGCCGATGCCTGCCTCCATACAAGGTTCTATTTTTCTTTAATACAGCAATTTTTCTTGAAAATAAAACTACGACTGTGCATATCGCTAATGTAATTATGATGATTTGTGGTACTATATTACAATGATGAAAGTTCCGCATTAAAAATCCAAATTAACTCAAAGGGAATTTTCATCCTACCACTGTGTAGTTGGTTTGGTCCAGAATTGCACCTCTTACATACCTGCCATCAGTTCCTGATTTCTAGGAACAGTCCCTGGTTTTGTCCCCTGTCCCTTGATCCTTAATTTTGTCACTGGTTTTATGTACTTGTTATTAAAAGATAAATAGTTATGAGCTTCCTTGTATGTTAATATTGCTTATTTGTATGATTTATTGCACTTTTTGGGTGTAGGTAATGTTTATGCTGCTCTTTAAGTGCAGTTTTAAAAGAATGATAAGCCTTTATTTTGCCTTTACATATTCTACAAGTGCCTAATATAAAATCAAATTGCATATACTTTCTATTTTTTCTAATCTTCACCTATTTTTTTTACACTTTTATGTGTCTGGCAGACTGACAGAGATCTGCCTGATTCTTTTCAAACCTGCATTCTATGGGGGGCTGTGAAAGAGGACAGAGTGCAACAATGTAAAAAAAATAAATGTAAATAACACAGTGAAACAATGTAGAAAAGTCACCAATACAGCATATGGCTCAATCAATACTGCAGGGAGACTTGAAAGATCGGGGGTTATTGTCGAGGATATACAGGAAAGGTTTAAACAGGAGAACCAATTAGGTTGTATATCTTCACATAAATAGATAAAATAATATTACATTAATTTGAGAACTTTCACAATAGTAGGTATTAACATACTACTTCACAGTAAATAATTGATTGAAATAATCAATTACGCATATTTGTGCAAAAATATATATAATTTATTTAATTAAAATATACTATCTATAAAATGTGATCAGAAATTATATGAATAAGTGAACACCAATTGAAATTGACACACAGTAATTTAAGAACCAATATCACAAAAACAGTATTAACCAGCATAAACAGGATTAAACATTGCAAAGGTGTATCCAGAGGTATTTAGTAGCAATAATTGAACACAGCAGCATAGAAAGAGTTAATTGATCCTTACAATTAAATATAATATAGTTGGCGGTAGTGTATATGAATACCTCTGCCCCAGAAACTGTATAAACTATGCTAATTAAGGTTTAACGAATGTTGTTATGTGAGTTGCTTTTAATAAAACAATACAGGTCTCATAACAATACCATATAAAATATCAAAATTTAGAACACTTATCTGGAATAAAATCCCAGATTTAGATCAACAGAATTTAATTATGTACTGTTTTCAATATTGCATACCTTCTGGATAAAACATATATATTGCATTTATTATTGTCAATAACAGATTAAACCAAGAATATACTCAAAAATACATCTAATAATATATATCTAAAAATCACAACTAAAAACTTCATGCAACATATACTAAAAAATGACAATATCAATCCTATTTATAATACCTACACAGCACTCCTAGGGATAATCCACAGATGATAAGGTATATGGTGGCTCCAACCAAGATGGCGTCTTCTTTGTTCTATGAGAGGACTACTCTCAATAGAACAAAGTTAGGTCCAAGCACACATGCAACAAAGAAATTCTTTGAAACACACACCAAGCAGACAAATAGCAGATTAAGGGTTAATTAAAGAATTTAAAGAATTCACCAGATCAAATAATAGCTCAATAAACTTTTCAGAAACACAACTATATGATTCTATAAGTATTAATAATTACATTAACTAATATATACAATGCTGTGTTGCTCTAACTGCTATCAACTATTTCATAATTATCTGGATAAATGTATTAATTAATTTAAAAACAAGTATTAATTAATGATAATATTGATTCTAAAAATGGGTGGCCAGTCCACTTAAGAAAAATGAAATGAAACAATTTTTCCTCAAATGTAGAAGAAATATATAATTCTTAGGACTTTACTGAATTAAAATAAATATTAAAGAAAGATATAATTACCACACAATCAAGGTGTGTATCTCTTGAAATTCTTAGATGTTACTTCAAGGAAGCCAGCAAACAGAGAGATGTATAGGAAAATCTTAACTTATAAATTAAAGATTCCCTTATCAGAAGTCACCTCCCAGCCTCCTCTTGATTGGATGATTAGTCATATCATTATAATACGATGTCAGACTACATTATCTGCACTTTCTGATTGGTCACTCTAAACTTACATTCTTTTGGAATGTTGGAATTCTTGCAGCAATGTTTCTATTATTCCTGAAGATGGCACCAGGGGCGGATTGTAGGGGAATACCAGCCCAGGCATTTTTTTTTTTTTTTAAAGCAGCCCACTAGCTGCACCGATGTCCCTATCGACACCCCCTTGTGGTGCCTGTGCGGCATAGGAGAGCAGGCTTCAGGATACTGTGTCATATCCTGGCGCTCTGCATTAACAAGGAACGCGAAGGCTGTCACAGAAAGTGCCTGTGGCAACACAGACCTCGCCTTCAAAATATCGTGGGACGGTGAGGTGAGATCCTCTGATCTCCCCCACCGGGCCATGATCTAGCGGCGCACCGGGGGATGCCCGATCCCCCGATAGGACAATCCGACCATGGATGGCACACCAATGCCACATTAAAAACTGTACATAAATACAGCTGGAATCTATGATTTGTAACCATTGAGGTATTTGGGGAGTACCATACGTCATATAAACATGTCAACTCCCTAGAACTATCGGTGCTTCAAAGAGTCTCTGTAGGTATCAAAATAAAGGCAAGCGGGCTTGACACCTGATCCACTCGTGGAGCGTTCTAGCCTGGGTTCTCTTCTCACACCCTCGAAAGTTGAACAATTGAAGAAAGTGGCTGCACCTCATCAACAAGTGATACAATAGAGGAAAGTTAATAAAACAACATTTCTTTATTCAAAAAATATTTAAAATACAAACACGTTCTTTCAGACAGCAGAGGTCAGGTCCCATGTCACATGCAGTGCAAGAACTACACAGTCCACGCGTTTCGCGCTATACGTGCTTAATCATGACTCAAAGCAGCGCCCGCGCGCTGAACCCAACAGTATAGCTTATGGGCCGCAAGTCCAATGGAGCAAACCAGCGTCCGCACGCTGGAACCAACAATCTCGTAAGTGGGCCGCAAGGCCAATGGAGCAAACCAGCGCCCGCACGCTGGAACCAACAATCTTGTAAGTGGGCCACAAGGCCAATGGAGCAAACCAGCGTCCGCACGCTGACACCAATAGTATTGTAAATGGGCCGCAAGGCCAATGGAGCAAACCAGCGTCCGCACGCTGGAACCAACAATATTGTAAAAGGACCGCAAGGCCAATGGAGCAAACCAGCATCCGCACGCTGGAACCAACAATATTGTAAATGGACCGCAAGGTCAATAGAGCAAACCAGCATCCACACGCTGGAACCAACAGTAATGTAAATGGGCCACAAGGCCAATGGAGCAAACCAGCATCCGCACCCAGGAACCTACAGTATGGTAAATGGGCCGCAAGGCCAATGGGGAAACCAGCGTCCGCATGCTGGAACCAGCAGGATAGCGACTGTCGCCGAGACGACTGATGACAATGTCGCCACTATTGCAGGAACTGGAAGCAGGAGCCGAGCAGGAACAGGCAGGCGTAGACAACCGGAACAGTAACGGCAGGAATAGACTGGCAGCTGGGACGGCAACCTCACTCGATGGCAACCGGAACCGGACTGGAACAGACTCAGCAGGCAGGAACTCAGGAACTGGACGATACAGCAACACAGGAACACAGTAGCAGGCCCAAATACTAGCAGCAGCAAGGAGAAGAAGACTGCTGTCAGAGACAAACGAAAGGGCAACCAAAGGGTGCCCAAACTGAGTTTAAAAAGGCAATGTGAGGCGGGCTGAAGGCAGACAGCTAATAGCAGCCCCCTACAGGTAATAGACATCTGAATGCAGCAATCACGGGCACCGTGATAGTACCCCCGTTTCAAAGACCCCCTCTCCTAGAATAGGGTCTGGGTTTCTGAGGGTATTTGGCATGAAATATTCGCAGTAACTTAGTTGCATGGAGGTCCTTACTGTCCACCCATGATCGGTCTTCCGGACCATAACCTTTCCAATGCACCAAATACTGTACCTTTCCTCTAAGCCTTCGGGAATCAATGATATTCTGTACCTCATACTCCTCCTGACCCTCAACCTCGAAAGGCCCTGGCATCACAGGTGTAGTAGTATAGCGGTTGCAAATGAGAGGCTTAAGGAGCGATACATGAAAAACATTATGAATGCGCATGGATGCGGGTAAGTCCAAGGCATAAGAAACAGGGTTAATCTTACGGATAATTTTGTATGGTCCAATAAACTGAGGTGCCAACTTATTAGATGGGACTTGGAGCTTAAGATTCTTAGAAGAGAGCCATATTCTGTCCCCAACCTGAAAGGAAACAGCTGGAAGCCTCCTGCGATTAGCATGGTGCTGGTGACGCTGAAAAGACTGACCTAGTGCCCTCTGAACTTGTGCCCATGTGGAACGGAGTTGCTCGATATGCTCATCCAGAGCTGGAATCTGTTGTGTCTGAAAGGAATCCGGGAGAAAACAGGGCTGGAACCCATAATTAATCAGAAACGGAGAGCTCCTGGATGAGGAGTTGACCGCACAGTTCCTGGCGAACTCCGCCCAAGGCAACAAGTCGGCCCGATTGTCATGATGGTCAGTAACGAAACAGCGCAGGAACTGTTCCAAGCCTTGATTGGCACGTTCAGCGGCTCCGTTCTGGGGGTGATAAGCAGAGGAGAAAGATAGCTGTATGCCCATCTGTTCGCAAAATGCCCTCCAAAATCTGGACACAAACTGGCTCCCCCTGTCGACACCAGTACTCTAGGTACTCCATGCAACCGAAACACCTCTCTAGAAAAAACCCTAGCCAATTCTTTAGCCGAGGGAAGGCCACGGAGGGGTACGAAATGAACCTGTCCACCACCATCAATATGAAGGAATACCCTCTAGACGTGGGCAATTCTCCCATAAAATCAATGGAAACATGAGACCAGAGACGTTTACCATTAGGAACCGGCTGAAGCAAGCCCACCGGGAGATGTCTAGGGGTTTTAGCACGGGCACAGGTGGCACAGGAATTAGTAAAATCGGCACAATCTGGTCTCATAGAAGGCCACCAAAATAACTGAGAAAGGGACCATAACAATTTGTCTCTGCCAATATGTCCCGCAGCCTTAGAGGAATGGTAAGTTTCAAGTAATCGAGTACGGAATGGTTCAGCGACAAAACATTTACCCACCGGGGTTTCATGAGGAGCGGAGGCCTGGGAAGCCAAGATCTCTTCCCCTAGTGGTGAAGTGATACTAGTACGTATGATAGCCAGTATTCGATCAGGTTGAATGATAGGTGCTGGTGCTTCCTCTCTGTCAAGATCAGTCTTAAATTGTCTAGACAGTGCGTCAGCCCTAACATTCTTGGATCCAGGCAGATATGATACAATGAAATTGAACCGGGACAGGAACAATGCCCATCTGGCCTGGCGAGAGGACAATCTCTTGGCCTCAGAGAGATAAGTCAGATTTTTATGATCCGTCAGGATTAAAACAGGATTCTTTGTGCCTTCAAGTAAATGATGCCATTCCTTAAGAGCGAGGATAATGGCCAATAGTTCTCTGTCCCCAATTTCATAATGGCTCTGAGCTGTGGTCAATTTCTTAGAAAAGAACCCACAGGGTCTAAGTGTTCCACCCTTAATGTGTCGTTGAGAAAGCACTGCCCCCACCCCAATGTCTGAGGCATCAACCTCCAAGGTGAACGGGAGTAATGGGTTGGGGTGGGATAACACAGGAGCATTATAAAAAGCAGATTTCAGTTTTTCAAAGGCTTCTTCCGCAATTGCTGGCCAAAGAGATGGATTAGCGCCCTTATGCGTGAGGTCAGACAAAGGTTTGACAATGGAAGAGAAGTTCTTAATGAACGTCCTATAATAATTAGCGAAGCCCAGAAATCGCTGGATAGCTTTAAGACTCTTGGGTCTAGGCCATTGTAGGACTGCTGTTAACTTTTCCTTGTCCATGGCAATGCCGTCTTTGCCAATAACGAACCCCAAGAATGGCACACTAGTTCTGTGAAACTCGCATATCTCTAATTTACAAAATAATTTATTCTTTCGTAATCGTAGCAATACTTCAGACACATCCTTAATGTGTCGTGATAAATCTTTGGAGTGAATAAGTATATCATCAAGGTAAACCATGACACACGACTGTAACATATCTCTGAGATCGTCATTGATCAGTTCCTGAAATACTGCAGGTGCATTGCACAGACCAAAAGGCATGACTAGATACTCATAATGCCCAGATCTTGTATTAAAGGCAGTTTTCCACTCATTGCCGGCTCTGATTCGAACCAAATTATATGCAGCTCTTAGATCTAATTTGGTGAAGATCGAGGAACCCTTGAGTCTGTCAAAAAGCTCGGTGATGAGTGGTATTGGGTAAGCGTTCTTTGCCATAAGCTTATTCAACCCACGGTAATCGATACATGGTCTCAGTTCGCCATTTTTCTTTTTTACAAAAAAGAACCCGGCCCCCGCCAGGGAGGTGGATTTCCTTATAATCCCTCTAGCAAGAGCATCAGAAATATATTCTTCCATGGCTCGGTTCTCCTCATACGACAATGGGTATGTGCGTCCCCTAGGGGGCACCACTCCGGGAGGTAAGTCAATGCGACAATCATATGGTCTGTGCTGAGGCAAGGTGCCAGCCTCTCCCTTACTAAAAACATCGCCAAACTGCTGGTATTCGTCTGGTAGTGAAGGGGAGGTGCACAAGACCTTAACTGGCTGAGTAATGCACTTCTCCATGCAGAACCAAGACCAAGCAGAGATTTCGCATTTTTGCCAATCAAATTGTGCATTATGCAATTGTAACCAAGGAAATCCCAATATTACGGCATGGTGAGGAGAGTTAATCAGTTGGAACTGCTGCTCTTCTTTATGGAGAGCTCCAATAGTCATGGATAATGGCATAGTTTCAAATGTAACTTGAAAGGGTTCTAAGGGTCTGCCATCAATTGCTTCAATAGCAAGAGGGGTTTCTCTTTCAATTCATGGTACCCCATGCAGTTCAGCAAAGGTATTACCCATAAAATACCCGGCTGCGCCAGAATCAATCAAGGCCAAAACTTCTACTGAACGTTGTGCCCAATATAATACCACCTGTATGGTGGGTTTCATTGTACCCGGAACTGGGGACGATTGAACACCACCTAGGGCCTGTCCCCCAAGGTACCCTAGGTGTGCTCGTTTCCCGGACGTACCGGACAGGATCTTAGTAAATGCCCCTTCTTACCGCAGTACAAACACAACCCTTGTTTCCTGCTAAGTAATCTCTCTTCCCTGGTTAGTCTAGTGAAACCTACTTGCATCGGTTCACCTGGTTCCCGTACAGATTCACTAGGCTTAGATGTCAGAGGAGGGATGGGTGGGCAAAGTATATTACTAGACCCATTGTTATTGGACCGTACCCTGCGATCTCTGGCGGTTAATCTCTCACGTATTCTGGAATCAATTAGTATAACGTATTCAATATAGTCATCTAAGTCAGCAGGCAAATCTTTTGCTGCGATCTCATCTTTAATTTGGTCACTCAAACCCTGGGCAAAGGCTGACAATAATGCCTCGTTATTCCACCGTACCTCTGCTGCCAAGTTGCGAAATTCAATGGCATAGTCGCCCACCGTGTGCCGGCCCTGTTGTATTTCCATAAGGCGTTTTGCAGCAGAGGTAGTTCTGCCAGTAGGCTCAAACACTCTTCGAAAGGACTGCACAAATTCTCTGAATGTCTTGGTACAAGGTTTAGCATTTTCCCACAATGGGTTAGCCCAAGCCAACGCTCTTCCAGTCAGCAGGGATATCATGAACCCAATCTTACTACAATCATTGGGAAACACATGTGCCGTCAATTCCATAAATATTTCAAGTTGGTTAATGAACGCTCTACAGAGATTAGGGTCACCATCATACCTAAGCGGCAAGGGTGTAGAGGCCATTAACCCTTTAACTGCGGCCCCTAAGGGCCTTGTATTGTTTTCTGGTGTCTGACATGGCGAGACCACCGGACTAGATCCAGACTTACCAGCAAGTACAGTGCTTTCAAGGATAGTTTGGATTGCCACCGCCAACTGATCCAAACGTTGCTCATGCATATTCATCCTCTAATTAACATTCTGTGCATTACCATCACTCTTACTGTCTGAGGTCATGGCCCTTTCGTACTGTCATGGTTTGTTTAGGTAAAAACAAAACTTTATTGAAAAGTTTAAGACAATCCCATAGGGTATTATACACATACAAATAATATAAAGCAGAAGCAAACGTCCATAATAATAGCAATGCAGGTTCTACCGGCCTTGCCAATATACCGGGCAAGGCAACCTATATGAAGACCAATAGGTGGCTCTACCGGCCTTGCCAATATACCGGACAAGGCAGCCTGATTAAATATATGAGTAGGCTCTACCGACCCTGCCAATACCGGGTAAGACAACCTTGCGATGGAATAATAGGAGGTTCTACCGGCCTTACCAATATACCGGGCAGAGTAGCCTAACGGAATACTGAGGTAGTGGGCTCTACCGGCCTTACCAATACCGGGTAAGGCAACCTTGAGTTGGAATAATAATAGGTTCTACCGGCCTTACCAATATACCGGGCAAGGCAGCCCTAATAGGAAAGTGACAACCACTATGACTCCAGGCACTGTCAGATGGACAATAGACAGTGGAATAGGATGTAAAGACTACTGGTCAGTGGTTTCACCAGAGTCTGACACTCAGTATCCGTGTATCGCAGAATGGAAGCTGTCTATGACTGGACAGCACACTGAAAGGCTTCAAGTGCAAGAGTAAGACACAAGGAGTAAACCAGTGTCCTTACATAGGGTAACATCAAGCATAGTAGGAACAGACCCACAGGTCATGGAGCAAACCAACGCCCGCGTGTTGGCAAACAACAACGTCAATAGTGCTAGGTAGTGGAGCAAACCAGTGTCCGCACACTGGTACCAACAATAGTAAGCCACAGGCTAATGGCGCAAACCAGCATCCGCACGCTGGGACCAACAGTATTGCAAATGGCCGCAAGGCCAAAGGAGCAAACCAGCGTCCGCACGCTGGGATCAACAGTGTGGTAAATGGGCCGCAAGGCCAATGGAGTAAAGCAGCGCCCGCGCGCTGAACCCAACAGTATAACGTATGGGCCGCAAGGTCAATGGAGCAAACCAGCGTCCTCACGCTGGAACCAACAATCTTGGAAGTGGGCCGCAAGGCCAATGGAGCAAACCAGCGTCCGCACACTGACACCAACAGTATTGTGAATGGGCCGCAAGGCCAATGGAGCAAACCAGCGTCCGCACGCTGGAACCAACAATATTGTAAATGGACCGCAAGGTCAATGTAGAAAACCAGCGTGCGCACGCTGACACCAATAGTATTGTGAATGGGCCGCAAGGCCAATGGAGCAAACCAGCGTCCACAAGCTGGAACCAACAGTAATGTAAATGGGCCACAAGGCCAATGGAGCAAACCAGCGTCCGGACGCTGGAACCTACAGGATGGTAAATGGGCCGCAAGGCCAATGGGGCAAACCAGCGTCTGCACGCTGGAACCAGCAGGATAGCGACTGTCGCCGAGACGACTGATGACAATGTCGCCACTACAGCAGGGACTGGAAGCAGGAGCCGAGCAGGAACAGGCAGGCGTAGACAACCGGAACAGTAACAGCAGGAATAGACTGGCAGCTGGGACGGCAACCTCACTCGATGGCAACCGGAACCGGACTGGAACAGACTCAGTAGGCAGGAACTCAGGAATTGGACGATACAGCAACACAGGAACACAGTAGCAGGCCCAAATACTAGCAGCAGCAAGGAGAAGAAGACTGCTGTCAGAGACAAACGAAAGGGCAACCAAAGGGTGCCCAAACTGAGTTTAAAAAGGCAATGTGAGGCGGGCTGAAGGTAGACAGCCAATAGGAGCCCCCTACAGGTAATAGACATCTGAATGCAGCAATCACGGGCACCGTGATAATCACGGTGCCCGTGCTCTCTGTGCTGCTCTCTGTCAGTCTCTGTTGTGGTGCGCTCCTGTTGGTTGAGCTATGTTTGGCCCGCCCACTATGGCCTTTATATGCTGGGCTCTGGCGCCTATCTGGTACCCTTTCTTGGTGTTCCAGTACCAGTGCCTACTTGAGTTGCTTGTATTCCTGTGTACCGACTTGGCCCGTTTGACTACTCTGCTTCTGGTCTCCTGCTCAGTGATTCGACCCAGCCTGGCTGACATTCCTGCTCCGTGACCTGACCTGGCTTGTCTGACCTTCCTGCTCCGTGATTCGACCCAGCCTGGCTGACATTCCTGCTCCGTGACCTGATCCAGCTTGTTTGACGTTCCTGCTCCGTGATTCGACCCGGCTTTCCTGTTCCTGCATCGCTGTGTCACTTGGGCAACATTCTGACTTCCGCTGTGCCTGAAGCCTGCCTGGCAGTGTATCACTGTTGCCTCCGTTACTGCTACGGCAGTGTGTCACAGGCTGAGTCCTCCGTTAACCCTTGCAGAGCCTCCGTGTTGCCTCCGTTACTGCTACTGCAGCATGCCATTGACTGGGCCTTCCTATAACTCTTGCAGAGCTCCTGTGTTGCCTCCGTTACTGCTGCGGCAGTGTGCCCTTGCTTGAGCCTTCCGTTACTCTCGCAGAACTCGCAGTCTCTCTTGCTTCCTATTATACTGGGCCTGTGTAGGCATATGCATCAAATACCTGTATTATCTCTGTATGTTTCTGCTGAGGTACAACAAGGCCTGTGAAGGGTACTTGATTATTTGTGTTTTCAATAAAACTGTGTTTTATCCTAAACCACTGTGTCTGAATGTTGAACAAACCGTTACACACTGTCACTATCAAGGACATAAAAGTGAAAAAAGAGGTAAAGATTAAATAAATAAATAAAAGGTATAGGCAATTTGAATTTACATATGTTCTTGCACAATATGTAACATGAAAATAAATGGTTACCATTCCTGTTAGTCTGCTGCATGAGGTTTTCTGCTGGTAATGAACTACATGGTACTAAGGACCAATAGTGACAGGTTTTCAGGCCCGGATTTACATATCAAGTTCCCCTAGGTACAGCTCCCTCTGGCACCCATAGCTCTGTTTTGGCCCTACTCTTAACCACACACTCTTTTGTAGCCAAACCGTGTTTTTAGCTTTATTCTTCACATTAAAGTGGTAATTTTCCATAGGTGGATAGGATAGGGATGGGGTATATACAGCACACATACAGAAACCATAAGTAATATTAACTAGATATGTAGCCTGTTAAAGCTCAACTTTTATTATTTAATTTGAAAACTTAACTTTTGTTATTTGTTCTTCTTGTTTGCTATAACAAAGGAGAATTTTATTAAAATAAGGCAATGCACGCCAATGCAGTGGAATGAAATGCAGTGGAGACCATTCTATAATCCATAGAGTTAAGGCCCAGAAAATCTGGGCCAGGAAACTGACCTCATAGTAAATTCTTTAGAGATTTGGTCATGTTTTTACCAACCCTTTAAAAATACATGTAACCTAAAAATATGTACCTCTTGTCTACCATGACCAACAAAATGAATATCAGTTTAAAAAAAAACTGCAAGAAAAGCTGAAGGCAAAATAAAAAAGGTTTTCAACTGAGGCAACAAACAGGTTGTGAAGCAAATACTTTGGACTGAAAACAAAGATAAACGATTGTTAGAAGTAGATGAGAGTGATCCCTCTAGCTGGATCTTAGAAGTGCTAAAAATGGTTGCATCTTCTGAAGTCTGCTAGTCTGAGGTGAATAAATTAGATGTAATTGTGTATCCAAAATAAAGTTTGCCAAAAAAAAAAAAAAAAAAGCATTGCAAATAAAAAAAAATAATAAAGCAATCACTGCAAGTTAACTGCAGTCATTGCATTTAACCCTTTGAATGTCACAGGGGTACTCAACGCATTATGAAGCAATGCACTGTGCACCCCTCTGGCACTCAAAAGATAAAACTTATTAGTAGTAAAGGATTCTGATACCACAAAATACACAAACTGTTTATAATTTTCTAAAGCTTGTGTTATGAGACATAGCCTTGAATAGGTAATTAAGTGTATTAGAGACACCTGAAGAAAATGTTGATTATATATAACGTGTTACGTAAAGGACTTTAAATCAATGTATGTTGACTGTCCTAAGCTGCATGCGAGAAATAATGATCAGGATATCCAAGTACAAGCCGGGTTGGCGTAACCAATTCAGTGAGATGATTAGATTTTAAATAAATACTTGATTCCCTTGTTTAGAGATCAAAAAGTGCAGGTACTTTTTCAGACGTAGTGAGAAAAGAACAGTAGTGTGGTATCAAATTTAACCCCCTAATTTCCCTAAGCTTTTCAGTGCTGCTATCGGTGGCTTACTCAGGGGCGACAGTGTTGCCAGTGCCACTTTTGTTCTCACTACATCTGAAAAAGTACTCGCTTTTCTTTTTTTTTTTAATCTTGTGACAAGGGAATATCTGGTACTCTAATACACTTAATTGCCTATTCAAGGCTTTTCCTCATTATAACAAGAGCTTTACAAAATTATACACAATGAGTGTTTTTGGTGGTATCAGACCCTTTACTACTAATGAGTTTTAAATGCAATGACTGCAGTGGTATTGCAGTCACTGCAGAATTTTTAATAAAATTCTCCTTTGAGGCCACAAATAATAAAGGTTAAATTTTCAAATGAACTATTAAAAGTTGAGTTTTAACACTCTATGGGGATTACATTTCATGTAACGCTACAACAGAGAACAATGATACAGTGCTGAACTTGTGGCTGGCTACATTTTGGTAGGCAGAAACTAAACAGCTTCTAAATTCTTAGTCAAAACTTTCTTTACTGTTTTGAGTAACTGGACAATGTGATTAGATTACTATAAAAGGGCCCTGCTGTCCCTACCTTCTAAAGCGGAGCTGGTGGCCACACTTCAGTTGTTAATTACTCTTGATTTCATACTAATGCACTTGTTGTTTGCTCACATGTGATCATACCTGGGAACTCTCCTAATCTGTCCCGGAGACTCCAGTTTTCAGACTGCATTACTAGGTCTCCAGGGACAGAGGTCGTGGTGAGTTTCTTCTCATTCCCACCCTGTTCTTCCCACTTCCCACCCACTTTATGACATGCAGACAAGCAAGCCCTGTGCATCCAACTGACATTCCCTGTCTGGCAGCACGAGCCCTCACCAGTGGCTCAAAGAGACATTCCATGATGTGACATCACACCTGGAAGTTTGGAAGCCGGGTGGGTTTGCGAAAGGCTGATCTGGTCTGAGATGTGATGTATGGGGCAAGGTGGATCTGTCAATGGGCAGATCGGTGGGTGTGACAAGCCACTGCCAGGATCCCCTAAAACTCTGGCACACTAGGCAGTGCCTACTATGCCTATTGGTAAATCCAGCCCTGTACTTTTTCCTGTCAGTTTCCAGTGGAAAACTGAAAATGTTTTAACCTGTTGATTGCGATAGTCCACCCATTGCAGAGAAATGCATGAAGTACCCCTCTTGCAATCGGTGGGTTAAATGCTGTCAAGTACATACCTCTTAAATTTCAAATGGCCACAGAGGGACACTTCTGTTTTAGGTGGTGTTGCTGGGGGCATGGCTGGTGGGCAGGGCATTACTGAGAATTTAAGTTATTTCTGGAACTATTAACATCACTTTCTGTAAATGAATAACTAACTTAGAGCAAGACCAAAGTATTTTATTTACACAGACTAACGTTTAAACACATATACTGAAGTTTAAACAAACATTAATGTGAATTTTATTACTGTGGAGCAATGTGATGTACTTATGTACACAACATACAGTCTGATCTCCTAAAAGGAAGCACACCAGGGTGGGAAATAGGTATCTAGGTCTCAAAAAGGGACTATTCCTATCTCCTAAATAGGGACACTAGGGAGGTATACATATGCCTCTATAGCTTGATGAATAAGGCTCTAAAGTGCAATAATAACAACTGAAAGTGTAATTCTTAAGCAAACCGACAGACTAAAATCCCAGTTGCTTAAAATTCGGCGATTAAGCCTTTGAGTGCCAGAGAAGTATGCAATACGTTGTGTACCCCTCTGGCACTCAAAGGGTTAACACATTGAACGCTAGAGGAGACTTCAACAAGCACAATCAAAGAGTAAAAAGTCCCATTTACGTAATGGCATCTTAAGGAATATGTTTTGTACCATTTTGCTTTTGTCCTTTCTCTTACTGAATTGCAACGCTAGTGACTAAAAAGCTGAGAGTAGAACAATTATATAGCCTATAGATATATAACACGTGGGATAATTGCAAGGCTGCCAGTACTAATGATGGCCACTATTCATGCTTCTGACATTACTCACATGATCTGTCTTTCTCTCGCATGTGACAGTGCAAGTTATTGCGCCTTTTCATTGGTTGACTTGCCCGAAAGGGGTGGAGTCGTGGTGGCGGGAACGTTCAGTTAGGCGCTGTCTTCCAATTTGAGGTACTATGAGCTGTCCCTGTGTTCTATAGTGGGACCCGCTTCTCCTGTGCATACGGGCATGCTACAGAGTCCATCTTACTGAATGTGATAACAGACTCGCACTGCCCGGGTATAATTGGATCACTGCTTCTCTTCCCTGGCTAATCGGATAACGTTTACAATAATCTGCTGTCAGTTCGGCCTGGCTCTGAGCGCAGGACACATAATTTTGCAGTAAAACTCAGCTTTCCATTCTGCATATGGACCAGTCCCGGACAGCTAAGATGCACCGCAAGCACAGAATGCCAGGAGCTGGGATGGCTCATCCTGACCCTTTGGGACAAGGGGCAGATGAGGGGGACAGGAAGATCTCTAAGTTTGTAAGTACCGTGAAGGGAATGTCTCTTTAGGGAAGACATGTCACTTTCACCTTGGTATAATACATAATAGGGTTTATATGTAATGCAAAGTGAATTCCGTGGCAACGCTACATGGTATTGACATCCCTACCAACATTTCAAATGGCCAAAGAGGGATTCTTGTTTTAGGTGGTGGTGCTGGGGGCGTGGCTGGTGGGAGGGGCAATACCAAAAATTTTTAGTTTCTTTCATCACCTCTTGACACACCTTTTTGTGTGAATGCATACATGATTTAGAGCAGGACAAATGTATTTTATTTACACAGACTAATTTATAAACACACATACTGAAGTGTAAACAAACAATGTGATCATTATTTCTGTGGATCAACATACACACCACACAGTCTGATCTAAACAGAGAGATGTCAGACCTAAGACCTCCTAACAACACTCTCCCCGACATACCTTCCTATGGGCAGGAAATCCCAATGACCCTTATGAATTTTCCCTTGTTCTTCGTTAACATTTTTAGTTCTAGATGTCATGCCAGTGGACAGACATAAGATGCTGGCGGCTTTGTCCCCCACAATAAAGCAAGAAAAAGCACAAGCCTAGCTTACACTTTAATGACTGGAGTGTGGCGCAGTGCATTGTGACCATGTGTTGCACACGCCTCTCATCCTGAAAATTACTATGTGTAGTGGTGGGGCCCTTCGGATTCTGGCCATAAAAAAGTTAGAGGGGGTTTTCTCCTTTAAAACCATTGTTTTTTTTAATATGTGAGCTATTTGTTGCAGTTGTCTTGCCTCAGAATGCCCCATTGTGTTTTACAAGTGTAATCTGTGTCACTCCTGTCTTAGACACTTACACAGATGAGGTCATACATATGATGTCTTGCTCCTGTCACTACATTCAAGGGCATGTGTCAAAACAGCTTTTAGTTGAGGTGATAAATATACCCATATTTGCATTTGCACACTTTCGTGTGTAATATTTTAATAGTTTTACATACAGTATTCCTAAATGTATTACTATGAACTTAAAGGAATAGTAACACTTAATAAGCAAAACAATATATAGTAGGCGCTGTTCCCCTGAGTAAAACAACGGTTCTCCAACTGCAGAAATTTGTTATATTCAAAAATGATTGCAGCTTAAAATTTGACATTTTTTTTTTTAGGCGCTGTATCACAGTGGCCTGACATTTTACAGTGGTGCTGTTGCTACACCATCCTATGTAGTTTTATGGTCAATTGACCAGAGTTGTCAATAGGATGGTGTACGAACAGCGCCAATGTAAAATTTCAGGCCATTGAGATACTGCACCTACAAAACTCAAGTTTGATCTGCAGTAACTTTTGAATTAAACACCCTTCAGCAGTATTGGTTCCCTTGTTTAGTCAGGAGGAATAACCCTACAATATATATATATATATATATTTTTTTTTTACATATTATGTGTTACTATTGTTTTAAAATGGAGCAAAAATGCCACCAATTCCTATTTTGGTTTTAAACGTTATGTAAATACCACCTTAATAAATGCAATGCAAAATGTCCTAAAGCTAGCGTGTCATGTATTATCATCATTTCACCTAAAATAAAAATTACAGTAAAGAGTGAGTGGTCTCCAACATATTTAACCACCCGTCCTCCTGATTTATTTTCTTTTTTCTTGTTCTGTAGAGTTTCCTATAAAAATCATAAAATGCCTTTGTGAAATAGTGGCATAACAACTTATGTTGCCTTTTTAGGTAGCAGAAAAATCTTTTACAAGATGCCTTTTTCGTTTTGTTCTTAAAGGGGTCTCAAGAATAAGTGGCTCTTCATTTATTTAAAGTGACAATCAACCTCCTTTTGACTTAACATATTTTGGACGTGCCAAATCTGTAAATTCATATGGCATTTTTTTCCTACCATCTGCACCTATTATTTTTAAACACTTTTTTTTTTCCCTCCTGACTTTTAGCCCCCTGTATCTGTTTCCAGAAAATGGACATATTTATACAATGTTGCAGTTTCCTGCAGCTTTGAGTGATCTGTATGCTTTGGAGTTTCCATATTGTTTGGCTATTTTTTTCTACATTGTTGCACACACTCTACTCTCACATTCCCACGGTTTCAGGCACAGAAGTATAAAAACTGGAGACGTATAGGCAATTTGACTCTACATGTTCTGCAAGTGCATAATATGTAAAGTCAAAAAAGCTTACTGTTACTTTATTAGACTATAACTAGTTAAAGGTCCTTAAAGGGACAGTTCGACACTATTTTGACTATACATATCCTACAATGTAAATATTTGTTATCTCTTGTAGTCAATTGCAAATTGATTGTTTTAACCCTTTAAGTGCCAGAGGGGTACGCATCGCATTGCAAAGCCACTAACCCTTACTGTTCATTCAGGTCTAGTGAAGCCTTTTGTTTGCTGTGAGGCATGATTTAGGGTACAGATTGAATAGAGATTTCAATATACCGGAAAAGTCAAATATAATGTACAATTATTTGCAGATAAATGTTGTAGGAAAAGAAAGTCACTGCTACCATAATATAATCAGGAAAAGACTGTCACCAGGTCCCACCACCAACTAATGTTGACCTCACAAAAGCAGTGTCTAGACTCTACACACATATATAGGCTGATGGGATCTTCAGACTGCCCCATCCACAGTGGTCTTTAGGATTCACCTCTATATACAGATCTCAAGAATCTCTCATAGGTTACTCCTCATAACATCCATCCTGAAGTGATGTATAGAAATAAGGAAAATTCAAAAGGGTGCCAATAGTGCCTTATCACTCAAGTATCATACAAATGGAATTACCAGTATACTCATGTTTGTGGTGGCGAAAAGGATATTTTATACCACCTAACATGGTCCTGTCATACATGGGAATAGGGTGCTAAATTTTTGTTTCAGGTGCTGGGACCTTGATCACATTAAGATAAGAGAAACTATACCCTAGATGTAAGTGGCTCTTAATGTGTTTAACAGACTGGCTTACACATAGTAGTTAGGTTTATCCATTTTTATATATATATATATATAATTATAAACTAGTGTAAAAACCCGTGTATGCAGGCCAAGGTCTGGTGAGGTAAAGATGCCAGTCCTGCTTTGCGTATTGCTGCCACCTAACTGGCGGCGCACGCAGTGCAGTCATATGCAGTAGAGGCTGCCCAAACACACAGAGTGCTCCCAGCATTCTGTGCGTTTGGGTAATCTCTACTGCGCATGACTGCATCGGACAAACATTTTGGCCTTTTATATTATAGGATTGCATTAGATCAGCGTTTTTTTGCATATTGTTCTCTGAAGTCCAGTGAGATGGCTTAGTTGGGCAGCACGGTGGCTCAGTGGTTAGCACAGTTACCTTGCAGCGCTGGGGTCCTGGGTTCAAATCCCACCAAGGGCAACATCTGCAATGAGTTTGTATGTTCTCGCTGTGTTTGGGTGGGTTTCCTCCGGGTACTCCGGTTTCCTCTCACACTCCAAAAAACATACAGATAGGTGAATTTAGATTGTGAGCCCCAATGGGGACAGGAACCAATATGAGTGTAAAGCGCTGCGTAATCTGTGTGCGCTATATAAAAAAAATAAAGAAAGAAAGTTGGTTAATAATGTACCAGCTGTAGAATCTATTCAAACATCAGGGTTACAGGTTCTAGTCCCGGCAAGGTTAACTCCACCTTTAAACCTTTTCAAATGCATAAAATGGCCAGGACATACTTGAAAATGAGAGACAACCTCACTGTATCCTTCCTGGCAAAATACACACACACAAAAAATTCTGCATCTGGATGATACCGGTTATCCTCATAACAAACAATAGGCTTTAATTGTCTTGAATGGATTTTGACCAGAAGTATGAAATTAAACTAATACAATGCAGTGAGATCTCTTCACCTTCATTTGCTTGTCTGCACTGCATCTCTGCTGCTGTCTTGCAGGCTCCTTATTTGCCTCTTGAGGAGTAATACTGGCTCCTCAACACCAAATCCTGCTTATCCACTGGTAGGCTTTGACCTCTAGGGCATGTGCATGTGATCTCATCCACATGTGCCCATCTACTCAACATTTTTTTATTATTATTATTATTATTATTCTTTACATAGCATCAACTTAATCTGCAGCACTGTACAATAGGGAATAGACATACAGGGATATTAAATTATAAATCATATGTGAAGAACAGATGGATCAGAGGGCCCTGTTCGTGAGTGCTTACAGTCTAGAGGAAGGTAGGTTGGACACAGAAGGTGTAAGTGCTGTTGGGTGTGTCTCCTGGCACATGAGCTGCTGGTCCGTGGGTGGGAGAGAGAAGTGCTATTGAGTGCAGTAGCCCAGGAAGGGGTGGTTCTTGGTGATAATGTTTATTGAGGAAGTTGATAAGCTTCCCTGAAGATGTGAGTTTTCAGGGAGTATCTGAAGGATAGGGGAGAGTCTGATGGGGCGGGGGAGGGAATTTCAGAGCTCGGATGCAGCACGGGAGAAGTCATGTAGGTGGGAGTGGGAGGATGTAATTAGAGCTGTGGACAGGAGAAGGTCATGTGCAGAACGAAGATGGCGAGTGGGATTGTATTTGGAAATGAGAGATGAGATATAGGGGGGGTGAGGGGGTAAAGGCTCTATAAGTTTTAGCACCAGAATTTTGAATGTAATTCTATGTGCTAGTGGGAGCCAGTGTAGGGATTGGCAGAGGGTGCTGGTATTAGAGAAGAGGTGGATGTGGTAGATTAGTCATGCAGCGGAGTTCATTATGGACTGTAGTGGGGTTAGTCAGGTGAGAGGAAGGCCAGTTAATAGTGAGTTACAGTAGTCAAGACGGGACATAAGTGTTTGGATTAGTATTTTAGTAGTGTCTTGGGTGAGTAAGGGTCGGATTCTAGAGATGTTGCGGAGGTGGAGGCGGCATGATTTGGAGATTGAGTGGATGTGGGGGATAAAGGATAGGACGGAGTCAAATGTGACCCCCCCAGGCAGTGTGCTGTAAGGATTGGTGTGATGGTGGTGTTGTTGACAGTGAGGGTAATGTCTAGTGTAGGACTGGTAGGAGAGGGAGGGAAGATAATTAGTTTGGTTTTGCCAAGGTTAAAGGGATAGTAATACTTAAAATGTAAAAAAAAAAATATGTTGTAGGGTTTATCCCCCTGAGTAAAACAAGGGTACTCCCACTGCTGAAAGGTGTTTCATTCAAAAGTTATTAATTTTCAAAGTTGAATTGTTTAGGTGCAGTATCACAGTGGCCTGAAATTGTATAGTGGCGCTGTTGCTACACGATCCTATGGACAGCTCTGGTCAGTTGACCATAAATCTCCATAGGATGATGTAGCAACAGCGCCACTGCACAATTTCAGGCCACTGTGATATTGCATATAAAAAATTAAACTTTGAAAATTAATAACTTTTGAATGAAACACCTTTCAGCAGTGGGAGTGCCATTGTTTTACTCAGGGGTTACACTCTACAACATATTTATTTTTACATTTTAAGTATTACTATCACTTTTAAGTTTGAGTTGACTGGAGGACATCCAGGAAGACACAGCAGACAGACAGTCAGATACCTGGGACAGGAGGGAAGGGGAGAGGTCAGGGGAAGAAAGAGATAGATTTGAGTGTCATTAGCATAGAGAAGATGGTGAAACCTAAAGGAGTTTATTAGTTTGTTAAGGGATGCAGTGTAAATTGAGAAGATCAAGGGGCCCAGGACTGAGCCCTGAGGCACTCCGACAGACAGTGTGTGTGTGGGGTGGGGGGAGTGGATCCAGAGTAGGACAAAGGAGCGGTTGTAGAGATAGGATGAAAACTAAGAGAGGGCAGTGTCACAGAGACCTAGAGAGTGGAGGGCTTGGAGGAGGAGTGGGTGATCTACTGTGTCAAAGGCAGCTGACAGGTCCAGGAGAATGAGTAGGAAGTAGTGGCCTTTTGACTTTGCGCAGAACAAGTCGTTGGCCACTTTAGTGAGGGCAGTCTCAGTGGAGTGATGAGGACAGAATCCAGATTGCAAGGGATCTAGAAGGGAATGTGAGCAGAGGAATTTAGTGAGCTGGTTGTATGCGAGATGTTCAAGGAGCTTGGAGGCGAATGGGAGTAGAGAAATGGGCAGGTAGTTTGACAGTGAGTTTGGGTCCAGGGAGGGTTTCTTTAGAATGGGTGTGATTAGTGCATGTTGAAAAGAGGATGGGAAGGTGCCAGTTAACAGAGAGGTTGACTAAGTGAGTAAGGGGTGGTGTTAGTAGAGGTGAAAGTTCATGAGTGAGCTGAGATGGGATTGGGTCAAGAGGGCATGTGGTTAGGTTTGAGCGAGTGAGGAGAAGGGAAACTTTGTCCTCTGATGGGTGAGGAGGAGTTTAGTGTGTATGTGGGAGAGATGGTAGGGCTATGCTGGGTAGGTGGGAGTGAAAGTGATGAGATTTCATGTCTGATGGAGTCGATCTTGTCCTTGAAGTGGGTGGCGAGGTCTTGGGAGGAGAAGTTAGTGGAAGGGGTTTGCATTGGTGGGCGTAGAAGTGACTTGAAGGTTGAGAAAAGGCATTTCGGGTTGGAGGAAAGATTAGAGAGCATAAGTATGACTGTTTGGCCAGGGAGAGGGCAGAGCTATAGGAGCAGATAATTAATTTGTACTGTAGCTGTGGAGCGAGATTTCGTCCAGTACCTTTCTGCAGTGTGTGGCACCTTTTGGAGGTATTGTTTGTCTTGTGTTCCAGGGTTATAATAGGGTTTAGCAGGGGTGATGTGGAGTTGCAGATGCAGCTGTGTCAAGGGCTGTTGTGAGAGTGCTGTTGTAGAGAGCAGAAGTTTGTTCTGGACAAGCAAGTGTGAGGATGGGTTTGAGAAGGAGTTGCAGGTAAGTGGAAAATTGCTGCAAATCAAGAGATTGCAGATTTCTATGCATGCTCTTGGTCATGGTGGAGAGGGATTGATTTGCATGGTATGCTGAGGTTTCCGGAGAGGAGGTGGTGGTCAGAGAAGGGATAGGGAGCATTATAAAAGTTTGAAACCAAGCAGAGGTTGTTGAAGACCAAGTCAAGGGAGTGACCGTCACTGTGTGTGGGAGAGTAGGTCCATTGTGATAGGCCAAAGGAGGTTGTTAATGAGAGGAGTTTGATGGCAGGGGGGATGTTATGGTTGTCAACAGGGATGTTGAAGTCTCCCAGGATGGGAATAGGTATGTCAGAGGACATGAAATGAGGGAGCCATGAGCATAGTATTCTCCCCATGCCAATATAGATGATAAGCAGGGGAAACAGTGATGTGCAACAGCTGTTTAGGGATTGAGAACTGACCATGATGAGGTGTTATGTGCCTCTGGCTGAGCTGTCGGGTACCCTCCAAGCCACACGTACCATAGAAAACACAGTGAGGTCACATGTACAGCGGGAAATAGAAAAGTTGGAAATGGTGTAAAATAACTAATTCTAAGTTAGTGAATGAGACCAGTCAATTTAACCCTTTGAGTGCCAGTGGGGTGCACAACACATTGCTAAGCAATGCGTTTTATACCCCTTTGGCACTCAAAGGGTTAAAAAAAAATATTGAATGTTAACCATTACTATCCCTTTAAAGGGATAGTAATGTTTCATAATAAAAGCAGCTCTAATTAATCATCATAGTATTTGGACTTTGGAGAGTGTTATTTCAATTCTGTCAGAGTTGTAGTTCAAGAGTAATTCAATGACAAAGTATCCCCCTCCCACCCCTTTTACTGATGTCACACTGGTCACCCAGAGCAGAAGGGAGGTGCCCAGGTAGACTGCAGAGAGGGACAATCTTCAGATAAGATAAGGGAAAAACCTGAAAAGCTTGTCAAGGGGGGCAGGGATTTCATTGTTTTCATAGGAATAAGAGTGTCCCCTTCTGTCCAGTCTATGGACTGCATTCCACATCTGAGAAGAGATGGCTTACACTATGTAAAAGGGGCAGGAGGGGGAAACTTTGCTTGTGAATATCTCATAAACCATAAAGGTTTGAGAGATAAGACATATCATTCTTCATGTTTTTTTAATGCCTACAAAATAAAATAAAGTTAAAACGAAGTATTACTATCCCTTTAATTGTTGGTTTCAATGCATATGTTTCACATAAATCTTATTCTATAACTGTAACTATAAATTCTGTCTAACGCATTGCTTGCTAGAGACCTCTCCAGTCTGCAAAATGTTACAGATGTTTCTAGCATCCAAGTGGGTAAGTGTGTACATATGGTTTTGTCAGAACTGACTGGTTTCCTTTGAGAATCAGTCACAGTAGATCAGTGGTGGGCAACATGAGGCCCTCCAGCTGTTGTCAGACTACAGCTCTCATTGGTCTATATTTATAAAAGCAAACTGGTGTTATTCTGGTGTAAGTCAATCATAAGGGACAAATACAAATCCCCATGCGCTTGACTAGAGCTTTTCAACCTCTTGAATGATGGAGAGGTCTCCAATGCTGTGCTGTCTAGAAGTAAAAGGGTTAAAAGACCAGTTTCATTCAGAAGAAATGCTTATTACCCCCTATGGTGCTGTTAATTTACTCTAGAATAAGTCCAGTCTGCTTTTATAAATATGGGCCGTTGTTCCATGCCAGCTGGTGCCTGTTGAGGAATGTTCGGAGTTGTAGATTTGTTGTCCATCCCAAAACATACCAGAACATACCAAACTGAATGTTCTAAGGCAGTGTGGGTTGATGGAGTGTAGAGAGTCGGCCATGTTTTTTGGAACAGCTGTTTTTGAGGGGTGTGGAAACTCCTTGCAGAGGTTTTGACAGGAGTGGCCAAGGGCCTTCGACCCCTTGCCCACTCTGATCAAAATCATACCCGTTTGTTCTTTTACACAGTCAGACAATATGAATATCTCCTCCTTGCTGCCTCCCTGGGGTGTGTTAGGCTTGGCCGGAGAATGTTGTCATGTGACCACGTTCTCTTTTATATTGTCTTCTGGCTCCACTTGGGCATAGAGAATGCATCTCATTGTTTTGTTGTTATATCATATTTCTTCTGTGTCCCTATCATGGCGATAGAGACTAATGGGGTGTGTCAGCGCCCCCCAGCTGGCGTAGGACCAAGTTAAATTATAAAAGGAGCCTTCCCGCTCCTCCCGTCAGTCTTTTTTGTCCTACGCAGCTGGGGTAGTGACTGTACTCAGTCATTTCGCCTACCTGAAAGTTCTTTTTTTTTTCCCTCTTCTTTGGCCGCATTTCTGCTGCTTGTAGCCGGGAGAGTGTCACGCTTCTCCCGAAGAGCTTGCCGCAGGCTGAGGCGGCAAGCTGTATGGAGTCCCAGCAGGCGCCTTGAGTCTCCCCTGCTTCAGGTGAGATTCGGCGCATCCAGCAGGAAGTGACATCATGGCGGCGTCCGCTGTCATGCTGGGCCCAGGAAAAGGACCGATCCGGTGGCAGGCTACCTCCTACCAACAATCCTTCCCCTACAATGGATCGCTTACTGCAATAGAGGGAAAGGTAAGGGCTGTATGCCACCCTCTATTTAATCTTGTCTGGCAATCATTGTGGGGAGGGCCTATGCGTTCCAGGGTGGAACGCACGCCCAGGGCCTACTGTATTTAAGAGGCAAGCTTTGTGTTAAACTCTCTTATGGAGTGTTTGGGTCTATGTATTATTTATTGTTTTATTATATCATTAAAAGCTAAGTTTTATATTGAAATATGTCTTCCACCTTCCAGAATTTACCAGTTAAGGAAAAGGAGAAAGACAAGGCTATTTCTGATAAAGAGGAAAAAACTACTCATAAAGTTGTCATGTCTAGGATGTGATAATCTATTACCCACAGAAGAGTCTTCAAAGCTGTGTCCAGATTGTCTAAAGAAGGCGGCTAATACAGATGTTCCATCCCAATTTCAAGATTTTTTAACATGGATGAAGGATTCTATGCAGCAAACCTTATCCTCCTTACAGGCCCCTTCCATTTCCAAAAAAAGGCCTAGACTAGAGGATCCGGGAGAAGGTACATCCTCTATGCATATTGAAGCAGACGATTCCAGCCTTTTTGAAGATTTATCTGAGTATTCATCAGAAGAGGAAGGAGAAATTCAAGATGACGATGAAGGGTCTTTTAATATTGAAAAAATGGAGCCTTTATTAAAAAACCTACGAAAGACTCTAGGCCTGACAGAAGAAGCCATTGAGCATGGGGTTTTGGACACAGCATTCTTAGGTAAAAAGAAGGAAAATCCAGTGTTCCCCATTCATCATTCGGTATCTGACTTGGTGAAAATGGAATGGAAAAAAGGTGACGAGAATAACCGAATCAAAAAGATTTCACAGAATGTATCCCTTCAAGGAAGAGGAAGCTTCAGCCTGGACAACACCTCCAAAAGTAGATGCTCCTATTGCACAACTAACAAAGAAGACCACCTTGCCTATGGAAGACGGCTCCTCATTAAAAGATCCTATGGACAGGAGGTTAGAAGCTACCTTAAGAAAACAATTCGCGGTCCTAGGACAGAGTATAAAAGCAGCAACAGCCTTAACATGTGTATCCAGAACAATAAGAATATGGCTGTCAGAGCTGGAACAAAAAATTGAATCATCTGTTTCCAGGTCCAAATTAATGAAAGAAGTGGCATTCATTAAAGAAGCAATGGGATACTCTTGTGACGCCTCCTGGGAAGCAATCAGGTTAGCGGCCAGATCTTCTTCCTTGTCCATTACAGCCAGAAGGGCCTTGTGGTTAAGAACTTGGGGAGCTGACCCGTCTTCAAAGAATAAGCTGGTGTCGTTACCTTTTACGGGATCCACATTGTTTGGAGAACAACTAGAAGAGATAATTAAAAAGGTGACGGGGGGAAAGAGTTCTTTTCTTCCGCAAGATAGAAAAAGGAAAACTTCTCCTTCAACAGCTAATAGAAGGTCCTTTCGAGATCCAAAACGCTTCCAAACATCAAGACAGTATGATCAGAGGAAAACTGGTTATGGTCAGACCTCAAGGGGTTCATTTAAGAAGACGGGAGCCAAAAGTGGACAATTCAAGAAGGAAACCTCATGAAGTTCAAACTATCCTGCCTCTAATTCCAGTCGGCGGTCGCCTGGAAAACTTCCTACAAGCCTGGAAGAATCTAGCCGTTCCAGACAAGTGGGTAATTCAAATATTAGAGACAGGGTATTTTCTGGAATTCGGCCGCATTCCCCAAGGAAATGTTTTCAGAACTTCAAGAACGCCAAGAGATCCCATGGCGGCAAGAGGTTTAGAGAACTCAGTTCAAAACCTTGCCCTCAACAAAGTAATAGAACCTGTTCCTCCACAGGAGAAAGGAGGCTTCTACTCTGTGATCTTTGCAGTTCCAAAGACATCAGGGGGGTTCAGAATTATTTTGGATCTAAAATCATTGAACACAAGCATAAAGACAAGATCCTTCAAGATGGAAAGTACGTCATCAGTAATCCAGACTATTCATCCAGCATCCTTCCTAACAACAGTGGATCTCAAAGAGGCTTACTATCACATAAAGATAGCACCAGTCCATCGCAAATTTCTGAGATTTTGTTTCATGGCACAACACTGGCAGTTCAGAGCGCTGCCATTTGGTCTCTCGTCAGCCCCACGGATTTTTTCAAAGATCCTTGCGGTAGCTTTGGAGCCCCTGAGGAGGAGGGGAATAACTATTATCCCATACCTAGACGACCTCCTCATTATGTCGCTATCCAAAGATCGGTCGGAGATGGATACCCAGGAAACCTTGTTCCATCTACAGAAGCTGGGTTGGATAATCAACATTCAAAAAAGTCAAATTCAGCCATCTCAGCACCTGGATTTTCTGGGCATGACCTTCAACACCAAGATCAATCAAGTGACATTATCCTCATCAAGGATAAAGGGAATAATCAGCAGAATCAAGTCCTTCAGGAAACAGAAGGTACATACTGCCCACGAATATATGAGAATTCTAGGAATAATGAACTCTGCGATACAAGTAGTACCATGGGCCAGAAGTCATATGAGGCCTCTCCAAAGGTTGTTCCTAGCTCACACTGGAACAAGGACTCGGAGAACACCTCGCAAAGAATCCTGTTGACTCCACGGGTAAAATCAGAACTACTGTGGTGGACAGACTCAAGAAACCTGGGGAAAGGAACCTCCCTACAGGACTTAAACTGGCAAAAGATATCAACAGACGCAAGCCTGACAGGATGGGGAGGTTGCTGGAACAACATCTCCATTCAGGGGACATGGTCTCAGCAGGAAAAATCTCTTCACATAAATGTCCTGGAACTCAGAGCTATCTATCTGTCTCTAAAAAGCCTGAGGAAGTTTGTCAAAAACAAACCAGTCCAGATCCTGTCAGACAGCATGGTGGCAGTGCTTTACATAAAAAACCAAGGAGGGACAAAGAGCAAAGCTCTGATCCTAGAATCCCAGAAGATATTGGGATGGGCAGAAAAGAACTTAATGGCCCTGTCAGCCACTCACATAGCAGGTGTCTTGAATCTCCAAGCAGACTAACTGAGTCGAAACAAAATGGAGCCAGGGGAATGGTCCCTCAACCCAGAGATATACAACCAGATTGTCAGCAAATGGGGAAATCCAGTGATAGATCTCATGGCAACCTGGGAAAACAAAAAATGCAACACCTTCTTTTCCAGGACAAGACATCCAAAAGCTCAAGGGATAGATGCCATGGCTCACCCCTGGAACTTCCCTCTAGCATACATTTTTCCACCAACCCCAATGATACCGAGGGTTCTAAGGAAAATCAGAATCGAGAAGGCAAATGTCATCCTAATAGCTCCAGAATGGCCAAGGAGAGTTTGGTTCTCAGAATTAATCAATCTGGCGATAGAGGATCCATGGCCACTTCCAAACCGGCCAGACCTCCTGTCCCAAGGTCCAGTATTTCACCAAAACCCAGCCTTTTTGAAACTGATGGCCTGGAGGCTGAGAGGAACTCATTAAGAACAAAAGGACTCTCAGACGCAGTCATAAATACTATAGCAGAGGGGAGGAAAAAGTCCACCTCCAGAATATACTGCAGGGTTTGGAAAGTTTTTTCAGCATGGTGTATATCTGAAAAAATAAAAAGATCCGGTATAAGAACATCACATATTCTGAATTTCCTTCAGCAAGGCTTTGAAAAAGGATTAAAACCATCCACATTAAAAGTGCATGTTTCAGCCTTATCAGCTTTTTTGGCAAAACAGTTTGCAGAAGACCACCTAGTAAAAAGGTACCTAAAAGCCATAACAAAAGTTAGACCTAGAATAAGAAAGGTTATTCCTCCTTGGGATTTGAATATGGTGCTCGATCAGCTATCTTCATCTTCAAAATTTGAACCTCTAGAAAAGATACCTTTAAGAATGCTTACTATAAAAACAGCCTTCTTAACTGCTATAACATCTGCAAGAAGAGTTTCAGAAATTCAAGCATTATCCTCCAAGTCACCCTACACGGTGTTCCATCAAGATAAGATAGTCTTAAGAACCAAGCCTTCTTTTAGGTCAAAAGTGGTATCTGATTTTCATCTGAACCAGGACATCATTTTACCCTCATTCTGTCCTAATCCAAAAGAGGAAAAAGAGAAGACGTTGCATAATCTGGATTTGGTGAGGTGTGTTTCTATTTACCTTAATAGAACAGAACCCTTCAGGAAAACAGATTCCCTTTTTGTCCACTTCCAAGGAAAATATAAGGGATCCTCAGCCTCAAAATCCTCCTTGTCTAGATGGATAACTCAATGCATAAGGATATCTTATCTGGAAGCAGGAAAAATCCCTCCTAAAATCCTGAAAGCCCATTCTACCCGAGCGGTAGCTACCTCCTGGGCATCAAGAGCCTCTGCTTCTCCCGAAGAAATCTGTAGAGCAGCCACTTGGTCCTCTATCTCCACGTTTATAAAGCACTATCAAATAGATGTGCATTCCTCAGCAGAGGCAAAATTCGGAAGAAAGGTCCTTGAAACAGCCATACAGACCGGTCCGGTAAGAAGGTGATATCCTTCCTTTCTCTATTTACATAAGTCATATGTATACGCAGACATGTATTTGACTGATAGGGACAGTGTTCTTTTTCCCACCCATTGATTTATTACTGAAAAAACACCAGAAAGGGGCGCAATAACAAAAAATGTGTATATAATAATCCCCAATAATAAGGATGGTACTTACAACATATGTAGTACCCGGTTGAATGGACTACAACCGGTATAACAAGCAGGGATTTGTAATCCGCCCTGCTTCAGATGTACTGATCTCAGGAACAAACAATAAAAAACTCAGAAACAAACAATAAAAAACTCTGGATCTCTTCTTAAAAGTTTAATTAATCCAACATTTGGAATAAAAAACCCAATTGCTAAACGCGTTTCGAAGCGCTGCTTCTTCTTCAGTAGCAAAAGATTAGAAAAATTATATATATGGGTTTCAAACATTAAAATCAATATACACCGCACGGTGCACAAGGGACTGACAGCGCAGGCGCACGGACGTCACTGTGAAGAGACGTCCGTGCTTCCTGCTCCTGTAAAACGCCGATATCTGAAGAACCGGGTAAGATTTCTGGCGACTAGCGCTACTAAGCAGCTAGTCGCCAGGTGAGCAGTAAGTGAACATTAAGTTATTGCGGGGTGAAAGTTCCCCTTTAAATAATCAGGAAGTGAATTTACTGTGTTTACTTCCTGGAAGTTCTAACTGACAGGAAGTGACAGGCAGTTTCTATCACATTCTATGGAGAATTGTATGTTTCTGACTTTCCTCTCCATTAGAATTAGAACAGGAAATATAATTAGAATTTGACCACTAGAGGGCACTGCTAAAGTAAAAAACACACAAATTTAAACTGTAATAACTCTGGAAATATACATCTCTCGGCAGTGGGAGTACCCTTATTTTACTCAGTAGGAAAATCCCTACAATATATAGTTTACTGCTCTTTTAAGAAAATAAAGTCTGAGCTGCAATAACTTATGAATAAAACACCTCTGCAGTGGGAGTACACTTGTTTTACTCAAGAGGATAAACCCTACTATCGTATATAATAATTGGCTACAAAGTTTGTAATGATGCAGTCATGCGCAGTAGAGACTGCCCGGGATGTGGCTGATACAGAGCTGGGCGCTCAGAATCGCGGGCAGTCGCTACTGGGCATGATTGCACTGCGACCGACCGCCACTGTGGCCCGTGTACACGGGCTCTTCTACTAGTGTGTGTGTGTGTGTGTGTGTGTGTGTGTGTGTGTGTGTGTGTGTGTGTGTGTGTATGTATGTATGTATGTATGTATGTGTATATGTATATGTATATATATATATATATATATATATATAAAATATGATTAGTCTGTGTGTGTGTAAAATATAAATGCCTTGCCATTGCAATTAAAGGCAGGGTGCACTGGTAGTCACAGAAGCGCACACATATAGTCTGCTTGCTAGCCTGTATTGCTGTCCCTTTTCATATTGCCCTGTGCAGTGAGCAGGGTTTTTGAGGTCCTGTACTCCTGATAAGAGGTGCCATGGGTACAATTCACCAGACTGACTGACAAAGGCACAAGGGAGAAATTCATAGAGGCCGTTAGGCTTCTGGCTGTAGCAACTTCAGTGGTGGTGGTTATTAGGTGTAACTTCTCCTTTATGCCAAATGCAGCAAATATATGTGTGAGATGTCAAATCCATTGCTTAAGCCACAAGTATTTATAAGGTATTACACAGAGTACTAACCATACTGTGGTGCCAGAACCTGGTATTAAGTAGTTAGGGAATTAGATGTAGAGGTGCTAAATTGCTAATCAGTGCAGGGGCTTGGCAGATCATATGAGGTTGTTGGTGATCTTATTATACCATTGTGTAGTGTCACATCTACTTGTTATGTGTGTGCAAAGGCAAAACAGTGGGGCTTATGTATAAATACAAAAATGCAACAATTCTGTGGAAAACCAAATGCACCGCAGGGAATACAAATTCCTTTTAATTTAAATGAGGGTTTTAATACTTGAGTGCTAGAGCTCTTTCAGGCATTCAGTGTGTTAAAGGCCCATTTAATTCAATAGGAACTTGCAGAATTTTCATTTCAGAGCAATGGTGCAATTGGTTTGCTCTGGATCAGCGGGTGTCTTGCTTCATTAATAAGACCGAGAATATGAAGTGCCACATTATCGTTCTACAAGAGCTTCAGTCAAACATAATATATATTGTTATTGTACTACACACACATGTCTGATCATTATCGTATACATAGGTTTTTTTACAGGTGTTTGTATTTGACCCCATGGGTGCAGTTGGCTTGCTTCAGTTCTTTAGTACATAAGTCTTATGCAAGCAAGAATTACACTCTAGGTGGGAATTCAATGCATCCATGGAGACTTTTATATGCCCCTATGGTGCAGTTAGTTTGCCCCAGAATTGTTACACATGCCATCCCAATGCAGTAAGCAGAGTTCACTCTTTATATTGGCCCTAAGTATGCCAGTGTTATTGCTAAATATGTTGATCTGTTGCCGCTATACATCCTGCTATATAATAATTCGCTAGGATGTTTGTCACAATGCAGTCATGCTCAGTAGAGACTGTGCGTGTTCGGGCAGTCTGTACTGCGCATGATTGCATCGCATAAGTGAGGTGCCGCAAGACTGCATCGCATGGAGCAGTGAGGTAGCGGCCTCTTAACTCTTTGAGTGCCAGAGGGGTACGCAAAGCAATGCGTTGCTTACCCCTCTGGCACTCAAAGGGTTAACATCACCTGGACCTTGGCCCGTGTACACAGGCTTTTACACTAGTAATATATAATAAACCCACATTTAACTTCTCATAGCCCAAAATCCTATTGGCCCCTATGAATTTTGCTTTTACGATTAAGAGAGAACCTTCAGTCAGCCCCAGATGCTACGTCCATGGTGGCGGACATGATAGTTGCTAGTAGCACACAAAACAAACTCCGCCCACTGCACATGTTAATCTTAACTCTTTGAGTACTAGAGGAATTTATAACCTACTAGTGTAAAAGCCCGTGTACACGGGCCAAGGTCTGCGTGATAACCCTTTGAGTGCCAGAAGGGCACGCAATGCATTGCTTTGTAATGCGTTGTGTACCCCTCTGGCACTTAAAGGGTTAAGAGGCCGGTCCTGCTCTGCGTCCTGTCGCCTATGCAGTCATGCACTCTAGAGACTGCCCGAAAGCACAGAATGCTCCCAACACAGAACTCCCCAGCATTCCTACACCTCTCAGCATTCTGTGCGTTCAGCGCATGACAACTTCTGTCAAACATCCTAGCAAATTATTATATAGGATTGCTTTATAATGTGTCCAATGTCCTCTGGCACTCAGTTCTTTCACAATGCTTTGTACTCCCAGTGGTCCTTAGTCAAGTATTTATATTGTCTGTCTGATTCAGGGTAGAAAAACATGGTCGTAACATCCAGGCCTGTTTTGAAGATTTTCTTTCTCAGACAAACATAATATTCATAAGAAGAAAAGACCAAGGACCAAATAAGGTTTGAGGTTTTTACAGTAGGAAAATGGGCAGAGTAGATGGGCCGAATGGTTCTTATCTGATGTCAGATTCTATGTTTCTATGGTTGTTAGAATTTTCTGATCATGGTAAGTGAAGTGAAAGGGGAGTTATTAGGAGGCATTACTTCTCCTTTTACATTTGACATCAACTAATGTAGCCTGGCTTTGGAGCATACCTGAGTTGGAACCAGACAACACTTGATTTTATAGCTGGTTTATCCTACAGTTAAATCCCAATCACATCCACCTAAGGTTGTCCAACAGAGTATTAACCCAAAGTGTTAAATTTGTTAATATATTTGAAGTTTTCTCTCATCCCTTCCCAGCTCGCGACCCTAAAGCATGCGTTATACATATTAATATCCCGCTGGCCATTTGAAATGTTGTGCCACACCAAACAAATCGTTGTACCTAGGCATGGATACAGGGCCACACAAAGCAACATATTAAAATGGTTATGTCACCTCCCCACCTTGTGATGCTTAAGTGTGCAACTTCAGAATGTCGCTCTTCTGATGTCATCCTTTTGATGGTCTTCAAAGAGGGTGACATTTCAATAAGATACCGTTTCAAATATACTTCTCTAGGTAATTTAAAGGGGATGTATCGCCTCAAAAAAAAAAATATATATATATTTTTTTTACATACTTCATTTTTGCTATCCCCCATTTTGTAGCCCTTAAAAATCGGAATTAAACGAGACCAGCGGCATCTCTCAAACATTTATGATTTGAGAGAGATCCGCATTCAAAGTTCCCTCTCCTCTCTTCCCTGACGTCAGCGTTATAGCTGACCGCAAGGGAATCCGTTCCCGGGACCGGAGGTGGCTCTGCAGCAGTGCTGAGATCTCGTTATAGAAACAGAAATCCTTCACTAAAATGGTCTTCTACGTGTGCTTGCAAACCAAAGACACGTAGTAGACCATTTCAGTGAAGGATTTCTGTTTCTATAATGTGATCTCAGCACTGCTGCAGAGCCGCCACTTGCTCACTGAGAGGATTTCCCGGCTCTCAGCTACAACACTGACGTCAGGGGAAAGGGAGCTTTGAATGCGGATATCTCACAAACCATAAAGGTTTGAGAGATGCCGCTGGTCTCATTTAAAGCAGAACTTTCAGATAATAGCAAGTCGCCATGCATTCATTAAATGCATGGCGACTAGCTTGAAAATGTATGTCTTACCAAAAAAAAATACTTGTTTCTAAAGGAATCCATCCCGTTTGGAGACAGGAACTGAGACGAGAGCGCAGACGTTTTGTCTGTGCGCATGTTCCGTCAGTCCCGGTTTCCATAGAGTAGACTGCTTTGCACCATATGGTCACTAACCTGCCCTTCAGTCCCGAAACGGGATGGATTCCTTTACACACAAGTATCTTTTTTTTTTTTTTTTTTTTTTTTTTATTAGGGCTACAACATGGGGGATAGTAAAAATGAATAATGTCTATCCCTTTAATAAAGTAGTAGTAGGAAAGCCTTTTTTATTTAGTTATTTATTTTTCCCTCCTAAAAGTACAGTAAAATCTCGGGTATAATACGCACCTGGGTATAATACGCAGGTGCATATTATGCCCAAGATTTTAGGGGAAAACAAGAGTGCCTATGTATAATACGCACCCTTGTTATCCTCTGTCACATACACAAAAGAGTCACATTTTCCCTTCTAGGGTTGCACCGATACTGGTATCTGTGCCGATACCGGCATTTGCGTGGCCGATGACAGCACCGATACCCTGTGTCAGGGTCGGTGCTGCAGAGAGGGAGCCCAGGGAGTTGCTCACAATGCTCCCCGGTTGCCTCTCTCTCTCTCTCCTGCAGCGTCGGAACGTTGCCATGGCAACACTCCAACGCTGACTTCTGCTGAGGCTCGCGAGAGAACAGCGAGCACCCGGCAGAGGACGGTAAGGCAGGCAAAGGGGGATCAATAGAGGCAAGATGGGGCATGAAGAGCGGGTGAAGAAAGAGGCAGAGAGGGGGGTTAAAAGGGAGAAAAAGAGGCAAAAGGGACTAAGGGAGAAAAAAAAAGAGGCAAAAGGAGGAAGGATCAGGAGACAAAAGGAGGGGGGCCAAGAAGAGGCAAAAGGAGGGGGGATCAGGAGGGAGAGAGAGAGAGGCAAAAGGGTGGGATCAAGAGTCAAGAAGGGGGACAAAGGGGGTTCAAAAGGGAGAGAAAAAGCCAAGGCAAAAGGAGGGCGCTCAAGAGGGGGAGAATGAAGCAAAAGGTGGGAATCAAGAGGGGGAGAAAGAGGCAAAAGGGGAGAATCAAGAGTTGGTGTGTGTGTGTGTGTGTGTGTGTATGTATATGTGTGTATATAATATATATATATGCTTTAGATACTTGGGAAAACTGGCAAATGACCGCAAAAAAAAAGTATCGGTAATTGGTATCTGTGAGTACTTGAAAAAAGTATCAGTACTCGTACTCGGTCTTAAAAAATTGGTATCGGTGCATCTCTATTCCCTTCCCCCTCCCCACTTACCCATCGCTGCCTCTCCCTATCAGGCTGGTGCATTGGGAAATGCAGTAATGGGTAAGTGGGGAGGGAGGAAGGGAAAATGTGATTTTATTACAAAAAAAAAATTCTATTTTATAATACGCAAACACTAACTTCACATAAGATGGAGGGGTAAAACTGTGCATATTATATGCAAGATTTTACTGTAAATACTTTTAAAGATATTGTCTCCTCTCTGCTGTGCACTTCCACATAACGGGCACAGCACAGCTCTTCTCCTCCCACCTCCCTCCCAGCTGCCCCAGGGAGCTTGTTCATGCTTCTCTTCGGTGTGATGTGAATTGCTTCTATTGTTATATCAAGCTCCGGTTAGTATTATACTGAGGGAGCATGAACGCGCTCCCTGGGGCGGCTGGGAGGGAGGTGGGAGGAGAATTAGGCAGTGAGCAAGAGCTTTGCTGGTGATTTCAGCTTGCTGCATTATACTGACCGGCAAAGCTTGAAGACAGGATATCGTTAAAAGAATTTACTTTAAGGAAAAAAAAAAAAACAGCTTTCCTACTACTACTTTATTAACAAAACGTATGGTAACATTTTTTGGAGATGGTGCATCCCCTTTAAAGGGATAGTAATACTTAAAATGTAAAAAAATATGTTTTAGGGTTTATCCCTGTGAGTAAAACAAGGGTACTCCCACTGCTGAAAGGTGTTTTATTCAAAAGTTATTACAGCTCAAAGTTGAATTTTTTTAGGGGCAATTTCACGGTGGCCTGAAATTGTACAGTGGCGCTTTTGCTACACCATCCTATGGACAGCTCTGGTCCCTTTAATATATTAAACAGCCATTTAGGGAAAATTTCCCCATTGCAGCTTAGTGAAGAAGGTTTATGGTGCTGTTGGGTCACTGGCTTGGCAGTCAGGCCACCATGAGGGTGGGCTACAGTCATATAGGCACTGAGAAAAAGGGGAGGCATGGCTGGGATTCTTGGCAGCTATATCCAATTAATCTATTTATTGAATTGAGGTAGCCACTTGAGGTATCTTGGGGGCAGGGTATATTTTTTGTGGCAGTGGTGACTGAAAATTCCTCGCCTTCATCCCCCCAGAGGCAGGCAGTTGGGTGCCATGGGTCTGAGGAGGAGCATTGAGCATTAGAAGGGTATTCCCAGGGGTCCTCTAATTAATAAGCCAAAACCCTTCAATAAAAGCTTGACCTCTTTTTAATTTGCCATCTACTTCATTGTCTCAGTTTTTATTTCAAAGTGTTGCATTTGTTGATGATGGGGTTATATTATGGGAGTGGGGTTATTGGGGGGAGGAAGGGGTTAAGAAGAGGTTTCATGAGCATTGGGACCTTAAATAGTTTGAGGCTGTAATCCTGGGATTTATAGAGTATACTTCCTTAGAAACAGGCTCTGTATAATTGCTCTCTGACTAGCCCCCCCTTTACTATGATCTTTCACAAACCTTTTATAAGCAAGTGTGCTCTAAAGGTTAGGGCTATAGTCAGGCTATATTTATTAACACGCTTGTTTCTTAACATTTCACAGAAGCTCATGTACTAAGAAAAAGTGCTGCAACTATGGAGCAAACCAAATGCACCACAGGGAACAGATACAGATACTCAAAATTGCCATTGATTTAAAGTGTTAGTAATGTCTAAAAAAAACTTTTTTGCATTTAGAAGAGCTTAAAAAGCTGACCTAAATGCAAAAAAACGTATCTCTCAAACCGCTATGGTTTAAGAGATACAGGCGTTTAAAGTTTGATTTCTCCTACTGACAGCTGTAAAGCTGTCAGCAGGAGATCCGTGTTGACCGATGTGGTGGCGCTTGAGAAGTGCCGAGATCTCGTTACTTACAAGGAATCTCTTCATTGGAATGGTCTAAAACGTGTGCCTGAACACTAGGCACACGTTTTAGACCATTCCAATGAAGGGATTCCGTGTAAGTAACGAGATCCCGGCACTTCTCAAGCGCCACCGTGTCGACCGACACGGATCTCCTGCTGACAGCTTTACAGCTGTCAGTAGGAGAAATCAAACTTTAAACTCCCGTATCTCTTAGCGGTTTGAGAGATACGTTTTTTTTGCATTTAGATCAGCTTTTTAAGCTCTTCTAAATGCAAAAAAGTTTTTTTTTTTTAGACATTACTAACACTTTAAATAGGGGATTTCAATTGGTGAATGCTTGAGATAAATGCTTTGGGTAGCATTTAAGAGATTAAACACACCATTACTATTTCCCCCTATCGTTCATCTGAAATATTTTCTTTGGGAAATGCCAGAAATGGGGAATACCAGACAGCCTTCCGTGGCACCCAAGAGTTCAGTCTAAACTAATTGTGCAGCCGTGAATGTCTCCCTGCTCAGTAGAATGTGTAAAATGGCATTGCTCACAGAACACTCTGTGATGTAGTCCAATACCCAACAACTTTTAGAAGGAGTTTTGTGTTTACAAAAACAACACAAGCATTTTGCACCTTTTTTGTTTCCGCTCAGAAGGAAGGATGCCTCCACTGTGTTGATGCTGCAGGTAATAGAGAGAAACATGAGCACAGAAATTATCAGATGCTCCCTAATAACAAAAGCTTATTTACAAGATAGGAAACGATAACGTCAATAAATCTCATTATTGCGCAGTGAGTTGGAGAAATCTGTAGAATTCAGTGATTATAATGCGCTATTGTATTTTGTTCTCTGTGGTGTGGTTGATTTGCCCCAGAATTGCTCCACCTGTTACTGATTACTACATCACTCACTAAAAAAGTGCAGTAATCTCACATCAGCGTGTCCCTCTTGTGCCATTAAATGTGACTTAATTTCAACTAAGCACACCTTTTTAATCATTCAGATATAACACCAGCGGATAGCTCATGCAGTATGAATTATTGATGCAATAAATATGCATGATTAGATTGTTTAGGAGAATATTGTTCCGAGATGCTGAATAAAAAAAAAATTGAAATCTCTTATTAGAAGAGATGAAACTGCCAAGTTCTCCATGGATTTAGTTTCTATTCCTCTGCAGTATAGAAATGGATGGTGTTCTGGCACTAAAAGCTCTATACGGACATGGGTGCATAGATTATTTATTTTTCTTTAAGCGTCCCAGTTGCTCATGGTTAGTTACTGTATAGAGATTGCTTGGAATCTTCAAGTAGTTCCTAAATAATTTGTTAGCTTTAACTAAAGGTAATACACATTTCATTTAATGGAAATTTGGGTCCTTGGAGAAATTATATAGCTGTGCAGATTGTGTAATATCATGCAAATTGCTGCTCAGCAAATCAAGACAAGTGAGCACACAGGACACAAATGAGAATAACAGGATTTGGTTTCAAGCTTGCCTGGCTGGATATCATTCAACAATATTGCTGTATTTAATTTGGTTTTAAAGAAGTAACCCCTTCTAACCTCTTCAACTTAAATTGTGGTCATAAAATCCTAATGGCCCCTATGAATCATGTCTTTGCATCTGTTAAATAGAACTTATTCAAACAATCCTGGATGGTGTGTCCTTGAAGGGGTCATGACCGTTTCTGTCAGATTGCATGAGCCTATTTAAAACCCTTTAAGGACCGGAGGGTTTCACGGTGTGTTGCACACTGATCTGGGCCTTAACATGTTAAGATTACCATGTGCAGTGATCGGAGCTTGTCTCTATGTGGTTCTGCTAGCAACTGTCATGTCAGCCTCCATGGATATGACATCCCTTGAACCAAGAAATAAAAGGAAAATTCATAGGGGCCAAGTTGGAGGTTGTTAGGAGGTGATTTTTTTTCTTTAATACAAGTTCAGTTTTCTTAGTTTTACAGAGATCTAAAATCTACATTTATGCATTTCTAGCCATTTTTCTGTGATATAGTTTTTCATAAATTATCCTTAATATTTTGGTGTCACAGTGTGTTCATTCCCTGTACTGTATACTATATAGTTGTCTTTGTGGCCCTCCTTGTCACATGCAGCGCTATTCGAAATGCCCACACTATGTAGGCTCTGGTTTGTTCCTTTCATTGTACATGATAATTTTGGCTGAGCATATAATTTAATTAGCACAAAGTGCCACATACAACAATATACAGGCAGTTATCACATCATGGAATGATGAAAATTCTCTTTGATTTAAATGGGGCTTTTAAACCATTGAATGCTAGAGAGGTCTCTAGTGTGATGCAAATCTGTCTCATGTGAAAAGGCACGCTTCACAGTCAGATGCTGGGACACTATTCAAGCATGTGTGCATTTTACTGAAGATGTAATTACACTTATTCAGCACCAGATTTCTGTAGGTAACAATTTTGACCTTGCTCAGGCACAGCAAGGCTTGTTAAGGCAGTAATATACATATCCTTGACTGCTACAGATGTACCGTCGCCTGCCTGCTCTATGTATAATGCAATTGCGTTGCTATATTACATGGCTGTATATACTTTGTCTTGGTATACGTTACTGTATCAGTTTGTCTACACTGGGTTGACAGTATATGCCCAATTATGTATCTCCATTATTTTGTCACCACCCCTCTGAAAGGTGATACGTTCTGGGAACCTCAGATGGAGGAGTGAAACTTTTTCAGGACAGACGAATAATCATTCAGACTATACCACACGGGTCAGAGATCTCTGCTTTGTTAAGGTTAGAGTCTTTAACTAATAAACCAAAAACCTCTAAGCTGCCTGCAGCTCCCACTTTCAGTACAATGAGCTTAAATAAACTTCTTTCAATGTAGCTAAGCTATAGTAAGTAACTAATCCACGGTAAGCTGTCTTCCATTTTATCTTGGTACAATTCTATTGTCCATCTATTGGTTTTGTTGGTGACACTTTCTGTTAAATAAAATGAAAATTGAAAATGTGTTGCACACCCCCCTGGTCCTTTACATAGTTCACATAAGTCAAAAGAACTTCATACTGATAGACACCATTACCCTTAAATTGGATAACATCGTGACTGACATTTAGATACTTTCTAGGTAATAAAATGCCTCTAAAAGAAAAGAATTGCTATTATCTTGGTTTATAAAAACAGTGGTTGAATAGGACGTGTTATTTTATATCATTTTCATTTACTTAAAATACAGAGGTGTTCAGCACTAGTGGCGTTCCAGTGTATGCTCCCTGTAGGAACCTCACGGGTGTGAATGAAACTACATATAGGGAGGCGCCATTACCCAATATTGACAAAAAGGACCTCATGTATAAAAGAAAGTAAGAATAGTTATGGGGCAAATCAACGGCACCATCCAGGGCAGATAGCAATTTCCCATATATTTAAATAGGACTTTTGACCCCTAACGTAACCCATTGCTGTGTTGGAGACCTCTAGCATTTAAGGGGTTAAAAGCCTCAATTGAATCTCTGGGGATTTTGGGAACTGTCTCGCCTATGGTGCCGTTGGTTTGCAATAGAATTGCCCAGTTGTACTTTATATGTAAGGCCCCAGTGTATAAAGGCACCATGGGAGATTTCTGGATTAATCAAATGGCTCCACAGATAACAAATATTCCTACTTATTCGAATGGTGTTTTTAACCCCTTGGGTGCTAGATAGGTATCCAATTTGGCTAATTTAATAATGTCTACAATTTTGAGGAATAGTATATTTTTTGTCTCCCAGTGGGTCTGTGGGAAAAAAAACCCCAAACATGATGAAACAATGTAGAAAAGGCACCTCAACTCAATCACAACTGCTGTGAGACTTGCAACATGGTATAAACGGGGATTTAACCCCTGAATTCTAGGGAGGTCTTTCTCCTTGAGAAGCAATGTGTCCTAGACTGCTAGTATTCAAAGGTGCGCAATGTTTTGCATACCCCTCTGGCATTTTAAAGGGTTATTAAAATATGTATTTAAGACACAGACTTTTAATTCCTCTCCTGTGGTGCAGTGTGATCAATAGTTGCTCCAGTTCTTGGAAAATCTGGCTCTGTGTTCTTGTTATGGGGTTGTGTTGCTTCTGAGAACCACTGGTCTAGACTACCTGGGGGGGGGGAATAAATGCTATATAGAACATGTAGACCAAGGGCTGGATTCAAATGCAGGAGCTAATTTTATCTCTGCTTTTATCTCCAGGTATCCCCATAGACTTCAATAGGAACATTTTTGATAAAACAGGAAATAACATTTATATCCAGCCCCAAATCAGGAACAACTGTGATCAGAGTTAAACAGCTTTTAATATAAGATTATCAATAAATAGCTTTGTTTTTCTACACTGACACAAATGTTAGTTGTGGGAAAACTTCTAACAGAAATAAGCATTTCCATTGTTTTAAATATGGATTTTAAAGGGATAGTAATGTTTCATAATAAAAGCAGCTCTAATTAATCATCATAGTATTTGGACTTTGGAGAGTGTCATTTCAATTCTGTCAGAGTTGTAGTTCAAGAGTAATTCAATGACAAAGTATCCCCCTCCCGCCCCTTTTACTAATGTAACACTGTTCAGCCAGATCAGAAGGGAGGTGCCCAGGTAGATTGCAGAGAGGGACAATCTTCAATTAAGATAAGGGAAAAACCTGAAAAGCTTGTTAAAGGGGGCAGGGCTTTCATTGCAAGAAGATTGTCCCCTTCTGTTACCGGTCTGGTCTTACAACCAGATTCACATCTGAGAAGAGATGGCTTACACTAGGTAAAAGGGGCGGGAGGGGAAACTTTGCTTGTGAATATCTCTTAAACCATAAAGGTTAGAGAGATAAGACTTATATCATTCTTCATATTTTTTTAATGCCTATAAAATTAAGTTAAAACAAAGTATTACTATCCCTTTAAGCCCTTGAATACTAGAAAGTTCTCCACCACATTGTTCTGCAATGTGTTAAAGATGTCAGGCATCTAGAGGATTTAAAAAAAACAAAAAACAAACCCCCCCCCCCCCACAAAAGTGCCTCCCAATTAATTTTTACTGTAGCAAAATGCATATAAATCCTTTGAACCTTAATAAGTCCAGCATTATTTTGAAAGCTAAGTTATTTGGAGACTCACAGGCAGATGACAGAGCAGGTATCTGTGTGCCTACACTGTCCATCCCTGTCTCTTCACTGATTGGCTAGGGAGAGTTGCCTTGTACCTCAAAGGATAGACAGTGCCCATGCACAGATGTCTCTTCAGCAAGATACCTCCTGGCAGTGAGTCTCCGAATAACTTCAGTTTCTAAATAATTCCTGACCTAATAAGGATTAACAAAGGATTTATATGTGTTTCGCTATAGTATCAATTATTGGGGGGCATTTTTGTATAGTTCTGCTTTAAAAGCACTATTTTGAATATATAATAATTACATTCCAACCCTTCCCACCAACCTATGATGCTATTTGTTGCTCCCAGAATTGCTTGTCTCTTTCTTTCTATAGAAGGCAGATGGGTAGCATATTCCTATTAACTGATGCATAAGCTCTTAAAATTTCTAGTGCTCTTCTCCCTGAGTAAAACAAGGGCACTCTTATTACAACTCAATCATAATTTTTTATATCAAACTGTTAGAAGTGTGGATACTGGTTGGTGCTTCCACAAATAACTTACATTGAGACTTAAATACAAAAGAAAAGAGCTCCAAAATTAGAGAAACATCAGCTAAAATGAATTAGATAATTAAACGAATTAATCGATCCAAATAACTAAAAGAAACTAGACATTCTTTAGTTACAATTAAATCCATAATGAGAGGTCATATATTCATACATCTCTACAGATATTACAGAGCTCCATTATACACAAGAAGTTCAAAAAACAATATTGAAAATTAATTATTCTAACTTGGTTTGTTTAAACAAAATAAAAGCAATGCGCTTCTCATGAATTAACCCGGTGACAAGGTTCACTACAAGCAGTTCTACTGGAGCCAGCTTATATAGCGGCTCCAGTAGTAAGAAAGGAAGGCAGCAAATGCCTTCCTTGTCGCCCCATGGATTGCCTATCCTATTGGATAGGCGATCCATGCTAGGGGGGATATCAGGAGGGGTCCTGATGTCCCTCTCAAGGTCTGAAATCTATATTAAAATAAAGAGCATATAACCTATGTTACACACAGGTTATATGCACTTTATTAAAAACTAGTTGAACAGCCCGTTGCACGGGCCACAGTCCCACTGCCACCTGGTCGCGGGGCAGTCACGAGCAGTAGAGACTGCCCGCGACGCGGCTGATACAGAGCTGGATGCTCCTTCGGAGCGCCCAGCTCCTTATCAGCCGCGGCGCTGGGGGTCTCTACTGCGCATGATTGCAGCATGTGCAGCAGTGTCTACTGCGCATGTCACGGCATTACACACGTTTTAGCGAATTATTATATAGGATTAGGGGTGCATCGAAATGAAAATTTTGAACCGAAACGTCAGGATGCACTTGGCCGAAAACCGAAACCGAAAATGACTTTAATGCATATTTTAAAACCGTAACCCTGACTTTTAAAAAGTTTTCATAAACTTAGCCTGTTATATTATGTTTTTGTTTGTAAAAAGGAAAAAAAATATTTTGGCCAGGGTTGGGCAAACATAAGAATCTCATTTCTGGTAGTGGAGAAATGAGATTCTTATGACTGCCCATTAATGGCCAAGATGTTTCTATTTTACAAACAAAAACAAATTTTAAAAGATAATTTTGTCAAAACTGGTTCAAAGTCAGAGATAGGGTTTTAAAATATGCATTATGAATGTATTTAAACCTTGACTTTGAAAAAGGTTTTTATAAAATTATCCTTTTACATCTAGTGTGGCTTTTTATTATTATTATTATTATTTATTTTTTCTATAGCTTTTAGTTCTTCTAAACATTTTTGGTATTTTGGATGTGTATTACCAATACCTCTTCTATGGTCCAGCAGAGGAATGCAGGCTGGGCATCAACAGCAGCCACTCAGGGTCTCCTGTCACTCTTGGCACGGAAAATGTCCAAAAGCAGCAGCAGGGGAGCACTGTGGTAACAGCTTACCACCTAGCTGTTTTTTTTGTGTCTGTTGATTTTAAGCAGCCCGCGCTAGCTACGTTGTGACGTAGCGCGGCTGCTCAGTACTAGGATTACTAGGGCTGCAACTAACGATTATTTTGATAATCGATTAGTTGGCCGATTATTTTTTCGATTAATCGGATAAAAAAAACAATATGCTAATTTTTCATTATTTAATGAACAAACTGAGTGTTAAAAACAAACAGTAGAATAAAAAACTTTACACAGTTAACATGCATCATTGTTATTATTTTACTATGGGGTCTATGCACCTCTCTCTCTCCCCCATGTACTTCTTTCTCCTCCCTTGTGCCTCTCTTTCTCCCCCCTTGTACTTCTTTCTACCCCTTGTGCCTCTCTTTCTCCCCCATGTACTTCTTTCTCCCCCATGTGCTTCTTTCTCCCCCATGTGCCTCTTTCTCCCCCATGTACTTCTTTCTACCCCTTGTGCCTCTTTCTCCTCCATGTACTTCTTTCTCTCCCTTGTGCCTCTCTTTCTACCCCTTGTGCCTCACTTTCTCCCCCATGTACTTCTTTATGCCTCTCTTTCTCCTCCTTGTGCCTCTCTTTCTCCCCCTTGTGCCTCTTTCTCCCCATGTACTTTTCTCTCCCTTGTGCCTCACTTTCTCCCCCTTGTGCCTCTCTTTCTCCCCCATGTACTGTGCCTCACTTTCTCCCCCTAGTGCCTCTTTCTCCCCCATGTGCCTCTTTCTCCCCCATGTGTCTCCCCCTTGTACTTCTTTCTACCCCTTGTGCCTCTTTCTCCCCCATGTACTTCTTTCTACCCCTTGTGCCTCTCTTTCTCCCCCTTGTGCCTCTCTTTCTCCCCCTTGTGCCTCACTTTCTCCCCCATGTACTTCTTTATGCCTCTTTCTCCTCCTTGTGCCTCTCTTTCTCCCCCTTGTGCCTCTTTCTCCCCCATGTACTTTTCTCTCCCTTGTGCCTCACTTTCTCCCACTTGTGCATCTCTTTCTCCCCTATGTACTTTCTCCCCCTTTGTACCTCTCTTTCTCCCCTTTGTACCTCTCTTTCTCCCGGTCCCCTGCGGCTGGCTGGCTCTGAGTTCCCTCCTGCCCGCCCGCATCATCACTCGCCCCTGCGGGCCGTGATGACATACAGACAGAGAAGAGGGCAGAGGCACAGGAAGAGAAGCGCTTGCTGCCAGACAGTAACGATCAGTCTGCTGGCAGCAAGCGCTTCTCTTCCGGTGCCTCTGCCCTCTTCTCTGTCTGTATGTCATCACGGCCCGCAGGGGCGCGTGATGATGCGGGTTGACAACATCTAATCCAGTGCCAAGGATTTTCGGCCATTTTTTTATTTCGGCTTTTTGCCGAAAAGACCATTTTCGGCCGAAACATTTCGGCCACCGAAATTTCGGTGCACCCCTATATAGGATGCTGGCAATTGTCGCCTGCATGGATCAGCTTTCCTACTGGATAGGTGATCAATGCTAGGGGGGTGTCAGGAGGGTTCCTGATGCCCCCCTTGAGGTCTGAACTAGATTTGTTTTAATAAAATGTCACATATATGCATAAAGGCAATGTATGCAGCCACATACCTTGCCTATTAACTTTTTGAGTACCAGATGGGTAGCAAACGCATTGCAAAGCAGACTTGGTTAAATGTAATAATTATCCTTTATACACTAGATTAGATAGGGGGTTGTCTTGGGACCTCTACCTCCTGTAACTATTAACATAGTGGCACAGAAACCACTGGGGAGGGAGCTAGGGGAGGATTATTCTTTTACATTTTTTGTAATACAAAGTATGAAAATTAAACTAACCCATAAGATTTTTTTTTTTGTTTTTTTTTGTTTGTTTGTTTGTTTTTTTAAATTTGAAACAAAAGACCAACATATAGGCGATTTTTAAATCCGTGTCAAAATCAACTTAGGTGTGATAGTTGTGCTTTATGCCCTCTAGTAGGCAGATATAGATCACATTTTAGGGCATGTGATTTTGGAGCTCTCCTTGGCACTCAAAGCTTTAACCTTATGAATGCCAGCACAATATGCAAATTATTGCAAAATCTTGCACTCAAAAGTTTTAATCACATTGCCTCTGATTATTTATTTATTTTTTACATTTATTATTATTATTAAATAATCTTTATTCCAAATTACGCTAATACAACCATACAGAATGCGGAAACAGAAAAGATAGGATCTAACCTAGAACGTGATGAACAAGCATGATGTTGAATCTGATGATAAAGCTTGGGAAAACCTCATGCAGCGCGAGAGCATAACAGTAGCAAGAACAAAACCATGTACCGTATAGATGCTGAATAAAGATCGAAAAGAGCTCTCCTAAAGAGAATAGAAAATACCAACAGGAAAGAGGTGAAGGAGGAAGGGAAAGGAAGTGGGAGTGGGGGCTGGTAGATTGTCCCATTTCACCTTAGTGGACATTGTACTTGAAAGGACAGCCATGGCTTCCATGTCTATATACAATTCCAGTGTGCTCTGAGTTGTCAATCCAAGATGTTGCAGTAGGCAAACCGTTCATATCCAACAGCCCACTGGCTCAGGTTTGGAGGAGTAGAGGATTTCCAGTGTCTAAGAATCCAGCATTTAGCTGAGTTGAGTAAAGTGTAAATATATGGACCTCAACTTTGAATTGCTGGCTAGTGGGTCAGGTAAATTATGAGCAAAGACAAGTATGAGGAGGATCTAGAGGCAGATGAACAAGAAGCATATTATTTATAGCTGCTATGACCTCACTCCAGAAAGTGACTATATTTCGGCACGATCACCAGATGTGAAGCAGGTCTCCTGTTTCAGTGCTGCAACACCAATAGGGATACTTGCAGCTAGTAGGAAGACAGGAGAGAGAGAGAGTTCTATACCATCAAGAGTTTATAGTTGCATTCCTTGGTTCTAACATCCAGTGCGGAGGAGAACAAGAGTTTATTTATGGAAATCCAGTGGCAATAGGAAAGTGACCTCTCTAGGTCTGCATCCCAGGATAGCATGGGGTGCTGTCTGTCGGGATAAAATTGATAGGAAGCTATACCAGCCAGACAGTAGCTTTTATGTCTGTGAAGTGTCCATTATTATTAAAAAGTTGTGGGAGGATAGTAACTGTCTCCGTTGTGAAGGATCTCAGGGATATAATGAGATAATTGCAAGTATTGGCAATAACCGCTCCAGGGGAGATCATGATTATACTGTAAATTCTTGAAGGAGATTATTTTGGCATTGGATATCGGACAATCCAGTATGGCTAGCTGCTTGGTGTTCCTCTATGATTTTGTTGCATATTTAATCAGTTTTACAATCTTTTATCATTATTCCAGTTTTTAGAACTGTTGATTTTCAACAAAATAAGATCTTTGTCCTAAGCGTGCACGCACACACATTCTGTAACTTAATGATCACAGAACTATTGTTGAATTAAGGCATAAAATGAGGCTAAAGGGAATTATCTTAATCTTTGGCATTGACATGATAACATGGCTAGTGGCATTAAGCATCTAGAGACTCTGCTTACCCGTTAATTAGAAAAAGTTTCTTCCTTGTTGAAAACCATATTAAATTAATAACCCTGTTTCATGAGGCATTTTGTAATGACAAATACTGACATCCAAGAGATCAAATTCACTTTATGCAATAAACCTACAGATTAAAAACATTAGCAGTGTTGGTTATAAACAATCCCATCCACTTAGTGTCTGTTTACTCAGCATTGCTCAGTATTCTTCCCATCTCATTCCTGTTTGTCATATGTAAATGAAACTTTGATGGAAGTTTCCAGTCTCTTAACAGACATCTGCTTCATTTGGGCTCTAGGTATAAAATAAAGCTGGTTAACACCAAATATAAAAAATTCGAACAGTCCCCAGTTAATAAAATGGGACCTTTAACCCCTTAAGTGCTTGAGAGGTGTGTTGGCGACCTCTCAAGCATTCAAGGGGTATAAAGAGGCAGTAAAACCCTTATGAAAAATATAGGATTTTCTGCTGAATAAAACGAGAATTCCTATTGCTGGGAAATGTATAATTTCAAAGTTAACCCTTTGAGTGCCAGAGAGGGTATGCCACGCAATGCACATTCAAAGGGTTAAAACAGAGCAAGCAGGGGTCATACACTGAGAGGGTGGTCAGCCAGAGCCACAGGTCTGCTCCAGATTGGGTGTCCACTACGACGGGCAACACTAGAGAGTAGTCAGACAGAGCCACAGGTCAGCACCAGGATGGTTGGTCAGAGAAGCCAGGTCATACACAAAGATCAGGAGCAAGAGAGAACTGTACTGCACACCAATGTAAGGGTAACTGGATGAGCATCCAGTTGCCTTTTATTACAAGGCTCCAGGAAGTGGACAGGAGGAGACAGACCAGACCAAAAAGATAAGAAGGAAGCCTGCGTCAGATACGCCTTAATCACGCATAATTGATGCATCTCGCTGCGAGATGCATCATATGCCTGAACCCCCACTGTGTCAAACAGAGTGCCCTAGTCGCCTAGCACGAGGACATGGGCATCCGTTACATCCGCCAAGTGCGTCCAAGCCCAGTCCAACCAACAATGAGTTGGATAACACAGAAGCATCATACAGAGCGAAACAACTCCAGTACCGCTGGATAGAAGTAAGCCGTGACATTGTTAGAACCTTTCAATGAAACGAACAGGAAGTGACTCGCCAGTTTCTATAACAGTCTATGGAGAACATTTTCAGACTAATCTCTCCCATAGAATGCAACAGAATGCTTTATTGAAATCTTGCAACTAGAAGGCACTTTTCACATTTTCTTTATTCTGAGACCATTCATTTTACTCTTCATGTGGGGCATATTTATTTTAACTTGTGTATTTTGTGTGAACAGCAACATTGTTGTAAATATCCAATTATACTCTGGTTTGATGGTACATTTTGTTGTTTGATTGTGCTCATCAGTTGGTCTGTAATTTTTCTTTTATTAATCTGTCATATTATTTCTTTTCATTTTTTTGATTATTTACTGTAGGGTTGTGGGGCGTATTCCCTGTTGAGTAGAGTATGACATTGTGGAAACCTAAAGCTTCTGCATTTTTTACCTTTTAGATTGAGTATTTAATGGTGGTGTTTGTCACTATACATTTGTCTTGATAAAGGACATATACGTGTGATGAGCTTCCACAAAGCATGAACAATATAATGTCTTGTTCTTAGGCATGGTGGCCTCTCAGTGGTGTTCGTCATATTTGTTTCTAGGTCTCCCTAAGTGGAAGGGTATCCCAGGCATGGGGCCTTGCTCTTCATGTGCCTAGAGGGAACCAGCTGATGATGAGGCCCACATAGGCTGAAATGTATGTCTGTGGCTTTGATGATTCTCTTGTGCAGAGAGGATTTGCCTGACATTTCAGAGCTGGACTGTCTGACGGCAGGACTAGTCTTATATGGATATGGAAATTTCCTCTCTGCAATGGCACATGGGAGTGAAAAAAACTTGTAGCACTGTTGAGGGGCCGCCATGCCTAAGAACAAGACACTTTGTTCTTGATGGGTGCTCATCACAATATTTCTTTCTAGGTCTCCCTAAGTGGAAGGGTATCCCAGGCATGGGCCCTTGCTTCCATTTGCTCAGAGGGAATTGGCTACACCTCACCGACGAGGCCCACATAGGCTGAAATGTGCGTCTGTGGAGGAAGTTATTGAGGGGAGGATGAGGAAGGGGAATATGAGGATATGGATTCTTCCTACTCCTATAGAGATTCTTATGAGTCTGACCCCCCCTTCCCTCTGCTGAAGGACTTATTAGGGCTATTTTGTAGAACCTTCAGGTCCCTGTCACTTCTGATGAGGAGCCATCCTCTTCAGATCTCTTGAGGTATAGGAAGTCTTTTACTGTATTTCCCCTAAGCCACTTTTGATCAGATACTACTGGGTGAGTGGAAAACCCCTGATAAGAGGTTGTCTATCGCCAAGAGGCTTTATAGTTCGTACCCGTTTTCAGGGGCAGCTTTTGCGCAGTGGGCATCTTCTGTGGATCCTACAGTCTCCAGGCTAGCCAAGTCTACTGCCCTGCCTTTGGCTGATACAGTGGGACAGAAGGATGTGGAAACGAGAGACTGGGAAATCAATCCTTAAGTGTTTCACCTGATTGTGCTATAGAGGGGCCTACCAATGATCAGCCTGATGGCCACGTGGGACAACAGGAAGGTTCTGGCCTGCTCCCAGAGCATGGATCTCCGCAGACACAATGTCAATTCCGTGGAACTTCCACCTCGCTTATGTGTCTCCTCTGATTCCTCTCATTCCCAGGTTGCTCAGGAAGATCAGGATGGATGCCACAACTGTGAGTCTGTTCACTCCTAATTAGACCCAGAGGGCATGGTTTGCGGACCTGGTAAGCCTTTCCACGCAGGATTTCATGCCCGCTTCCTCCCAGATCAGCCCTCCTTCTCCAGGAATACCTTTGGAAACAGGATGTGGAAAAGCTGGCTTTGATGACATGGCGTCTGAAGCCCACATCCTGAAGGAGGGATTCTCCGCTGAGGTCATTTCTACAATTTTCAGGTTCAGAAGCCTGTCTCCTCTAAGGCTTACCATAGGTTTTGTTCTATTATTCATTCCTATTGTGTGGCCAGGGACCTGTCTTTACAGGACCTTCCTGTGGTACTTTCTTTCCTCCAAGTTCAGCTCTGTCTGTTTTTTTTTCCTGAGATGTATTTCCTGTGTTCCTTCAGGGGGTCGCTCATGCTTTCCCTGCCTTCAAGGCTCCCACTCCTCCGTGGGACCTCAGTTTGTTTTTGGGTGTTCTGCAGAGACCTCTTTTTGAACCCCTTGCTACCATCCCTATGCGTCAGTTGACTTGTAAGATGGCCTTTCTTCTGGCAGTACGCTGAGTTGCAGGCCTTGTCTTGCAAGCTGCCTTTCCTACTTTTTCACAAGGACAAGGCGGTCCATCGAACCTCTCAGGAATTTCTTCCTAAGGTAGTTTCTGAGTTCCACATCAATCAGGGGATTGTTGTGCCTTGCTTCTGTCCTGATCCAAAATTTGACAAGGAGAGGGATCTCAACTTGCTGAATGTAGTGCAGTGTCTTAAATTCTACGTGCACCGCACAGAGTCTTTCCTTAAGACGGACTCCCTGCTTGTCATTCCTGAAGGTCCAATGGCAGACAGGCTGCTTTCACCATGGCGTCTTGGAACAAATCTACTATATGGCACATACAAACTCAGGAAGAAACCTGTTCTCTTCAAAGTCACAAAACATTCCATTAGGCCTGTAGGAGCCTTCTGGGCCTACAAGAATTAGGCCTTGGCCGAGCAGTTGAACCTCCTTGCAAAGCAATATGGTATGGAAGTCCAGGCTTTGGCTGAAACAAGTTTTTGGAAGGAAGGTCCACCAGCCAGTTCTGCCTGTGTAGGGACCTGTCTTTTCTTGTCTTTCTGTTGTTCAGCAGTTTGTTTTTTTTTTTTTTTTTTTTTTTTAGACCTGTTGGCTCTTTTTATTGTGTGCTGTGCAAGTTTAGCATCCGTTGACATTTAGTTTGGTTTGGACTATTCCAGTTCTGGATAGTCCTAGGGAACTCCGGTATTATGGGGACAGGTCTGAGGTCCTTTCTCCTTCTTCCCACCTCTGGGAGCCTACTGTTTGTATATCCCCATGGTACCTGTGTTCTATATTGGACGATAGAGAAGATAGGATTTAACAGGTAAGACTAAAATTCTTTTCTCTTTAGTTCATATGGAACACAGGTCTCCCAACCAGAGAAAGGGACCTCTGTTGGTCTTGCCTGTCTGGACATTGGAGTCCTTGTTTAGAGTCTTTATTCTCATAGGAGCTTCCTTATTTTTCTCTTGCTGTCCCTGTGTTAGTGTGGTTTTGACCACATCATAACTGGAGATGGAAGGCGGAACAAGGGTTGAGCTGGAGGAGAGGCTGGGAATCTCCACCAACAAGACTCTGTCTTTTGAGATGTATTCTGCCCTCCGAGGAGGAACCCAACCCCATGGTACCTGTGTCCCATATGGACTAAGAGAAAAGGATTTAACAGGTTAGACTAAAATCCTATTATCTTGGCTATATATACAAAGTAAACAAAAGGAAAGTCTGCTCATCAGATACTGACCATTTAAAAAAAAAACAAAAAAAACAAAAAAAAAAACAGTGGGGTTTAGTAATATATTTTTGGCCAAAAGCATAATTGATTGATGGCTACTTAAATTAAAAAAAATATTTGTTCCTGTGGGGATGAGGAAAAAAATCGAATTTATGTTTCTTAGGCTCAAAAATTCATGAAAAAGATGAACAACTTAGTTTCATTATAATTTTCACATTATTTGCCTGCTATGCAATATAATGGTGTGCCTATATATATGATTTTATGTTTTTGTTTTCCTAATTTTTTTTTTTTTTTTTTTTTTTTTGCATCTTATTAGTATTTTTGTATTTGGGTTTAAGATACTGCGACCCTGGGGAGACATCTAGATTATCATTGGGTCTCCCTGTTTCTGGTCCTCTGTTAGCCAAGTCCCTGGGTGGCAGAAAGGAGGAGTTGTGCAAAACTCCTCCTGCCCCCAGTGGAATGGCTGGGAGCAAGACCCAAACATACAGCTATTAAAACACACTCCGGAGGACTGACCTTTCCAGTACAGCTCCCTCTCTGCTTCTCGGTGGTTGTGCTGGTCAGATAGATGTGAGCTCAGTACTGAGCTGATAAAGATCTAAAAACAGCCAATTAAAACAAATATAAGATTAACCCCTTCAGTGCCAGAGGCTCGGGCCATTTTCTGAACCCTGCAGGCCAGACACTTTTTCAACATTTTTGCTATCCTTCCGTTTAGGCTTGATTTCCTCTGGGGATTTTTAGTTAAATATGGAAAACTATATAGTTTTTTTCAGAACGAATTGAGCTTTCTTGTGGTACCTTACATGAAGAGAATTTTACATCGTGCAAAAAGCTATGATGTCATAATGACAAAAAAAAGTGAAAATTTACTCATTTTGCTAAAATCACATACTATGTATCAAAAACATTTACCTTGATTGAAAAAGTTTCAATTATTTGAAAAAGCCCCGAGTCCCCCGAGTAAAAAAAAATACCAAATTTGTATAGTTTTACCTACGTCCATGGCTAGCGTAGAGCCCTAATCACCAGCAGCGCAAAATGACACTTTCAACTTCATAAACTAAAATGCGCATTCTAGGGTTTTTGTGGTAAATCTACCCTAAAACAGTGGAATAACTATATAAAACTATATATTTCCTCTGTGTCCAATCCACGGCTATGGTGAGATCTGGCTCCGCCCTCCAGCTGGTAGGACCAATAATTCTTTAATTATTTAAGGATCTGCTTGCTGCTATCTCCCCAGTTTTTTTGGTCCTACCACAGCTGGAGGACGGAGGCTGGAGCCTCCTGAGAAGGCACAAATTTTTTATTTTCTCCCCTATGTGGTTAGCCCTAATCGCTAACCACATCACAGTTACCTGGTGAGACTGCATACCCTGGACATATCCTGGGTTACATGGGTCCTTGAGCGGCATTACCGCCGCGTTCACACTGCTCCCAATGCTCTGATCAAGCCGCACGCACCAGGAGAAGCAAACCGGATGTTCGGCGGCAGATTTACAAGCGCTAAACCGGAAGTTCGGCTGGATGCGTTCCAACAATGGAACGCACGCCGCGATCCCGCGCTGACCGGCTGGGGAGACAGAAGGGATATAAGACTGCAACTGAAGTCCATGTAAGTACATATATATATATATATACATTATTGATTCTATTGAGATTATAAGCCTTTTCTCTTGCATTATGTCTGCCAAAGATTCTAAAGTAGACAAGCCTAAAAATCCTTCTGAACCAGCTAAGGAAGATAAATCTGCTGCTAAGACTAAAGTCTGTATGGGATGTGATGCTAAAATTGCTCTTTCAGAAACTGCTAAACTATGTCAGGAATGCCTTAAGAAAACAGCTGTAGACACAGTTCCACCTCAGTTTCAGGAATTTCTGGGGTGGATGCGCACGTCCATGCAAGAAACTTTCTCATCTATGCAAGAGTCGGCTAGAAAGCGCCAGCGTACTTCTGATGCGGATGAGGGTCCTTCCAGACGTCAGTTAGAGGAAGAAGAAGAAGACAGTTTGATTGAATTAGAATCAGCTATATCTTCTGCTGAAGAAGGAGAAATCACTGAAGATACCGGTAATTTCAGTATAGATAAAATTGACGGCCTCATCAAATCCATGAGAAAGACTCTAGGCCTTTCTGAAACTCAAAAAGACTTGAATGTTATGGACGCAGCATTTATAGGATACAAGAAATCTGCCCCACAGATTCCTGTTCACAGCTCCATTCAAGATATCATCAAAAATGAATGGAAGCAAGGGGATAAAAGATCGGCAATGTCCAGACGCTTTCAGCGGATGTACCCTTTTGCGGAGGAAGAGGTTTCCACATGGATCAATCCCCCCAAGGTTGATGCTGCTGTAGCCCAGATCTCGCGAAGAACGACTATCCTCTTGGAAGACGGTACTACATTGAAAGACCCTATGGAAAAAAGGGCAGATAATGCCTTGAAGAAACAGTTTTCTACAATTGGCCAAAACCTGAAATCTGCTACTGCCATGGCCTGTGTATTTAGAGTATTACGCCTTTGGTTAACAGATTTTGAAGAGAAGATTGATTCTTCAGTTTCTAGGTCTCGCCTATTAAAAGAAATTGCTACCATCAAAGATGCAGTGAATTATTCCTGTGACGCCTCCCTGGACACCATCAGACTCATGGCAAAGTCATCAGCTTTATCCATTACTGCTAGGAGAGCCCTGTGGATCAAGGCCTGGGAGGCAGATGCATCATCAAAAAATAGATTAGTCTCTCTTCCCTTTACAGGCTCTAAACTTTTCGGTGATCAGTTAGAAGAAATCATTAAGAAATCCTCTGGAGGTAAGAGTCCATTCCTTCCTCAGGAAAGACGTCCCCGTTCATCTCCATCAAGATCAAACCGGTTTAGACGTCAGTCCTTTCGTGAAACCCGCAGATACCGGCCTGGAACCTCCTATGAGCAGAAGAAGAGACCAGGACAGAATCAACGCACTGGAACCCGTAAGGATTTCCAGCGCAAGTCTTCCTTCCAGCAGAATCCTCAATGAAGTCAGCAGCGCCCTGTCTCCAGTTCCAGTAGGGGGCAGACTGGAGTTCTTCTTAGACAGCTGGGAAAAGATCAACCCAGACAAATGGGTGAAGCAGTCTCTGGAGATAGGGTATGCGCTGGAATTTCAGACTGTCCCTCTATTTGCTCAGTTCCAGACATCCATTATAAGAAACAAAGCTATGCTATCAAAGATGAAGACAGCTATTCAGAACCTCATTCAGGACAGAGTCATAGAGAAAGTCCCTCAGAATCAACACGTCAGAGGAATTTATTCCAATCTTTTCTATGTCTCCAAGCCCTCTGGGGACCTGCGACTAATTCTAAATCTAAAGAAAGTAAATGCTTTTCTCAGAACCAGAACTTTCAAGATGGAGACAATCCAGTCAGCTCTAAAACTGATCAGACCTTTCTCTTTTCTGACGCGGGTGGACCTCAAGGATGCTTACTACCACATACCAGTAAGAACAGTACATCGAAGATTTCTGAGGTTTCACATAATAGGAGAACATTATCAATACAGAGTTCTTCCGTTTGGCCTGGCAACAGCCCCGAGAGTATTCACAAAGATCCTGGCAGTAGCAGTAGCAGAATTAAGGCAGCAGAAGGTCAGAGTGATTCCGTATCTAGACGATCTACTGCTGATAGCAGACAACAGGATACAGTCGGCAGCAAACACACAGATTTGCATAAACTTATTGAAAGAACTAGGTTGGATCATAAACCTAGACAAAAGTCATCTGGAACCTACCCAGTCTCTAAAATTTCTGGGAGTCATCATAGATACAAAGGAATCTCTGGTGACACTATCAGAGGAAAGACAACAAAGGATCCTTCTAGCAGTAAGAAAATTTCAAAAATCAAGACTCAGGACAGCAAAGGAATTCTCGCACCTGATAGGAAATTTCACCTCAGCACAACACATAGTACCGTGGGCGAGGGCCCATGGGAGACAAACTCAGTACAATTACCTAAAATTCCAGAAGAAGGATCCATCAAACTATCAAATGAAAATACCCATCCTTCCCTCAACCAGAAAGGAGTTATTGTGGTGGAACAATCCAAGTCACCTACAGAAGGGAAAATCTCTCAAGGATCACACTTGGGAGATAGTCACCACGGATGCCAGTACAACAGGCTGGGGAGGAGTGTGGAACCAGAAGTCAGCCCAAGGGGTCTGGTCTGCAAAAGAGTCCAAGCTCCACATAAACAATCTGGAACTCCTGGCAGTTTGGAAGACATTGAAGAGCTTTCAGAACCATCTAAGACAGACGGCAGTGTTAGTCAGATCAGACAACACTACAGCTGTAAGTTACCTCAGGAATCAGGGCGGGACAAGGAACATAGCCCTCAACCATCTAGCTCTGCAGATCATCTCTTGGGCAGAAAGTCATCTGAAGGATCTCAAGGCAACTTACCTGTCAGGCACAAGAAATCTTCAAGCAGACTTTCTCAGCAGACAGCAGATTCTTCCAGGAGAATGGTCACTAAACAAGAAGGTCTTCCAGGAAATTGTCAAAATCTTGGGAAATCCTGTGATAGACCTCATGGCCACTTCAAGCAACACTCAGTGCAGCTTATTCCTCTCCCGTTGGAAGGATCATCAGGCTCTAGCACAGGATGCCTTCCAACAAATATGGACATATCCACTGGCCTATGTCTTCCCTCCCATTCCACTCATCACAGAAGTCATTCGAAAGGTCAGGGAGGACCAGGCAAGGGTCATTCTAATCGCTCCAGATTGGCCAAGGAAACTCTGGTATGCAGACCTGATACAGCTATCTGTCCAGCCACCACTAAGACTTCCAGACATTCCAGACCTGCTGTCACAGGGACCGATATGGCATCCGGATCCAGCCTTCTTGAAGCTAGCGGCATGGAAGCTGAACGGAGCTCACTAAGAAACAAGGGCTTATCAGAAGAGGTCATTGATACCATGTTATTGGGCAGAAAGACTTCTTCTTCCCGAATTTATTACAGAGTCTGGACCACGTTTTACAACTGGTGTAAAGCCAGAAAACTAGACAGAAGTAGTATTCTTCCCCATACTATCCTGGATTTCTTACAGCAGGGTTTCAATAAGGGCCTGAAGCCTGCATCCCTTAAGGTGCAACTATCTGCACTCTCAGCTGTTTTGGCATGTCCTTTTGCTGATATGTACCTTATCAAAAGATATATGTCAGCAATTTCAAAAATCAAGCCCACCATAAGGGAGATTATTTCCCCATGGGACCTCAATCTTGTCCTGCAACAGATTTGTTCCCATCCATTCTTTGAGCCTCTGGAGTCTGTATCTTTAAAACATCTTACTCTCAAGACTGTGTTCCTTACAGCTATTACATCAGCTAGAAGGGTAGGAGAGTTACAGGCCCTTCTTTGTAAGTCTCCATTTTTGGTCTTCCATCAGGACAAGGTGGTCCTGAGACCCAGAGCCTCTTTTAGGTCCAAAGTGGTATCTAGTTTCCATCTAAGTCAGGAGATTATTCTCCCTTCTTTTCCCCCTGATTCTATAACAGGTACAGATTCTAGACTGAAAAATCTGGATTTATGTAGATGTCTACATATTTATCTGCTGAGAACTAAGGAATTGCGTCAGACTGATTCATTGTTTGTTCACTTCGCTGGGAAATTTAAGGGCACGGCTGCCTCCAAGGCATCTATTGCCAGATGGATTAGAGACTGCATTGCATTAGCATATCAGTCAGCAGATTTGGAGCCTCCTCCACGAATTAAGGCTCATTCTACCAGGGCAGTAGCCTCTTCTTGGGCTTTGAAGGCCGTGGCTTCACCTGAAGAAATATGTAGAGCAGCCACTTGGTCCTCAGTGTCCACTTTCATAAAACATTACAAATTGGACATTCAAGCATCAAAAGATGCTAATTTTGGCAGGAAGGTACTTCTTGCTGCCAGTCCTGCTCAATAATTTTTCCCACCCTAGGGATACTGCTTTGGTAAGTCTCACCATAGCCGTGGATTGGACACAGAGGAAAAGGTGAAATTTACTCACCGATATTTTGTTTTCCTCTGTGTCCTTCCACGGCAACCCTCCCTAAGAACTAGTGATATGGTACTTGTATCGTTCCTTTGGATATATATTGTAGAATTGAATTTTGCTCTTACTAACCTATTTCTCATTCCAGCTTTGACAAAAGTATAACTGGGGAGATAGCAGCAAGCAGATCCTTAAATAATTAAAGGATTATTGGTCCTACCAGCTGGAGGGCGGAGCCAGATCTCACCATAGCCGTGGAAGGACACAGAGGAAAACAAAATATCGGTGAGTAAATTTCACCTTTTCTGGAAAGTAGACAACCTACTGCATCTAATGAGGGGTGACTTTCCTTGTTACCCCAAGCCTGGTGTGCACAAATGCCTCCAGAAGATGGCGCTAATGAAAAAAAAGGCATTTTCTTACATTTCTGCCCCTTCAAATGTACTAAAATGTGTGAAAATCATGGCATTTCCAACTGTATTCATTAGCTAGAGCTCTTAGGAGAAAAATGACACCCCATTGGTATGAGTTCACCTACCTCAGGGGGTGCTACAAGTACAAAACTACACCTATTGCAACCTCTAATTTTTCTACATTTTCTCAAACAATACTTGTCTGTACACAAATGGTTATAACAACTAGAGAAGTGAAGAAAGGCTACACAAACTATACCATTTTGGAAAGAAGACAACCTGCCGCATCTAATGAGGGGTGAATTTCCTTATTACCCCAAGCCTGTTGTGCCCAAATGCTTCCAGAAGGTGGCACTTTAGGAAAAAATGGCATTTTCTTACATTTCTGCTCCTTCATCTGTATGGAAATCTGTGAAAACCATGGAATTTCCAACTGTATTCATTAGCTAGTGCCCTTAGGAGAAAAATGACACCCAGTTGGAATGAGTCGACCTACCTTAGGGGTGCCAGAAGCACATAACTACACCTACCTGTTTGCTTCTTCGAAAATGGCTGCTTGTACTAAAATGTCCATAACTGTTAGAGACATGAAGGAAAGGTATAAAAGGTATACCTTTTTGGAAGGTAGACATTCTCCCGCATCAAGTGAGGGGTCACTTGCCTTTCTACCCCTGGGCTGAAGTGCACAAATATTTCCAAAAGGTGGCGCTATGGGAATAAATACATGTTTTTTTTACATTTCCACCACTTCAAAGATACTAAAATCTTTGAAAACCATAACATTTCCTGCTGTATTCAGAACCTGATACCAACATGAGAAAAATGGTAGCCCATTTGTGTGGGTTAACATACAACATGTGGGTGCTAGGAACACGTACGTAAACCTGACACTTTTGTTTTTTAAATTATCTGCTTGCACTAAAATGGTTATAACCATAATAGATATGCAGGAAAGTTAGAGAAACAATGCCATTTTGGAAAGAAAACAACCTACCGCATCTAATGAGGGGTCACTTGCCTTTTTACCCAAAGGCTGGTATGCACAAATGCTTCCAGGAGGTGGCGCTAATGAAAAAAAAAGGCATTTTCTTACATTTCTGCCCCTTCAAATGTATGGCGCTCTGTGAAAACCATGGAATTTTCAACTGCATTTGTTTGCTAGTTTTCTTAGGAGTCAAACGACACCCCATTGGTATGAGTTGAACTACCTTAGGGGGTGCTAGAAGTAGAAAACTACACCAACTACAAACTCTGATGTTTCAAACATTTTCTCAAACCTGACTTGCCTGTATGAAAATGGCTATAACACCTTCAGAATTGAAGAAAAGGTAGATAAACTATACCATTTTGGAAAGAAGACAACCTGCCGCATCTAATGAGGGGTCACTTGCCTTTGTACCCCTAAGTTAATTGGCACAACTATTTCCAGAATGTGGTGCTACAGGAAAGAAAAACAAACATTTGTTTTACACATCAGTCACTTCAAAGATACTAAAATGGTTCAATGGCGTGGGATTTCCTAGGAGGACTTCTTGCCAGCCAAAAAAAAATGGTACCCCACTGCTCTGGGTTGACATACCAATTTACGCTACAAGAGCGTAGCTACCAGTGAAACAGAAATGGTAAAGCAAACAGTGTATGTGTGATTTTATGGCTAACAGATGAAAGAAGCTAGGACGTCAGCCGGTGTACGTGCGGACCTGTGACTACAAGTCTAACAAAATGTGTGAGAGGGTGAGGGATTAGGCAGTGTGTGTGGGTATGAGCAGAGGAGCAAGGATGGTGGTGATGGTGGGACAGTGTCTGATAGAGTGTATGGGAGATCTCTGACTACCATTGTGCACTGTATGTCCCCTCATACAAAGCACTGCGTTGGACCCCCTTCCTGTTGCACGTGCATTTTTTGGGGCTTTTTCCCCCAATATTTTTGTGTAGACCTCGTTGGGGGCATCAGAACCCATACAATGAGGTCTAAATAAAAAATAAAGGGGGAAAAAATCCTTTATGTGCGACAGGGGTGTCCAGCACACAAAGGGTTAATTTTTTTATCGTTACTTTGTATTCAGATGGCCACCAAACAAGCTCTGATCACAAAGTAATGATAAAAAGTCCTGTGTGTAGCACAGGAAGGGGGTCTGCATTGAAACCCCTTCCCAGTGGCACACACAGGGTTAATTTTTTATTTAATTTTTTTTTATTATATACCTCATTGAGGGGCATCAGGACCCCCTGATTCCTCCCCAATGAGGTCTTAGTAAAAAAATGTCCACAAACGGAGTGACCCTGTGAGTGCCACAGGGGTCTCCAGCGCATTGCAAAGCAATGCATTGGATCCTTGTGGCACTCAGAGGGTTAATTTTTTTTCTATCATTACTTGGTAAAAAAGCCCTGTGTGTGCCGCAGAAGGGGGGCTGCATTGCCCCCCCCCCGTGGCACACGCAGGGTTAATTTTTTAAAAATTTTTTTTTTTTATTATAGACCTCATTGAGGGGTATACAAACCCCCCTGATCCCCCCAATGAGGTCTTACCAAAAAAAAAAAAAAGTTATCAAAAAAAGTGTCCCTGTGAGTGCCACCGGGGTCTCCAGCGCATTGCAAAGCAATGCATTGGACCCTTGTGGCACTCAGAGGGTTAATTTTTTTTTTTTATCATTACTTTGTAATCAGAGCTTGTTGGGGGGCCATTAGGACCAATCCTGATGACCCCCCAACAATCTCTGATAACAAAGTAATGATAAAAGCCCTGTGTGTGCCACAGGAAGGGGGGGGGGCATTGGACCCCCTTGTGGCACACACAGGGTTACATTTTTTTATATATTTTTTTTTAATTATAGACCTCATTGAGGGGCATCAGGACCCCCCCTGATCCCCCCAATGAGGTCTTTAGAAAAAAAAAAAAAAAACCCAAAGCAAGTGACCCTGTGAGTGCCACAGGGATCTCCAGCACATTGCAAAGCAATGTGCTGGGGACCCTGTGGCACTCGCAGGGTTACTTTTATTTATTTATTTTTTTTTATTTTTTTATTTTGAACTCTTCAGACCTCGTGGGGGACATCAGGACCCCTCCTGGTGTCCCCTCAGTCATTGATCTCCCAGCCGATAGGCTGGGAGATCAATGAGGCGACTGCAGAAGAGCAAAATCTCTCCTGCCCTTCTCTCCTACCACCGGTAGGAGTGAGCAGGACCGGGGAAACTTCCCTAACGTCATCGGTGACCATGTCACCGATGACGTTGGGAGGCTTCCCCCGGTCCCGCCCACTCCTACCCGGAAGTTTGGGTAGGAGAGACAGGAGAGGAGAAGCTGCGCTTCTCCTCTGCCTTTATTGATCTCCCAGCGCGATCGGCTGGGAGATCAATAACAGGGGGGACATGAGGAGTGATCCTCATGTCCCCCCACGATTGCCCAACTTTTATTTTTTTTAAATGTGGCCACTGCATGCCGGTTATACCGGCTCATGCAGTGACTGCATTTTAGTGGGTACATTGTACGAGCTTGGCACAGCGGGTACAGCTGTCCAAACTCGTACAATGTACCCACTTGGCACTCAAAGGGTTAAAAAAGTCAAAAGGTGGACCTGTACATTACATGGGTTATATCTGTGCAACAATTGTTAATATCGCAGGTTGTACTCTGGCCAGTTAGCAAGCATGCTCAAACCTCATTGGCTGAGTCGTAATGACGCAGCTGTGTCTGTGTTACATGGGAGAGTGAACCCATGCAAAGGCTGAGTGATGTATGATTCCTTAACAACTGCCGTTATTACGCTGCTGGATCAGTAATTATTGCCTATCCTGCAGTGCCGCCTGAGCTGAGCCCTAAAACTTCCTAACAGAGACCGCTCCCATTAGTACACTGCTCTCTCTCATCCACCACTGAGGAGCTGAGTCTGAACAGCTGAGTGAGAGGAGTTGTCTGCGTCTACGCAAGCCTATAACTGGTTCTGGACCAGTCCCATCCCAAGTTCACCCCAAACACTGCATCTCCCACCAGTGGATGAGCAGTACTTCATCTTCTTTAAACCTTTCATTGCCAGAGGGTTGTCAAAGTCATTGTAAAGCAATACGTTGGACACCCCTCAGGCACTGAAAGGGTTAAGCTCGGGGAAGCCAAAGTGGCCTGCTCCCATACAAATCAGCCAATATATAATGTATAAAACAAAGAATAGGCAGGTTGATGCGCGTCAGAATAAAGGGTTACTGTTCCTTCATAGCCCCAGTTGTTTGTTCCATCATTTCTTCTCTCCATCTAGGCATATGGCCTTTAGGAATGAATGTAATAATCTGAAGATGTGCAGTCCTGGAGCAAGCCAACTGTACCAGAGGGGACGAATATTCCCATAATTCCCAATAATTAAAAGGGGATTTTAACACATTGTGTGCATAGCCGTTCTCTAGGCTACCTCCCTTGTATTCAAGGTATTAACACATTTTGATTTTCTCCTTTTAGTTTTCTTCAGAAGTGGACGTCTTTCTCTTGTTTGGCACGCTGAGTGTTAAAATGAATTCACACCAATCCTGGGGTGTATAATCTGTCCGTATGTTAACCATTTCATTTGAGATTTGAAAGGATAGTTTCTTCCATTACAATCTTTCTTTTCTCACACAAACACATTATACCTTTTACAAAGTACAAGTGTGCAATCAATAATGCTTTCCTTGGCTAGGAGTTGGAAATGGCTGTCTCAAGTTATTGGCTTTCTTGCTTCCTAGCCAATGCTACTGTTGTGCATATGAAGCACTAACCTGATGGGACTTATTATGGATTTGGTCTGGAGCTACATATAATCAATACATTCTTTATGTTCTCAAGGTTCCTTGTACATTTTGGAATTTGTTAATGTGTGGGGGGTGTCATAATTTTGATACCAATATATTTTGTTTAATATTTAACCCTTGTAATGCTGCCAGAGGGATGGGCCCAGGGGCTCAAAGGTTTAAACACATTACTGCAAACCATTGCAATTTTAGTCTTCTTTCTGCAAAATTTAATGAGATTAAAAACCCCCCATTAATTATTCATAATTTACACCCCGACTGTACATGCCTGCACTTACCTTAATCTGGAGAGAATTCCTAATGGCCACTATGACTAGTACTGGATACGTCCACAGAGGCAGATGTGCTTCTTTATTTCAGGACTCCCTACTGAAGTCTTCTTGGGATGTAATAAATACTTAAGTGGTAGGAGTTTGGTGTTCTGGAGTCCTGCAGCAAAGAATCATATCTCTCTGGCTATATGCCTTCCTGAGAACTCTCCGGAAATGATCTGGTCTCTGTGTATAGGGGCTGATTCTCAGAGCTAGGTGAGTTCCCTTTCATTGCCAGTTCAAGTCCACTCTCTCTTCCCATTTTAAGGGCAAATCCTGCCCACCCCACGTTGAGCCCTACCTATTTTGACATTGATTGTGTCATTTGGACATTCCCAACCCCAGACCTAAAGTGAAAACTTCATTAAAAAATTAATGTATTGAACTCTAATACAGCAACACTATACTGTATCGGTAATCAACACAGTCAGGTTATTTTGTCAGTTTTGTTTCTCATTCCTGTCTCTTTATTCAGTGTTATCATTGCAGTTTTTCCTTTGTCTCCCTACTGTCCTACCTGTACCTGAACAGCTGTTACATTTTACAGCAGCTGCACTGCTGTACAAGTATATTAATAACAAAAAAGTTAAGGTTGATATTGGTCCTCTTAGGTCTGAGACAGGTGAATTGATTAGTGAGGATAAGGCTATGGTTGACACCCTAAATAGATTCTTTGCTTCAGTATATACAAAGGAAGCAGCAATGACGGGCTATGGGCAAACAGCCCAAACAATGGAATTTCCTCCATTATTTATATGGCTTACTGATGACAAGGTCCAAAAGAGACTGGAGCTCATTATGGTGAATAAAGCACCTGGACCTGACGCTATACACCCAAGGGTACTTAAGGAACTTAGTTCAGTAATGGCAAGACCATTATACTTAATATTTATTGATTCACTTTCATCAGGCATAGTGCCCTGTGATTGGAGGAAAGCTGATGTAGTTCCATTGTTTAAAAAGGGAGCAAGAAATTATAGACATGTGAGCTTGAATTCCATAGTGGCTAAGATACTAGAAGGGTTACTAACTGACACTTCAGAACTATGTGAAGACAAACAATATTATTAGTAGGAATCAGCATGGTTTCATGAAGAATAGATCATGTCAGACTAATTTACTTGCATTTTATGAAAGAGTAAGTAGTAATTTGGAAAAGGGAATTGCTGTAGATGTAGTATACTTGGATTTTGCAAAAGCCTTTAATACAGTGCCTCACAACAGGTTATTGCATAAATTAAAAGTCTTCGGTTTGGGCAGTGTTATCTGTTTGTGGATTGAGAACTGGTTAAATGATAGATGGCAGAGAGTTGTTGTAACTGGAACTTTTTCAAATTGGTCTAAAGTTATAAGTTGGGTTCTGTAGGATTCAGTCCTGGGCCCAATGTGTTTTCATTTGTTTATTAATGATCTAGAAGTGGGAATTGAAAGCAGCATCTCAATGTTTGCTGATGACACTAAGCTATGTAAGGAAATACATACAGAGCTGGATGTTTTTCCCCTACAGAAGGATTTAGATAAACTGAGTGAATGGGCAGAAAAGTGGCAGATGACATTTAATGCAGAATTGCTCAGCTGCAGCAAGAGCAAATAGGGTACTAGCCTGCATAAAAAGAGGTGTAGATGCAAGGGATGCTAAATTATCCTGCCTCTGTATAAATCCTTGGATAGGCCTCATCTAGAATATGAAATACAACTTTGGGTGACAGTTTTTAAAAAGGTGCAGAGAAGTGCAACAAAACTGATAAAGGGATTGGAGGATATGAGTTATAAAGAGAGACTAGCCAAACTGAGTTTGTTTACATTAGAGAAGAGATGTCTAAGGGGTAATATAATTACTATTTACAAATACATTCAAGGTCAATACAAAGAACTATGCAGTGAATTATTTACTCAAAGAGCTGAGCTAAGAACAAGAGCTTATCCATTAAGACTAGAGGACAGGTGCTTTTGACTAAAACAAAGGCAGGGATTCCTTACAGTAAGGGCGGTAAATCTATGTAATTCTTTGCCTCTGCATGTTGTACTTGCAGATAATGCAACTGCTTTAAAAAAAGCAATGGATGCCTATCTAGCACAGAAAAATATTGAAAATTATGACAAATGGCTTCAAAGCAGATAGGGTGTTTGATCCAGGGAAATATGACTGCCATTTGGAGTTAGGAAGGAATTTTTTTACCCACTTGGGGCTAAATTAGAAATTGCTCCTGAGGGTTTTTTTTTTTTGCCTGCCTCTGGATCAACAGGGGTGTTTTTGGCATGGGCTGGACTTGATGGACACACATCTTTTTCAGCCTCATCAACTGTTAGACAACACAGATCAATGGTTCTTACGCAAAAATTACAAAACACAGAAAAATGTACCAACACATAGTTTTTTACACCTGTTTATTAAAATATTTAAAACCTTGTTTCTTTAAAAAAGGTTTTTTTTAATGGAGCTTATAGGTTCCCAGGTATGCATATGAGGCTTTCTTAATTTCTTAGTACATCAGCCTCTCTCTACAGAATTAGGTTTATGTGTATAATGGCAAAAATGCAACCTTTCCGATGAAACCTAATGGTCACGCGGTACAAATAAACATTTCCCCTCAATTAAGAGGTCTATAGTACCTAAAAAGGAACATTTAAATAACCCGCTCTTCATGCTAGCATTGTTTTCTGAGGCCTAAAAATCTAGTCTCTGCTTCCATATACTCTGAGGAAGCAGACATTCCTGCCTTTTCCAGGCTCCAGTGCTCCCATTGATTGTCCAGGATTATCTGTAAATGTGCTGAAAAGATAACAGCCTTTCTGAATCCAAGAGTAGTGGGCATTAATCACAATGCATTAACTGACATCTCACTTCTCTTAACATACAGCATACACCACATTAAATGCTCTATGAACAGGACAGTATACATATGTACTACATAGGTGACGGTCCTGGTATGTCACAGTGTGACTGAAGGTGCTCTGTGGTCATGCTTGGAGGCTGAAATGGATTGCAACAAGACCAGAGTAATCTGTTTCAGCCTTTCCCTTTGTGAGCTGGAACATATAGTCGCTCACATGCTGGCTCAGTGAATAAAATGTCTTTGGTTGTCCGGTGTAACCCGGGCCTTATTTGGTTAAGGATGTTATGCTTGCTGTAAGTACATTATTTTTAAAGTTAAATTACATTTTTTTTGTGTTAGTATCCCTTTAAATGGAGCTTTTTGCACCTTGATAGTTAGGGAAGTTTGTTTGGGGGGGCATCTAGGGCAGTGGTGGCCAACATGTCTCTCCAGCTTTTTGGCAGATGCAAGTATTTCTGCTATCATTTTGCAATGGTTGGTTCTTGTCCCCACATAACCAGAAAGTACACAAATGATGACATACACAGTGTAAATAGATGAGAGTTTGTACAGTGATAGCCATAGAAATACAGGAGGCAAACATTTAGTAAAGTTGATACTTTTATTGGTTAACTAAACAGATTTAAAATGCAAGGTTTCAAAACCTCTTAGGTCTCTTCCTCCGGCATGTTACAAAATAAATATGAAAACATCTCCCTTAAATACAAGTACACATTACATGGTTTATAATTGAAATCTGATAAGAAAGCTCAGGCCACATACTGATTCTTTGATCAGTCAATGGTAGAGGATGTGATTTAAATTGCATTCTTCCTCTGAGGAGTCCAAGGTATTTATGATCCCAGAGGGACTGTTGTAAAGGTTAATCCCACAATGTGATGATGTGACAGAAATTCTCTCTATTTAGCAGCTAAGTCAAAGAATCAAATCGTAGCATTAATTTTACCTCCCATACTTTTTTGTCCCTCTGAATGCTAAATTGTCCAATCAGTACAGTCAGTCTAATGTCCCTGACACTGTGTCCATTTTGGCAAAAATGTTCTCCCACTGGTGTCTGTCTTTTTGTTGTTAACACTGGATCTGTGGGAATTAAACCTCTTATGTAATGGCTGTCCAGTTTCACCCACATAATGAGCTGTTGGGCATGTTGCACACATGATAAGGTATATTACATTGGATGATTTGCAGGTGAAAGTACCATTGATTTTATGGTGTAACTGGGTGTTCGGTATGGGTATCTTGTCTGTGGTGTAAATGTGTGCACAGGTTTCACACCTACTTTGTAGGCAGGGTAATGTGCCATTTTTTGTATTTTTGTTCAGGGCACTCCTTACCATCAGTTGTTTTAAATTGGGAGGCTTTCTGAAAGAGAGTAAGGGAGGCTGTGGGAATATATTCATGTGTATTTAAGGTTGTTTGAAGTTCTCTTGATATTTTGCGCAAAGCTTCAACTTGGGGGTGGTAAGTGACCACAAGTGGCACACTGTTTCCCTTGTGCTGTTCTTTGTAGCTCAACAGATCTTTTCTTGGTATGCGAGTAGCTTTCTGTATCTGACTGTCAATAATCCTTGTACTGTAACCTTGTTTTATAAAGTCTCCTCTGAGTTTCTGGAGGTGCTTGTCACGGTCTGCCATGTCAGAACAGATGCGGTTGTATCTGATTGCCTGGCTGTATATGATGGAGTTCTTTGTGTGTTTTTGGTGAAAGCTATTGTTTTTCAGGTAGGTTGGTCCGTTGGTTTATGGTACAGGGATGTGTGGATGGCGTTATTCTTAATACTTATAGTCGTGTCTAGGAAGTTAATGTTTGTGTGTGATTGACTGAGTGTTAGATTGATACTGGGGTGGAATGCAATGTAATTTTTGTGGAATTTGAGAAGTTCCTCTTCATTGGCTGTCCAGATGATAAGGATAACATCTATGTAGTGGTGATAGACCAGGGGTTTTGTCTGGCAGGTGGACAGGAAGTCCTCTTCTAATTTTGCCATAAACTGGTTGGCATATTGTAGTGTCATTCGGGTATAACTGCAGTCCCCGTTTTCTGAAGGTAAAGGTCCTGTCCAAATTTGTAGTAGGTGTGGGTAAGTATAAACTGTATGAGTTTTGTTACTGGTTCTGTGGCTGTGTTGTTTTTTTCCAGATATTCTTGGCATGCTGCTATGTCATCTGTGTGTGGAATGTTGGTGTAAAGGGATTCTACATCCATAGTGGCAAGGATGGAGCTCTCTGGAATGGGGCCCAAGTCTGCTAGATTTTTTCAATGATTCATGGTATCTTGAACAAAACTGGGTGTCTCTTTTTACCAGGGGTTTCAGGGTATTTTCCACCCAGCCAGAGAGATTCTCTGTGAGTGTGCCAATTCCTGAAATTATGGGTCTTCCCGGGTTTCCTTATTTTTGGTAAAAGGAGCCTACTTTAGGATCTGCTGGTATTACAGACCTTATCTGTTCTACAGTGTTGGAGGGCAGTTATTTTGTGATCCTATTGAGTTGTTTTGTATATCTTTTTGTGGGATCCTCTTGTAATTTCATATAGTATCTTTCATCAGAGAGTTGCTTCTTGAATGTAGTCCACAGTATTCATAATAACAGCCCCCCCTCCTTTTCTGCAGACTTCATAATAATGTTCTGGTTATTCTTTAGTGACTGTATACAGTGTCATTCACCCATATCACTCATTAGCAACACAGTACATATATATGTGTAAAATAAACAAAATTAATATCTTGTAATACCTTTTTTATTGGACTAACAGAATTTTGGATTGACAAGAAATAATCAATTCAGCAGCCATCAACTACACAGAATCTACCCATCTAGCACCCAGAAATATTATGTGAGAGGAATTGGGTAATACACCGGCAAAGTAAATCATGAGACTAACACAAATATACCATTCATATTTAGAAAAGTGAGGTGGTAGTAGTGTGTGTGGGGGGGGGGGACTCTAAAAGACTGCCAAAGGAGAAAGTATTGGATAGGAAGGAGAAACACTCGCACACAAAACCCTGAATGGAAGGAGAGCTGCTATGACCCTAAAGTTTTGATTTCAGTACATTTGTTAAATAATTCTGAAAATAGACAAGAAAAATCACACTTGCCTCACTTCCTACACTACCAAGAGTCACGGGGCAGCTGAGGGACCTACAGTTCCCCCCCTTCCCGTGCCTGATGGAGGATCACTCCACATACTCATGCTGGCTTGTGAATTGCCTCTAGTATGCAGGAATTTGGCATGTGTCTGGTGAGGGCTTGCTGATGTCCTGATGCCAGTTAGTTATTCCCCACATGCTTCCTTGCATAATCTTTGTACCATTTCTAAAATTGCTTAGTGCTTCTATCTATTGCACGTTCTAACCAGTTCGTTGACTGCAGAATTAAGCTTTATTGCAAGCATATGCCTCTAAAGGTGCCACCTAGGAACTAAGACTCAATTCTTGGGTGCCATGGCAACCAGGCATCTGGGATTTGTAAAGCCCTGCCACAGGGCTCTTTCACGCAGGTGACCTTTGCAGTATGACAAATGAAAATGAGTGCATTTTTAGGTCCTTTTCACACTGGCAATGGCAATACATATTTGCTATGTTTAATCTTTCACCTTCAGTGAAAGGTAACCTGCTGGTCTATGGAGCCTTTCACATCAGTAAGCCCTGTTTGATCACAACTTCCAGCATGCTTTAGGTTTACTGTGATCCCTCAGGAATTCAGTAAAGTTGAAGTGAACTGAAATGAGACTGCCAGAAGACCTTGCATACGAGCTGTGTTTTGAATTTGTGATACTCTTTGAAATATCCAATAAACGTCTGACCCACCTGGGTGCTAGCCAGTAATATTGTCTGTTGGGCTGGCCATCAGAAATGATTCTTGTGCTCATGAATGATGAGTGCAGGAGAGAGAGGTGAGTGAAGTGACAACGTGACAGAACTGTTGTGGGGGCTGCAATAGTTCTCCTTCAAAGAAGCGACAGGTCTTAGTATTTCAGTGCAGCAAGGTTTTCCCAGGATCCCATTCTTTCCATAGAAATCAGTGATAAAATCTCACATCTGTTGCAGGTAGCTGTGATTTCATTACGATTCCATAGAAATCAATACTACTGATTTTGTTATATATTTCTGTTAGACTGCTTTTTTGAAGGGTTAAATTCTGCCATTAACTCTAAAAGGACCATACACCACAAATTATCTGTTAATAATTTAAAGAGACAGAGAAGCATTTTTGATTTAACAATCTATGAGGAAATTTGCAGAATGGTGCATCTCTCAAACAGTTTCAGCTCATGTTGGCTGTGTGTGAAATGCCTCTTAGGACAAAATGATCCACAACTTGTTTTTCAACCCCCCCCCCCATCTGATTCTGTGGTTCTGTGACAATGTCTGCGAGTTAAAAGAGCTTAGAGAAAGTGGGATTTGGTTAATCAACCATTTATTTTGAACCAGCAACAATTTATGATCAAGAGACACTTTTTGATCTTCAACCTTAATTATGAAGTATGCCAAAATGCAAGAATACATTTACCCTGCAAGGTCACAATATATGTCTTACCTTGAGGTGAAAGAAAAAAAAATGTTGAGATTGAATTATCTTTTATTCATTGCTAAATAAATTGAATTTAAAATTGCTTTTTTATGTTTATTACAAATTAACACCTCTTATAACTTGTTTATGTCCATGGAATACTGCTGTGTAGCAATTGCTGCATCTCGCTTAAATGTAATTATCTTTAATAAGGTTTCTTACGGCGTTTAGTAACAAATGTCTATGCAGGGCTGTGTGAAATAGATAAGCAGTGGGTAATCTACTCTTTGTTTACTTGGTCAACTTAAGACACTGCTTGAAAACATCCATACCCTGCCTATTTGTTTTTATTATATTAGATCTAAAATGAGGGAATGAACTTCTACATAGACTCCCCGCTATTTTTCTAACGTCTCAGAATCACTGTATTGGCCCCTAGTAAAAAGTATGTGGAACTTTTCGTTTAAATCTAGTTTATAACTCTGCTTATTGTTTCTGAATGTTCAATTATACTGTGGAAATGTATTTTGTTACTGAATTTATTACATAGTTTTATATATACACCTTTTCAAGAAATACAGAAAAGAATTTATCATTTGCTTGGACTTTGCTTAACCAAAGCAGTGTACCAAAAACCTAATTTTTCCTACCCCCGGGTTAAAGATGTAATGCATTTCAGTTGTACATATGATTTAACCCCTTAAAAAACAGAAGGATGTGTAGGTCCTTAAGGGCTTAATGGAACACAAAAACTAAAATGCAACTCATTCTTGGATGAAACATTGGGACACTGTTATTGGCATCACAAAGGTCATTTCTGAACCTTGCAACATCCCATGGCTCATTATTAACTGTGTAATAAGTAGGCAAGACCTGAGGTCCTGCAGTGTCTAGTGATCTGCCTATTAGAAGAAGTTCAGCTATGAACTATGTTGTCACATCACTGACCATTCATGATTAGCAATTGGTGGAAATTACCAGAGGAAGTCTTTGGACTTTATGTACAAGAAGTAAGGGGAGCAGTTCTGGAGCAAGCCAACTGCACCACGAAGGAAAGGTATTTAGTAAACGGTGACAATAAAAATTCCCACCAGTGCTGCCTTTAATGTATGTATGTGTGTGTGTATATGTGTGTGTATATGTGTGTGTATATATATAATAATATATACACACTGTGTGCACAATTATTAGGCAAGTGAGTATTTTGACCATATCATCATTTTTATGCATATTTACCAACTCCAAGTAGTATAGACTTGAATGCTTATTGGATTTAAGCATACCTGGGAACTCTCCGGATTTGCCCCGGAGACTCCGGTTCTGACAGAACTTTACCGGGTCTCCGGGGCAGATTCCTCCGGATGTGGAGAGTTTCTATTGAAACTCTGCCACATCCGCTTTTTCTCCCGCTGATCCTCAGTCCCCAGCCTTCTGTTTGACACCTTTAACCCTCTGAGTGCCAGAGTGGTAAGGAATGCATTGCTTTGCAATGCATTCCGTACCACTCTGGCACTCAAATGGTTAAGCCCCCCCTCACTCGCGGCAAGCCCCGCCCCTTTTTGACGCGATTAGCGTCATTTTTGGCACCCCCCTGGTGAACAGAGGACTGCCCTCCGGGTAGCCCTCAACTGGAAGTTCCCAGGTATGCATATCAGGTGATGTGTATTTGTGTATTGAAAGAGAGTGTGGCCTAAGGAGATGAACACCCTATGTCAATAATTATTAGGCAGCTTCATTTCCTCAGGGAAAATGGTCAGAAAAAGAGATATAACTCACTCTGAAAAGTCAAAAATTATAAAAAGTCTGTCAGAGGGATGCAGCAGTCTTGAAACTGCTAAGATATTGGGGCGTGATCACAGAACCATGAAAAGTTTTGTTGCAAATAGTCAACAGGGTTGCAAGAAATGTGTTGAGAGAAAAAAAGACACAAATTAGCTGGCAGAGATTTGAGAAGAATCAAACATGAAGCTACCAAGAACCCATTATCCTCCAGTATGTATGTGTGTATATGTATATATATGTATGTGTATATATATATATATATATATATATATATATATAATATTATATGATGTATTTGTGTGTGTGTGTATGTATATAATATAATATAATATAATATACACACACACAAATGTACTCCGCCTGGGAATCCCGGGTTGCAGCAAGAGACAGCACACTTCATTGAAAGAAATAATGAAGACTCTTTATTGTAGCTTCATGCAGAGCCATGTAAAGTACCTTCCTCAGGGAAAAAGGGGTACACACACACACACACACACACACACACACACACACATATAATATAAAATATATATATATAAATATATATATATTAACATATGGACCGGACTGTCATTTCAGTCCAGTAGACACAGCTACTGAATAACAATAAATTGACTCCGATATTGGGAATCTGATACTACGAAGTGTCAATACCGGAGCTTCAATTTACCATTCCAATCACTTTGAGACCTATACCATCTTTGTGATTCTAAATAAACTTTGACTTATTGAGGGGCATTGACCCATTGGTGGATCTGTGTGGGATGGTCCACTTGTGTGCCAAATGAGATTTTTAATCATCTTTTTAACTTTTTTTTTTTTTTTTTTTTTTCCCCTCTATTCTTTTATTTTGTTTGTTAAGAAAGATTTGATTTAGCCCTTTAGTGACAGACAACTTACCTGGTAAGTCCAGGAAGTCATTCGCTATGATGGAAAAAAACAACAACAACCTGTCATTAAGGGGTTAAAGTAGTGGTCTCATTTACTATTTTTGTAATCTGAGTGCCTAATAGATACTTTTGTTCTTTTTGTTAAGTATTGCCTATTAGTATCATGGCACCCCTATCCTCATTTATATGTGGGGAATAGGTTAAGATTTATTTATACTATGGTGGTGATGCAGGAATAATTTGTATTTAGGATATCTTTGCCTCTGCCTGGATTACCAGGGCAGTTGCCATTTGGAGTGAGTACCTTTCTGATGCTCTACATGTTGAAGTTGCCAAGGAGGATTTATTGGTTCTGATGGATAACATCACAGAGACCAATACCGGTGTCTGTGAGGCGATTTTTGATTCCACCAGATTTTCAGCGAAGGCCTTCAACTTTTCTGTTGCTGCAGACCACACTCTGTGGCTTAATATTAATATTAACGTTGATAAATGTAAAATAATGCGCTTGGGACATAAAAATCCAAAGGAAAAATATACTATTAAGGGTGCTGTGCTGTTAGAGACAACAGAAGAAAGGGATTTGAGAGTAATTATTTCTAATGACTTAAAGGTAAGCAGGCAATGTAATAAAGTGGTGGGGAATGCAAGCAGGGTGCTGGGTTGTATAGCTAGGAGCTTTAGTAGCAGAAAAAGGGAAGTGGTCATGCCATTCTACAGATCTCTAGTTAGACCTCACCTAGAGTATTGTGTACAGTACTGGAGATCCCATCTCCAGAAGGATATTGATACTCTAGAGAAATTCAAAGAAGGGGTACTAAAATGGTGACTGGTTTACAGGAAAAGAAATATCAGGATAGACTAAAGAATCTGAACATGTATAGCTTGGAGGAGAGAAGAGAGGGGATATGATTGAAAGATTTAAATACATGAAGGGATTCAGCAATGTGCAGGACAAAAGTATATTTCAAAGGAGTAAAAATGTTAGGACAAGAGGGACACAGGTTTACTTTTACTTCACTGAGAGGGTAATAGCTATGTGGAACAGCTTACAAGCAGAAGTTAATACACTGACAGAATTTAAAGGGATAGTAATACTTAGTTTTATCTTTATTTTATTTTGTAGGCATTAAAAAAGCATGAAGAACGATATAAGTCTTATCTCTCAAACCTTTATGGTTTGAGAGATATTCACAAGCAAAGTTTCCCCTCCTGCCCCTTTTAACTAGTGTAAGCCATCTCTTCTCAGATGTGGGATGCAGTCCATAGACCAGACAGATAACAGCAGGGGACAATCTTCTTCCTATGAGAACAATGAAAGCCCTGCCCCCCCCTGACAAGTATTTCAGGATTTTCCCTTATCTTAATTGAAGATTGTCCCCCTCTGCAATCTACTTGGGCCCCTCCCTTCTGCTGTGGCTGAGCAGTGTTATACTAGGTAAAAGCGGCGGGAGGGGGATACTTTGTCATTGAATTACTCTTGAACTACAACTCTGACAGAATTGAAATAACACTCTCCAAAGTCCAAATACTATGATGATTAATTAGAGCTGCTTTTATTATGAAACATTACTATCCCTTTAAACGTGCATGGGATAGGCATAAAGCTGTTCTTAACATAAGAAAAGACCAAGGACCAATAAAGGTTTGAGGTTTTTACTGTAGGAAAATGGGCAGACTAGATGGGCCAAATGGTTCTCATCTGCCGTCAAATTCTATTTTTCGATCAGTACGCCTAAATATTTCTCTAACAAGCATTCCCCATGTAGTTTCCTGTTTAGTGTATGTGTTTCCTGTTTGGTTCTGTTGGCTGAATGCACAACCTTAAATGTATCTATATTAAATATCATCTGCCACTTTTCTGCTCTTTCACTCAGTTTATCCAAATCTTTCTACAGAGAGAAGACTTCTTGCTTTTGTACGTATGTCCTTACACAGCAAAGTGCCATCAACAAAGAATGAGACACTATCAATACTCACTTCTACATAATTAAATAAACAAGTTAAAAGCATTGGACCAAGGACTGAAGCCTGTTGGCACCCCACTTACCAGTGTAGACTAACTTAAAAAGGTTCCACTTACAACTATCATTTAACCAGCTCTCTATCAATTCTCCATTACCTTGTCCCATACCGAAGCCTTTTTTCACTGTCGTCCAATACAGGTCACTGGTACAATGGGAGGCGATCCGCCCCTTTTAAGTAGGCAGGAACATTCATTCAAATTTATGCAGGGGGTGGAGCCTCCCCTCCCTCTTAAGCTGCCTTCAGGCCAGAGACAAGCTAGATTGATTTGTTCCTGTGTGCTGTGGAGAACATCTCTCATTCAACTTTAGTTTTTTATTGTTTTTATTCAAATATGGAATACCACCATTAGGCGGGTGACCATGGCTGTGAATTGCCCTCTCCAAAGTGGCTAGTGCAGCTTCCAGGGATTTTCTGGTGGACCTTATGCCCTGAAGAGGGAACAACTTGAGTCAAGTAGCTTCCCTGCTGGGGAATTTTCCTCTGGTTAATTCCCTTTTAACATGGTTATCTGAAGACAGAAGTCCTGCAGAAAGGTGAGCCACCCTTTGAGTGCTGAAGGTCCACTTGTTCCACAGTGTCCCTTCTTTGGGCTTGTATTTGGGAGTCCTCATTATGCACTCCAGCACTCATAGGGTGTTTTTATTTATATTGCCTGTTTTTATGCAATGTCTGTGGTATTCCCTGGGTTTTGGAGCTTTGGGTTATTGTTTTCTCATGTTTTACATGTGTTAGGAGTATGTTTGGTGAACTTTTTCTCTTAGGAATAATTTATTAATAATTAATGTTCCGCGCCTTTAAGCGCGCTTTTACCCGCATAGACGCCATTGCTTCTTTACTCTCTATGGGTTTACACAGTGTGGGACGTATCTCTGGAACCGCTTGTCACAGCGACTTCAGAGAGGGCTCATTTTGTTGGTCTTCCCCTGCTCTATCATCCAGTGGCTAGATTCGGTGTGTGGGGAGTCTGGGGGGGCTTCGGGCACTGTTTTGGGGTACTTCTGAGAAAAACTACGTTTCCCATGAGCGCCTGTTTCGCGCTCTTTTTCTGATTGGCTACCATCGCGGCAGACATTTTGTGGTGTTATTCTCAGCGAGTATACTACGCAGGGACCGAGCCTTCTCTCCTCTCAGCAGATTAACCCTTCGCTGGCCAGATAAGTTCGATTTTAGATATTTCTGGGGTGAAACTTTAATCTCTCACACTTCTACTGGGTGAGTCTTCTTAGTGGAGTATATCTGACGCTGTGAGCATGTCTGCTCCACTGGAGTCAGGGACTAGACCCAAGACTAAAGAGGCTGGGGTGTCTATTTCCCCCATTGTGTTTTGCTCCTCTTGTCACTCTGGGCTGCCTAGAGAATTTTCAGGTCATTTATGCCCAAAATGTGCAGAAAGTCATGACAGCAACCCTGGGCTTTCCAGTCACGCTGTTGAGCCAACTTGGGTGAAAGAGTTTAAAGCTGCCACTAGGGATCTTAGATCCACTCTCCAACTCTTTCCCTCTCAGGTTCAGGGGGCTCTTCAGGTCTGGCAGACCCCCTCCACAATCAGGGCCTCCCTGCCTAAGCCACAGGGGGCTCCTGACATGTCTGATTCTTCTGAGGAAGAACTTTTACAGGATTCTGATGCTGAGGAAGGCACTGTTATTGAATCTACTAGGTCCATTTGTGACCCTTATGACTGTGACCCCGAAGTTTCTGCTGAGGGTTTGATCAGAGATGTGCTAACCACGCTCAACCTTCCTCTGACTCAGGAATCTACTCCTGATCCAACTGACGTTTTCCAAAAACCGTCTAAGGCTGTGGTTTGTTTTCCTAATAATCCTACTCTTGCTCGTTTAGTCTCTGATGCGTGGAGGAATCCTGAAAAATCCTCTTCTGTGTCCAAAAAGTTTGCTAAACTTTACCCTTTTCCTGAGGCTGAACTGGCGAAATGGGTTCATCCTCCTAAAGTGGATGCTCCTATTTCTAGGTTATCCAAATCTACTGCCTTAGCTGTATCTGATGCCTCTGCCCTGCAGGATTGGACGGACAAAAAGTTAGAAATTTGTCTTAAATCCATTTTTGCCTCTATTGGCACTGCCATGCGTCCAACCTTTGCAGTGGCGTGGGTTAATCGGGCTATTGCGGCCTGGACTGAACAGCTGACTGAGGCGGTTCGCCAGGATGCACCAGTGTCTGAGCAGTTACAGCTTCTTGCTAATACATCAGAAGCTCAAAATTATGTTTCTGACGCTGCTTTAGATGCTGTGCGCATGATGGCGAGGGCCTCTACTTCCTCTGTGGTGGCTAGACGGGCTCTTTGGCTGAAAATTTGGTCTGCTGACACTGCTTCTAAGAAAGCTTTGCTTTCTTTACCCTTTCAAGGGACCTCACTGTTTGGATCTGAACTTAAGGAGATGATTAGTGAGGCTACTGGTGGCAAAAGTACTCTTCTACCATCAGTCTTCAAGAAGAAGTTTCCAGCCAAGCGCAATCGGTCCTTTCGTTCGTTCCAAACTGAGACATGCTCCACGTCCCAGGCAGGTCCGTCCTCCACGCGCTCCTCCTCCAAGCCCAAACAGTCCTGGAAGCCCAAAGTTGCCCCCTAGGCCAAGACCTCCAAGACTGCTTCGGCATGACTCGCCGAACCCGGGTACGCATCCGGCTGTAGGTGGACGTCTCCACATCTTTCTCCGGGTTTGGGAGGAGTCAGTGGCGGACCCTTGGGTTGTTCAGGTGGTATCAGAGGGATACAGGATCCCTTTCTCTTCCCTTCCTCCTTTTCGGTTCCATTTTACTCGTCCTTCTCAGGAGCCTACAAAAAGACGTCTGTTCGACAACACTATTCAGGATCTTTTGGACAAAGAGGTCCTGGAATTGGTTCCACCAGAGGACACAGGTTCAGGATACTATTCCAACCTGTTCGTTGTGGCCAAAAAGGACGGAGGTGCTCATCCTATTTTGGATCTCAAGGATCTCAATTCCTTTGTTGTGAGTTCCCACTATTGTTAGGAATCCCTGCGTTCTGTGATAGCAGCAATGTCTCCAGGGGAGTTCCTTGCCTCCCTGGACCTTCAGGATGCATATCTTCACATCCTTATTCATCCAGAGAGCAGACGGTATCTCAGATTTGCCTGTCACAAGGGCCATTTTCAGTTTTCAACTCTTCCCTTTGGTCTGACTTCAGCTCCTCAGGTCTTTCAGAGGGTATTAGGAGCTTTGATAGCTGTGCTTCACCGAGATGGAGTCAGGGTGACTCCCTACATGGACGATCTGCTCCTGAAAGCCTCATCTGCAGAGATTATTCACCAGCAGCTGCAGTTGTGTATGCAGACACTCAATTGCCACGGCTGGATTGTGAATCTGGACAAGTCAGACTTGGTTCCATCTCAACAGATCCTCTTCTTGGGTCTCCTGTTCGACACTCAGCAGTGCATGGTGTTTTTACCGGAGGAAGTGGCTCATCAGATTGCTATCCGGGTGTCCAAGATCCTAGAGCTAGACAGGGTTCCAGTACAGAAGTTGACCTCTCTGGTGGGGAAGTTTATTTCCACGATAGAGGCAGTGCCATTTGCTATGGCACACACCAGGGAACTTCAGAGGTTTGTGATCCAGACGTGCAAGAATCATCCAGATCATCAGCATCTGTCAGTATTACTGCCTCCTCATGTCGAGTTGAGCCTGGAATGGTGGTTGGACCTGTCTCATCTCCTGAAAGGGAGATCCTTTCGGGTTCCTTATTGGACCACAGTCACGACGGATGCCAGCCTCCGGGGATGGGGGGCAGTGTTGGGTCGTTTCAGTGCTCAGGGGAAATGGGGACTGGAGGAATCTCTTCTCTCCATCAATGTTCTGGAACTTCGGGCCATCTTTCTTGATTGCTGTGTGAGATATGAACTTTCTGAAGATTCATAATCCCCACGTAACCTTAATCTGGGCCAAAAAGCCGATTGACCACTGTGAATAAATCCAGCTGGAACTGGTACTACCAAATGAATGTTAAATTAGAAATACATATCCTAACCACTGAGACAGGCATGGCACTGTATGTATGAAAGCATGTATGAAAAGTGGTGAATTTCGGGAGCAAAACACTCCACCACAGGGGACAAATCTAAATTCCTAAAATCCCCAGTGAATTAAATGGCATTTTTTTAACCACTTGAATGCTAGAGAGGTCTATGCAATTTATTGATTTTGTGCATCTCCATGGATATAACCAGTATTAACCCTTTGAGTGCCAGAGGGGTACGCAACGCATTACAAAGCTGTGTGTTGCGTACTCCTCTGGCAATCAAAGGGTTAATGCATATTGGAGAACAAATCCACACAGGGATTCATAGTGGACTTTAGGATTCTTTGCTCAGGTTAAGATGAATAGAGGAAGGGTATTAGGTGATACTGTTTCTTTAAATGCAGACTGTATACATTTTTCTATTTTAGCTTGCTGGATACTAGAAACACATACCTTTTAACATGTTGAGCCAGTGGTTCTCAAATAGGATGAATGGCACTTTTGTGCCCCATGAATATCCCATTATCGTAACCCCCCCCCCTTTCTTTTGTAAGATGTTGACAAAAATGGAAATGTTACTATGAAATGTATGTTTATGGAAATTGTTATATACAACATGTATGATTGTTATTCTGACCATATAACCTTATGTATTGGAATCTTCATTACACCATTGAAAACCTATACAATTTTATGGGTGCAACAAAATTCCAAACTGCATGTTATTGATGCCTTAAGGGGGTTGATAAAAAGAGATTAGAAACCACTGGTTTAGGTATTTCATAGATTTATTTCTTAGGTATTATTTTTTGTCTTTAGAGACTATCTTCTCATGAAAAGGTCTGGAACTATTTTAATCTCTTTGCTGTCTCTATGTAATAACTTGCTAGAAAAAGGTACTGTTTTATTAAATGCAGTAAATTTTTGCAAAGCATAATTGCTTTACTGATATCCAGTGTTTAAACGCATTGTAGAAATGAAAGGAGACACTGATCTATTTAGCAGGTTGCCAATAAAACTACTGACACTTCTCCTTTTTCTAATGTATTAATACATGTCAAAAGTGAATCTTTGAAAGTACTTTTGAACGACAAACAGAATACTTGTCAAGGGGATATCCGACTTGAATGATTTAGTGGTTCATAAATTTAGCTTCAATTCAAAGTGTATACAAGATGACAACTTCAATAAGTTACATAGTCAGACCGCTTCCTGAATGTGTGATTTATGTTTAAGGATGGGAGGGAAACATGGATGATATAATACCATGACATAATTATCTGCAGAGTTTTGGTAATTCTTTCATTTTGATATCTTTAAATGGCACAAACACCAGTCGTCTGTCATTTTACTTAAAAGGAGAATTATAACCTAGTAATAACTGACTCTTTTTGTGTATCAGAATGATTTGCTTAAGTAGTTGCCATTCATATAGCCATCAGTACATATATTTAGTTGAGCATTTGACCTTGTAGTGCAGGGTATCTAAAACATATTTTTGTTTTGTTTTATTCAAGTACCTGTGTAGCTTCTAAGTACCTTAACACTCAATTTATTTGAATTTAATTTTAATGAAAACTACATAGACGTGTAAACATATAGAATGTGAGAGTCTTCTGGGAATGAACAGCACAATGGCCTGTCCTACGGCTAGTCACCACCTAGAAGCATCACGTTTTAGCTCTCTAGTGCCATTACAGAGGAGAAATTTCCATGTACATATTAGACTAATCCCGCCCAAAAGGGCAGTCCAGTTCCAAAATGATGGGAAAGTCCCCCCCTGCATGGGAACACCAGCTAACCCCCGAAATGTACGTCGGGGGTTAGCTGGTGTTCCCGTGCAGGAGGGACTTGCCTGTCATTTTGGAACTGGACCGCCCTTTTGGGCGGGATTAATCTAATATGTACATGTACCATTTCTCCTCTGTAATGGCACTAGAAAGCTAAAACATGATTCTTCTGAGCGGTGGCTAGCCGTATGACAGGCCATTGTGCAGTTGTTCGTCCTCAGAAGCCTCTCACATTTTGTATGCTGTATCTGAATACTCTTAGGGGCTCCCCCTAAGAGTGAAGGGTAATCCAGACGTGGAACCCTTGCTCTGAGTGGCTAGGGAATCCAGTAGCACCCTCCTGACAAGGCCCGACAAGGCCGAAATGTACGTCGGGGGTTAGCTGGTGTTCCCGTGCAGGGGGGGACTTGCCTGTCATTTTGGAACTGGACCGCCCTTTTGGGAGGGATCAGTCTAATATGTTGAAAGTAGTTTTATATGGGTCAATAAAGATTTCAAGCAATGTATGTATATGAATACATAGGATTTTTATCTGAAATTATTTAAAGTACAGATTTCAGCCTTATCTATATTATTTGAAAATTGCCAATATCTCTAACCAATCATGAAAGTTGTTTAAATTAATATTACATCAAGACAAGGAAGTTTTGCGTCCAGTCTGTTAACTTCAACCCAAGGGGGATCCCACATTTCACATCACTCAGGAGCTAATATTGCCTTGTTTATGTCATAGTCCACTTTATAAGGCGGAAAGACTACATACTTAAGATGCAGTTAGTTGTCTTAAATACTGCTACACATTCCTTTTGACAATGTGAATCACTATTCATCATTCTAAATGGACCCAAAAAGAGCAGACCAGCTTCTAAAGCCACGGTTACATCCTGATCAAATACACTATAAGACAAGCATATATTTTGATATCACAACCTGTACTTTGTAGGGTAATGGCCCATTCTACTTGTTCATTAAGCACTTTATGGTCTTTTAGACATGAAACTGCCTCTGAACAGATTTGCAAAGCAGCTACTTTGTCCTCTATTCACACGTTAAACTTCTACAGTTAATGTTTTTCTTCAGCAGATGCTTGTTTTGGAAGAAAATTTGGCAATCAGAAAATCGTATTTTTCTCTAACCCTGTTTTTTTGTGACCATTTTGGGATGTCTTCACGATAGTTTTGTATGCCATTTGAACACAAGAGAAAAGGGGATTTTTTTTAACCCTTTGAGTGCCAGAGTGGTACTCAACGCATTGCTTTGCAATGCGTTGCGTACCACTCTGGCACTCAAAGGGTTAAACACTAGTTGTAAAACCATTTGTTCCTTAGCCCATCAGGGGACAAAGGGCATCTCACTCTAATAAAATGTTGATAGTTATATGATTTGAGATTTACATTTTAGAGTTCCTTTATGTATCTGTACTGGTAATTATTCCTTCATTGATGATGTGGTATTATGTGTTTTATGTATATATGCCATGGGGGAAATGTAGGGCAGAATGGGAAGGATTTTTCAGTTGTTCAACAGTGAAAGTGCCCTGCCTCCTAGTGGGGGGAGCTTTACCTCATGGTCCTTGTGTTCCCCATTGTAGTAAAAACATTTAATGGTGAGTTTAAATAAAAAAAAAATCCGCACGTGAGCACCTGCCATTATTTTTCACTGGTATAGGTCAGCCGTCAAACATTTTATTTAGCTGGTGTGGTGTTGGTTGGTCCCATAGGCTGCTGTTTTTGATTCATATAGTATTTAATACATCCTGTGTAAAAGCATTAAAGGGATAGTAATACTTAAAATGTAAAAAAAATATGTTGTAGGGTTTATCCTCCTGAGTAAAACAAGAGTACTCCTACTGCTGAAAGGTGTTTCATTCAAAAGTTATTAATTTTCAAAGTTGAATTTTTTAGGTGCAATATCACAGTGGCCTGAAATTGTACAGTGGTGCTGTTGCTACACCATCCTATGGAGATTTATGGTCCTGGGACCAGAGCTGTCCATAGGATTGTGTAGCAACAGCGCCACTGTACAACTTCAGGCCACTGTGATATTGCACCTAAAAAATTCAACTTTAAAAATTAATAACTTTTGAATGAAACACCTTTCAGCAGTGGGAGTAGGGGGATAAACCCTAAATTTTTTTTTTACATTTTAAGTATTACTATCCCTTTAAAGGTGCTAGTCACCCATGTAAAAGGCAGCATAGCCCAGCACAGGACATTTAACAATTGGCAACATCACCCACACAGTGGTAGTAACTTTATGAAAGGGGTCTAATAAATAAGCGTGGTAAACGCAATCATAATTATTTTAACCGACTTCCTGCCAGTCAGTGCATTGGGGCCCCCTTTAGCACTTAAGGGTTAATTCAGTCTAATGAATCCTAGCATCTTGAATCAATTGCCACCTTCATGACACCTTCACATGCTTTGCAAATAAATGTCAGCTGTTAATATTTGTTTGACTCAATTTAGCACTGTTAATCTTCTATTTAAAAGGCCCTTAGTGGGACATAACTGTCACCTTAATGGTTTCCTTTATTTCAAACGACATACATATGTTCATGTGAGCTGCGCTGTTATTGAACTACATAAAGTTCGATGGTGGCAACTAATAGTTTATGGTTTTACTGCTTTATTCCTGAAGAGCAAGCAGGAGACATGAGATTTCTCTGTATCAGCTAGTGAATAGAGTTTCCTCTTGCTCTCCTAGCTCCAGATATCGCATCCTCTCTGTATCCTTTGAATTTTGACACTGAAGTGATATATTTTTACTCTGCAGAAAAAGCCTGCCACATCTCAGATTTATAACTTCTTTACCAAGGTCTAAAACATATTTTAAAGTAATACAAACACTAGGCTTGGCAGATCATCCCTTTAACCCAGAGGAATATGCAGTGCATTGTTCTGCGATGCATTGCACATCTCCTCCGGAACTCAGAGGGTTGGTATAATATTAGTACACTGCTGTTAAGAGAGGCTGATGTGTACCTTGTCTCTGGCCATTTACAGACAAAAGCAAGTTTTCACAGATGCCTGCATGAAATACAGTATATTTGTGTGCATATGAAAGGGTGAAATGTACTTACGGATATTTCCTTTTCTTCTGTATCCTTCCACGGCAATGTATTGTGTATATTTCACCTCCTTCCAGCTGGATAGGACTGATCAATTATTCTTAAGGAGGCCTCTGGGAAAAAAACAGCAGTCATACTTTTGCCTGAACTGAAAAGTAGAGCATAAATATAATTACAAGTATGGTGTGCAATGGAAGGACAAAAGAAAAAAAAATAATATTGTTAAGTAAATGTCACCCCTTCTTCTTTGTCCTGTCCATGGCAGTGCTTTATGGGTTATACAAAAGCAGTGCCCAAGAAAGGGTGAGATATGATCCAAATGAATGAATGATGGATCATAAGACAGATCAGGAAGAGAAACATCACCAATGCTGAAGATTAGGATAGGAATGATCTTACCAATTATACAGGAGTAACTGCCTGAAGTGGTACACTTGAATTCAGTGGATGCTTATTCATCTACCTGATCATGTTTTATAAAGGTAGATAATGAGGACCAGGGATCTGGTTTGCAGATGTCCTCGGGGTAAGCAGTCACCTTGAATGCTTATGAAGTAGAGACTGATCTAGTAGAATGAGCCTTAATCTTTTGTGTAGGTGTTAAGTTAGCTTTCAAATCTGATGTGCTCAGTTTTCTGTCTGGTCAAAGAAGCCTTTGAGGCAGGACAACCTTGACTTTTCCCAAAGTGCACAGAGTGAATCCTTTCTTATGAAGAAAGGAGGTACATCTCTCAAAATCTAAATTAGAAATGTACTTCTCTTACATCCAATATGAAACACAGGAACCATGGGGTTGAGCTCCCCTCCAGGAGGGCAGGGTCTTTTGAGTAGATACTGCCTCCTCCTCTTCCCGCTCAAACCTCCTTCCCTTCCTTAATTTACCATATTATCTGCTTTTTCCTAGCAAGAGTAACCACTTATCCTCATTTTAGGTCTACTTTTTATTTTACTTTAGACACAGGGCTGTATAATCCCCAGATTAGGCACGCTTCCGTCACTGGCTTCCCTGCGGTTTGATTGACCATTTCTCAAGAGTTTCTGTTTGGACCATTTCTCTGTGTAGGCTGACTGTTGATAAGTCTGTTCTTCATTGGTGAACCTTTCTAAGGTTCTGCTTTACTTGAATAGGAGCCTGAAGACAGCCATGATCGTCTATATTATGTCCCACTATTATCTCATCAAGCCTTGACAAATTTGAAGCCAGGCCAAAAATTTAAGAGCCAGACACTAAGGAGAACCTACCCCCTAGTAGAACAATGTGGGGGAAGCAGACTGTGTGTGTATGTGTATATATATTTCTATGGCTATCAATTTAACAAGGTTTGACAGTCAGTGTAAAGTTTAGTTCTGTGGCTACCAGTGGAGCCTAGCTGGGGGGGGGGCACAATTAATGTAGGGCTTTGTGACTACCATTGGAACCAGGCTTGGGGGGGCAGAATATATGTGCATCTATGTCTACCAGGAGCAGTGAGGCCCAGCTAGGGGGCAGGCTGTGTTAGGGAATCTGTGGCTTCTCTGTCTACCATTGGGCAGGGTAACTCGGCTGGTGGGGCACTCAGTGCGTGTATGTATGTGTGTTGGTGTGTGCGCGTGGGATCTGTGGCTGCCTGTGAACAAGGCTGGAGGGTGTCAGACTATATGTACATGGGTATCAGGGGCTACCAGTGGGAAAGGAAGAGGGCTTGGAGTGGGGGGTGCAGACAGTGGTTATGTGGATCTCTGGCTTCCAGTGGACAGGGAACAAGGCTGGTGGAGTCACTGCGTATATGTGGGGATCTGTGGCTACCAGTGGGCAAGGGAACAAAGCTGGTTGGGGTGGGGGCTCAGACAGAATATGGCTGCAGTGGTGTCAGGCAGAGGGGATTATATTTATTATTATTTATGTGTATGAGTTTTAACCCATTGAGTGAAGGAGAGGTGTCTAATGCATTGCTGCACAATGTATTGGATACCCTTTTGGCACTCAGAGGGTTAAATTAGACCTCATGGGTAGGGACATTGGGATCCCTCCTGATGCCCCTCCCTGCATTGATTGCCTATCCATTAGGCTAGGTGATACAGTAAATGCTGCGGCCAGGAAGGAGATCGCTGTCTTCCTTCTACCTCCTCCTCTTCAACCCAGCATTCAAGGCCCACTCGCATCATGTGGGTCTTGTAGATCCTCCAACTCAACCCTGGCATTCTTAAAATACCAGGTTGAAGAGGGGGAGGTAAAAGGAATGTCGCGATTGCCTTTCTGGTCACAGCATTGATTGCTTATCCTACTGTGTAGGTGATCAGTGCCAGGGATGCATCAATAAGGGTCCAGATGCACTGCACCAAACCCCCTCCCCCCATGAGGTTTGATTTTTTTTTTTTTTTTTCTTTTTTCTTCTTTTCTTTTTAAACTGAACATAGTGTGGGGTCAAGAGAATCCCGCATTGTTTCTATGCAGGTTGTTTATAATTTAAAGTGTTAAATCTTGCACCACAGTGTAGGAAAACTCCTTCACTACATGCAGGGCATGTTTGCTGGCCACTAGGTCCCAATTTCTGGACGTATGGAGGCCTGAGTTTGTCATGCCCTAGTCTGATCTCCACAATCTGTGGTTATAATGCACTCATTCTTTATTGAATTCTCTTTCCTATATGTGACTGTGTGGTAAAAATGACTGCTCTACTGGGATTTTCAAATTTAACTCTTTCAGTACCAATTAGTAAATTTGGAGACTATTGGATAAATTATCTCTGCTTGTAAGTATATCAGAGTCATTGCAAACTTTATTTATACCATAACTCAGGTGTACCAAGGGGTTTTTGGAACTTTTTACTGTATAGTGAGTGATTTAGTTTTTTTGGTGCATAACCCCCTGTATGAACCGGAGCGTCCAGTGATGTGTGTTTTGCCTAGCGTTTGATCAGTGCCCTGACTGTCCAGTGATGTGTGTTTTGCCTAGCGCTTGATCAGTGCCCTGACTGTCCAGTGATGTGTGTTTTGCCTAGCGTTTAATCAGTGCCCTGACTGTCCAGTGATGTGTGTTTTACCTAGCGCTTGATCAGTGCCCTGTCTTTTTTTTTTTTTTTTTTTTTTTTTTTTGTCTGCTTTCACTTTACACTAGTTTTTATCTAGTTTAAGCTATTTCTCTGGCCAAAGGGCATATGGGGAAACCAAACCCTTCCTACACCCCCCCCAACTCATTATTCCTCATTCCATGCTGGGCTTCCAAGGGGATATTTTGAGCCCCTACGCCCTATTTCAACATTGGGCTATCCCATTCACTCAATCAGGCAAGTTGATCATATTTTTGGGAGACACTTAGATAGCTGGGTAAATATCTGATGAGGAGTGACTCAGAAGAAGAAGATATGGACTCTTCTTTCTCCTTTAGGGATCCCTATGAGGCTGACCCTGTCCCCTCGGTAAGGGGGCTCAGAGTGGTTTTGGAGACCCTCTAGGTCTAGTCCCCTAATGGGGGATCTGCCATTTTGTATATCTTCCCTCCTAACAGCACTTTAGACCAGATTCTATTGGAGGAGTGTAAAACATCAGATAAGGTTTTTTCTTAATAAATGCATCTGTAAACTGTAAAACTTTATGGGTGATTCTCTAGCGCAGCAGGCCTCTCCCCCTGCTATTGACCTCCCTATCTCACTCTTGGCCAAGAATACAGCTCTTCAATTGGCAGATGCTGCTGGCCTTAAGGATCAGGCTGACTAATGCCTTGCTTCTCTAATAAAGGCAAACTTTACAGTCACAGGGGCAGCCCCGTGGCCCATTTTTGCCTCAGTCTGAGTCAGTAGAGCAATAGCTGTCTGAAGAAATATGCTCTTATATCCCCGATATCACAGGTCCAACAGAGAACTAAGAGATCAACGAGGAGGGGCCGCAAGAGAACTGCGCGGTCGCAATGTATGGGGTTATCAGCAGAGGGGTCGAGGATACTGGAGACGGAGAATGTAGAGAAAGCTTGCAAATAGTGAATCTATCTAATCTTGTTCTCCAGGAATCGCATATCAGTGTTTTGAAGAGAGATCTTACCTTCTCCCCCTCTAATAAACTGAATAAATGTGATTTTTCTGTAGATCTCTATAAATTTAACAGAAAACTTTTGTTACATAAATTCTTTGTCAATAGATCTAATCTACAAATTGATATATGAATTAGTCAATTCTGTCATTCTCAGGGACCCCTGGATGATCAATTATCAGTGATTGAATTGGATAGAACAATTGCAAGTCATCTTCCCACAATACCGAAGAAAAAAATTTATTTTTACTCCACCTTCATATATTTGTCCTGCAGTTCAGATTTTTCATGATGCAGTTATGAAATGTGTTAGCATTAACTGACATCATGGTGAATAAAAATCGTAACAGCACAGAGTATAAAGCCATACAAGAAATTAGTAAATGGGAAGATGTTGTTGTAAAACCCTCAGATAAGGGGGAGAAACATTGTCCTGTGGCCCATTGAAATGTACTTGGCGGAAGCACATAAACAATTGCATGATCGTATATGCTATAAAAAACTGTTGGGCAATGATCTCTTGGCAATTTATGATCAGTTAATTAGTAAAGGACTTGAAGATGGAGCTATTACTAAATCGGAAAATGAATATCTTCAGGTGTTTTTTCCGTGTGTGCCAACTTTGTATTTGTTACTGAAAATACACAAGAATCGAAAATGCCCCCCCAGGAAGACCTATTGTCTCTGGGAATGAAAGTCTTACTGAAAAAGCTAGTAAATTTATTTACTGCATATTACGACCTTCTGTGGTTAGCCTGAACTCTTACATAAAAGATACCAGTGATATACTATCTAAAATAGATGCTCTGCCTATTAATAGTGGCACTGTTTTGGCAACATGTGACATAGAATCTCTCTACACGTCAGTTGATCATCATTTTGGGCATAGAAGCATCAAGATATTTTTTGGACAGATATACAGATATGAGTCAGGCCAAAAAGAGTTTCTCTATATGTCTGTTATCATTTATACTTCGGAATAACTATTTTGTATTTAAAAATCAGTTTTACCTCCAAACACGTGGCACAGCTGTGGGCAGTGCCTGTGCCCCCTCCTATGCAAATCTGTATTTAGGATGGTGGGAGAAAACAATATTTTTTTCCGAGAAATATTCAGAGTATATGTGCCATGTATTGTTATGGCTTTGTTACATTTGGGATGGACCAGAATCTGATTCAGTCACCTTTATTGATCTTCTCAATAAGAATGATATGAATTTGAAACTTACCTTAGAGAAGAATTCCCAGAGTGTAGTTTTTTTAGATATTAAAATCTATAGAGGGCTGGGTAATGTATTAAAACAGATTTATATAGGAAAGAGACAGCTACAAACAGCCTCTTACATTATGACATTCATCATCCTGTACATATGAAACGCAATATTCCGGTAGAGAATTTTTGCGACTACGTCGCAATTGTAGTGATGTTTCTACCTATAAACTTCAATCAGTGGAACTTACCAACAGGTTCCTACAGAGGGGCTACAGTAAAAGCTGTGTTAAAAAAGCTTACAAGAGAGCCCTTTATACATCACGTCCCCATCTCTTGTACAGTACAAAGTATGAATATAAAGATAATAAAATTTAGATTCATAACCACTTATAAGTGTCAGTGGAATTCTATTATGAACATTTTGAATACACATTTGCACATTTTACTAACTGATTCAGATTTGAACCCAAAATTGGAAAGCAGGGTACAGATGAGCTGCAAAAGAGCACCCAATTTAAAGGATCGAATGGTGCGCAGCCATCTTACTACCTACAAGCAAGACTTAACCCGGGGATCTTTTTCCTGTGGCTGTTGTGTGATTTGTCAATATATGCACACAACTAAGGAAGTCATTGATCGTTTTGGTAAAACTGTATCCGTCAGGAATTACATTAATTGTCAAAGCAAAGGAGTCGTCTACTGCTTGGAGTGTCCATGTGGATTGAAATATGTGGGCAAAACGAAAAGCAAACTATCAGATAGACTCATGGAACATGTTCACAATATTAAATATGCTCCCAGAGACATTCAGAATGCTGACAAACAAATGTCTTCAGTGGCATTGCATTTACATCAAAAACATAATCATAACCCCAAATATTTGAAAGCATGGGGTTTACAGATTATGAAGTTGGACTATAGAGGGGGCAACTTGTACTTGTCCTTATTGAAATCAGAGACTCATTGGATTTTTTTGCTGAATACCTTGAAACCATCCAGATTAAATGATGAGTTTCAATAGCATGTACATTTATAAAACAATTTCTTGAGTCTTTAACAGTCCCTTGGTGTATTATATTTCTCTTCTTTTTAATGTTTTTATTATGTCATGATGTAATTATACCAAAAAGTTCACACCAGCTTGTCCCAGTGGATAATATATTCATTCAATAAATACCTCATGAATTGTGTACTCTGTGAAGAGAGAAGGATTTTATAATCCGATTTTTGATATAAGATATCATTTTAGCTAATGTTTCTATTAGCAGGAATCTGGATGCTGTTGACTACCAGATACTATTTATTATGTTGGATGGTTGTTAATGAACCAGATAAGGGGTTAAATCCCTTTTGAAATCGAGAAAAATGGGAGTATTCGTCCTATGTGACGTTATTCCGATAGGCATCCTGATTGGGTGTTTTTGGTCCTTACAATATTTTAAATACCAGCAGGAAATGGAGCTCGCATTTGCTTTGCCTCTTGAAGAAGCTAGATGCGAAACGCGTGTCAGGCTTTGCAAAGGGAAGCTATGCCTTCCCAATTTTAAATGTCCTTTGTGAAGATTATATGTTGTTTGTCTTAACTATATATTACGCCTAATGTACGACTGAACTTAGATAGGCACTTTTTCTAAACATATAAGATTAGATAGCTGGCAAGCCAGATACTGCCCTGGTACTTTAGTAATATAAATCAGATAGAAGTCTATGTGTAATATTGTAGATTAGTTTAGCTGGCAAGCCTGATTATGCCCTGGTATGTTTAGGAGTAGGAACTAGGTAGAAATCGACGTGTAATAGCTCAGACTAGTTAGTCAGCAAGCCGGATAATGCCCCGGCACTATAGGAATATTGATAGCCTTATAGCGTTGCCAGGCTTCTCTCTTCAGTTAATCAGTTCATTCTAATAATCAGGTAACTGATTGTCACGGTGTCTGAGACATCCGGTGAGCATGAATAGCTCTAGAAGTCAATAGACAGGAATTATAGAGACACAGTAACAATCGCAACAGTGCTGATTGGGAGCGTATCCCAATAAGTTACAAGACAAGCCGGCCGATGCCCCGATATAGTACTGTTTATCTATGTTCAGTAGAAGAACTACTTTAACATAAACAATCAATAAGCTGAAGGATTGAATTTCAGCGGACTTACTGTTTTTTGTAGGAGGTGATCTCCACTATACGTCGATGATGATCTTTCTTGTCATTCCAACATATATGCTTAGAAGTTCCTATTAAGTATTATTATCATCACTTGTGAGTGAGAGTCAGCTTGGATGGAGGTGAGAGAGCTCCTTCACTCATGTTCCAATCATCTTGGCAGTCCACATACAAGGAGTAGAAAACGTAGACTTTCTCTGTCACCAAAATGTGGGAACTGAACCAGGAAGTGTTTGAACAGATAATCCAAATAGGAGAAGGATCTTCATGTGTTGCAAGTGGTATGATGCCTTAAGTATTTTGTGTATCGTATATAGCCTTTTTGCAAGCTGATCTCCCTCTTTGTCATTCCTCAGGGTCCTATAGCAGGTCATGCTGCACCCAAAGTCACTGTTGCTTCTTGGATCAATGCCAGGCTTTTGTGATCAATGAGACCTGTTCCTTTCAGAATCACATTGCAATCCACCAGGTCTGTGGATGCTTCCAGGGCCTACAGATCTAGACCTCTGCTGAACAGTTGTGCAAAGCTGCTACATGGTCCTTTTTGTGTACATTCAACAATATTAGTGTGTCAATGTTTTAACCTTGTGTGAAGCAGGCTTTGACTGGAAATCCTTCTGGTGGTAGTGCCTGTTGAGGACGTCCCTTTTTCTTTTACTGCCATATCCTGATCAGTAGTTTGTGCCCAGTTGGCTCTTGTTTAGTTTTGTTGTGATAATTCAGTGTCTTTTGACATCAGAGGTTACAAAGATCAAATTTAGTCCTGTTGAATACTGGTATCCTATGGGGAGAGTTTTCTTTTTCTCTTTTACCACCCTGGAATCATATTGATGCTTTGGTATATCCCCATGGTTCCTGTGTTCTATTTTGGAAGTAAGAGAAATTTATGATTTTAGTGGCCTTGCCATTAAATCCTTTTCTCATAGTCCATAGTGAACACAGGGCTGCCGCCAGGAGATAATTCTGCTTGGGGGTTTCTTTTGTTTTTCCCACAGCTGGTTATGCTTTGTGCTACTGTGCTACACATGAATCTGTGAAATTAAGCTGGAAGAGGAGGAGGGAGTCTTCACCCCGAATCCCCTGCCCTCTTGCAGGAGGGAAGCTCAACCCCATGGTTATGGTGTTCCATTTGGATTAAGTGAAAAGGATTTAATGACGTTCATTAAAATCCTATTTTCTTTCTTCCTTTTGGATTGTGGCAAATGGTAGGAATCATTATTTGCAGATTTTAAATACAAGGATACTTTCATGATAAACCTTTCATGATAAACCACGCATTTCTACTTCCCAGCACTGCAGGAGTTTACTACATGCCTTTGTACTTCCAGCACTGCAGGAGTTTACTACACGCCTTTCTACTTCCAGTACTTCAGGAGTTTACTACACGCCTTTCTACTTCCAGTACTTCAGGAGTTTACTACATGCCTTTCTACTTCCAGTACTGCAGGAGTTTAATACATGCCTTTCTACTTCCAGTACTGCAGGAGTTTACTACACGCCTTTCTACTTCCAGTACTGCAGGAGTTTAATACATGCCTTTCTACTTCCAGTACTGCAGGAGTTTACTACACGCCTTTCTACTTCCAGTACTGCAGGAGTTTAATACACGCCTTTCCAACTCCCAGTACTGCAGGAGTTTACTACACGCCTTTCTACTTCCAGTACTGCAGGAGTTTAATACACGCCTTTCCACCTCCCAGCACTGCAGGAGTTTACTACACGCCTTTCTACTTCCAGTACTGCAGGAGTTTAATACACGCCTTTCTACTTCCAGTACTGCAGGAGTTTAATACATGCCTTTCTACTTCCAGTACTGCAGGAGTTTAATACACGCCTTTCTACTTCCAGTTCTGCAGGAGTTTAATACACGCCTTTCTACTTCCAGTACTGTAGGAGTTTAATACACGCCTTTCTACTTCCAGTACTGCAGGAGTTTCATACACTCCTTTCTACTTCCTAGTACTTCAGGAGTTTAATACACGCCTTTCTACTTCCAGTACTGCAGGAGTTTAATACATGCCTTTCTACTTCCGGTACTGCAGGAGTTTAATACATGCCTTTCTACTTCCAGTACTGCAGGAGTTTAATACATGCCTTTCTACTTCCAGTACTGCAGGAGTTTAATACACGCCTTTCTACTTCCAGTACTGCAGGAGTTTAATACATGCCTTTCTACTTCCTAGTACTTCAGGAGTTTAATACACGCCTTTCTACTTCCAGTACTGCAGGAGTTTAATACACGCCTTTCCACCTCCCAGTACTGCAGGAGATTAATACATGCCTTTCTACTTCCAGTACTGCAGGAGTTTACTACACGCCTTTCTACTTCCAGTACTGCAGGAGTTTCATACACGCCTTTCTATTTCCTAGTACTTCAGGAGTTTAATACACGCCTTTCTACTTCCAGTACTTCAGGAGTTTAATACATGCCTTTCTACTTCCAGTACTGCAGGAGTTTAATACATGCCTTTCTACTTCCAGTACTGCAGGAGTTTAATACATGCCTTTCTACTTCCAGTACTGCAGGAGTTTAATACATGCCTTTCTACTTCCAGTACTGCAGGAGTTTAATACATGCCTTTCTACTTCCTAGTACTGCAGGAGTTTAATACACGCCTTTCCACCTCCAGTACTGCAGGAGATTAATACATGCCTTTCTACTTCCAGCACTGCAGGAGTTTAATACATGCCTTTCTACTTCCAGTACTGCAGGAGTTTAATACACGCCTTTCTACTTCCAGTACTGTAGGAGTTTAATACATGCTTTTCCACCTCCCAGTACTGCAGGAGTTTAATACACGCCTTTCTACTTCCAGTACTGCAGGAGTTTAATACATGCCTTTCTACTCCAGTACTTCAGGAGTTTAATACATGCCTTTCTACTTCCAGTACTGCAGGAGTTTAATACATGCCTTTCTACTTCCAGTACTGCAGAAGTTTAATACATGCCTTTCTACTTCCTAGTACTTCAGGAGTTTAATACACGCCTTTCTACTTCCAGTACTGCAGGAGTTTAATACACGCCTTTCCACCTCCCAGTACTGCAGGAGATTAATACATGCCTTTCTACTTCCAGTACTGCAGGAGTTTAATACACGCCTTTCTACTTCCAGTACTGTAGGAGTTTAATACATGCTTTTCCACCTCCCAGTACTGCAGGAGTTTACTACACGCCTTTCTACTTCCAGTACTGCAGGAGTTTACTACACGCCTTTCTACTTCCGGTACTGCAGGAGTTTAATACATGCCTTTCTACTTCCCAGCACTGCAGGAGTTTAATACATGCCTTTCTACTTCCCAGCACTGCAGGAGTTTAATACATGCCTTTCCACTTCCCAGTACTGCAGGAGTTTAATACACGCCTTTCTACTTCCCAGTACTGCAGGAGTTTACTACACGCCTTTCTACTTCCTAGTACTTCAGGAGTTTAATACACGCCTTTCTACTTCCAGTACTGCAGGAGTTTACTACACGCCTTTCTACTTCCTAGTACTTCAGGCGTTTAATACACGACTTTCTACTTCCCAGCACTGCAGGAGTTTAATGCATGCCGTTCTACTTCCCATTACTGCAAGAGTTTAATACACGCCTTTCCACCTCCCAGTACTGCAGGAGATTAATACATGCCTTTCTACTTCCAGTACTGCAGGAGTTTACTACACGCCTTTCTACTTCCAGTACTGCAGGAGTTTCATACACGCCTTTCTACTTCCTAGTACTTCAGGAGTTTAATACACGCCTTTCTACTTCCAGTACTGCAGGAGTTTAATACATGCCTTTCTACTTCCAGTACTTCAGGAGTTTAATACATGCCTTTCTACTTCCAGTACTGCAGGAGTTTAATACATGCCTTTCTACTTCCAGTACTGCAGGAGTTTAATACATGCCTTTCTACTTCCAGTACTGCAGGAGTTTAATACACGCCTTTCTACTTCCAGTACTGCAGGAGTTTAATACATGCCTTTCTACTTCCTAGTACTTCAGGAGTTTAATACACGCCTTTCTACTTCCAGTACTGCAGGAGTTTAATACACGCCTTTCCACCTCCCAGTACTGCAGGAATTTAATACATGCCTTTCTACTTCCAGCACTGCAGGAGTTTAATACATGCCTTTCTACTTCCAGTACTGCAGGAGTTTAATACACGCCTTTCTACTTCCAGTACTGCAGGAGTTTAATACATGCCTTTCTACTTCCTAGTACTTCAGGAGTTTAATACATGCCTTTCTACTTCCAGTACTGCAGGAGTTTAATACACGCCTTTCTACTTCCAGTACTGTAGGAGTTTAATACATGCTTTTCCACCTCCCAGTACTGCAGGAGTTTAATACACGCCTTTCTACTTCCAGTACTGCAGGAGTTTAATACATGCCTTTCTACTTCCAGTACTTCAGGAGTTTAATACATGCCTTTCTACTTCCAGTACTTCAGGAGTTTAATACATGCCTTTCTACTTCCAGTACTGCAGGAGTTTAATACATGCCTTTCTACTTCCAGTACTGCAGGAGTTTAATACACGCCTTTCTACTTCCAGTACTGCAGGAGTTTAATACATGCCTTTCTACTTCCTAGTACTTCAGGAGTTTAATACACGCCTTTCTACTTCCAGTACTGCAGGAGTTTAATACACGCCTTTCCACCTCCCAGTACTGCAGGAGATTAATACATGCCTTTCTACTTCCTAGTACTTCAGGAGTTTAATACACGCCTTTCTACTTCCAGTACTGCAGGAGTTTAATACACGCCTTTCCACCTCCCAGTACTGCAGGAGATTAATACATGCCTTTCTACTTCCAGTACTGCAGGAGTTTACTACACGCCTTTCTACTTCCAGTACTGCAGGAGTTTCATACACGCCTTTCTACTTCCTAGTACTTCAGGAGTTTAATACACGCCTTTCTACTTCCAGTACTGCAGGAGTTTAATACATGCCTTTCTACTTCCAGTACTTCAGGAGTTTAATACATGCCTTTCTACTTCCAGTACTGCAGGAGTTTAATACATGCCTTTCTACTTCCAGTACTGCAGGAGTTTAATACATGCCTTTCTACTTCCAGTACTGCAGGAGTTTAATACATGCCTTTCTACTTCCAGTACTGCAGGAGTTTAATACATGCCTTTCTACTTCCTAGTACTTCAGGAGTTTAATACACGCCTTTCTACTTCCAGTACTGCAGGAGTTTAATACACGCCTTTCTACTTCCAGTACTGCAGGAGTTTAATACATGCCTTTCTACTTCCTAGTACTTCAGGAGTTTAATACACGCCTTTCTACTTCCAGTACTGCAGGAGTTTAATACACGCCTTTCCACCTCCCAGTACTGCAGGAGATTAATACATGCCTTTCTACTTCCAGTACTGCAGGAGTTTACTACACGCCTTTCTACTTCCAGTACTGCAGGAGTTTCATACACGCCTTTCTACTTCCTAGTACTTCAGGAGTTTAATACACGCCTTTCTACTTCCAGTACTGCAGGAGTTTAATACACGCCTTTCTACTTCCAGTACTGCAGGAGTTTAATACATGCCTTTCTACTTCCTAGTACTTCAGGAGTTTAATACACGCCTTTCTACTTCCAGTACTGCAGGAGTTTAATACACGCCTTTCCACCTCCCAGTACTGCAGGAGATTAATACATGCCTTTCTACTTCCAGTACTGCAGGAGTTTACTACACGCCTTTCTACTTCCAGTACTGCAGGAGTTTCATACACGCCTTTCTACTTCCTAGTACTTCAGGAGTTTAATACACGCCTTTCTACTTCCAGTACTGCAGGAGTTTAATACATGCCTTTCTACTTCCAGTACTGCAGGAGTTTAATACATGCCTTTCTACTTCCAGTACTGCAGGAGTTTAATACATGCCTTTCTACTTCCAGTACTGCAGGAGTTTAATACATGCCTTTCTACTTCCAGTACTGCAGGAGTTTAATACACGCCTTTCTACTTCCAGTACTGCAGGAGTTTAATACATGCCTTTCTACTTCCTAGTACTTCAGGAGTTTAATACACGCCTTTCTACTTCCAGTACTGCAGGAGTTTAATACACGCCTTTCCACCTCCCAGTACTGCAGGAGATTAATACATGCCTTTCTACTTCCAGTACTGCAGGAGTTTAATACATGCCTTTCTACTTCCAGTACTGCAGGAGTTTAATACACGCCTTTCTACTTCCAGTACTGTAGGAGTTTAATACATGCTTTTCCACCTCCCAGTACTGCAGGAGTTTACTACACGCCTTTCTACTTCCAGTACTGCAGGAGTTTACTACACGCCTTTCTACTTCCGGTACTGCAGGAGTTTAATACATGCCTTTCTACTTCCCAGCACTGCAGGAGTTTAATACATGCCTTTCTACTTCCCAGCACTGCAGGAGTTTAATACATGCCTTTCCACTTCCCAGTACTGCAGGAGTTTAATACACGCCTTTCTACTTCCCAGTACTGCAGGAGTTTACTACACGCCTTTCTACTTCCTAGTACTTCAGGAGTTTACTACACGCCTTTCTACTTCCAGTACTGCAGGAGTTTCATACACGCCTTTCTACTTCCTAGTACTTCAGGAGTTTAATACACGCCTTTCTACTTCCAGTACTGCAGGAGTTTAATACATGCCTTTCTACTTCCAGTACTTCAGGAGTTTAATACATGCCTTTCTACTTCCAGTACTGCAGGAGTTTAATACATGCCTTTCTACTTCCAGTACTGCAGGAGTTTAATACATGCCTTTCTACTTCCAGTACTGCAGGAGTTTAATACACGCCTTTCTACTTCCAGTACTGCAGGAGTTTAATACATGCCTTTCTACTTCCTAGTACTTCAGGAGTTTAATACACGCCTTTCTACTTCCAGTACTGCAGGAGTTTAATACACGCCTTTCCACCTCCCAGTACTGCAGGAGTTTAATACATGCCTTTCTACTTCCAGCACTGCAGGAGTTTAATACATGCCTTTCTACTTCCAGTACTGCAGGAGTTTAATACACGCCTTTCTACTTCCAGTACTGCAGGAGTTTAATACATGCCTTTCTACTTCCTAGTACTTCAGGAGTTTAATACATGCCTTTCTACTTCCAGTACTGCAGGAGTTTAATACACGCCTTTCTACTTCCAGTACTGTAGGAGTTTAATACATGCTTTTCCACCTCCCAGTACTGCAGGAGTTTAATACACGCCTTTCTACTTCCAGTACTGCAGGAGTTTAATACACGCCTTTCTACTTCCAGTACTTCAGGAGTTTAATACATGCCTTTCTACTTCCAGTACTGCAGGAGTTTAATACACGCCTTTCTACTTCCAGTACTGTAGGAGTTTAATACATGCTTTTCCACCTCCCAGTACTGCAGGAGTTTAATACACGCCTTTCTACTTCCAGTACTGCAGGAGTTTAATACACGCCTTTCTACTTCCAGTACTTCAGGAGTTTAATACATGCCTTTCTACTTCCAGTACTTCAGGAGTTTAATACATGCCTTTCTACTTCCAGTACTGCAGGAGTTTAATACATGCCTTTCTACTTCCAGTACTGCAGGAGTTTAATACACGCCTTTCTACTTCCAGTACTGCAGGAGTTTAATACATGCCTTTCTACTTCCTAGTACTTCAGGAGTTTAATACACGCCTTTCTACTTCCAGTACTGCAGGAGTTTAATACACGCCTTTCCACCTCCCAGTACTGCAGGAGATTAATACATGCCTTTCTACTTCCTAGTACTTCAGGAGTTTAATACACGCCTTTCTACTTCCAGTACTGCAGGAGTTTACTACACGCCTTTCTACTTCCTAGTACTTCAGGCGTTTAATACACGACTTTCTACTTCCCAGCACTGCAGGAGTTTAATGCATGCCGTTCTACTTCCCATTACTGCAAGAGTTTAATACACGCCTTTCTACTTCCAGTACTGTAGGAGTTTAATACATGCTTTTCCACCTCCCAGTACTGCAGGAGTTTACTACACGCCTTTCTACTTCCAGTACTGCAGGAGTTTAATACATGCCTTTCTACTTCCAGTACTGCAGGAGTTTACTACACGCCTTTCTACTTCCCAGCACTGCAGGTGTTTAATACATGCCTTTCTACTTCCAGTACTGCAGGAGTTTAATACATGCCTTTCTACTTCCCAGCACTGCAGGAGTTTAATACATGCCTTTCCACTTCCCAGTACTGCAGGAGTTTAATACACGCCTTTCTACTTCCCAGTACTGCAGGAGTTTACTACACGCCTTTCTACTTCCTAGTACTTCAGGAGTTTAATACACGCCTTTCTACTTCCAGTACTGCAGGAGTTTACTACACGCCTTTCTACTTCCTAGTACTTCAGGCGTTTAATACACGCCTTTCTACTTCCCAGTACTGCAGGAGTTTACTACACGCCTTTCTACTTCCTAGTACTTCAGGAGTTTAATACACGCCTTTCTACTTCCAGTACTGCAGGAGTTTAATACATGCCTTTCTACTTCCAGTACTGCAGGAGTTTAATACATGCCTTTCTACTTCCCAGCACTGCAGGAGTTTAATACATGCCTTTCCACTTCCCAGTACTGCAGGAGTTTAATACACGCCTTTCTACTTCCCAGTACTGCAGGAGTTTACTACACGCCTTTCTACTTCCTAGTACTTCAGGAGTTTAATACACGCCTTTCTACTTCCAGTACTGCAGGAGTTTAATACATGCCTTTCTACTTCCAGTACTGCAGGAGTTTAATACATGCCTTTCCACCTCCCAGTACTGCAGGAGTTTAATACACGCCTTCCTACTTCCCAGCACTGCAGGAGTTTATTACACGACTTTCTACTTCCCAGCACTGCAGGAATTTAATGCATGCCGTTCTACTTCCCATTACTGCAAGAGTTTAATACACGCCTTTCTACTTCCAGTACTGCAGGAGTTTAATACATGCTTTTCCACCTCCCAGTACTGCAGGAGTTTACTACACGCCTTTCTACTTCCAGTACTGCAGGAGTTTACTACACGCCTTTCTACTTTCAGTACTGCAGGAGTTTAATACATGCCTTTCTACTTCTTAGTACTGCAGGAGCTTAATACACGCCTTTCTACTTCCCAGCACTGCAGGCGTTTAATACATGCCTTTCTACTTCTTAGTACTGCAGGAGTTTAATACACGCCTTTCTACTTCCCAGCACTGCAGGCGTTTAATACATGCCTTTCTACTTCCAGTACTGCAGGAGTTTAATACATGCCTTTCTACTTCCCAGCACTGCAGGAGTTTAATACATGCCTTTCCACTTCCCAGTACTGCAGGAGTTTACTACACGCCTTTCTACTTCCCAGTACTGCAGGAGTTTAATACATGCCTTTCTACTTCCAGTACTGCAGGAGTTTAATACATGCCTTTCTACTTCCCAGCACTGCAGGAGTTTAATACATGCCTTTCTACTTCCAGTACTGCAGGAGTTTAATACATGCCTTTCCACTTCCCAGTACTGCAGGAGTTTAATACACGCCTTTCTACTTCGCAGTACTGCAGGAGTTTACTACACGCCTTTCTACTTCCTAGTACTTCAGGAGTTTAATACACGCCTTTCTACTTCCAGCACTGCAGGAGTTTAATACATGCCTTTCTACTTCCAGTACTGCAGGAGTTTAATACATGCCTTTCTACTTCCCAGCACTGCAGGAGTTTAATACACGCCTTTCTACTTCCTAGTACTTCAGGCGTTTAATACACGCCTTTCTACTTCCCAGTACTGCAGGAGTTTACTACACGCCTTTCTACTTCCTAGTACTTCAGGCGTTTAATACACGCCTTTCTACTTCCCAGTACTGCAGGAGTTTACTACACGCCTTTCTACTTCCTAGTACTTCAGGAGTTTAATACACGCCTTTCTACTTCCAGTACTGCAGGAGTTTAATACACGCCTTTCTACTTCCAGCACTGCAGGAGTTTAATACATGCCTTTCTACTTCCTAGTACTTCAGGCGTTTAATACACGCCTTTCTACTTCCAGTACTGCAGGAGTTTAATACATGCCTTTCTACTTCCTAGTACTTCAGGAGTTTAATACACGCCTTTCTACTTCCAGCACTGCAGGAGTTTAATACATGCCTTTCTACTTCCAGTACTGCAGGAGTTTAATACATGCCTTTCTACTTCCCAGCACTGCAGGAGTTTAATACACGCCTTTCTACTTCCCAGTACTGCAGGAGTTTACTACACGCCTTTCTACTTCCTAGTACTTCAGGAGTTTAATACACGCCTTTCTACTTCCAACACTGCAGGAGTTTACTACACGCCTTTCTACTTCCTAGTACTTCAGGCGTTTAATACACGCCTTTCTACTTCCCAGTACTGCAGGAGTTTACTACACGCCTTTCTACTTCCTAGTACTTCAGGAGTTTAATACACGCCTTTCTACTTCAGTACTGCAGGAGTTTAATACATGCCTTTCTACTTCCAGTACTGCAGGAGTTTAATACATGCCTTTCCACCTCCCAGTACTGCAGGAGTTTAATACATGCCTTTCCACCTCCCAGTACTGCAGGAGTTTAATACACGCCTTCCTACTTCCCAGCACTGCAGGAGTTTAATACACGACTTTCTACTTCCCAGTACTGCAGGAGTTTACTACACGCCTTTCTACTTCCTAGTACTTCAGGAGTTTAATACACGCCTTTCTACTTCCAGTACTGCAGGAGTTTACTACACGCCTTTCTACTTCCTAGTACTTCAGGCGTTTAATACACGCCTTTCTACTTCCCAGTACTGCAGGAGTTTACTACACGCCTTTCTACTTCCTAGTACTTCAGGAGTTTAATACACGCCTTTCTACTTCCAGTACTGCAGGAGTTTAATACATGCCTTTCTACTTCCAGTACTGCAGGAGTTTAATACATGCCTTTCCACCTCCCAGTACTGCAGGAGTTTAATACACGCCTTCCTACTTCCCAGCACTGCAGGAGTTTAATACACGACTTTCTACTTCCCAGCACTGCAGGAGTTTAATGCATGCCGTTCTACTTCCCATTACTGCAAGAGTTTAATACACGCCTTTCTACTTCCAGTAGAAAAGGGGTTTAATACACGCCTCCTTACCTCCAGTACTATCCGATTGCTGAAAAATTCTGTTGGCCTGCCTGGTGGTTAACACTTCAAGGACCAGAGGGATGTGGAATGCATTGCAAAGCCAGATGGTCTTTAACCCCTTAATGACCGGCGTGTGCACGCGCAGCTGGCACTTGAGGACCACGGGACATTTTTTGTTTTTCTGGTTCAGGGCTCCCCAAGTGACGTTGCTCAGCCATGGCATAAATTGCACCTTTTTAAGAGCTTATGTAAACAATGTATGTAAAATGGTCAACCAAAGCTGCATACAGATGAATAGGAAAAGCACATTTAGAGCATATTTGTAGGGTTTTTGCGCCTAAAAATATATATACAAATGCTGGCTAGGAATACATACCTTTTTTAATTTTATGAACTCTCTCCATTTTCAGTTGATGCCATTTTACATAGCAGTGGATTTTTTTTTTTACCTAATACCTGTAAAGAGGTGATTCCAATGTATGAAATATGCTGCTGCTTGAGTTTCCTTGGTGTGTAGAACTGGTCCTTGGGCTATCAAATGTGGTAGCAGAACATTTAGACACAGTTGGTGGTCATGGTTAACCCTTTGAGTGGGGTATGTAACACATTGCAAAACAATCCACTCAAGGGTTAAGGACATTTTGGATCTTCATCTGTTGATGAACAACAACTCTGATTATCCTCAGCCTGACACTGACAACTGTTTTGTAATATCCTTATGCAAAAAGAGAGTGAGGAGCAATTCTGGACCATACCAACTGCATACCAATAAAAACTTCCATTCAATTTAAATGGTATTTAACCCCTCTGATGCATTGTGAAAGAGTGTGTTAAAAATCTCTGCCATTGAAGCAGTTAAAAGCCCCATAAAATCGAATGGAATTTGGGGTGCTGGAGGCACACATTTCTGTTTATCCACAAACTGAGTAAAGATCCTCCTGCCCTTTATGGTAATTATCAGCCCATAGGTCCATATCACTTGTAAATATTGATGTAAAGTTATTTGCTGACCAACCTCTTGAAATGCAGCCTTGCCACTTTCATACATCCTAACCAGGGGAGTTTTGTCCCTGGCCGAGAATCTAAGGCTAACACCAATAAAGTGATTTCTCTACATATGACCTGCTCGAAAAAAATATCCTGCTGTTTTGGTCTCGTTGATTTGGAAAAAATTTCGATTGGCTGTATTTTAGGGCAATTATTGTACATCTGAGTTTAGGCCACAGAGGACGGAGGAGCATTCTTACTTCCAATTCAAACCCTTCACACAGTTTTCATTTAAATGGTTCTCTGTCAAATGCCTTTCACATAACCAGTGGCACTAGGCAAGGTCCCCCCTTCCCCAATAATATTTATTTTTGCCATTGAGCCTTATATATCGTGATGGTGGAATCAAGGAACTTCCTATCGCTTAAGGCCACACTAAAATGGCTAGTTTTTGCTGACTATGTGATATTTACGATTTCTAATCTAAAATCCTCTCTACCCCGATGAGTTGAGGTGCTGGAACTCTACAGCACAGTGCTTCCATTACCGAAGAGAGTGGTGGAGGACCTTGTTTTATGGGGTACTCTGACACTTTCCTGGTTTGGCAGGATTAATTTAACCAAAATGATCTTCCAAAAATGTATTATGTATTCTGCTACGTTTCCTGTTGGCTGCGTTTAAACTACAATCTCTTATCACGACAGTCATTTGGTCACATAAGTCCTTGCGACTATCTCTCTTTCTGGCATAGGGGTGTTTTGGCCTGCCTAACATTGCTAAGTTTGTATCTGGTTGTTAATATTTGTAAAGCTGTGGAATGCTACTTTGAGAGCAGTAGAGACTGGATGGACTCCTTTTTTTATGATTATAGATGTTTTGGTTTCCTATAATCTCATGTAGCTTCACCCATACTCTGCCCCTAGATTGCATTAAAGCACATCTGATCTCAGATTACCTGACTTATGATTGACACAGAGTAAAAGGGCATTTCCTCTCTAGCTTCCTACCAGTTCCCTTGTCTCTTGATCTTTGGGCATCTTGACTTTCCCTCAGGTGCAGTTCATTCACCCACTGCACTTTGGAGATGACTGAGAGCACATACTCTTGGAGCCTTGCTCAAGGAGGGCAAAATAATCTACTCTCATTTACTTTGTACTTAATACCATCTCCTATCCTCCTGCCACTGGCAATATAGATTGATTTCAGCATTTTCTTGTAGCTCTCTCTCTGCCATGGGCTATGACCCTAGGACTTCTCTTCGAGACTTCACTTAACCAGGGTGGCCTATGGAAACACGCCATTTAAAAAATGTATCAAGTACTAAACTTTCCTCAGCATTCCACCAGTGGGAAGCAGAACTGGGACTGCAGTGGACTCTTAACACCTTAAGGACCGGTGACTTGTCAGGACTGTCACTGGTTTCCTTGCCTAAATGAGCAGTGATGGTCCTGGCACATCAAATATTTTGTGCTTACCATCGCTCCAGCAGGAGTGCTGTAAGCACTGGCGGGGTCTCAAATTGAATGCTCAAGGACTGAAGCAGTCTCTCTGACCCCTGTTCAGCACGCCAGTACCAGCGCTACAAACTCCTCTATGTGACCCATAACTGAAATCCACCCCTAGGACCTCTTGTCCTTTAGGGGTTAAGGACTGGTTGATTGTTTTTGCGCGTCTTATAAAAAAAAAAAAGAAATGCGTCGGACGCATCCGACAGGGAAATGAACTTTAAATTGATTACCAGGTGGCACTATATGCCCCAACACTTAGCCAGGATTTGCTTCTTTGCTTTACTACTGCTGGAGATGGGGATCAGGGGTGGGCTCTATGGCCCATCTCTCGTTTACATGTGATGTTAATATTCCCTTGTAGAAGGCAGTTTTAACAAATTTGGCTATTGTCCTTGGGGTGGACCTTCGTTTTGACACTGCTCTATTTCTCTTTTCAAAAACTGAGTCACAAATTATACCAAAGCCCTATAAATGCAGCCGCCTACAGTCTTTGTTAAATATCTCTAGATTCTTGATCCCAGCCCATTATAAGTATTCCTGAAGAATGGCAGGCTTGTGTAAGGCATATGGCAGATCTGGCATTATCTACCGGCACAGCGTCTGCTTTCTCTGCTGTATGGAGCATGCTTTTGTTATTGTTTGAAGGTGACCACAAGGGTCTTGGTCAGGGGAATATGTTTTGTTGTTCCATACAGCATACACTGATCTACCTTGAAATTCAAGTACAGTCTGATCCTGCATGGCTATGGTCCAGTCCAGCCGATTCATTCCCTTCAACCCCCCCCCTTTTCCTTTGTCCTATTTACCTTTCTCTTTCCGCTCCTTCTATATTCTTCTTTTCTTTTCTCTTTCTTCATCTTTGTCTGTTTAGTAATATGTTTACCTGAGGTCATCCTGCTCACTGATGAGCTGATTGAATTACTACAATTGTCATCGCAATCCTGCCATTTGCTTGTTTACTTTGCCATAATTATCGTACTTATATAGTTTATTGGAAATTAGTTGGTAGGATGTATCTGCCTGCCTTGGCGGGTTCTTTTCAATTTCTTACTGAGATGTGTGCATTCTCTGTATGTATCTATTTTTAATAAAGTTCTTTTAAAATATATATAAAAAAGTTAAATCACCTGTTTTTTTTTGTTTTGTTTTTTTCCAGCAAATTAACAAGCTAAGAAACTTGACTGATGATGTGGTAAGGATATGTTTCATTGCTCTAATATTACATTAACCAGTGCATGCCTGCATGGTTTTGAGCTTTGTATACAGTAAATTCAGTAGTATGTAATTATTAACAGCCATCACAATCTGCATGGGCTCAGAGCAAATGCATGAATTGGCTTAAAGGGATAGTACTACTTATAACAAAGTGCAGCTCCGAGTCTTCTTTATACTATTTGTCCCACGTAGCGCTATATTTCGGTAGTAACAGGCTTGTAGTTCAACCGGAATTGAATCAGAAAGGATCCCCCTCCCATCAATTGTGGAATCCAGTCGTGGGACCCTCCAGATGCAGCAAGGGACATCTCCATGCAGTAAGTATAAGGAAAACCTCTGCCCCCCCCCCCCTTGACGAAGGAGGGCAGGATCTTTTACTGAAGATTGTCCCTCACAGCGCTCCATCTGGACAAGACTGAGAGGCAGAGTGATGCAGGGGAAAAGTGGGGCGGGAGGTGGATCCTTTATGATTCAATTGCGGTTGAACTACAAACCTGTTAGTATTGTAATACATCGCTACTTGCTACAAATAGAATAAAGAAGGCCTGGAGCCGCACTTTGTTGTAAGGTATTACTATCTTTCATATTTATATCTCAAATAAAATAGCTGATAAATATATTTAATATCTGTGTAAAATTGCTTACATTTGATTACGCTGCATGATTTTAATTATCCTTTTAACCCTTTGAGTGCCAGAGAGGTTCACCTCTGGCACTCAAGGGGTTAAAGACCAGGGAGGAAGCACATTTTAATTGCACATCCCTCTAGTCAGTTTTAAGACGTCTGACTAACATTTCCCTTCATCTAGGAGTATGTGCTGTTCACCATCAAGGACTTGGTATGCTTCTAGCATCAAAACATGAGTAATGACAAATAGCAGATACGTTTCAAAAAAATATCTAATGCTCTGATTTCTTACATTCTAAAATGGCTAAAATATCTGGTCCTCTTTCAGAATTTATAGAAAATAGTTCTTAGTGCTCAATTATTTTCATCAGTGATCCTCCGCTCTAGTCCTTGGAACATACTATCAGGTCAAATTTTCAAGGTACCCTAATTAAGCACAGATTGATCAATCAAAATGACTGTTTCGTTAATTACTTGCCTGTGTTAATCAGGAATATCATGAATACATGAACTGTTGTTGTGTCCCAAGGACTAACTGAGAAACACTAGTTTGTATCCACTTTACAGTCGTTTCTGATAAATGTGTAGACATTTAGTGCCAATGAGGCTTATGTACTAAGAAGAACTTGTGTGATTCTGGAGTAAACCAGGGACAAAGATGAATTTGCAAAAAACTGCCATTTTTTTAATGCCTTTAATGCATATTGGAAAACAATGTGCAGTTGGTCTGTTAAGCATACAGGGCATTAAAAACCCAATTTAAATCAATGGACTTTTTCATTTGTCCTCTATGGTGCAGTTAGTTTACCCCAGAATTTTTCTGGCTTTTCGTAGCTCATCAGCATTTTTGCTTCTCCTCATTAAATGCTACAGACATTCCGCTGTCAGTTTACTTGTCCGAACTGTGAATCCAAACTGGAGGAGGATTTGAGGTCTTGCAACATGTGCTATGTTAGTTGATCTAGCACCCGTACTCACTCACACCCACCCATACCTGCACTCTGCCAGTAAAGTGTCCTGTTACAAGAAATATTTCTCCTGATGTCATATTGCTGGGTTATTGTTTTATTACCCAGCATTAATCACTTGAATTTTAAATATTGTTTTTTATTATGGGTTAGAGCTAATTTTAAAAGTGCTAACATCTATTACTCTTTTGTAGCTTAAATGGGCTTAAGTAGTCGGGAATCAAAAGGTTATAAGCTTGTTTAATAGATGACACTTATTTGTGTAATGTTTGGTTCTGCAATAGGAAAACCTGGTTCTGTAATTGAATCAGGAGTTATAAGTTTAAAATATATCTTGTATTGCCATGTAACAAGAGATACCCACAATGGAGGAATCTACTGCAGCTTCTAAGCTTTTGCTCTCAGTGTTTTAGTTTCAAATAGAATATATGTGATTCTATACGAAGGGCTTACTGAGGTGACGCTTTGATTCTTGTGTGTTTTAGAGAAGAGAGGACTTGGAAATCTTCTCTCCACAAGGGTAAAATAATAGGACCGTCCAGCCAGATATGAAACCTATCTGCCTTCTGCCCACACACCCTCCAACATTTGTTAGAAGCTCCAGGGTAGACACAAGCAATTTTACTAGGAACAACCTTGCATTGAAATAAGACATTGTATGAGTTTTCCAAATGGTTAGCACAATTAGAGAACTATATAAGGACTGTACTCATTTTACCATAAAGATTGTTTTTGTAAATTTGCTAGAACGTCATAGAAAGCACTGTATCCTCCCTTCTGCTTGCTAATGTGATAAGAAACGTTCAATGAACATAGAATTCCTTTGATTCCTATCTGGAGGATTAAAACTATCACTCCTATAAAAGTGCCCACCCCTCAATTAATTTTTACTATAGCGTTAAGGATATAAATCCTTTTATAATCCATATTAAGTCCGGCGTTATTTAGAAATCCAAGTTCTTCGGAGACTCACAGGCAGACAACAGTGCAGACATCTTGCCGAAGAGGCATCTGTGCTCCTGTGCTGTCAGTCCCTGTCTCCTCAATGATCGGCAAGGGGGAGTTGCATTGTACCTTACGGTACAGACAGGAACGGACAGCGCAGGCACATAGATGACTCTTAGGCAAGATGCCTGGCTATGAGTCTCCGAATAGCTTAGATTTCTAAATAATGCCGGACTTAATAAGGATTATAGAGTATTTTCAGAAATTGCTCAAGTTAAAATTCTTATACATAAGGGTTACTAAGACAGGAACAGATACTTGAGAAATCTAACATTCCCCCCAAGTCTTTCTAACAGATATTCAAGTTTTCCTTTTGTATGTATTCTAATGTAGCAATAGTGGAGGTAAACCTTTTGGGGTGGGGAGTATCAATGCCACTGGTATAGTGAATGGATGCCATGGCTGAAGAGCCACTATGTTCATGACGTTTGGAGGGAAACGTGTTCCCACGAGGCCAAATTTTTTCCCTAGGCCTCAGGCAAGGTAAGAGGAGATACCATGTCTTTCCACTTCCTTTTTCGCTGCAATGGGCGATCCACGAGGCACCTGCTTTTTACTTCTCTATTCTAGGATCGGAATGTCCCTCCTGGCATCCTGTGTTTGACACATACAGGAAAATAAGTATTTCTGCTCTGTATTCTTTCTTTGGGAGTCTCTGGTCTGAGCACAAGGTAGACCTTGTTAAGTCTAAGGCCATTCAGTCATTGTGTCTGTGGGGTTCCTCTACAAGAGGGTAATTCTGTTCAGAAAGGGGAATCTGATGAGGACTATTTTAATTCCTCATTTATTCCTGGGGATTCATTTGAGGAAGACCCTGGAGAGTATTATTAAATTGGTTTTGGAGACCCTTAACATCTGTAAGACCTGTGATTCCAGTTCTTCATCACCCAGATATTTTAAGAGGAGCAAGAGAGATGCTAAGCTTTTCCCTCCTCCATCTTTCCTTGAAGTCCCTGATAATAAACTTATTCCCAGCTGATTTTCTGTCTTTATATCCTTTCTCTCCTGCTGTACTACATTTCTCACCTTTCTAAGCTTACAGCATTGCCGCTTGCTGACTCTGAAGCACTTAAGGACCAGGCAGATAAATGTCTAGCTTCCTTTCTTATGGCATATTTCCCTGCCTCTGGAGCTGCTTTATGCCCAGACTTTGCTACTGCTTGGGCGACTAGAGCCATGGCCATTTGGGGCATGGAGCAACTGTTAGGAGTAGTCCACGTGGACGTGCCTAAAGAGGATATTACTCTTGCTTTTCATAAGATACTTTCTCTGTCGTCCAATATAGCTTACAGGTTGTCTGGGAAGGCGACAGCCTCTTTAAGCAGGCAGGAACAATTCTTGGAAAGAATGCATGGTGGAGCTTTCCTCTCCTCCTTAGCTAACCACTAGCCATTCCCCTCCAGTTAGATTTGTTCCTTGTAGAGAGAGGCTACAGAGACAAGTTCTGCTTAGTTCATAGTTTATCTTATTATTATCTTGTTAGATATGGGGTGTAGAAATCCCCATTAGGCGGATTACCATTACTGACTTGGATTGCTCGGTTAACAGGTGCTGTTTGTGGACCTTCCAGCTGTGGGGGAAACCTTACGTGCTATGTCTTTTCACCTGGAGGATTCTCAATGAGGCTTGTCCCTTTCTCAATGGTAATCTGAAGGCTGAGGACATGCAGCAAAAGTGAGCATCCCTTTGAGTCCCATGGTCCACTTGTCCCACTGTTTCTCCTCTGCACAGGGGTCTCCTTTTGGAGTTTATATATATATATATATATAAATGTCTTGTAGTCCAGAGACTGACTAGTAGGAGCACTCCAGGGACTTTATAGAGTTAATGAAAATATTTATTGAATTAACATAATCAACGTTTCGGCCCTCTCAGGGGCCTTCTTCAAGACAAAACACAAAGAGACAAAATGACCATTTATACAGTGTGACCGTCAAAATAGGCGCGAACATTGACCTCAACGTGCAAACATGATGTCACTAGTGACCTTTACCGTGAATAGAGTGACATCCTTGGCTAGAATTAACCCCAGGTTTGCCGCTCCGAAAAAGAATGATCACACAATCATATTCAACTCAACACCATCATCTCGTGCCCGAATGACAGCAAAATTGCAACCACATATTGTCCGACGGCAGTTAAAACAAACAATCAAACAAAAAACTATGAAATTGAACAAACATATAGAGTAATAGAAATTACTTCGCTGTTAAAACCAGTGCAGTAGGATAAACATGTAAGTACTTCATGTTAGAAGCAACGTTTAACTACCAACATACTTGCAGTACAAATAACGGATTCCTTTGGAAGTCTTGTGAATCTCAACATCGTCCACCTTCCGGTGGGGATGGTATCCAACAGCATTTGCCATATCATAGATGTTGAGGACAGTTTCTTAGAGAGCCATTGCGTGTGTAATGGTTATTAGAGTCAAAGCTGGAAACCCCTGGCTCTACGTCAGCTGTTTCTAAGACAGACTGGACGGAGTTCTAGTACAGGGTTAAAAAGTGAGTGACACTTAACTCCTTGTATAGTTACATGAATGCATGAATCGGAGAAGAACAAGAGGACCCCTGGCTCTACGGGTGCTGCACTGTGCAGACAACCCGGAGACCTATTTTAGGGTCACACTTGCAGTGCATATAGCGCATACTGTTGAAACTGTTATAAGTCCCAAGTTGATCAGCCCTCCGGTGAAGATGGTATCCAGCAGCATTCACCACATCTCAGATACTGAGGACAATTATTAAACAAGCCGTTGCGTATTCTATAATTATTAACGGCACAACTGTAAACCCCTGGCTCTACGTCGGCTGTTACTATGACAGACTCGACGGAGTCCTAGTATAGGGTCTAAAAGAAGAAACCATATTGTTACAATGATTAATGCAGAACAGAGAGCCAATATACCCGGATAATCAAAAGGTTACTTGTATCTCGCATTGTATCCTACTACATAAATTCAGCATATGAAAGCGTTCGCAGGTCTCTCGCTGGACCACTGCGGCGTCCGCACCAAATACTGCTCAGTGTCAGATTACACAGCGGCCATCGAGAAAGAAGCGTGCACCAACTCACATTATTAAATAGTATATGTATGCGAAAGCAAAAAAATTATAAAAAATGAAGAAAAATAATGAATCACAGAAAAAGAAATCTAAATTAGAATTAAAATTAACTGCCATCGGACATATATAGGCATATATAGGGGTTAATTCTAGCCAAGGATGTCACTCTATTCACGGTAAAGGTCACTAGTTTGCACGTTGAGGTCAATGTTCGCGCCTATTTTGACGGTCACACTGTATAAATGGTCATTTTGTCTCTTTGTGTTTTGTCTTGAAGAAGGCCCCTGAGAGGGCCGAAACGTCGATTATGTTCAATAAATATTTTCATTAACTCTATAAAGTCCCTGGAGTGCTCCTACTAGTCAGTCTCTGGACTACAGGACATTTATGCATTATTGTTTCGTATGGTAGCACCCGGGCATGAAATACATTTATTCTCCTTATATAGAGCTACTTTGTTTTATATATATATATATATATATATATATATATATATATATATATATATATATATATATATATATATATATATATATATATATATATATATACACATTTATTTATATATATATATATATATATATATATATATATATATATATATATATATACACATTTATTTATATATATATAATCCAGTAGAAATTATGAAGATCAGCAGTCTCAGGACTGCTCTTTTGGAAAACATAAAACAGCTTTATTTAGATCAGCGTTACAATCCTATACCATGATCTTTATCAAGATAAAGATCCTGCAGTCCTGAGAGTGCTGATCTTCATCATTTCTATATATACTCCTGCACTCATTTCGGTTTATCTTTATGTCTGCTTAGTCTTTGGAACATTTTGGGTTTTCTGGGGTGCATTAGCCCCTTCCTTGCCATGTTAGAGGCCTTGGGGGACGTTTTCACTTATTTCCCTTGGGGTTCATTGTTTTCTACTGTTGTTCAGGTGTTCCCTATATGCTTTACAAATTTTAGGGCACTTTTGAAGATTTTCGTTTATTTGAAAAAGGCTCTCTTTACCGTATAGCCGAAATGGTCCCATTGATCTCTATGGGACTGTTTCACTTTGGACATATCTCTACAACCGCTCCAAATACAGAGTTCAGAGATGGCTCATTCTTCTTGTCTGCCCTTGCCCTACACTCTGGTGCACATCCTCATGGTCTTGGGGGGGATACAGGCACTGTTTTTGGGGTACTATTGAGCAGAAACTATTTTTCTCTCCTCTTCCTCTTCTCCCCAGGGTTCTGAGGAAGCTATGGATGGAGAAGGCTCCGGTCATCCTAGTTGCTCCATACTGGCCCCGGCAAACTTAATTTCTGGAGTTGCTGTTTCTGGAGCTGCTTGACCTGTCTGTGTGTGAACCATTTCGGCTTCCACACAGACTGGATCTCCTACTGGAGGGGAATGTGGAGTGTCTGGGTTTGACAGCTTGGTGATAGAGGATTCAGTCTTGAAGAAGAGAGGATTTTCTCCTGAGGTGGTTGCCACCATGATTCATGCTCGGAAACCTGTTGCCTTTAAAAGCATACCACAGGATTTGGTCTATCCTCCACTCTTGGTGTGTGGACAGGGATCTGTCCTCACAAATGTTTGATCTGTCGACTGTCCTGTCCTTTTTACAGGATGGTGTGAACAAAGGCCATAGCTTGAGTTCTTTGAAGTTTCAGACATCTGAGCTTTTTTTTTTTTTTCCCCCCAGACGCGTATTGCCGTTATTCAGGATGTCAAGGTTTTCTTTCAGGGTGTCGCTCATGCTTTCCCCGCTTTTAAGCATCCCACTCCTCAGTGGAACCATAATTTGGGAGTCTTGCAGCGGCCTCCCTTCGAGTCCTTGGCTACCATTCCTTTTTGTCTTCTGACTTGGAAGATGGCTTTTCTCTTGGCAATCGTCTCTGTTCGCAGAGTCGCTGAACTGCAGGCCTTGTCCTGCAAACCACCTTTCCTAGTGTTTCACAAGTATAAGGCTGTTCGTAACTTCCAGGAATTTCTTCCTAAGGTGGTTTCGGAGTGCCACGTCAATCAGGAGATTGTTGTGCCTTCCTTTTGTCCTGACCCTAAATCTGACAAGGAGAGGGATCTATACTTGTTGGATGTGATGCACTGCCTTAGGTTCTAGGTGCACCACATGGAGTCTGTCCATCAGACTGATGCGCTTTTTGTCATCCCTGAGGGTCCTAGTGCTGGTAAGGTTGCATCCAAGGTGACTATCGCGTTTTGGATCAAGTCTACCATTCACAAGGCTTATGAACTTAGGAAGAAACCTGCTCCCTTTCATATCACAGCTCATTCCACCAGGTCTGTTGGGGCTTCTGGGCCTATAAGAATCAGGCCTCTGCTGATGAGTTGTGCAAGGTGGCCACATGGTCGTCTGTGCACACTTTCGCTAAACACGAACGTGTTGATGTTTTGGCTTTGGCTGAAGCCAGCTTTGGCAGGAAAGTCCTGGAGGCAGTGCTGCCTGTCTAGGACTTTCTTTCCTGTGTCTAGAGATCTTTAACTGTTGAGCCCTGTTTGCTTTTGTTCAGCATGTTATGTTTACAGTTGCTTGGTTTTCCTGTGGCTGGTTGTGGGAGTCCATTCGGGTTCATGCTCACAGGAGTTATCTCTCTTTTCCTTCTTGCTAGCTAGGTTGATTGTCTCAAATCTACCTGGCTGGGAATGGCTAGTGGCTAGCTAAGGAGGAGAGGAAGGCTCCACCCTGCATTATTTCCCAGAATTGTTCCTGCCTACTTAAAGGGGCTGTCGCCTTCCCTGAGTTACCTGTAAGCTATATGGTCTAAGATAAAAGAATTTAACAGGTAAGACTAAAATCCTCTTTTCTCTATCGTCCAGTATGGAACACAGGTACCATGGGGGTTTATCTTTTCCTTTGGAGAGCAGAACACGTTAAAAAAAGACAAGGTCTTGAGGATTGAGTCTCCCAGCTCTCTCTCTAGCTCAGCCCAGCCTCGCCTCCACTTATGTGTTCTTCAAGGTGAAATGAGGACCAGAGCACTTTCTCTTACTTTTAGATTCATTATTATTTTTGGGGCTGTTCAAATTACCCCTTTAGATGTGGACATTTTGTAACCCTGTGGAGAGAATCTTGTAATCCAAGTTTTCACTCCCAGCAATTTCTCTCAGAGGTTCTGCTTCCATTACAATGGTAACCTGAAGACAGATTTGAAGGCTGATGAGTAATCCTTTTGAGTGCTTTGGTCCACTTTGTCCCTACTTGTACCTCTTCCTACAGGGGTTTCCTCTGAGCCTTGGGGCCCTTGCATTCATGTTGACTGTTGTATTTATTGTTCTCCCCTGAGTTATGGAGCATGGATGGCTGCATTTGGGAATAGTTAACCCCTTCCCTGCTGTTTTATCCAGGTTGGGGGTTTTCCTGGGTTTTTGCATTTAGGGGCCTCCCTCTGTGGTTCACGGCTCCTTTAAGAATGTTTCCAGCGCCACTTTGCTCCATTGACTTCTATGGGCAAAATTCTTTGGGGCATATCTATGCAACTGTTGATCATACAAGGATAAGAGTGGACTCTTTCTTCTGGTCTCCTCATGCTCTTTCATCAGGTTCATATCCTGAGAGTCTTGGAGGTCTGCAGACAGAGCTGTAGGCATTGCTAGGCAAGGGCAACAGAGAAGCAGACATTACCCAGAATGCCTGTTTCGCAGGCCTTCTTCGGTTTGGCTGCCCTGTTTTACTTTCACCATTTTGCTTCTTTCTTGCTTATCCTACGCAGGGGCAGACTCTCCTTGCTGTCCTCCTCCAGATTAACCCTTCGTCTACCAGATAAGTACTCTCTGGGCTTTTCTTGCGGAACTGTTACTAGTATTTTTTGCTAGTTTTAGACACTACTTTTGTCAGGATGTCGGATTTTAAGGGACATGCAAAGCAATCCTTTCATTAAGCTGAATAAGTCCACGTTTTTGCAGGCATCATGCACAGATCTTACAAGAGAATTCTGTGCCTGCGTGGTCAGTAACTTCCGTTACCTTAAGGAAACCAAGGAACGCCACTCGCCAATGCTGGCAGTGAACGGGATAGACAGCGCAGACTTTTCCTCCAAGATGTGTGCGCTGTTGTCTGCTGGTTCCTGCCGAAGAAGTTGTTTTTCTTCAATAATATGGACTTATTCAGCTTAATGACAGTATGGCTTTCAATATCGCTATGTTAGTAATGGATTGGGGGCAATGTTATTATCATGGTTCTGCTTTAATTTTCCCATGATTCTCAGGGTTCTGAAGGTCAAGTAATTGAGCTATAGTTGTGTGACCGTACTCCTCCTCTTGCTAATATATAATCATTAGGAATGTATCGTACCTTCAGTATCTGGACGTCTGAGTCTGCCTTCTTGATACCTGAGTGAGGTTCTAAGAGATCGGGCAGCTGATGCAGAGTTTCCTTAAAATTCTGAATGCCCGAGCATTGCTTTGTAATAAGTTGTACACCACTCTAGCAGTCAAAGGGTTATCGTAAAAAATCTTGGGTATAATACGCACAATTTTACCCCACTATACCTTATGTGAAGTGGAGGGGTGTGTATTATACACAATAGTTTTTTTTTACTAAAAAAAAAATTAGGGGTGGCTGATATCTTTCCTCCCCCGGTGCTTTCAAAACAAGGCTTACTTTGTTCCACGAAGTCCCCACTTAAGCCAATAGAAGAGAAGGCAAATTAAAAACCTCTTCTATGTAAATCTTCCTTCAGTGGGCTTTCAGGACCTTCTGCCTCCAGCCAATGGTAATGCCCTGTGAGGATCTCAAGGTCCTCACAGGGCAATACCTTAGGCAGAAGGTCCTGACAGCGCATTGAAGGAAGTGGATGGAAAATGCAAGCATGCCGCCTGGAGGGAAGATTTACATAGATGAAGTTTTTAATTTGCATTCTTTTCTGTTGGCTTCAGTGGTGAGTTCAGTGGAACAAAGTAAGCCTAATTTTGAGAGCTGATAGCGCTGTGGGAGGGAGGAAAACAAGGGTGCATATTATACATAGAAACCTATAAAGTCTTCTACCTCTAAAATCAATCAGAGGGTGCAGTGAGTCTTTTCTTTTTGATCAAAACTAAACATTGTTTTACTTTGCTGTGTATAATTTATTGTTCAGTGAGATCATAAAAACACAAAAGCTGTGAAGGCATCAGATAGAAAGTTTTTGTGAATTAATTTTTATACACCTTTGTTACTATACAAACCTGTCAACCTTTTTAGCATTCGTAGTATGAGATTAGAGTATGTTAGAGTGTGTGTGTATTGAATTTCTTGTGTTTTTTTCTTTCCCTCCAAAGTTTTCTGACTGTGGGCTAGTGAACTCTTTATAATTTTGCTGCTATTTGTTAGAAAACATAAATCTCATCTGAACTTAAATTCAAACCTATTTTTTTTTTTGTTTTGTTTTGTTAATTCATATTATGTTTTTGTGTGATATGGCATGACTAGTATTTTGTTAGGGACCAGGAACCAGACAGGACACAAAATGTAAAAGTGCAAAACACCTTTATTGGTATAACAAAAACAAAGCAAAATCGTGATTCAGAAGCGCAAACCAAAAGACAAGCCAGGGTCAGGAACCAAGACAAGTACCAAGACAGGTACTCAGCCAAGCCAGGGTCAGGAATACGGAGATCATTGAAGTCTGGAACAATCCAGGATCCAGGACCAGAAGGGACTTCAGAGGAAGCCAGGTCATACACAGGTAATCAGCAACTCCAGGATAATGTGCTTGCTCCAGAATCAGACACAAGGGCTATCAGATAGTGAGCCAAGCTGCTTTAAATACCTGGGGAAGGTTGGCTGTTGGCTGATAGCAGTCAGATGAGCGCAAACAGAGAGGTCAGCTGATCAGACTGATCCAGCAAAGGAAAGGCAGCAGTAATGGACTGGATTAGCTCAGACAGCAGAATCGAGCAGCAGAGCTCAGCCAAACCTTGACAGTAACCCCCCCCCCCCCCAACAGGTATGAAGTCCATGGCAAGGTGTGACCATGGCTTCTCCCCATTAGGTATGGCTTGGAGAAGGCCCACTGGAATGTGACGGGGTGATTTGGTCTGCACACAGACTGGACAGGAAGCGACAAAGGCAGCAATAGCTTTAAGTTCTGGTCACCAGAAAAGACTGGAAACTGACCAGAGATGCTGGTTCTTACCGGGATGCTCTGCTGACTTCGTATTATGATATGTGGAAAGTACCTTGATATGGAGGTTACTAGGTATGAAACAGCGCCCAGAAGGAGTCTCAGCTGGTGCATCTATTTGGGTGGCCCGTATTCTCTCCCCGAGGGGAGATGCAATGCTTTTATGTATGGTGGCAAGTACTCTGTCTGGAGGGATAATAGGACTAGGAGGGCTCTCCTCCTTAGTGCCTGAGAACTGTATGGATAGAGCATCAGCCTGGAAATTCTTGGTATCCAGCAGGTATGAGAGCACATAATTAAAATGGGACAGGAATAAGGCCCCATCGGCCCTGTCTTGGAGTCGAGCGTTTAGCTTCAGGCAGGTATGTAAGGTTTTTATGATCAGTGAGGATTAGAATTTGCACTGAGGATCCCTCGAGCAAATGCCTCCATTCTTTGGAAGTGAGTATTATAGCCAGCAAGTCACAGTCACCAATTTCATAGTTGCACTTCGCAGGATTTAGCTTCTTAGAGAAATACCCACACGGCTGCAACTGGCTTTCAGGAGTAGGACATTGAGAATTAGGGCGCTTACTCCTGTCTCAGATGCATTGACCTCAAGGATGAATGGAAGCTCGGGTCTCGGGTGTGCCAGAATGGGTGCTGCGGAAAGGTGACATTTAATGCCTCAAATGCTTTGATGGCCTCCGGAGACCAAATCGTGGAGTTATCGTCTTTTTTTTGGTCATGTCCGTAAGAGGTTTTACAATCAAGGAAAAATTGCGGATAAATTTCCTGTAGTAATTGGCAAACCCGAGAAAGTGTTGAAGGGAGCGGAGATCTACGGGTCGCGGCCACTGTAGAACAGCCGAGAGTTTCTCGGGTCCATAGTGAAACCGACATCTGAGATTATGTACCCCAAGAAGGTGACCTGTTTTCGGTGGAACTCAAATTTTTCTAATTTGCAAAATAGTTTTTTTGTTTTCTTTTAATTTTTCCAGACATCTGCATGGCGCCTTTCCATGGAGGCAAAATGGATCAGAATGTTGTCCAAATATACCACCACGCATTGTTGGAGCATGTCCCGGAGGAGGTCATTTAAGAATTCCTAGTAAACTGCGGGAGCATTGCAGAGACCGAAGGGCATTACGAGGTATTTGTAATGCCCACTCCTGGTGTTAAAACATGGTTTTCCATTTGTGTCCCTCCTTCATCTGTACCAAATTGTACGCCCCTCACAGGTCGAGCTTAGTGAAGACCTTGGACCCTTTTAACCGATCAAATAGCTCGGAAGTAAGTGGGTTTGGGAAGGTGTTTTTGACCATGGTATGGTTGAGCCCCCTGTAATCGATACAGGAGTCTCAGTTCTCCACTCTTTTTCTTTACGAAGATGAATCTGGCCTCAGTGGGAGAGGAGGACTTGCGGATGAACTCCCGGGACAGCGCATCCGCAACATACTCCTCCATGGCCTTATTCTCCGCAACAGAAAGAGGGTAGACTCTACCTCAAGGAGATATGGCATCCAGTTGCAACTCAATGGTACAATTGTATGGGCGGTGAGGTGGGAGCTCACCAGCCGGGCCCTTATCAAATACGTCCTGGAATTCTTGGTACTCTTCAGGCAGCGAAGAGACCGGGGATGTGTTTAGCACCTTCACCACTTTTGTTAGGCGTGTCTTGGAACAGTTAGGTGACCATGCCTTGACTTTGGCCCTTACCCAATCGAACGTGGGATTGTGTCTGTGCAACCATGGATAACCCAGGACCACATGATAGTAAGGAGAGTGGATCACCTGGAATTGTAAAGTTTTGTGATGGAGAGCCCCTACAGCCATAGCCATTTATCCCCATTGGAAACAAATACAAAAGAAGCAAATTAAAATGAATGTGGCTAACCAGCAAAGTAATTTGTGAAATAAATAAAAAGAAAGCGGCATTTAAGCATTATAAAGCTGAGGGATCAGCAGAGGCATTTGCAGAATACAAAAATGCCAACAAAACCTGTAAAAAGGCGATTAAATTAGCTAGACTGGAGAATGAATAAATTATTGCTAAGGAGAGCAAGAGCAACCCCAAAAAAATATTTAAATACATTAATGGCAAGAAATTAAAGTCTGATAATGTTGGGTCCTTGTTATCTGAAACGGGTGAGATGGTCAGTGGGGACAGAGAAAAAGCAGATATTTTAAATAATTTATTTTCTTCTACAGGTATTTAAAGAGCTAAGACAGGCCCTGGCCAGGCTTATTTTTGATTTTCAGGGATTCTTTTATTTCAGGTATGGTGCCTATGGATTGGAGTAAAGCAGATGTGGTGCCCATATTTAAAAAGGGATCAAAGTCACAGCCAGGAAATTACAGACCTGTAAGTTTGACATCTGTGGTAGGGAAGCTGTTTGAAGGGTTGCTAAGGGAATATATTCAAGAATTCAGCTTGAACAGGAATATCATTAGCAGGAGCCAACATGGCTTGATTGCATTTTATGAAAAAGTGAGTAAAAATACAGATGCAGGAGCAGCGGTTGATGTGATCTATTTAGACTTTGCCAAGGCATTTGATATGGTTCCACAAAAGAGGTTACTGTACAAATTAAATGAAATAGGCTTAGGGCAAACTGTTTGTGCGTGGATTGGAAATTGACTGAAAGATAGAATGCAAAGAGTGGTAGTAAATGCAAGTTCTCCAATTGGGTAAACGTGATAAGTGGAGTACCTCAGGGATCTGTCCTGGGTCCTCGTCTTTTTAATTTGTTTATTAATGACCTCCCAGAGGGCATAGGGAGCCATTTATCAGTGTTTGCCGATGACACAAAATTAAGTAAGGTAATAAAGTGTGAACTGGATGTGTCTTCATTACAAGAGGATTTGGACAAATTGAGTAACTGGGCAGGCAAATGAGATTCAATATAGACAAGTGTAAAGTTATGCATTTTGGGTATAATAATAAAAATGCAACATATAGTTTAAATGGTGCTTCTCTGGGGAAATCTACTAATGAAAAGGATTTGGGAGTAATGGTAGACAATAGACTTAGCAGTAGCGTGCAGTGCCAGCTGGCAGCTGCAAAGGGCAAAAAAATATTGGCATGTATTAAAAGGGGTATTGACTCAAGGGAGGAAGATATTAAAATGCCTCTTTACAGGTCCATGGTAAGACCCCACCTAGAATATGCTGTTCAATTCTGGGCGCCCTTTCTGAAAAAGAACATTATGGAACTAGAGAGAGTGCAGAGGAGGGCTACAAAACTAGTAAGGGGAATGGAAAGTTTTAGTTATGAAGAAAGGCTACAAAAGTTAAACTTGTACACACTACAGAAACTGCGTCTTAGAGGGGATATGACAACACTGTATAAATATGTTTAGGGCCCATACAAAGGGCTCTCCCAAGACCTGTTCATTAACAGAACAAAGGACAAGGGGCCACTCGCTTAGACTTGAGAAAAGGAAATTTCTTCTACAACAACAGAAGGGTTTCTTTATGGTAAGGACAGTAAAGGTATGGAATTCACTGCCTGAGGAGGTGGCGCTATCGAATACATTAGATACCTTTAAAAAAGGGCCTGAATACCTATTTAAAAGAGCAGACCATAAAGGGCTATGTACATTAGTATTGGGATTAACATTTAGTTAGTGCTTGTTGATCCAAAGAGAAATCTGATTACCATTTGGAATGAAGAAGGAATTTTTTTCCCTCCATTCAAGGCAGAATTTGAAATTGCTGTATTGAGGGTTTTTTTTTTTGCCTTCTTTTGGATTGATGGTAAACAGGAATAAGAAAAGGGTTGAACTGGATGGACGCAAGTCTTTTTTCAACCTAAATTACTATATTACAAAGGAACAGTTTCATTGGTGACCTGCGGCGGCTGTAGGGGTCTTCCATCAGTCGCCTCAATGGCAAGTGGAGTGGTACGGAGCTGCAATGGAATGGAGTGCTTCTGGGTGAAGGCACTGTAAATAAAGAGGCCTGCTGCACTGGAGTCAGTGCTTCTGTAGTAATGGAAAACTCACCCCAGGAGAGTTCAATGGAGACTAGAGGTTTATCCTTCTGGATAGCCAGGTACGCTGAGACACCACCTAAGGTCTGTCCCCTATAGGACCTTAGGTGCGGGCGCTTCCCGGATGTGTGGGGCAAGCTCACAGCATATGCCCTGCCTTACAGCAGTAAATGCACAGGCCCTCCCTCCTCCTCAAGGCCCTTTCAGCAACCGAAAGGCGAGGGAACCCAAGCTGCATGGACTCCACATCACCTGAGGTCTCAAGACTAGGAGGAGAGGGAGGCATAGGTGGGAACGAAAAGCTCAGGGCTAAACGGATGGGATGCCTCCGCAGGCACTCCCTGAAGAAAGATCTCTCATGGATACGGGAGTCGATCAAGATGCAATATGAGACCAGTTCATCTAAATCTCTGGGGAGGTCCCAGGCTGCTATCTCATCTTTAACTGTATCCGAAAGCCCATTAGAAAAAGCAGCCATGAGAGCCTCATTATTCCAACCAACCTCAGCTGCCAGGGTACGAAACTCTATGGCATAGTCAGAAACCATCCTTGTACCCTGCTGGATGGACATTAGTTGCTTGGCAGCCGAGGTGGAATGGCCTGGTACATCATATACCCTTTTAAAGGATGCCACAAACTCAGGGTAATTGTACACTATATAGGTTTCTGCGTCTCCCAAAGTGTATTAGCCCATGCCAAGGCCCTGTCAGAGAGTAAGGAAATCACAAGACAGCTGGAGCAGGAGTGGCAGCAACTATAGGGGCTGCTGAGGCAGTGGAGCCAGATGCGCGCAGTACAGAGCAACAAAGTCTGGAGGGCTAACGCAGACTGGTCCATGCGCTGGTCTACCTGGTCCAGCCTGAAAAAAATATTTGGTGGATTGCCTACTCCTTCTGAATTCAAGGCTCTTGTGTACTGTTAGGGACCTGGAACCAGACAGGACACAAAATGTAAAAATGCAAAACGTCCGAGGTATCTTTTTGGCCACCACTTCTGACTAGACTTCCTCAGACAGTAGGTTTACAAGGGTCCCACTGTTTTCTGCCAATTCTGAGCTGTTTGCATTGCTTGACATCCTCCCGTTTGCAAAGGGTTGTAAGCATGATGTGTCTCATCTGCTGCACTAAGTTTTCTTGGTCAAGCACTGCCTCTACAGTTCTCAAAGTTGCAGGTTCTTTGTGTTTCTTCAAAGGAGCTTGTGCAGCACATCTGGAAACCCCTGTCTGCCTTGAAATTTCTGCCTGGGAGAGACATTGCTGATGCAGTATAAACTACCTTGTGTCTTGTTGCTGTGCTCAGTCTTGACATTGTGTATGCTTTTGACATTAAACTGTCTTCAGCAACCTCACCTTGTTAGCTGAGTTTGGCTGTTCCTTATCCAGTTTTATTCCTCTTACACAGCAGTTTCTGTTTCAGTTAATGATTGTGTTTCAACCTACATATTAAATTGATGATCAATAGCACCAGTTTGGTGTAATTGTCTAATCATACACCTGAATATATGCCTACAAAATACCTGACTTTGTTCAAGTGTATCTAGAAGAATTTATGCCGTTTTGAAGGCAAAGGGTGGTCACACCAAATATTAATTTTGATTTTAGATTTTTCTTCTTTTCACTCACAATATATTTTATTAAATTATAAAAATAAACCATTAACCTGTCTATATTTGAAAAGCATTCTTACTTTACAGCATTTTTTCACACCTGCTTAAAACTTTTGGGTTGTGTGTTTCAATACACAGGACACGAATGCTCTAAGGAAATATGTAAAAAAAGAGAAAAATTACCAAGTGGTAAGGTGGGGAGGCTATAAGCTGGCAAAAGAGAGCAATAAAACCAATCCATTCCTGTCACATTTTGAGAAGTAGATATCAAAATATGAAATTCATACTAAATATGCATATTTTTGATGTCACTGCTGACTATAGGAAATCAGATATTTGTATAAACAAACAGAATCAATGTGGCTGTTCTACTTTGTTAGCCTATTATTTCTGATAATGTTTAAGAGGGTATTGTTTTATTGGTTTTTAGTGTTTTCGTATTAAAATCTTTTCTTTGTCGTCCAATATAGGTTACTGGTAACTTTGAGTAGGCGCCCACCCCTTTAAGTAGGCAGGAACAATTCTTGAAGAGAATGCTGGATGGAGCCTACCTCCTATCCTTAGCTGCATCTAGCCACTTCCTCTCCAGAAATATTTGCTCCTTGATGAAGATACAGGCAAGAGAACAGTTCTGCTATAGTTCTAGCTTCTTTTTTGTTTTCTGTTAGATATGGAATACCATCATTAGGCGGATTACCATTACTGACAATTTCCTAGTGGATAGCTCAGTTATACTTATAAAGTTGTGACACTGTTAGGATGTCAACAGTGTTGGAACTTGGGAATAGACTTATGACTAAGGATACTGGGGTGTCTGGGACCCCCATTGCGCTTTGCTCATTATGTTAAACAGGGTTACCTAGAGAGTTCTCAGGTCATTTATGCCCAGCATGCGCTGCTGCCCCTGCCTCTCTTGCAGGAACCTCCAGCCATGCACTACAGCCAATGTGGATGCAAGAGTTTAAGTCTACTACCAGAGGCTTGCGGTCTACCTTACAACTCCTTCCAGCCCAATTGCCGGGGGTCTTCCAGTCTTGGCAGCCCATTACTCCTGTCAGATCTTCCCTGCCAAAACTGCAGGGAATACCTGAAGTATCAGATTCCTCTGAGGAGGAATATTGGTGGATTCTGATGAAGGGGAATGTTCTCCAGTGGTCTCTTCACAACTCTGTGGGGACCCCTTTGGGGCTGATTTTGATCCTTCAGCTAAGGGCCTGATCAGGGCATTAAATACCCTAAACATTCCCTTGGTTCAGGAGGTCTAGTGTCTGATGAGTGGGAGTCTCCTGACAAAAGCCCTTCTGCATCTAAGAAGTTTGCTAAGCTGTATCCCTTCTTTGAAGCGGCATTAGCTCTGTTCACTCATCCACCCAAGGTGAACACCCCTGTTTCTAGACTCTCTAAGTCCACTGCTTTACCTGGCAGATGCATCTGTCCTTAAAGACTGGACTGACAAGACGTTTAAGACTTCCCTGAAGGCCATTTTTGCTACAGGAGGTACTTCCTTTCGCCCAGCATTCTCACAGCTTGGGTGAACCGGGCCCTTGTGGTTCGGACTGCACAGCTGACTGTAGCTATCCGTTAGGGAGCTCCTACTCTGATATTTTGTGGTTCCTTGCGAACATCTCTGAGGCTCAGCATTATGTTTCTGCTGCTGTATTTGATGCCATCCGTTTGGTGGCCAGAGTCCCTACCATATCTGTGATAGCCAGACAGACTCTTGGCTCAAGATCTGGTCTGCAGACTCTACTTCTAAGAGAGCCTTACTTTTGTTTCTCATTCAGGGGTACTCTTGCCCTCTCATGCCCTTAGTCCCTAGTAAGAAGCCTCCAACAAAGTGGAATCAGCTTTTTCATCCCTCTCAGGTTGAGGCATGCCCCGCAAACCAGGCGGTTTCCCAGGCTCCGTGTTTCTTCTCCAAGCCAAAACAGCAATAGAGAGGACTAAGTCCTCCACCAAGCCCAGACACAGTGGTGGATCCAAGGGTTTGGCAGGTGGTGTCAGAGGGGTACAGGTTCCTTTTCACCCCTCTTCCTCCTTTCTGGTTCCTTCCTTCTCACGCTCCTCAGGGTGTAGAGAAATGCCATCTCTTCAACGGCGCCATCTAGACCCTTTTGGACAAGGAGGTTCTGGAACCGGTCCCCTTGCAGAACATGGGTTTGGGTTTGTTTGTGGTTTCCGCGAAAGACTGTGGCTGTCGTCTAGTTCTGGACCTCAAAGATCTCAATTCCTTTGTGGTCATGACTTGCTATCACCAGGAGTCCCTAAGGAAGGTGTTAGCAGTCGTGTCTCCTGCGGAATTTCTCGTCTGATCTTCTGGACGCATACCTGCATTCGCCATTCATCCAGAGAGCCAGCAGTACCTCAGGTTTGCTTGCGACCAAGTGCATTTTTCTGCTCTTCCCTTTGGTCTGACTACAGCTCCCCAGGTCTCCAGTCGCGTCCTGGGAGCCTTAGTGTCTGTCCTCCATTGGAACGGCATCAGAGTCACTCGCTACATGGTTGTCTTGCTTCTGAAGGCCCCCTCTCCAGACCTCCTTCATTAGTAGGTCAAGGACTGCATTCATGCACTCACCAATCATGGATGGATCCTCAACATGTACAAGTCGGATCTTGTACCATTGCAGAGACTGGTCTTTTCCTGGGCTTTCTTTTCGACACCCAAGAAGGCATAGTGTTTCTCACGGACGAAGTGGCTCACCAGATTGTCCACAAAGTGTCTGCTGTTCTGGCTCACGACCTAGCCAAGAAGTTGACCACTCTAGTGGGGAAGTTCATCTCCCCCATAGAAGCAGTACCATTTAATATGGTTCACAACAAGGAACTCCAGAGGTTTGTAAGCCAGATGTGCGAAGGACAGCTGTATCTACTGAAGATGTCAGTGTCTCTTCCCCTTCATGTGGAACAGAGTCTGTTGTGGTGGCTCAACCTCTCCAATCTGTTCTGCTGAAGGGCCAACCCTTCCTGGTGTCCTTCTGGACGACTGTGACGACTGATACCAGCCTCTCCAGCTGGGGAACGGTCTTGGGTCACTTGAATGCTTAGGGACGGTGGTCTCCGGAGGAATATCTTCTTCCATCAACGTGTTGGAGCTTTAAGTGATATTTATTACTGTTCGTTACTGGACGCATCAGCTGGAGGGATGCCCAATCAGAGTCTAGTCTGACATCACCGCGGCAGTGACTTATATCAACAAGCAAGGCGGAACAAGAAGTCTTGCAGCTTGATTAGATGTCAGAGCTATTTTGTCTTGGGCAGAAGAACATGTTCCTGCCATATCCGCAGTTCATATTCCCCGCGTAGACAACGTTCTAGCAGACTTCCTAAGTCGACACATAGTGGACAGCAGAGAGTGGGAACTGCATCAAGAGGTATTCAACCTTATTGTTCAGAGGTGGGGACTTGCTTGCATTGACCTGATGGCGACGAGACACAACCGGAAGGTCAATACCTTGTCACTTTCCTCTGACGTACATATTTCCTCCCATTCCCATGTTACAATTTGTTACTGCGGAAACTACGGCTGGAGAACTGTCCAGTCTTTCTGATTGCTCAGTACTGGCCTCGGCAGGCTTAGTTTCCGTAGAGTATGGATCTTAATGGCGGAGCCCTTTTGGCTTCCCTGCCGTCCGGATCATCATCTACAGGGATACCTGTGGAAGGAGGATGTCCATCTTCTGGGTTTGACAGCATGGAAATTGAATCCTCAGTACTGAAGAAGAATGGTTTCTCTTCTGGTGTGGTGGCTTCTATGCTTGGTGCCCGCATGCCTGCTTCCTCTAGGCCTATCATAGAGTCTGGTCCACCTTTCTCTCTTGGTGTGCTGATAAGGATCTTTTCCAGGAATTTGATCTTCAAACGGTCCTCTCCTGCCTGCAGGATGGACTGGATAAGGGTCTCAGCTTGAGTTCTTTTAAGGTTCAGATTTCTGCTCTCTCTGTCTTCTTTCAGAGACGCATCTCTATTCTTCCTGATGTCAAGGTTTTCTTCCAGGGCGTTGCTCATGCTTGCCCTGTATTTAAGAATCCTGCTCCTCTGTGGGATCTTAACTTGGTTTTGGACGTCCTTCAGCGCCCTCTATTTGAGTCCTTGGCTACTATTCCTCTACACCTGCTGACTTGGAAAATGGCCTTTCTCCTGGCGATTGTATCTGTTCGCGGGTTGCGGAGATGCATGCCCTATCTTGTAAACCACCCTTTTTGGGGTTTTGCAAAGACAAGGCGGTGCTTCGCATATCTCAGGAGTTTCTCCTAAAGTTGGTCTCTTCATTCCACATTAATCAGGAGATTGTGGTGCCTTCTTCCTGCCCCGATTCTACATCTGACATGGAAAGGGATCTTCACTTCTTAGATGTGGTGTGCTGCCTTAAGTTCTGTGTGCACTGCACTGAGTCTAGTTGTCTGTCTGACACTCTTTTTGTTATTTCTGAGGGTCCCATGACAGGGAGTCCTGCATCCAAGGTGATCAATGCTTCTTGGATTGAGTCTACCATTCTTATGGCTTACAAACTGAGAAAGAAGCCTGTCCCCCTTTCAGGTCACTTCTCATTCCACAAGATCCATTGGGGCATCTTGGTCTTACAAGAATCAGGCCTCAGCTGATCCGTTGTGCAAGGCTGCCACTTGGTCGTCTGTGCACACTTCTCTAAACACTAGTAGATCCTGGGGCAGCCTTGCCTGTCTAGGTTCTCCTTAATCTCTACAGTACTCCTTCACGTTTGAGCCCAGTTGGCGCTAGTTCTATGTGCTGTGTTACAGTTCCTGGGGTGTTTGTACCCCTGTTTTTGTGTCTGTTGACACTTTGTTCTTTTTGTTGGGCTGTCTATGATCTGTTGGTTCATATCTGCTCTGGTGACTTTGGGGGCCCTACACCTGGTCTTTTCCTTTCCTTACTTCCCACATCCTGGAAACTCAATACTTGGACATCCCAAAGTTACCAGTAACCTGTACTGGAAGACAGAGAAAAGAGGATTTTAGTCTTACCTGTTAAATCCTTTTCTCTTAGTCCATATAGGTTACTGGTCTCCTACCCTGTCAAGGGGCTATGCTTGGCTCCCCTGTGACTGAATGTGGGAGTCCTTTCGTGTTCATGCTCACAGGAGTCTTCTTTTCCCTTCTTACTACCTAGTCACTAGTTTGTGTCTCAAATCTTTGTGGAGAGGAAGTGGCTAGATGCAGCTAAGGATAGGATGTAGGCTCCACCCAGCATTCTCTTCAAGAATTGTTCCTGCCTACTTAAAGGGACGGCCGCCTACCCAAAGTTACCAGTAAAATATATGGACTAAGAGAAAAGGATTTAACAGGTAAGACTAAAATCATCTTTTCTGGATATGCAGAGTATGGGGAGAGCAGCTGATTATTTCGGACCTTGCTGATTCCTGAACAGAGACAAGTGATTTTTATTTTCCATATGTGAGTTTGCCAGATATCTTTTAGTCCCTTCATCCAAGAGAATGGGCCAGATAAACTAAGTGATGTTTAAGCACGAAGGGAAAAGTTCAAGACAGCCGCTTAAGCCAGGAGAGTTCCAACAATTTTCTTTAACCCTTTGAGTGCCAGAGGGTTCACAGTGCACTGCAAAACAATGCATTACGTACTCCTCTGCCACTCAAAGGGGTTAAGTGCTAGACATAAAAGAACAATGGATTGAGAGACCTATAGTACGAAGTAATGGAATGGCATTAAAGACAAGCAGACACAAAATGATCTTATAATGGCTATTAAATGCAATCCATATCTAATCTTTTCTGCTTAAACTGGCTTGGGCATACTGACAGAATTTTAGGAAACCTCCCACATCCACGTGCATGCACATGTGGCCACAAAACCAAGACAAGTATGTGACTATTAAAAACAGTAAAGGAGTTAAGGAAACCATTTTTTTTTTTTTTTTTTTTTTTTAACATTTGGTGGACTGTCCGTAACTTACTCATTATAACACTCGTCTGTAGTAAAAACATGCAAAACCTTTTTTCTATTTTAATTAACCTGAGCTTGACTTGCAGTTACATTTGTCATTATATTAACTTGCTTCATTATATAATCATTCAGCTACTTCTTACTTCATAATGTCATTGTATGCCCAATGACATATAGAGGGTTAAATATGTTCTTCATTATTGGGAATCGCATCTGTTATACTTACGCTTTGAAACATAGAATGGCTGACAGTGGAACATTTTATAAAGTATCCCCTGCTGAATGAGTAGTTGTAATTCTGTGAGAATCCACATGAAGAATTGTTTTCTCTCCATCTCCTCAGTCTATCTAGAAAATCTAATGCACAGTGCTGCATGAATATGTTTGTGCTTTCCTGTGCACATCCCTAGTGTGTGTGTGCGTGTGTGTGCGCTCAGCATGGCCATTAGATGGCTCTGGAGTCCATTCATATGCTAATAAACTACAAACCAAAGTATCTCTATAAAAATAAATAATAATTAAAAATAAATAAAACAAATAATTTTCCTCATATTTATAAAAGCAAACTGGATTTATATTGGGGTAAACAAAGTGAACCATTTGAGACAAATTAAAATTGTTGTTAAATTCAATTTTTAACCCCTTGAATGCTAGAGATGTCTATAATGAGATGCGTTAGAGACCTCTCTGGCATTCAAAGAGTTAAAAGCTATGTTCTAGTGAATGGGAATTTAGGAATGTTTCATTTTGTCCCCATGGTGTAGTTGGTTTGCGCCAGAATAGCTCCAATATGCTTTTATAAATATGGGCCTTTGTTCCCAGCCTAGAAAAATATGGGAAGTAAACAAAAAGGTGTCTGTGCATCAGATCCTGAGTTTTACAAATAAGCAACCTATGCCTTGCTGCAAATAAAACAGTCATGTCCTGGCTTTGGTCAAAGACATGGAAAGCTTGCCTGCCCCATCAAGGCACCCCAGATTCAGGCCCCTATCTACCTACAATCTGTGAACATGTATTTAGTATAATGCAATTAAAAACAGTGATTCTGCCTTACCTCTGCTGTGAGCAAAACCCTTATAAATGTCACACACATTTCCCTCACAGGGATTTTGTTCACAGTAGTGGTAATGTGGAATTACTGTTTTTAACTACATTCTACTTAATATGTGTTCTCTGGGCTGGGGGGGAGGGAGAGAGCGCTGGTGGGGGAGGGATGGGTCATTGGTGTGGGTGGTGGGAAATGTTTGGGAGTTTTAGGGGAGAAAAGTTCAGGCCGGGCTAAGCTGGCCATATCTTTGTTTCTGGTATGTTTAACACCATACATGCACTTGATACCGTGCTGTTAATAAATTAAATTGCATTGTATGTATTCACTCATGTGCGGCCTGTTAATAAAACATTTATTTTAAAAAAAATACTTCCTTACATATTGCAGGCAGATAGGAACTTGCCTGAATCTGGGGTGCCTTGATGAGGCAGGCAAGCTTTCCATGCCTTTTTGGCCAAAAAAGATGACACTAAACCCAAATGTATTATTTGTAGCAAGTCATAGGTTGCTTACTTGCAAAACAAAGGATTTGATGCGCAGACACTTTTTGTTTATTTACTGTAGTTAGCCAAAATATTGTTCTTGCAGCTTTCCTGACTGTACACACATGTAACTAATTGAACACTACTAATAAAAACTATTTTGAGCTTATCAGGACCCAGTATACAGAAATATGGTAATTTGTTTAATGCATGGGCATCCAATCCTGATCACGAAGAATACAAATAAAAATCGCTCACATAGACTGACTGCAGTTGTAGTAACAACAATTAATTTTTATTATCACAAAATATAAAAGAACAGATACCTTGACAACATCCTGAAGCTTCAGAGTGATTGAGGAGAGACTTAGAGGGTGTACATATTAAACCAGTAAGTGTATGAATTTGGTCCCTCACAGATAATCTGTGAAGGACCAAATCCAAAATACACTTTTCTAATGCTACGTGACATAATCTCTTCCTTTGATATAGTCAACTATTCTCTTATTGGTAGTGTTCTCCACTTTCTGCAATCACGCTGGCTCTTGGCTTTCCTTTTAGCCCCCACAAATTTCCTTTTCAGTCTCTCCTGGCAATAACGCGTACTCATCAGTTTCTCTTTTCTCTTTGTATACCTTGTATACATTTTAATTTGGAGAACATAGTAATTCATTTGGTTTCAAGTATTATCTATATAAAGAGGATACCAAAATTTACACATCTATGTCCGATGTTTCATTGTAAATTCAGAGCCAAATCTCAGACTGTCTCCTGACCGCTTCAGTCTTCACTGTTAGTGGTGGTCTTAAAATGTCAAGAAATTAATTTATCATATTCTCTCCTAGATCTGGTCAAATACTCAGCTTTATTATCATGGATGTTTATCCACTTCTAAACAAGCTACCTAGGAGATGAGATGAAGTGGAGGGTGGGAGGAGGGAAAAATGAGGATGGTGCGATGTAAGTAGGTTTCAGTTATATACATTGACCTCTTTATTTATATAGGTCCATGGTTTCCAACCCTATTATCAGGGGAGCCCAACAGACCACATTTTAGGATTTCCCTAGTTAATCAGAGACTGGCGTTTAATAAACTCATTGTGCAATGAAATCCTAAAGACATGGTCTGTTAGGCACCCTGAGGATAAGGCTGGGGACCACTACTATAGGTACAGTTCCACTTTAAAGTAAGAAAATGTCAGTTCTCCTTCACAAAAGTGGAAGAGCCTTATGGGGAAAAAAGGACCAGTTCTGAGGCAACTCTGTATGGGACAAATAACCCTTTGATTGCTACAGAGGTCTTCTCATTGCTTAACTTTGCTTTCTAGCATCCAGAGGTTAAAATCTCCATTTAAATCAGTGGCATCTTTGGGATCCTATGGGAGTGGAGGAACGCATTGCCTTTGTAGTCCAGAACAGCTGTAGGACATCATTTTGGCAACCCCTGGGTTTGAGGCCCTGCTCTGTTTGGATCCTGCAGTACCTGTTTAACTCTTTCATTGCCAGATTAGTAGCTATAGCATTGTTAAGTAATGCATTGGTCACCACTCTGGCTCTCAAAGATTTAAAATATCAGTTAACACCACCTCGTAGGAGACCTCCATTTGCCTTAATCTGGCCAGATCATCCTTCTGGTCATCTCGGATATTAGTTCTCTAGAATTAATCATTCATTATTACTGGATATCATGTTCGGGAAGGCAGGAATGATTATTTTTACAGGACTTCACAACTCCATCCACTTACCTACCTGTGAAGTATACTTGGGAATCCTTCAGTGTGCGAAATCAGGGCTTATGCAGTTCTACAATAAACAATCCTATATTTCCTACTGGACATGATATCAAGTTTTAATTAAATATTCATTTTGGGGAACCAGTCCATGCAAATTTGATTCATAGCTGTTATTTTTAGGTGTAGGTGTTCCTTTAAAGCAGGCCTATAATTTATTTTTTGCTTATGAAGTAAGAATAAAACATATTTGTCATTTTTTTTTTTTTATATATTTTTTTTTTTATTATTTTGTAAGATGCACAGTTTCGGTTTGTTTATTTTTTTTTTTTAACCCTTTGAATACCAGGGGGCTGAGCAGTGCATTGCTTAGCAATGCTTTGCATACCACTCTGGAGCTCAAAGGGCTAAGAGGACTTATCACCTTTCCAATCACTCCCTTCTGTTGGAGCATCCATTTTGAAAATATTTGCATTATTCTTCCTCCATTTTAATCTTTTTACCGCTTTGATGGAAACGGAAAGGTTCTAGCAGTTTAGGAAAGTGGAGAAAGGAATTTCCTGTGAGTAATTATGCACCCTTATCTGACAATCGGAGAATAAAGTTCTGCTGTGTTAGCTTAATAATCATGCAAAGCCTTTCAAGGTGGAAGCTCCCACTGAGGGGAGAACTTGGAAAGGTAATTGATATTCTAAAACAAAAACAAACAAAACAGAAAATGACAAATATATAATATATTAAAACAGTGTATCATGGAAAAAAAATTAAAAACCTATAGATCATGGGTGTTCTGTCTGACCCCAGGATTTGGCTCGCCTGAGATATACAGTAATGTGCAAAAATCTTAGGCACGTGTGAAAAAGCATGCTGTAAAGTAAGAATGCTTTAGAAAAATAGACATTTTGTCAGTTGATAAAAATAGAGTGAACAGAAGAAAAATCTAAATAAATCAATATTTGGTGTGACCACCCTTTTGCCTTTAAAACACCATCAATTCTTCTAAACAGACTTGCACAAAGTCGGGTATTTTGTAGGCATATATTCAGGTGTATGATTAAACAGGTTGCTGAAGACAGTTTATTGTCAAAAGTCCTATACCGTATCAAGACTGAGCACAGTAACAAGACACAAGGTAGTTATACTGCATCAGCAAGGTCTCTCCCAGGAAGACATTTCAAGGCAGACAGGGGTTTCCAAATGTGCTGTCCTAGCTCTCTTGAAGAAGCAAAGAAACAGGCAAAGCTGAGGACTTTAGATGCAGTGGTCAGCCTAGGAAGCTTAGTGCAGCAGTTGAAAGACACATCATGCTTACTTCCCTTCGCAATCGGAAGATGTTCATTAGTGCAACCATCTCCAAACTGGCAGAAGACAGTACATCCATCTACTGTCCAAAGAAGTCTGGTCAGAAGTGGTCTCCATGGAAGACTTGTAGCCAAAAAGCCATACCTCCGATGTGGAAAGGCCAAGCGACTCAACTATGCGTGAAAACACGGGAACTGGGGTACAGAAAAATGGTAGCAGGTGCTCCGGATGGTTGAGTCAAAAGTTTCAATGTTTGGCTGTAGCAGAAGGCAGTTTGTTCGCCGAAGGGCTAGAGAGTGGTATAAGGAGGAGTCTCTGCAGGCACCCCTGAAGCATGGTAGAGGTTCCTTGCAAGTTTGGAGCTGCATTTCTACATTTGTTATTGGTCAGAATGAATGGTCTCCTGAATGCTGAGAAGTGCAGGCAGATACTTATACATCATGCAGTACCATCAGTGAGGTATCCAGTTGGCCCCAAATTTATTTTTCAGCATGACAATGACCTTAAACATACAGCCAAAGTCATTAAGAATTATCTTCATTGTAAAGAAGAATAAGGAGTCCTGGAAGTGATGGTATGTCCCCCACAGAGCCCTGATCTCAACATCATTGAGTCTGTGTGTGATTACATGAAGAGAGAGAAGTAATTGAGGCTGCCTAAATCTGCAGAAGAACTGTGCTTAGTTCTCCAAGTTGTTTGGAACAACGTACCTAATGAGTTCCTTACAAACTGTGTGCAAGTGTACCTTGAATAATTGATGCTGTTTTGATGACGAAGGGATGGTTACAACAAATATTGATTTAGATTTATCTTCTGTTCACTCACTATCATTTTGTTAATTGATAAATATATACAATTAACATCTATTTTTGAAAGCATTCTTTACAGCATTTTACACACCTGCTTAAGACTTTTGCACAGTACTGCAAATGTATCCATATGTTTAATAAAACTCAGAGCAGAACTAACAATGCTTGTAATAATCCCTATTCACCTTACTATTACCCTACATAGTAATGGGCCTCTGGATTTTTTTTTTTCTTTTACTTCCTGGTTTAACAGTTGCTAGCAGGAATACAGGACTTCAAATTGTGCTCTGCACTGTATCTGATTCAGTTTAACCCTTTGAGCACCAGAGAGGTATCCAACACATTGGAGCGCAAAAAAAACAAACAAAAAAACAGACAAAAAAAAAGCCCTTCCAGCAACTGTCATGTCTGCCTCCATTGGCACGGCATCCATGAATGACTTTAGAGGTTATCTTTTGAACCTAGGCAAATTTCATGGGAACTGTTAGGATTTTCTGCCCATCCTATAACATAAAGTCCTAGAATGCGTCGCTCACTGTGTGCGTAACCGCACATGCGCTGTAGGGACTCGCAGAACGGGCTGATCCAGAGCGGAGAGCTCCGGAAGGCTGACAGCCTGTCTGTGCTCCTGGCTCCGAGGCAGCAGCAGAGGCGGCTGGGTGACAAACTGTCACCCAGTGCCTCCGCTTCTGCCCCAGAGCCAGGAGCACAGACAGGCTGTGAGCCATCCGGAGCTCACCACACCGGATCAGCCCGTGTATACAGGCTTTGTAACTAGTAGTAAGATAGGTGCATGATTGTTATTAGGAGGTGTTCCCCTGTACGTTATATAATATTGCATGTTTGTAAGCAGTGTGTGTGTGTGTGTGAGGTGGAAAAAGATTTTCCTTGCACTCCTCACTTCTTGTTCAGCTCTATACTGTATTGTGTAAGACACAACAGGAAGGGAGGAGTCCAAAGGAAAGCTGCTTCTCCCCCAACACACACAATAGTAAACCACCTAGGCACTGTCAGTGTGTAGACTTTTACTCCTTAAACCTGAATGGACCAGAGGGATGCACAATGCATTGCTATTCTTCTGGTCACTAAACACCAGATCAGTCATCACTGTATTGCCTACCCCTCTGGTACTGAAAGGGTTTGTTAAATGTGTTTGAATATAACGCATATGTATAGGTAACTTCTTTTTGTAAACCATTTTTGTCCCTTTAAGGATCTGTATTGTCTGCATCTTGAAATTCACTTTGGAAAAGTTTATTTTGACTTTCCTAATCTAAAACAAGACATTGCACTATAAACCAGAGTTCTGAGACTGTGCTATAACAGGATATAGCAAGATGGCAAGCTAACAGATGCAAGAACTCTCATCTCTTGTTAATTAAAGGTGCTGTAATACAGAACAGCACAGCCAAAGCCTATGACATACAAGTGTAGAGAGAATGTTTTATTACTTTCGTGATGAAGAGGAAGTAATCTTTGCCTGTGGAGTGCTATATGCAGGCAAAAGAGAGAAGTTTAGGTGACTTAAACCCCAGATGGTTCAGTTAAGCAACCCTTCCACCTGGGACAGTGTCACATGTCCATATCCAGTATGTAAACAGATAGATACAAAAGGATATGTTGTGGGGTTAAAAGGGGATTAATAACCAACTTTGACATGATAATGATACTCTGTGCTAGACGTGCCGGGTATAAATATCACAAACAGCTCCTCTCTGCTGGAGAGATCAAACACAAGAAATGCAAACATCAATCCATGGCAGTCCTTTGAGCAGAGACAGCATATTGATGTGAGATGCCACTGGATGGTGTCATGAATTATGTAATCTAACAGAGGCCACAGTTGGTCAGAGCTCAATGACAGCAGTGTGTGAGGGGGCATATCCGAATGTTCACAGAACACCATAAACCCTTAAAAGGAGAGGGGAAAAGAGGCCCATCAATTATTCAACAAAGTGGTAAATGCACTGTTATATAGTATTAATGGCTACAAAGGCAGTAGGCATTTATTGGATTATATAGAGCCTGAAGAGTATAAATTTGTGAACTGTTACAACTACCACTCAGCAGGGCACACAACAGCAGCAGTTACAAAGATAAACATAATTATTATAGTAAAGTGAATGTGCTAAAATATTAAACTGTATTGTCTGACTGAGTCCCATATCCTTCCTGGTCAAGATTGTTGTGTAATCCACACTCCCTCTGATATGGCCCTTCTTTGCATCAAACCTGACACACACTTTCACTGAGGTGCTGGTATATCAGAATGTACTAAGATCTGGAGGTTATCACCTAATTGGTTTCTTCTCCTGTCCTCCAAAAAGAAGCTGTTATGGTGGGAACAGGATTATAGACACACGAGGAATGGAAAAAGGTCAACAGTTCTGAAGAATACTTTACCAGTTATTCCACTTTGACAGCAGTCATAGTGTATTGTGACAGCATCATTAATTAGTGGATGCATTGTGCCACATATTAACACTACAAGCTGGTTTAGTTATTGCATAGTATGGAGAGTGATCTCTTGACAAATCTTAATGCTCTTGATACCAGTGGAATAATGTCCGAATGCCAAGGCTTTGTCTGGACATTGCTGGCAATCAGGTACATACTCTGTAGGCTCATTTTCTACATAAGGGAATGGATATTATCCAGCAGGACAATGCACCATGTCACAAAATACATAGTGACGGGGGAATGGTTCCTGAAGCACAAGGTTGGCTTTTCCATACTGGCCTACACAGTAGCTGGATTTCAGCGTAACTGAGCATCAGTTGGTTTACTCTTGAACTGCTACTCTTTAGCATCCTGAATATAGCAGACTGTATCTTTCGTTCTTTAAATACATTTTATGCCCCCTCTTCATCCTCCAGTCCAGTATGAATATAAATATCTTAATGAGACATAATCATGACTCCTTTAGAGTCATAAAGTACATTATCCAGCCATTGGCTGTGAATTGTGCTCACACCCTTCAGGCACTCAGAGCAACATGTTCAGAAGAAGAGTAGAGCAATTCTGGTGTAAGCCAGCTACACCATAGGAGGACAAAAACAGGGCTTCTGGCACTCAAAGGGTTACAGTGGAACTGTCACTTTGTAGTAGGTGATTTTGAAATAACTTTCAAAATTCCCTTTATTTGTTACTTAATTTTGTTTTTACTCAAAACACTAGTTTGAGATAGCTTTGTGTGTCCATTTATTCAAATTAGACAATGCTGGCTGGCATGCCTGCAGGATAAATAGTCCTTACTAATCCCCATCCCAACTGCTGCTTCCTGCCAGCCAACACAAGCTCACTTATATAAAATTACAAATAGTATAGTTAATTATCTAAATCTAAATGATTTTGAAATCTTCAATATCACTTATCTGTTGAATAGTTATGGTTCCACTTTAATCCCTTGAATGTTAGAGAGCCTAAAATGTATTGTTGCTGTCCTCTGTTATTCAAGGGATTCAAAGTCTCATTTAAATCCGTGGAAATGTGTGACTTTGTCTCCGCTGTGGTACATTTGGTTTGCCCCAGAATTATACCACTTTACTCTTCAACATGAGGCCCAAAGGGTTAATTGCTCACTGCAGATGAAGGTTTTGCGTAAATAAATTCTGAAGAAAAAAAAACTAATTAAAATCCCAGCACCTACTTTCATGAGCTAGGTGTATTCATTTGCAGTGATTAACGTAGCACATTGATTGGAAACTGCCAGGTTTTCAGCCTCTCTGTATTTTAACTGAAATTGTTCTGAAACACTCAGCTTCACATGATGATTAAAACAAAACAAAAAAAACCCCTCAGCCTTCTGAACTGCTGCTCGGTTTTAAGTGAAATTTGTTCTTTGGAAATCATCTACAGGCATGTGTTTTATTCTCTATTAATGTAATTAAATCTGATGGATATGTGAAATGAACGTGGCTGGCACTAAATCTGCAGTGAAGTTTCAACTCTTCAGTAGCCCAACCAAGGAAACAAAATTGGAAGGAAATATTTTGGACACCGATAATGCAATGTTATTAAAATATAATTTCCATCTGTTTTATTTTCCCTTTTTCCTCCATCCAAAATAAACATAAGACAATAATGTCAATTAGCACACCATGAGCAAAGCATAAAGTTACATCTTACAGTCTTTTATAGAGCAAAATTCCAGTTCCTACATTTCTGTTTAATTAATTCTAGATTAGTGTCACTGCCAATTATCAGTGTGATTACTCACCAAGAGATAATGCTCGATAGGGTGCTCATTTAACTATCCTTGAAGATAAGTGTTACCAATTTACAGATCCAATGTGCCCAAGATGAAACTGCAGAACAGCACTGAAGAATATACCTCATTTTTTGTTAGTCGTGTGTAATACAGAGCTCTTCAACATGATACCCCTTTGGCAAAAAAAGGATTAAAGTGATACGTTAAAGGATTTGTACAATTTTACAAAGGTTTTTTGTCTGACTGTATGTGGTATAAAACTAGGGTCCTCCTATTGCTGGAATATTCTACATTCAAGTGTTACACCCTGAGTAATTTTTTTCCATTTTAACCCACTGATTGCCAGAGAGGTACGCAATGCAAACTGTTGCGTATCCCTCCGGCACTCAGGTGGTTAACCTCTTGAAGACTGGGTGTGTTTTGGGCGAAGGGGGGTGCGCAAATCATTGTGTATCTCTCTTGTCCTCCAGGGGTTAATCAGATTGTTGGCAACAGTGCTAACTGGTGTTCAGAGGACAGTTTTTTCCAACTTGCTTTCTATGGACTAACTTGAATCAATAAGTGATTGCTTGCATTTTAATTTGCAATAATGTTTGCATAAAGCATCTCCCAGTAAGTGCAGTGAGATGCTTTGTTCCAAAGTTAATACCGCTCAAACTTCTACCTGTTGGCAACAGTGGAATCTAATGTCAAGAGGTTTTCTGTTTCTCTGTAAGGGTTGTAGTGACTCTTACATGTTATAGTAACCTCTCTACCACTTCATGACAACACTTAAATATTGTGTCTCCCAGTAGTGTGTGTAATGCTGTTTTACTCAGCAGGAATATCTCTGCCATATGCAAAACATTTGTGATCATTTAACCTTTTGAGTGCCAGAGAGGTGCACAAAATTTGCTTTGCTATTCATTGAGCACCCCTCTGGCTTTCAAAGGATTAATAGACATCTGAGTGAATTACATAGCTATAGGAAGGATTTCCATATTAAATTGAGCTTTGTGTAGGATTTTCTTTGTTTGCAGTGTAGCAAAAATTCAGATAATGTATGAACAAAGGTTTTTGACCTTGATTTAGTGCTTGTTAAAGTTGTAATTATGAAGAAGCATATGCAAACTTGCACATATGCTTACTTAATCCCTTGAGGAGTAAGCAATGTGTAGTCCATTTTGGGATTAACATCAATCTGTATGTCTTCTATTTCATGAACTTGTTGACTGCAAGTAACTGTACTAATTTTCCCCCACCACCTAACCACTAATAAAGGTACCCAACATGTGATAAAGCATGGATGAGCAACCTGCAGTTCTCCAGCTGCCATTGGGCTACATTTGCCATTATCCTAGGCCAACTGGCAGAGAATGCTGATAGTTGTAGTTAAAATCACATTGAGGGCTGCATGTTTCCTGCTGAAGTTAACAGAAACTAACCACAAATACTAAAAAACAACTGTATCATCAAAGATCATCCAATATGATGAAGAAAAGCATGGCAATGTTCAGCCCTAGTAAGTTGACGCTGTGAGCTAGAGATGGAGAGAGGCTGCTGCTGATTCTTATTAGCTGCTATAATAACCTAGCCACCTGCATGGCAAATAGGAATGGGGCATTTTCTGGCATAATTCTTGCATAGGTGTGGAAAAATATGTTTGTGTGTGGACCTGTAGAAGGGTTAGGTTAAAACAAGAAGTGGAAGTCTGGGATTGGTGGGGAAGGGATATAATGTCCATTTTGTGCACATTTTCTGCAAATGTCAGGGGCATATTGTTGGGTGGAACATTTGGGAATGCCTCGGTGGGCTGATGTAATGTGGGACAGAAGAGGGTGACAGATCCCCAGATGAAGTTGTCCCTGGGCCTGGTTTCCTAACATGAGGGCTGAATTCCCACAATATGAGTGGCCTTGTAGTCCTCAAGTAGTTAATGTCACTGTTCATAGGTCCACTTATGCTGACAAAAATGGCATCACTGTGGAACTACGGTATGCGTGTATGTAGAGCACAAGAGTGTTGTGTGCATGTAGAAGGTCTGTGTGGGTGTGTGCATGAGGAAGAAAGGGGCCCTTATACACAAAAAAACAGAGGAGCAATTCTGAAGGAAACCAACTGCACTATAGGAGACAAAGGGAAAACCCCATTGATTCAAATAGGTCTTTTAACCTTTGCTTTAAATTGCATTGGATACCTCTCTAGGATTCAAAGAGTTAAAAGTTCAGTTTAAATCCATGGGAGTTCTAGGAATTTCCTTTTTCCCCCATGATGCAGGTGGTTTGTTCTAAAAATTCTCCCCTAATTTTTTTTAGTGTGTGTGTGTGTGTGTGTGTGTGTGTGTGTGTCTATTTTCATTATTATGTAAATTCAAATTAGTACACCATTACATGAGATCAGCATGACAGTGCACTATTATATCTATTCCATATTGCCTTACTGGCTGCCTCCTACTCTTTTTGCCCACTTTGTCTCATATAATGTGTTGCTCTGCTGGTCTCATAAAGATGTATGTATTTGTTGGGGTCTGGTAATTGTGCATTGCCCTACTGGTCTCGTGAAATTGTGCATTGCCCTACTGGTCTCAAGTAATGGTTCCACGACTTGCTGGTCTCATGTAATGCCATCACCTGGTTTGCAAGGACTTATACTATTACTTGAGGTCGAAAGAGCCCATTACAGAAGTTGTATATGTCTTGCTGGTCTAATGTAATTTTTACTCTATTTGATTGCCCTATTTGCCTTGTTCCTTCTGGTCTCGTATTGGAGAAATACACAGTCAGTCTTTATATAATGGTTTATTGACCTGTTGTTCTCATGTAGCGGTGATTTACCCTGGTAGTCTCATGTAATAATCTGCTGGTGTGGCTTATTTTTTTGTCTAGCTGCACAGTGGGTGTGTTTGTTGTAGTGTGGTGTTGGAACTAATACAACTAAAATCTGTCTCTTCTTAAATGATTTTTCTAGCTATTTGTAATACTAAACTGTCTTGTGCTGACCTCTTGGCTCTCTAGTAAGTGGAATAGACCATTGGCATATGTTGAATAGACATCTCTTGCGCAGCTGTGACTGTATTATGTCAAACATGGTCTCTGAAATCCTTTCTCTATGTTTAGTTTATCATAATACTCCTTTTCTATACATAATTCCAATTACTTACATATTCATATGAGATAATGTCTTTACTCTGTACAGATCCATTTATGACTATTTGTAAAATCATTGCATAAATATATTCTATGTTCTTCATACACTGACCACATTTGTAGTGGGTTAAATTGTATGTAAAGCCAACCACAGTGTAAAAGTTAAGAAATGTAAGCCAGCTAAATTTCACCAAGTTGCAACATTTTTTGAACCCTATGAGTGTCAGAGCGGTATCTAGTGCATTGCAGCACAATGCATTGAATACCTTTCTGGCACTCAAAGGGTAAACCATCAAGAAATACATGCTTCCATCAGCTTTAGAAACTTCAAACCTGTCATCATAATGCTGAAATAAATTGAATATTTACTGCCAAATCCTGATTCACTTTATCTTCAAACAAAGAATCCACTACCACCAAAGCAATTTAACACTGGTCACAAGGTAAACCAGGACCCATCTACCACCTGTCACTAGCTATGAAAGGAAACTGGCAGTGTTTGCTCCTGGAAGTAAGACTTTGTGGATATACTGGGTGAGAGGGAACTCGCTCATTTTTTTTTTTTTTTTATTGCTTCGGTGAGGGAAATGTGGTGACATCTGGATCACGTGCAAAGTGAGACACACTTCTACTGGGCCAGTTTCTTAAAAAATAAATAAATTAATTAAATAATAAAATCCCCTGGGTCCACTATATGCTCTTAATCCGCCCATGGCACACATGGTGGATCCTTGGCCTAGGCCAGGAGGGGATTGGTGTACAATGTGTAGTCCCATGGTCATGGGAACGGTTTGAGATGTGGGTGGAAGCAAAGTTTCTCTACGGCAGTGGTGCCCAGACTTTAGTGACATGGGATCTACTATTTTTTTTTGTAGTTTTCCTAACATGATCTACTACCTTACCAGCATGTGCCAATGGTCACATTTGAACATGTTGCATGACATATATATATATGCATATACTAGCTATCTATATTGAATAAAATTGGACAAACACAACATGCATAATGTTGTAAGATATCTGTACAAGCAAATACTTCTGGGGAAAGCCAACTGTTCCATAGAGGACAAATAATACTTCCCAAGTATCCCAATTATTTAAATGTGGATTTTAACACCTTAGCTGAGAGATATCCAAGCAAACACTACTCAGAGTGAATCTTCTCATTGTCCATCTGTAACAACTTTGTTATCTAATGATAGATCACAATTTAATCTATTGGGCCCCTCTTGCTCTAAAAGCCTCTTGTTCAGGGTGTAGACTCGGTGCTCACTGTGGTAATTTATTCTTAATGGATGGTGACTGACATCTTAATGTTACGTAGGGAGGTTGTAATGGTAAAAAACCCCAAACATTTGCCAAGTACACCATGCTAAGTTTACAGAAGATGGTTTGTAATAAATAAAACCAGAACATTTAAAGGGATAGTAATGTTTCATAATAAAAGCAGCTGTGATTAATCTTCATAGTATTTGGGCCATGGGGAGTGTTATTTGAATAGTGTCCAGGTTGTAGTTCCAGATTAATTGAAAGATAAAGTATCCCTTTCCCAGCCCTTTTACTGATGTAACACTGCTCACCTCAGAGCAGCAATACTCTCCGGATGGATCGCAGAGAGGGACAGTCTTCAGTGAGCATAAGGAAAAACCTGAAAAATCTGTCAAGGGGGGCAGGGTTTTCCTTATACTCACAGTAAGAAGATTGCCCCTTGCTTGTGAGCTGTCTGGTACCAAAACCAGATTCCACATCTGAGGGGAGGTGGCTTACACTAAGTAAAAGGGGCAGGAGGGGAATACTTTATCATTCAATTTCTCTTGAACTACAACTGACAGTATTGAAATAACATGCTCTATGACTCAAATAATAGGAAGTTTAATTGGAACTGCTTTTTTGTGAAACATTACTATACCTTTAAACATCCTTTCTTTGCTGTCTTTCTCCTGTGTCTGTGTGAGCAGCCATTTCGCCTGGGCTTTCTCTTGCACCACTGCTTGTTGCCACACCCAGGTTCCCCACTTCCCCTCAACCAGCCCAGATTTCAGTAGTTCAGATTACAACTGCAGATTCACTGCCTCACATGGGGGACAACCAGCAGTGACTTGGGTGAGAGTGTTTAAATACTATACCTATGACATATCACTGAAATAAAGTGCTGATGTCATCAGAACTGGGACAGGTTATTCTAAAAATATTCTTAATCAAGACACTGCAGTTAGAAAATAACACACAAATTGTATCTAAAATGTAATGCTTTTTCCAGTGTTTAAGTTTTATTATAGGTTTGTCTTTAACAAGGGCATTAACGGGATAGTAATACTTCGTTTTATCTTTAATTTATTTTGTAGGCATTAAAAAAACCAAGAAGAACAATATAAGTCTTATCTCTCAAACCTTTATGGTTTGAGAGATATTCATAAGCAAAGTTTCCCCTCCCGTCCCTTTTACCTAATGTAAGCCAGCTCTTCTCAGATGTGGACTCAATCCATAGACCAGACAGATAACAGAAGGGGACAATCTTCTTCCTATGAGATCAATGAAAGCCCCCCCCCCCTGACAAGTTTTTCAGGTTTTCCCTTATCTTAACTGAAGATTTCCCCTCTCTGCAGTCTACCTGGGCACCTCCCTTCTGCTCTGGCTGAGCAGTGTTACATCAGTAATAGGGGCGGCAGGGGGATATTTTGTCATTGAATTACTCTTGAACTACAACTCTGATAGAATTGAAATAACACTCTCCAAAGTCCAAATACGATGATGATTAATTAGAGCTGCTTTTATTATGAAACATTACTATCCCTTTAAACACACTTCAGGTCTTTCAAGAGGAAAGAGCTTTAAAAAATCATGTACATTTATATAGACCATTATTTATTTTAAACTCTAGTTTATGAAATGTTGCTTTATTTTTTGTTAGCTTGTCATGTTCCTGTGCTGACTAGTACTGGTTAATCTGCATAAACTGACAAAGCTAAATATATTGTACACTATAGTTGTAAATAAAGGATAATTATCAAGTATAGGTGGTTTTTAATGCTCTTTCAAAATCACCTAAAAGCCGTTATAATCTGTTATCTCCACTTTAAAGGGCTAAGTAAAAATGTGTGAAGTTCTTTCCCCATGTAAGCTTTTATTTGGAAATTAATTCCAAATTGCATTTTTCTAATATAAACACTCAGACATGCTTGTCAGTAAAGCAAATCCCTTACAGTTTATTTCCTGTGGTTAGCAGAGATCTTGCATAAAGGATAGGAAGGGGAGCTCTGCCAGTGCAAATACTTTGATTATTATGACAGTAACAGTACAACTGACTAAGCAGAGGTAATCATTTTTGGCTAGCATATTTCCCTTTAAATGGAAAATGCATACTTTTTTATTGTTATGTGAATAGTAATCATATTAGAACAATATTTCATATAAAAAAATGGGTCATATATACCAGACTGAGTATAGACACACAGAGATGGGAACAGACCTGCAGATACTAAAACAGTACAGACAGAACATAGAAAACAAAAGGATGAAAGGACTCTGATTGTGAGAGCTTACAGTCTAGACATGTGACCACACCGAATATCCCAGTGATAGACACCTGAGGGAAGTGGAACATAGTACTTGTTCCCCGAACCTTGTAATATTTGAGTGAAATAAAGTGATCGTCCCAACTAAACATCACCGAAATAGGATGACCAGGGGCCATGGTATTCATGCAGCAGGGAACAAACCTGCTAAGCTCCTGGTCACATTCGGAGAATGCAAAAATATTGTATGCTGAAATCTTTAAGTTCATTAGGAAACATGATATTTAATTAATACATTCATATGCATTCTGCTTGAAATAGCATTTTCTTAATATTACCCCTCTTTCATGTACAGCAGGACTTGCTAAAAATCCTTGTTGTTTCAATGAGACTTTGAACCTCTCTTGACTGTTAGATGTCTCCAAAGCACTGGGAATTTGCAAAATGTTTTATTTGAGCCCTATAGCAGAGTGTCTCAACCACGGTCCTCAAACACCCCTAACCATGCATATTTTCATGATGTTCCTGCCTGAACAGAGGTGTGTAACTGGTGGACCTTTTCTTCTGATTAGTTCATCCAGATCAGTGCTGTCCAAGTTCAGTCCTCAAGGGCCACCAACAGGCCAGGATGTAAGGATTTCCCTGATTAAGTACAGGTGAGTCAGTCAAAATGAATGAGCCACTGATTAACTTACCTGTGCTTAAGCAGGGAAATACCTACATCCTGGCCTGTGGGTGGCCCTTGAGGACTGAAGTTGGACAGCCCTGGTCAATGCTTAGACAGGGGTATCCTGAAAACCTGCATTGCTGAACTGGGCACAACAAGGCTGACTATAAAACTGCAACACTGAACCCTATAATGTTGTTGAGACAGGTGATTTATTCCTGTGCATAACACTCCATAATGAAGCATGCTACAAAATTGGTGCATTCAGAATAGAACGCATCCAAGATGCATCATGCCCAGTTTGCATGGTGGTGGCTTGTGGCCTTCAGTGCAGATTGTTTACACTGATGTTATTGGAGCTTTCAATTCCCTTTATAAATACCAACAGCTGGCTGACTCATGCAGTCATCAGCCAGTAATATAGAGCTGATGCGCGTCTACCCCATCACACCTCTGGCAAGCCTTCATCTCGGCTCATGAAATGTGAGGATTATAGGAGAGGAAAGGTGTAAGCAACACAGAATCATAATGTTGTTTGTCACCCAAGATGCCCTAGCTTTAGGGTATTTGTGGTGTGAGGATGAGAAACTCCACTCTATAGTTCAATAGGTTTTCTCCAGAATGTCTCCCAATTTACCTTTATTCATAAGACCCTTTATATTGAGCATTGTCTAATTCAAATATATGTACCTAACTGTGAAAATATAGACAGAATATAGAATAGTATCAATATACAAAATAGAATATATAACATAACATACACATTGGTAATCATTTTTATGTGAAGCCCAAAGCTGTATTTCTTCTTGGTCCTGAATGTTTTTCCATGTTAAACTTTGTATGAACCCTAAGACCCCCCTCCCCCATATGATTTTCTTATAAAACAGATGAGGGGGCATAAGGGAAGGGTTCTATTGATACCAGGGCACCTGAAATTGGCAGGAGGAAGGGATAGTCTTCATCCTTTCTTAGATAAATACAACTGTCTGGGAGTATACAGTGTAGAATAGAGGCATCCAAGTTGTTTCAGTTGTGGGCTACATACTGGTAATCAAATCCAGACAAAATAAAGATAAATAGCCTAGAGTAGTGTCCAACACATTGCTGTGCAATGCCCTGGGCACCACCCCTTTGGATCTCACACATACACCCCCTCCTTCCCATCCATCTGATCTGCTGTTCACTCCCCCCACATATACTATCTGACCTCTCCACATGGTCTCACTACAGACCCCACATACACTATCTGACCTCTCCACATGGTCTCACTACAGACCCCACATACACTGTCAGCCTGATTCTACTTCCCACTGCATGTTACAGATCACCACACACACTGTCTGATGCCCCCCCAAGCCTGGTTCCACTGCCCCTGTTTGTCCCAGAGCCCTGCATACACTGACCCCCAAAGCCGTGTTCTACTGGTAGTCCTGGAATGTCGTCACAGTCAATAGAGTGAAATTCTGATATTGTACACTTAATGGTCGCCACATACATAGAGACAGCTCAATAATTAACCCCTTAAGGACCAGCGGTCCCAGGGTGTGTGGTCCTTTAAGGACCAGATAGGAAAGTTCGACTTGCCGCCACACGTGACTGATCACATGTGCTGGCACGCCGAACGAGGGACTGAAAGAGATCAATCCGGTCTTGAAGTGATCAACTTCAGTCCCCGGTATTACGCAGGAGTGCAGTGAGTAAAAGTATGTGACTTTCCGGGACCGTCACTGGTCCTTAAGTGCTGGACCAGCGTGACGGTCTGGGTACGTCAATGGTCCTTAAGGGGTTAAGGCTGCATTATCCCCTTGAGTGCCCCTTTCAGTGCCCTCCTCAGTGCAGAATGAACAGGACAACACTGGTTAACTAACTGGAGAGAAGCTGAGAACCGGAGGATAACAAACCTTCTAAGCGAAGCGGCAATCCAACACCAGTTTTTGCAGGCACTCCCTTTTTGGTTCACGTGATATTTTTAACATGCCCATATGTTTGTTGTCCAATACATGGCGACATTTCAATAGGATAACTAATTGCACATATACTGTCTGCTCCCCCAGTAGCCCACTACAACAGGAAGATGAGACATGATTGATATTCTAGCAGAAGAGTGTGTCCTTGTGGATAAAGGTCACTGATATTATCAAATCTGTCAGTAGTAAAAATGTTCCTTATGGAATAAAATTAACCTCAGTGGGCTTTTAACACCTAAAAATAAAAGTGGATTATATACCCTTAAATATCATGTAATCCAAACTAGTATTTTATAGTAAAAATTCTTTGTCTTAACTCTGAGTGCCAGATGGGTACGCAACGCACTGCTTTTCACTCAAAGGGTTTAATGGATGCCTCCACATGGCATATGTGAGATGAGATTTTAGGCCACAAGTAACACTGATAATTGTGCAGTTGCTACTTTTAAACTGCGGTGTATTTAAGTGTATCATTATTTCATTTTTAGGGGATGGTATGCTTTTAACCCTTTTAGTGCCATAATGGTATCTAGCACACTGCAAAGCTTTTTATTGCACACATCCCACTGGTACGCAAGCGTGACCTTTTGAGTGCCAGAGGAGTATCTGACGCATTGTTTTGCAATGCTTTGGATAAGCCCTCAGAATTGAAGAAGAAATAGCACTTCCTAATTATCTACACAAAAAGAGTGCTCTAATAAAAATAATAATGATGGTTGCAAATATTGAATAGGCATTTACTCACGTATGTGAACTGTACCAGTTGACAACCATACAACCAGTGAAAGCTACAGGGGGACCGCCTACCCCTGTTCAGGGATCTTCAGGATGAGGTAAGATGAAAGGAGGATGATCTGGCCTCCTTTATAGACATAAACCAGCAAAAAGAGCAAATAGGGAGCCAGCAAGGAGGACAGATGAATGCAAGCGCTCGTTCTTTTGTGTGGCTTCTTCTCTGTTTTCTTCTCTTTCTTATGAGGAGTGTATGTGGGAAGCAGCTGTGAAGAATCTGCGGTGGGCAGTGTAATGTCCTCAACTTGTGTTAGTCGACTGATTCAATACAGCTTTTTTTTTTTTTTTTTTTTTTTGAGTATATTTTTGGGCTTTTTATAATCTCTGTTGTACTAACATACTCACTTTATGAGCGTCTACTTACTCTATTTTTCTTATGCCTCCTAATTACAACTGCCCACCTAACTTATTGTGTCCGGGAAATCCTAATGACTCTATGACTTTTTTTTGTCCTTGTGCCTTTGTTCAAGGGATAAGCTCTTCAATCAGTCCTGGGTATCATATCCAGGGAGGCAGACATAATGGTTGCTAGCAGGACTGCAGTACACACTACACTAGGTATTCTTAACCTTTTAAGGAACAGATTGCATGTACAGTGGATTCATTTGCAATGTGTTGCACACCCCTCTGAGTCCTGAAAGGGTGAAGTAGGCTCATGTACTGCACCTGATTCAGTTTAAATAAACTGTTCAAAATGGTTAAATCCCCTTCTGTGTGTTGGGAGATACAACATCATGTACTGTATAGTATGTGTATTTATAGCACTTGAGCTGTAGATGGCACTGTGCAGTTCAGAGTAATGTTTGTTATATGCCTGTGAACTGGTTGCTATATTCACTAGAAGGAAGTTCTGTTTGTTCACTTGCTTTTTTGTCTCTCTTACTTTGCCTAGTCTCTGCTAGCTTCTGTTTCAAGTAACTGATGTGTTCTAAATGTTTGCTGTTTAATCCACACAAGTAAAGTCTAATATTGCATTTTCACAAACACCATTGTCTCTTCTTGATGCATAACCAACAGGTAAAAATACAAATAAGTGTTGCATCTATGATCCAAGAATACTAAGTAAGGAAACAAGAGCTGCATCCAATTTACTTAAAGATGGAGAGTGGTTCTGATGTGAAGTTTGCAATAGCAAAGCTCAAGAATACCTACTATCAGCTGTGGAAGTTTAAGCTTGAAATACTTTTATCCAAAGATGACTTGTGGTAGGTATTGGATACAAACAGACCCACTGAAAACCCTGAAGAATGGGACAAGAAAAACAGGCAAGCAAAAGCAGTTATAAGCCTGTTAGTGGAGGATTATCAACTCATTCATATAAGAAAAGAAAACACAGCTAAAGGTATGTGGACTGCATTACAAAAACTGCATGAACGTTCAAACTTAAACAGTAAACTATATCTGCTACGTGAACTGTATAAGATGAGGCTGGAAAAAGGCCAGGACATGGGCAAACATGTGAATGCTATGGTAGAGATTGTGGAACAGCTACGTGCAATAGGTGAAGAAATGAAAGACAATCACGTAGTGGCATTATTACTATACAGCCTTCCAGAGTCATATGGTGCCCTTATAAATGCTCTAGAACCTAGACCAGAGCCAGAACTAACACTAGAATATGTTAAGGGAAAATTAATTGACGAATACAACAGAAGAAAGGAAAATATGCATAGTGAAGAGAATGAGAGACCAGAGTAGCTGTAAAGGTGCAGGAAGGTACAGAACAATGCAAAGAAACCAGAGTATGTTTTTTCTGCAGAAAGGCTGATCACCTGAAAAAGAACTGCTCAATCTGGAAAGCTGAGCAGCGAAGGCAAGAGCCACCCACAAGAGAGAGAGCTAAAGCAGCCACAGAAGAAACCACAGGCACAACATGGAGGGGTACCTTTTAAAGTGACTCAGAATAGTACATCACATAGATGGTACATTAAGTCAGGGGCAACAAGTCACATGACAAGTGATGAGAAGTTCTTCAAAGAAATTGATTTCAGTGCAAAAGACAAAGTCTTCCTAGCAAATGGGAAAAGTATTACAGCGGAAGGAAACAGTCAAGGGTTCCTGAATTGCATAACTCAATCAGGGGATATGCAAAGCATCTTTATAAAGAATGTACTGAATGTTCCAAACCTAGAAGGAAGCCTCCTATCAGTGAAAACCCTTGCTAACAATGGACTCACAGTACAGTTCTGAGGCAATGAATGTGCAATTCGAAATGGAAAACAAATCCTAGCAAAAGGAAGGTTGAATGAACACCTATACAGACTCCCCACTGAAAGTGAACAAGCCAAAACAACTCATAATCCACGTGGCAAGTGTACCCACCTGTGGCACAGAAGACTGGGGCATCGAAACCCAGAGAACTTAAAGACTTTGCAAAGAGAGGTCTATCAGAAGGCATGATAATATCGCCTTGCCAAACTCTTATGAAGTGCACGTGTTGTATCAAAGCGAAAGCCACACGGATCCCACTTCCACAAATCAGTCAGAGAAAAACCACTCAACCCATGGAACTCATACACAATGATGTGTGTGGACCAGTGAAAACCTCCACACCCAGCAGGAACAGATATTTACTGACTTTCATTGATGATTATTCCAGATACACAATGACATATCTGATGAAGCACAAAAGTGAGATATCAGAAAAATGTCAAGAATTTGTAGCTATGACCAATAACAAATTTGAAAGGAAACCAGGAATAATACGCACTGACAATGGAGGGAAATATATGGGTAAGGAAGTGGAATCATACCTAAAGAAACAAGGCATTGTACACCAAACAACTGTACTATACACTCCAGAGCAAAATGGTGTAGCAGAAAGGAAAAACCACACTCTTAAGGAAATGGTCAGATGCATGCTTTCAGATGCCAATCTACCTAACAAGTACTGGGGAGAAGCAATAATGACTGCAATATACCTACAGAACAGGCTACCATCAAAAGCTATTGAAAGTACCCCATACTAAATGTGGAATGTATCAGAACCCAGTGTAGGACATATTAGAGTGTTTGGCTGTAAAGCATATGCCCATGTCCCAAATGAGAAACACTCCAAGTTGGAGAGCAAAGCCATAGAAGGCATTCTGGTGGAGTACGTGTTTACAAAGTAAGGGACATAGAATTCTTCATCCAAAGACCAACAAGGTCACAATAAGCCGTAGTGTTTATTTTGATGAAAGCGAAGCTTCAGATGAAATAATCCTCAAAGGCTTTGAAGAGACTCTGCTATTGAACCAGCAAGAGACACTGACCAAAATGAAGCAGTGCAAGAGTCGGTACAAGAAGTGCAACTTACAATGGACAAACCAGTAGAACCTATCGAACAACCAGAAATCAGAATATCCACACGGGTGACAAAAGGGATACCACCCCGCAAGCTGTCATACACTGCTAAGACATATGGAACACAGGAACCAACATCCTGGGAAGACATAGAAAAATTGCCAAAAAGGGAAACTAATCAGTGGAGGAAGGCAGCCGAAGAAGAAATTAAAATCACTTCAGGAAAATAAAACCTGGATCCTCACTGAGCTCCCCCCCAATCGCAAAACTATAGGAAGCAAATGGACATTTAAAGTGAAATACAATGCAGAAGGAAAAATCCACAGATACAAGGTTATGATAAACGTTTGCTCCAGTCGTAAAGCACTCAACCATCAGAGCACTCTTTGGCACTGTAGCCAGAAAGGGAATGCAGGTGAAACACCTAGACATCAAAACTGCTTTCCTATATGGAGACATCAAGGAGGATCTCTGTATGGAACAACCACCAGGGTTTGAAAAAGGACAGAACCTTGTAAGTAAACTTCAAAAGAGCATATATGGGCTCAAACAGGCTACAAGAATGTGGAATGAAAACGTGAACAAAGTACCCGCGAAACAAGGATTTTCAAGAAGTAAAGCAGATCCATGTCTATATTCTAAGAATCAAGAAAACAAATGGATATACATCCTAATTTAGGTTGATGACATTCTAATTCGTTTTGAACAAGGAGGAGATTATGACCAAATAGTTCACAAACTGAAACAGAACTTTGAGATTAAAGAACTAGGGAACATCACTCACTAACTAGGAATTCAAATAGAGAGAGAAAAGGATGGAAGTCAGAAAATTACAGAAATGTTAGAACAGTTTCACGTGCAAGATGCAAAAAAAGTGAAAACACCTATGGAACCAAATTATCAGAAAAACAATGGAGCAGAAAACTTGTTACCCAACAATGATAATTACCGCAGGGCAATTGGAAATTTGCTATATATTGCCACTGTAACAAGAACAGATATTGCTGCAGCAGCAGGTATACTCTGTAGAAAAGTTTCAACACCCTGTAAACGTGACTGGAACGCAGTAAAGAGAGTGATACAGTATCTAAAAGGAACAATTCGAATGAAGCTGCTACTGCCAGCAACGTCAACCCCAAAATTAATCGGATATGTAGACGCTGATTGAGCTGGAGACACCACTGACCGCAAATCTACAAGTGGTTACATCTTCCAGTATAGAGGAGGAACCATAAGTTGGTCTAGTCGAAAACAACTGACTTGCACTCTCTTCAACTGAAGCGGAATATGTAGCAGCCGCACACACGTCAAGAAGCAAGTTGGATTAGTCAGCTTCTACTAGATATGGGACTGGACATGTCTAAATCCATACCCATCCTTGAAGACAATCAGGGATGTATAAAGTTGAAACACTCAGAAAGGGTAAATCCTAGAACCAAGCACATTGATGTAAAATATCATCTGCTCAGGGACATGCAAGAGCAAGGAGTTATTGACATTCAGCATTGTCCATCAGAAGAGATGACTGCAGATGCACTTGCCAAACCATTGTCAAATGAACGTTGTTGTTTACTACAAAAGCTGAATGTCACATAATTATGCACTTGCCGTTGAGAAGGGGTGTTTAGGGGTGTATAGCACTTGAGCTGTAGATGGCACTGTGCAGTTCAGAGTACTGTTTGTTATATGCCTGTGAACTTGTTGCTGTATCCACTAGAAGGAAGTTCTGTTTGTTCACTTGCATTTTTGTCTCTTCTTTACCTAGTCTCTGCTAGCTGCTGTTTCAAGTAACTGATGTGTCCTAAGTGTCTGTTGTTTAATCCACACAAGTAAAGTCTAATACTGCATTTTCACAAACTACCACTGTCTCTTCTTTATGCATAACCAACACTGTGCACATGACATCCAGGACCAATTGAAGATGTTATATCTTGAACGTTGGCAAACGTTCATAAAGGTCATTAGTATTTTCTGACCATAGTAAGGTAGGTGGTGGGTTATTAGGAAGTGTTTCTTCCTCTTTAACACAAAGCTAGGCAACCCTTTGGCTCCCAGCTGTATGGGACTACATCAAAGCAATGTTTTCAATAACTCTCTGGTATTAAAAAGGTTAATGTTGGTTACCCACATGCTGCCAAATAGTTACCCTGTACCTCTGACATACTGCCATATTGATATTATATATAGTGATCACCGCTTTGGCAAATAATGTTTTGTACCCTGTAGGATCACATGTTTTCAGCTTTAAATATTATGCAACATTGTTGTGTTTGGAACCTAAACTAATTGATGCATTTTTCTCGATTTGCAGTTGGACAGATTTGCCAGCATTAGAATCCCAGGGAGCAAAAAAGAGAGGCCTAATTTGCATTACACAAAAAGCTCCAACAATAGCAGTGAGTGGTCAACTACTTCAGAAACTGAAGATTTTCCATCCAAACCACTATCTGAAAAGGAGGTTCTGTCATTATTTGAAAAAATGATGGTAAGTAAAACTCTTAAGCAGTACGTTATTTTTTTTTCTCTGATTAGACCTCTATTATTTTATTTATTTTGATTTTTTTTTTTGGTCAATATCCTTAAATCTTTGAATGACAGAAATGTGCTCAGTGCTTTGCGAAGCAATTTGTTGGGCACCTCTCTGATACACAAAGGGTTAAGAAAAATAAAATTGCCGGTCTGAAGTCCCACTTGGCTTGCAATAGAGTGCCCAATATAGCAAATTTTTCATCTGCGAAACACAATTTTAAGCTATGGAATGTGTTGGACACCTTCCTAGCATCCAGAATGTTAAGTAATAACTTAACTTTTCCTTCATGTTAAAGGGGCAGTAACACCATGGGGGAAAATCACTATGGGGCAATGCGATGGGATGGAGTAGCGTGTCTCACGATCACTTGACCATGAAGAATGACATACCTCACCATATGCACTAAAATGGGCTATGCAAGGGCAGGGGAAAACACTTCAATTATTACCATATAGGGTTGGTTATGTGGTAGGGGAGGTTAAGTGGGGTAGTGGAGAGGATACACTCAGACTTAAGTACCAAGAACATCACAGCCCTCGCTTAACCCTTTCAATACTATAAGGATGTGCTTTGCACACCACTGTGGCACTGAAAGGGTTATAATAATTATAATATTCCACAGATCAGCTTCATAGATGAAACAGAAACTGAGAGAACCAGCAGAGAAGCTGTTACATATAACAGCTTCTCTGCTAGCTCTGTACTTAAAGCCCATTTGCCGATCAGCTGATTCTTGTAAGCGGAGGATTTGCAAGGCACATCATTTGTCTTGCAGGGTTCCTTGCTAGTCCTCAGCTAAGGGAAGATACCAACTTTTCCTTCTTAGTTTGTCGAAGTTGGGAGTATGAACTCCGACAGCATAGGCGACTATTAGAGCTTAGTGCATGTGGCAGAGTACCACATTAATCCCTTAAGGACAACACAGTCTGGGGTTGGGGCACTTTAGAGGACCACAGCACTTTTTTTTTTCCCCACGGCTGCATTCTGGGATCCCACAATTCCATGATGTGTCAGGACATTGACTGTCCTGGCATGTCACTCTTTGTTAAGGTGTTAAAAATGCCCACATACATATGACAATGGCTCATTAATCTGTATTTATATATGTAAATAATCTATTGTTAAAGTAGTCACTGTTAAACTGTAAATCTGGAAAAGGGAGGACAATGTTGCTAAATGTGCAGAATATTCACAGGGATTTGATGGGAAAGACATTTCAGTGCTTGTGTGGATATATAATAGAAAAAAATACACCAGAATATCACCAACCTGTCTCCTTATGGAACCTTAGTACATTGTCTCCCCCTCTCCCCATAAATCACAGACTAGTTTCATTGACAGTACGCAGCTGTTGAAATTTCCATCACTCACCTGCAATTGTTTTGGTTAACTGGGAAAGTAGCTGTATTTGTTTTGTTATATGTTCTCGACTGAAAGAAAAAAATGGTGGAGCTGAAATCATGGAGATAAATGTCCACTATTCACTCATGAATGAAGCTGTCAGTGGCTGCCTGTGTAGTATGGCTTTGTTTAACTCTTTCTGTACCTGAATGTGATTATATTTATGTACTTTCTCCTACAATACACACACACACACACACATGCATGCACACATTTTTAGATCATCTCTATCCATTTAAGTGTAGACAGAAAGTACATAATTTTGAGTGAGAAGGATATTAAGAAATCCAAATTGCCTTGAGTTGTCAAAAGGTACTAGCAAGAGTAGATTGTAATTGCGATCAAAACAGATTCAGTCTAGAAGAAAAAGTGTAGTGTAAAGGGTAATATAAAAAATTTGGAAAAAAAAGAGAAAAATACAAGACAAAAGTTACATAGGAATCATGAAAAAGGTGGGTAGAATATTCATTAAACAGATAGTAATACTTTTATTACTATCCCCCATATTGTAGATATTTGTAAAATAATTTACTAGCCCCCCCGGTTCATCTCTCAAACCTTTATGGTCCTGGGGAAGAGGTTTGATACCCATTACGGTAAAGTTTTCCTGTTGCATGAGAAATTTCTTCTGGAAATGAAGGAAGTGTTACAAGCCCTGGAGTGGTCCTCTGCCTTGATCAGGGAGTACAAGAGAGTGCTGGGCAGGCTAGTGTCAGCACAAGAGGCTGTGCCTTAGTCTCAGGTGCACACTAGGGAACTTTAACAATATATCCTTCAGAGTTGGGTAGGCAATCCGACACACCTGGATTGCTAGATTTCCCTGTTTCTGGGGGGCCAGCCAGGATCTTCAGTGGAGGCTGCGAGCCACAACCTGGAACAGGGGAAATTCTTTGTTATACCAGAATTGACTCTGGTCACAACGGATGCCAGCCTGAGTGGCTGGTGTGTGGTTCTGGGTCACCTGCTAGTCCAGGGCAGGTGGACTGAGGAGGAGTCTAGAACTCAGGGCAATATGTCGGGCCCTTGTGTACTGGACCTCACTCTTGAAGGTGAAGCCAGGGGAGACGTTCTGCCCATCTCCACCATGCACATTCCAGGGGTAGAAAATGTGCTTTTGGACACACTCCCAGTTGGTCATGTAGTTTTACAACCAGAGTAGTAAAAAGAATATAGCTTAATAATGATCCTCACTAATAATCTAGCTAATTGTAATGTGAATGATGGTTATACTAAGTGCTGTATCTGCTATATTCCACCACCTGGAAGCATCTAACATACTCCCATCCAGTCATGCAGTCTTACGACCAGAACCACCTAGCCTGCACAGCCTGATAATAGTAATAAGAGTGCCAGATCTGCTATGGGGCTATTAGGACAAATATACAATGCATGTAATTCTGTAAACTGTTAAGAGTATCATAATGATACAAAGATAGACGCCTAACACGTTTAGCCAGCTATACCGTCTTCCTTAAAGGCAAAATGGACTCCACTTGAGCTCCTTAAAAGTTAAAATTTCAGATATTTCTGTATTCTTCCAGATATATATATTGCCACCAATCCAGATATCAGGGTGTTTCTACAGGGGGTGGCTCATGCCTTCCCTGCCTTTAAGGCTCCCACTCTGTGGGACCTTAGTTTGGTTCTGGAGTTTTGCAAGAGAGTTGTTTTGAGCTTCTTTCTTCCATTCCTCTACATCAGTTGACTCCTAAGATGGCTTTTCTTTTGGCAGTAGTCTTGATCCTCTGAGTTGGAGGCCTTGTCTTGCAAGCTACTTTTCTGGTCTTTCATAGGGACAAGGCTGTGCTTTGAACCTCTTAGGAGTTTCTTCCTAAGGTGGTTTCTGAGTTCCACATCAATCGGTAGATTGTTTTGTCTTAATTTTGTCCTGACCCCCTAAGTGTGACGAGGAAGGCTCTCCATTTATTGGAGCGACTCCTTACCAAAAGAATAATTTGTCACCCTTAACCCTTTCAGAGCCAGAGGTAGCAAACAGTGCTTTGGATACATCTCTGGCACTCAAAAGGTTAAAATCTTTAACAACGTGAAAAGGTACATGTAATGCTTATTTTGGCATGACCTGTGCAAGTGTTACTGCTATTTTATTCGTATTGTGTGAAGCTATTTAATGTAACATTATATGGAACTCATTTTCTAGGTTTATTTAGTAATGTTAAAGTTCCATAAAATAAGTTTTAACTACTTTATTTTTATTAAAACATTAAATCTTTATTTTAAAGCCATAACTATATACAAAACTAACTAGCATAACAGAGCAGATATCGTAATGGTATCGAGTACTGATGTTTCATAGCATAAGTCTACTACTCCCAAGGGAGGGATATTTGTGGCCCTGCAAACCTGAACTGAATTTAAGTGCTCTGCTTATACTTGTTCTCTTAAATATTTAAGAAACTGTTTTTTTTTTTTTTTTTTTTTTTTACCTTAAACTATTTATAGCATTGTGCAACTAGAGCAAAATAACATGGGAATCAATTACAAAAGCTATTAAAAATACCATTATAGGTCACTGTGCTTGGCAAAAGTCAGGGAATTTATGAGGCAGTTTGCCATTTATACTGTTTACCTATTATACCACATTCAAGTCTTTTTATGTTGTTAAAAAAAAAATAAGTTGACAATTATGAAACTTCTATTAACCCTGTGTGCTAGAGTAGTATGTTTGATTTATTACTAAGCATTAAATCTGATAACCCAAGCATTAAAGGAATGCCTACTGTTGAACTTCTCTTGCTTGCCATTTCAGTATGTTACACTCCTAAACATTCTATTTTACCTGTTACTTATCTCCACACTCCTATCCGAACTGTGACATCAGCCCGTTCTTGCGATGCATTGATACGGTAGAATGCTAATTGGAGCTGGGGTTGCTATGGTAGCTTTACCCAACGATCTGCCGATTTAGATAATTCCTGCTGCAAATTAGTTCTTTCTGAGCATTAGCTACAATTTAGCTTGCATTCAGGACTCGCGCACAACATTCAGACAAAGGAAGTGTCTGGGCATTTTTCCGGGTAAGGTTGCCATAGCAACAGCAGCTCCAGCTAGCACTCTTTTGTGTTAGTCCCTTCCACAGACCTTGCATAATGGAAGAACTGGCAAAATGTATCTTTATTTTTTTTAGTATGACTAAGAACCATCATAGTCTTAAATAACAAACTATAGAATTAGGCAAAGCTCAGCAGAAGCATTTCCATCTCTTATAAATTATTGTAGTATCATGTATTTCATTGTGCAGCTTTAAGGTCTTGACCTTTATTTTATGAAATGTTACTCTTGGAATCTCTGCATCTATGAATTTGACTTTAAAAGAGGTATGTTTAGCCTCTCCTTCATGAAACTATGCACTCAAAGTATAATTATGTGGGAGCTACAGTTTATACTGACCTCCCTGACTTGAACATTTAAAACCCTGTTTCTTCTGCCCATTTTCCCATGAATGTCTTTGTTAAAAGGGCAGTAAAGGTATATAGGAAGTGGTCTTGTAACTAAAGGAAGTTATGTAACCGCTATGGGAATGTTTTGTTCGCTTAACAGTGATCTCTCTCTCCTCTCAACCTCCATGACTGTTCTCTAGTCCACTTGTCTATAATGTTTACCTCTTCTTATGTTAACTTCAAAATAGATGGTTTAACAGTCTAAAGTCATGTTCATCTCTTTGAAGATTTGTAAACATTGGAACTTATACATGAGAAAATGTGAGCAATTCTGGGGAAACCAGCTTCACCATGGTGGAAAAACAAAGTTCTCCAAATTCCTATTGATTTGGATTAAGCTTTTTATTAGTTGACTGGTAGAAAATGCATTGGAGACCTCTTAAGCATTAAGGAGTTAAAAGCCTCACTTAAAATCTATGTGAATATTTATTTTTGTCATATCACTGCACTGGTTTGCCCCACAATTGCTCCTCTGTTTGTTTGTGCATAAGGCTCTTTTTATATAGTAAGGGATCAGATCAAATACACAAATTATTGTATTTCCAAATCAGCAGTATACAGTTTATTATTTATAAATCACCAGTACACAGTTTTTTATTTATAAATCACCAGTACACAGTTTATTTTATTTATAAATCACCAGTACACAGTTTATTTTATTTATAAATCACCAGTACACAGTTTATTTTATTTATAAATCACAGTGCTGTACAAAAGAGGAACAATAGATGAAAGCATTGAGACCTACATATTCAGTTGACTAGCAGGCATTGCATATTCAAAAAAGAAAATTGCTGGAATTCACATGAAAAGTACAGTTTTTCCTTCTGTATTCCTGTGTAGCCATAGAACCACACATCGTGACCCCCACCCTGCCTTGGACTACTGCATTTGCTGCCATATACACACAGAAAGTGACCCCAGCATCCTTGTGCCACAATTCATATAAAACATATGCTGTCTCCCTAGCCTTCTGCTTCTGAAATGGTTGATATAGGGATGGGCAAATTGAGGCTGGCAGCAGCTGGAGGGCCTCATGTTGCCTACCACTGCAGCATATAGTCACACATACAGGACCCCTCTCCCCCCAACTATGTCCCACTACACTGTTCTCCATAGAACCAGGCATACTGACTACACCAACCTTGACCCACTTTATAACTATATAAATAAATATAAGGCTGAACCCTTGTGAGATGTCTGGTATACAGAGAAACTTTACAATTTTTCATGATATTTATTCTTTAGTTAAAAGGTGGAATTTTTATCAGGCTTATTTATGCTGAAATTTCCCCAGAAAAAGAGGCAAATCGTGGGTTTTCTGTGAAAATTCCAGTGGGATTAAAAAATTTTACTTTTTCCTGGCACTAATTGTAGGAGCCTTTCAGCAAACTGTGCTACCTTGGGAACTATGTACGTTTTTCCAGCCTTTTGTCATTCCCTCTTTCAGGAAGGAAGTGGCAGTGGGGATGGGAGCAATGACTGCCAGATTTGCAGTAACTGACAAAGCTAAATGCATCACACTATTGATTCAAAATTTCCAACATAAATATAGATGTTTTTGAAAGCTCATGTTAACCTTTTCATTGACTCCAGAAAAACGTTAGACTACTTCAGGTCACCTTCCTAGTTAAGGTGACAGACACATTTGTTACATGTCCCTTTAATACAGTATGGAAGTATATACAGTAAACTGTTTGCCAGGAAACGTATATGCATATGTATATCACACATCTGTTGCATGGGCTAGACTAGTTCTGCTCAAATCATGCAACCTGTTTAACATTCATGTAACAAAAACGCAAACCTAAAAGAAAAGAATTGGTTTACTGCCAATATAAACAATCTGAACAAGGACAGCGGTGCTTTTCACTTGGTTACAGACCTATGTAAATCATGTTTATTTATTTCCTTTTAAATTCAGCAAGCTGTTTCTGTTTAGAAGTGTTATTTACTGGATTGCTCTGTCTGGCTGCTAATGAATGTGCTGGTAACACCATTAGCTTCAGGGAATGAATGTATAAATATATAAACACCAAATTTTAAAGGAACAGTCAATTCACGTTCCCTGTTTATATATTGTTTTCCTTTAGAGAAAAGCTGTGGGTAGCATACCTCTAAACTTTATGGTTACTTAAACTTTCACCTTAATTCAAGTTAGCATATTTGAAAACTGAATTAAAAATTGACTGTGTGTCTTGTTAACAAAAAGTCCATCAGGAGTATAGTTTAGGCGATTAGTTTTCTGGACACAGTGAAAGTGAACATTTCCCGGTACTGAACAAAGCTTCATTAGCACATGAAACGCCACTGAATCCTTAACCCCTTGATGGCCATGGCACATCATGGGTTGTTTTGCGTTAACAACCCATGAAGTGCCAGGACTGTCAGGGAATTCTGGGCTCCCTGCGCAGCTTCACACTGTTTGGGGAGCCTAGAACCGGATTTAAAAAAAAAAAGTCTGTGGTCCTTAAGTGCTGGCCGCATGTGCGCACGGCCGGTCCTTAAGGGGTTAATTAACATATGACATGTCACTGAAAAGGTATCATTAGCATAAGCTATGTCACTGACAAACATAATTTGCGTATGAATGTTACTGGTACTGCTACCTCAATTAGCATACATTAGCATATGGTAACAAGTGTGAATATCTCCTTAACTGTACATTGCTGATCTTTTTGCTATCATGAAATATTGGCAGGTTTTAATGCAGTTCTCAAATATACAGACTTGAATTAAGGTGAAAGCACCAATTTAAGTTTTTATATATGCCTGTTTGTTATTGTCACAGTCTTGGTTGTACTGTTATACTGTGACCTTGGAATAAGTAACTTTAGCTATAGAGAGCAAGTCCCTCCAGTGAGTCTAAAGGACTGTTAAACGTTTCAAGATGGTAAATATCCCTGCTCAAATAGACTACAAAAAAAAAGGAAAACAAATTAAAAAGTGAGATGAACCAGGGGAATAAACAGTATAGGCATGTTGACTTTACGTGCATTTCCCCTATCTCACCAAACAGACCCCTCCATTACAAAAGCATGTCTCCCCTCATTCACCCACTGTAATATCCACTTCTCACTCATTAGTTCCACTTTTATCCCTCATTTCTAAATCCTACTGATATGGAGGGTGTTGTATTAACAAGAAGTGAGCTAATTCTGGAGAAACTGTACCATGGGGACAAAAAATAATTCCTGTTTATTTAACCCGTTGCGTACGAGTTGCATTCCCCCTCTGGCACTCAAAGGGTTGACTTGGATTTTAAACTCTTGAATGGTCTGTGGTCTCCAGTGCATTGCAGAGCAATGCATTGAAGCCCTCTCCTATCATTCAAGTGGTAAAACACCTTGGAAAGTTGTATTTGTTTCCTACAGTGCAGATAGATCACCCCAGAACTACGCCATCTTTTCTTAATACATTGGCCTCTTTATCCCTGTTCTTGCACTGATCAACAGCAAAAAAAAAACATTTTAACAGAAACTTGTGCCCCCCTTAATGACTTTGGGGTCTCCTATGTTGCTCTAAAGGGAATCCTATTGCTTGTCATTGCTATATACTTTACATTAAATGAGCTTTTCTAGACATACCACTGAATTTCTTTAGTTGCTTTATAAAAAGTTAGAATATAAATCTTTTCTATGTGTAGAAAACTTTTATACAGCTGCTGCAAATTGTTTTCAGCAGAATTGTAGATCGTAACAATGTCATTATATCTATACTTGGGAAGCGTTATAGATTTATGTCTGATTATAACTCTATAAGAAGTGTTTTCTGTGGCTATGATAGCTTGAGGGCAAATTTCTCCCATTCTGTGGAAATTATAGACCCATCATTTTTTTATTAATTATAAATGGAAAATCAATACAAAATTCTAGGTTTAAAGGCTATTCCTCAGATTGCACCTTCTGATTGTGTTAGATTTATGAAAGAAAGCTGGTTCTGAGAAAACTCTATTCATTATATGAGCAGCCTACATGAACCATTTCTAGCACTGTCACTTGTTACAAATGTAGCGTTTGATAAAGCGGAATCAAGGACTGTTCCAAGTGTTTCCATTTTTTACATTTAGTAAAAAGACAGCCTTCAGAACTATAGTTGTCACATTTCATACCTCATTAGCTACACATTAGAAAATATTTTCCACTATTGTTCTTAATTTCCAAGACGCCAGCAGTTGGAGAATAAACAGTGTCAAAAGCATTTTTCTGTAAATAATTACTCAATCCCTTAGATTATAAAATGAAGTTCCTAAGTATTGTAACTTTGGAAGGAAGCGATACATAATTTTAAATAGGCTGTTATTTATTCACAAGCTTGAAGTGTGTTTATGTGTGATTTAATAAAACCTACTCTTAGTGAGCCACAAGTCATAAAAATAAATATAAAACCAGAAGCCAGTGACAACTGCCACTATGGGTATGTGTAGTCACTGAACGGTGATCTCTCTCTCAACCTCTATGACCGTTCTCTAATCCAGTTGTCTGTATGGTTTACTCCGTCTTATTTTCATTTCAATATAGGTATGCTTGGCATATGTAGCATTTAACTAGAGGTCAGAACTATCTTTGTACGCTAATACATGAAGTGTACTGGGGCAGGACATTTGGGGCAGGTTGAAGGTGTACAAATTTAAGCTAAAAAAGTTACTACTACTTGTCTTTGAAGAAAAAAAAACCCTTCAGGTCATGAACTGATATGATGTTCAGGTCTCCTGAAACTAAGGTTGAATGTGCGGGAACCATTTTTATCTTTATTTTATTATTTATTTATTTTGTTTTTTTTTTGTATGAAGAGATGCAGCAATATAATATAATTAACCTTTTAAGTGCAAGAGGGCTGCAAAGCAATGTGTTGCTCAAACCTCTGGCATGCAAGGTTAAAAATATAATCATTAGAAAAGAAGTTCATCCCTTTTGGGGCAAACAAACTGCATCATGGGAGAGAAATTCCAAAATATCTGTGGACCTGTAACCTTGAAATGTTATATTTGCATATTTGAAAACTTCATTCAAAGCTGCTTATATGTCATGTTAACCAAAATGACAGCCGATGTATAATTTAGGAGATATTCATACTTATTTCTGGGAAAAGTGAGTTTCCTTTACTGCACAGAGCTCTGTTAGCATATGAAACCATACATTAGCATATGAAGTATCACTGAAAACCTTCATTAGCATATGAAATATCACTGAAAACCTTCATTAGCATATGAAGTATCACTGAAAACCTTCATTAGCAAATGAAACCATACTGAAAACCTTCATTAGCGCATGAAATCTCACTGGAAACCTTAATTAGCATATTAAACATTACCGAAAACATTCATTAAAGGGGGTAACACCTCCTAGGAAAAATTAGAAATAGAGACAGATTTTATATATATATATATATATATATATATATATATATATATATATATATATATATATATATATATATATATATATATACTAGTATGAAAGCCCGTATACACACGCTAAAGTGCCACCCAGCGGTCTCGGCTGCTGCCCTGGAGCCGGGAGGACAGGCAGGCATGAGCAGTCCGGAGCTCGCCGGATCAGCCTGTTCAGCCAGTATCTACTGCGCATGACTGCATTGTTCCTGCAGTCTCTGCTGCGCATGGGTGGTTACGCACACAGGGATCTTCGCAAGCTAGAGCTTTATGTTTATAGATATATTTTTTTCCTCATCTTCTTTGCTCTGGACTCACCTTATTCAGACTGTGAAAAACAAAAGTTTAACAAGCTAATTGTGTTGCTCTGGTAACAAGGAAAGCTGTTGCTCTCCATTGCGCCTTTTCATGAGATCAGTTACTAAATTCCACCAAGCTCACTCCGCTCAGTGGGATAGTTTTGTTGGGGGGGGGTTAAAGGAAGAAAAGGTAAGAAAAAGTGGGAAACTAGCTGAATTAATGGGCCTGTGAAAAATTCAGATTAGGACAAAAATAACAAGAAAGCACAAAATCTGTTTTAAGTTGGTCAGGGATAAGTGCCCCTGTGCTGTATTTTATTAATAAAATATTTTTTTTTTCCAATTTAGTAGTCTTCGTTCCTTCAAATGGACATTAAACCCTTTGTATACCTGAGATGTCTCAAATAGATTACGAAGCAACACATTGGCAACTTGAATAATAATCAAATGGTTAAAAGCCCCATTTAAATCAATGGGAATTTTGGAATGGTTTTTTTTTCTTTGTCCCCTACGGTTCAGTTGATTTGCCCCAGAATTAAAGGGATAGTAATGTTTCACAAAAACAGCAGCTCCAATTAATCTTTATAGTATTTGAACCATGGAGAGTGTTATTTCAGTAGATGAGAGTTGGTACCGTGTTAGCCGTAGAAATACAGGATGCAAAATGTTTTTGTAAAGTTGATACCTTTATTGGCTAACTAAACAGATTTAAAATGCAAGCTTTCAAGACTTCTTAGGTCTCTTCCTCAGGCATGTTATCTAACATGCCTGAGGAAGAGACCTAAGAAGTCTTGAAAGCTTGCATTTTAAATCTGTTTAGTTAGCCAATAAAGGTATCAACTTTACAAAAAAATTTAGCATCCTGTTATTTCAGTACTTTCAGAGTTGTAGTTCAAGAGTAATTGAAAGATAAAGTATCCCCCTCCCGCCCCTTTTACCTAGTGTAAGCCACCTCCCCTCAGATGTGGAATCTGGTTGCTTGACCAGACATATAACAGCAAGGAAAAATGAAAATTCAACCCCCCTTGACAGATTTTTCAGCTTTTTCCCTTATTGAAGATTGTCCCTCTCTGCAATCTACCTGGGCACCTCTATGCTGCTCTGAGCTGAGCAGTGTGACATCAGTAAAAGGGGCGGGAGGGGGACACTTTATCATTCAATTTCTCTTGAACTACAACTCTGACAGTATTGAAAGAACACTCTCCAAGGCCCAAATACTATGATGATTAGAGCTGCTTTTATTATGAAACGTTTCTGTCCCTTTAACGCAATGTTTGTTTTGATCATGGAGCCTTTTTCTTTTAACCCTCTGAGTGCCTGATGGGTACGCAACGCATTCCCTCTGAGTTCCTGAGGGGTACACAACACATTGCAATGCGTTGCGTACCTCTCTGGTATGCAAAAGGTTAATGAAATTAGGTTTCGTATCATTTTTCTCCATTTGGACAGTATATGCTGTAATGTTAGTATTAATAATTTTATGAAATGGATGTTGTGTTTGTCATTTTTATTATAGGTGTATTTCTTGTAGCTGGAGCCAATAAATAAAAAATGAAGACTGTTATCTAGCTTAAATGGGAAGTTGTTTAGAAAATGAGTACTGCAGTAACCTTCCTTCTAAGGTCTTCATTTTTTTCCCCATTGTGTGGACTCCTGATATGACATTTTTGGAAAGTGATTTTAACTTATAAATTAGCATATAAATAGAAGTATTTCTGTTTGTCATGTTTAAATAAACTAGTGCCAAATAATATTATTCATATTGACAAGTATTTTAAACATACTGTAATTTATAGAGAGGAAAATAAGCTTATGGCTGAAAGTTGACAGTGAGGAATGCAAGCTGTTAACGTCTAGTCTGGGCAGTTGTGTCACTCTATTACTGAATCACCTTATTTGCAAAGCTTGCTATTATATTTCAGATGTCACCTAATGTGAATTATTTATACACAACGCTATTTTGTGCTTCTCATTGAACTCTAACAATCTAACACTATATGAATTCCATGCTATGGTTGCAGTATATTCTTTTGGCAACACGGAATGCAGTTTAGCAGCCTCAACTTCAGTAAATACAAGTAAAGTAGTTTTGTGTTCAGCGGTCAATTGATGATTAATAGTGTGCTCTGATTGTTGTCCTTTATTAGGTAAGACATTGCAAGACAAGCACACAAAGGTATACACATAGACACATGCATTGGAGGCATCCCTAACACTTTAATGGGCCAGTAGAGACTATAACAATATTGACATTTATCTATTACCGTATTGTGCAATGTTTGCATGTTTGTTAAGCATTAGAAGTAAACCTTAAACTTTCAAAACAAAAATACTACTTCTTGATTTACAACATATGAGCATTTTCTATAGAAGATTGATCTAAAGGTTCATTTGTCTGTAACTTAACGACCTACTGTGACACTCAAAGGGGAACTAAAATATGGCAGTCAATAGCTCTTAATTTACCTGGGTTGATGTTAGATAATCTTGTAAAGGCTAGTGACCTTTTTGAGCCAATCAGATTTTTGAAGCCCTTTTTTTTTTTTTTTTTTTTTTTTTTTTTTTTAAGTGTGGTTTAACGGCATACTTACAGATCACACTATATAGGAAACATCAGATCTAATATAAGAAACAGTATTTGTGTATGTTTATCTGTTCAACAAATTCATAGCTGTTTATTTTGGGGTATAGTTATCCTTTAAAGTTAATGAGGTGAAGTTTATTGATTAAAGTGAGTTGTATTGGACAAATTCTCACTTGTTGGGATTTTCAACTATGATCCTCAAAACATGCCAGCTAGTCAGGTATTACAGTATATTGTCCTGTGATCAAAGCTGGGTAATCAGTGGGCCTGTCATTGTGACCAATCTACATGTAGTAAGTTTCTCAGTCCCTGCTGAAGAGAATTATATACCTAATACAGGATGCTGCTCCCAGCATCTTTTGCAACTGGTCTTATTTAATTATTATTATTATTTTTTATATACAGTGACTGGTGACATGCAGTGATGACCTTGTGCCAGGCGTCATGCTTCGAATTGCATTCCAAAAAAAATAGCATTTTGTCTCATCAGGCCACGTGTCTGTAGCATAGTCAAGTTTTTTCTCAAACCCCATATGTAATTTCAGATGAGGCTTTTTTTTTCTTTTAATAATGGCTTATTACTTGACAATCATCCATACAGGCCCCTTTTTATAGGGACTGACTTGATGTGTGAAGACAGACTTCATCAGGGTCATTTAGTTAAAGTGGCCTCCTTAACTACTTTACGGTTTGCCCGGCTGCTCAGTTTGAGTGTGCCACCATATGGGTAATATAGATAGACACAACAAAAGAGAAAAAGGAGAGTATAAAATCCTCTTGAAGTGTAGTATATTTAGTAACAAGCTTTACCTACATGCTGAAGTAGTGAGAGATAAGGTACTCGCCTGTATCAGGAGCATATTCCGTTTCTTGGAATAAAGATCGGACACTAGTATCACACCAGGCTAGTTTTTTTTTATACTTCCCCCAAATAGTTCTAGTGCTTGCTCTAACCATGTTGAAGGCAAAGGAGACTGTACCAGTGATATATTAACATATGTAACAATCACCCTGTTTAAGTATCTGTTAAAATAGTAGACCCAGCTTTTTTAAGTGTATTTTAACATATATTTTAATAACTTGGGGTTATTCTTTTCTTTATTGACGCCTCACAGGAGACACTGAGTGAAGTTCTATGCAGAGCAGAACTCTAGCATATAGCTAAAGTGAGATGCTTCTTGTGATTTCTAGTCTTTGTGCTCTCCATTGCCATTCATGTGGCCGGACCTTCCAGATGGAGCGCCAGTAGCAGTTCACTGAGTCGTACCACTAACTTGGGATGTTACCAGTGTTGGCTTTTTTTTTCCCCTAGAGAGTCATTTGAGTGCCACAGGGATATGCACGCTATGAATGTGTTTCATTCCTCTCTGGCACTCAAAGGGTTATGTTTATGTTGTAAGTTGATGTGCCAAACACTTTCTTTTGCACTCATTACTAACCCTATAAGGACCAGAGGTGTGCACAACACATTGCAAAGTATTGCATACACCTCTTGTCCTCACGGGGTTAAATAAAAATTCAATAGGCAAGACCATTCAAAATAAAAGTAAACCCTAATTGTCTGAGATGGTTTCGTTGTTTAACCCCTTAAGAATGGCCGATCGCTCATTCGTCCATCACTTAAGGACCACGTACTACTACTATTTATTTTTTTTTTTTTGCCGCATCCACGCTCCCCGAACGGCGTGCAGCTGCTTGGGGAGCCCTAAATTCCATGACAGTCCAGGATCGTCATGGGTCCTTAACGGGATTCTACCCATGACAGTTCTGGACCGTCATTGGTCGTTAAGGGGTTAATATAAAACAACAAACACCCCCCCCCCCAAAAAAAAAAGCACAAAAAACAGCGTGCTGTCAATATGTGTGCGCTTTTGTTTTGTTTTTATTTTTTTTTACGTTTGAAATGATGGTCAAGTGGAGTTTCATTGTAGTGTAAGATTTCATAAGAACCTTTTAAATCGGAACTTTCACCAAAGAATAACCCCCCCCCATCAACTGCTTATATAGTACTTTTAATAAAGATGCCAGTTTCACCTACTATATTTTTCTCTGTAGGTGAAACTGTGTGCCAAATATTGCTTGGGTGGAAGGTGGTGTGTGGACATGCATACCCGCAAGTGGTGCCGAAGCCAGCGAAGTATGGAGGATGTAATCAATAAAATTGGGGGGGGGAGACATCACTTTTAGGATTATCTTAGCTTCCATAGTCATATGGGAGCAATTTATACAAAGATGATAGTTGCCCTTTAATAGTGACTTCCTGAGTTCAGGCAAAGTGCACCACAGGGGATAAATATAAAATCCCCAAATATTAATTGGTTTAAACAGTGCTTTTAAAGCGGAACTGCCACTCCTTTTAAACTTAGCCCCAAATAATTACCCATCTAGCGACTAGCTGCTCAATAGTGCTAGTCACCAGAATTATTACCGCGTTAATGAGAATTATACACTGCTCCTGGACTGACAGCCAGGAAACAGTGCAGACATAGTGACGTCTGCGTGCCTATGTTGTCTGTCTTAGCCTGGTGTAGGAGGCATTGCTAGGATCCACACGGTACCGGAAGGGACCGACAGCACAGACGTCACTATGGAAAGATGTCTGCACTGTTCCCCAGCTGTCAGTCCGGGAGCAGTATAGAATTCTCAGTAATGCAGTAATTCTGGAGACTAGCACTATTGAGAAGCTAGTCGCTAGATGGTTAGTTATTTGGGGCAAAGTCTAAAAGGGGTGGTAGTTCCGCTTTAATGCTAGAGAGGTCTGTAATACACAGCTTCACTGTAAGTTGGAGACCTAATTTTAAAGTGTTAACTCTTTGAATGCCATTGCGATGGATACCTCTCTGGCATTCAAAGGGTTAAGAACTCGATTTCAGTCAACCTGAATGTTTTTGTCCTCTAAGGTTCAGTTGGTTTCCCTCAGAATTGCTGTCCTTTGCCTTTATACACAAGGCCCACTGTTCTTATCAGAGATCTTTTTTTAGATAAAGGAACGGAGCTCTCCTATTTCACACTTGTATTAAAAATTGTGACATATTTCCTCAGGCTACTTTCTTTGTACTGTCAGCTCTCCAGTCAAAAAGAAAATGGTCATGACTTTTTCTTTACCTTATTTACATTGAAATACTGTCTTAAAGGTGAAGTATCACCAAGAAAGATTTTAGCAGTTTTGCACTGAACTTACAGGCAACGAATTGGCTTTCTGAAATATACACTAAAACTAATGCAAATGGGAGGGTTGATTACATAGACATTATCACAGCTGTGTAATACAAAACATTTAGAACTCTATGTTTAGAAGAAACATTTTGTATTTCTCTTACGTCCAATGGCGAACCGGGAGCTGTGGCTCAATTGTCCTCCTCCAGAGGGCAGGCCACTTAAAAAAAAAAAAATGCAAGGCCTTTGGGGTGGATACTACCCTCTTCCCTTCCAGCTTTACCCTTCACTTCTTCATTTCAAGTGATCTGTCTCAGCAAAAGGGCAAGCTAACACTGTTCTTTTTTTTTTTTTCTATTCTTTTATTTTCTTTTTCTACTCTTTATTTTTTTCTTATTTTAGTATAAGTAAAGGGTGGTACCATGGTACCTGTAGAAAAAGCAGGAGACTGGTAGCGTAAAAGTGGCACGTTTATTTGCTGAATAGAATGAAGATGGAATACAAAATACATGACAGATTATACACTTATGCAAATTGTTTTTACATTTAGTGGAAATGAATGTAAGAACTTGCATTAATGTGAAATCTGTCATTTAATTTGTTTTCAGCCTTCATTCTAAATATGCCTTAAGAAGAGACCTAAAGTGTCTTGAAAGTTTTCATCTTATAGTGACTATTCAGTCAGTAAAAGTATCACTTTTACTCTACCAGTCTCCTGCTTTTTAATTTTTCCTTAGATATGGAACTGTATAATATCTCATTAGTCAGAATCCCGTTAATTGGCTTCCCTGGAGTTGGACTGACCAGTTCACAGGTGTATTTCTGGTCCATTTACCTGTGGAGGTTGACTTTATTACAAGTCTATGCCTCATTACTGAACTTCTTTGAGGTCCTGTATTTAAATAATTGGTGTCCGAAGACAGAAGACTGGTAAGTTAATCATTTGAGTGCTATGGTCTTTACAATTATATCCCTGCTATTAATTGGCACTCACTAAAAACTGGTGTTATTGTCTGTTTAGCACGCAGTCCTTCTCTTTTGCACTATTTCTAAAGGTGGTTGCCTCAATAGTGTAGGATTTTAACTCCTTTACTGGAATGTGATTATACCTCTGTTTATGGTCCTTTTCTTTACATTGTATCAGATAGCCTTATTCCATTTTCATTTTATTGCATCATGAGGTATATCTCAATTTTATTTCTGTTATTTTATTTTTGGAATGCCATCCCTTTAAGAACGGGAGCCCACGCAGTGGCATTTTTGTTCCATAGAAGTGCATGGAGAATCTGTACCAGGGACATATATGTGCACCTGTTTCACCTACAATGGTCAGAGTGGGCTCAATATGAATCTCTCAGACTGTTCTATCAAATGGTCAGCATGGGGACAATGTTCAGTACTCGTAATTTCACTGTTTTGAAACTGTTGGAGAGACACCTTTTACTGGATATATGTAATTGGAAACCTTGTTCCCCAGATTCCCCTTTTTCCCAGACTTTCTGCATTGGACAGGGTGGTGTTTGGGCAGCTATCTTAATACCTCATGGTTAGTCTAAGCAGAAGCTGGTCTCTTGTCTTTCTCTCCAGTTAACCCCTTGCAGTCAGATAACTACCTTTTTGAGTATTTCTGTGCAAGTTCTCATTCTTTCACAATAGTTTGGACTACTTTGTCTTACTAAAGGGTTTTCTTTGAACCTGTCAGATTCCAAGTGACACATGAGGAAATCCAAGCCTAGCAATTCAGGGGCTCTATAAGCCCTTTAGCACACTGTTCTTCATGACAAACTAGGCTTCCATGGGAACATTCATGTCTCTCTCTTGCACTGTGGCCCTTACTCCCCCAGGGCCTTCTTCTGTAGAACAAGAGACCTTTTGTTTTAAGACTGTTTTCTTCAGTTGCTTCCATCTCTTCATCTATTCAAGGGGCTCCATTCCTGGCCCCCGATACCCCTGCCAGTGATGCTGACCTTTTATCAAGGGCCATCTTCATTGATCGGAGACTTCTGTGCCAGGGAGGTTGACACTGAGGAGGAGGACCTGGATTCTTCCTTTTCCTTTTGGGAATGCCTGTGAGGAAGTCCCTTGCCCCTCAACTGTGGAGCTTATCAGAACTGTCCTCACCGTACATCTTTCAACAGTGGAAGGAAGTCATCCATGTTTCTACCCATCACACGCTGGACTAGGTTATCCTGGAAGAATAGAAGGTGCCTGATGAGAGAATCTTCCTAAGTAAAAACATTTCCAACCTCTATCCTTTTTCTGCCAAGGCTTTTGTCTCAGCGGGGATCCCTACCTTCCTTTGATACCCCAATGTTGCCTTGCCTTTGACAGATGCCGTTACCCTTAAGGATTGGGCGGATAAGTGCTTAGACTCATTGTTGAAGGCAAATTTTGCAGCCACCGAGGCTCTCCTGCAACCCATTTCACTACAGCTTGGGTCATTAGAGCCATGACTGTCTGGAGTGAACAGCTGTCAAATGCCGTTCATGGGCATGTTCCCAAGGAGGAACTTTCGGCTATTTTGACAGATATTTTGGATTCTAATTCATACCTCACTGCGGCAGTCTTCAGTGCTGCTAGATTTTCTGAAAAAACCTCAGCCTATTGAGTAGCCACATATCACACCTTGTGGTATCCTTTTGAAATGTTACCCACTATTGGGCGACCAACCAAACTGCACATTAAACATGTTGCCATGTTGAAATGGGGAAATAAGAATATCGCAAGCAGCAGTGTCAGCACACAAAAAATGTAGACACATTGTAATGTCGAGTAGCCTCTGCTACTGTGGGTTACAATAGAGATCAGTAACCTTTTAAGACCGTATCTGTCTTAACCTTTTACCATAACATTTTACCTCTCTCAACAGCCGCTCACTGAGCTTTCCTCCAGCTTTGTGCTCCCGCATAAGTGAGCCGCCGGAGGTTGCGGGGTGTCAGGCATTCTCTCTCCTGTTTTAAGCTTGTAGCACTCATCAACGCCTCCCTGGTGTCTGTATAGTAGATTGTGGCTGAAGATGTGTTCCGGGACTCTTTATGGCGCAGAGATTGGTGGCAGTATTTGAATGTCCAGCTGTTTGTTGTTCACATACTGCTGCAGAGCTCTACTCCATAAAGAGTCCTGGAACGCATCTTCAGCCACAATCTACTATATAGATGCCAAGGAGGCGTTGATGAGCGCTACAAGCTTAAACAGTAAGGGTGTCTTGGTCATCTCTGCACACTTCCACCAAAGACTACCATGCCAATGTCCTGGCCTTGTTTAAAGCTAGTTTTAGCCAGAAGGTCCTTCAGGCAGTTGTGCCTTTTTAACTATCCTTTTCTTCTCTTTCTATGTTCTGGACCCTGTTGGTTCCTGCTCTTGTTCAGTTGCTCGGTGAGGATGTTTGTTAACAGTTTACACCTGAGATTTGTATGGAACCAGTTAGTCCTGTTGAATACTGGTTTGCAATGGAGTGGTGTTTTTTTTTTTTTTTCCTTACCTCTCATGAATCTGGGTGGATTCTTTGGTATATCGTAATCGTTCCTATATTTCATATTAGACATAAGAGAAAAGATGATTTTAATGTAGTTCTCATTATATTATTTTCTCTTCTTATGGAAGAATGATCATACACACATAGGTAACCAATACCTCACGAGATCTAAAACACTAGGTGGACTGGGTCTTCCAGATTTGAAAAGGTATTACAGATCAGTTCATCTTGTTAGAAGAGGGCCAGCCAGTCAATTACTCTAAGTTGTGGGTTTCTCTTGAACAGAGAGGCCTTACCTTTCCCATAACGATTGCAGCTTGGGTGGACCGCAAACAAGAGGTCAAAATACCAGACTCTTATCCTACTGTCACACCTACACTAGTGATCTGGAAGACATCCACTACATAGTGTGGTCTCATCAACCCCACTTCGCTTCTACAGTCTCTTTCCAATAACGTTGATTTCCCCCTGGGTAAGGATAGGGGATAGTTTCAAGACTTTTTTCCGGACAGGGTTCCCTATCCAAGATTAGGAATGCCCATCTTAAAACTCTGACAGACTCCCAAACCGGATACCCTAGACACTCTTTTATGTACACCCAACTATCTCGTTACATCCAAGCTCTCACTTACCAACGGAAGTCACTACATTTGAATCACACTTTATGACAAAGGATCCCCCCTCTAAACTGGTTTCAACTATATATCGCTGTTTGACAGACCTGGCCATCAATTGTAAACCATACTATATTTGCATATGGGAACGGGACTGTAATATCGAATTGACTGATTATCAGTGGCGTAAGATGGTTACACTAGCCCATAAATCTAGCATTTCCCCCCAGATACAGGAAAATGCCTTTAAATTATTATCAGAGTGGTACATGGTCCCATCTACATTCAATAAGATATACCCCACTACATGAGATAATGTTGGCGGTGTCACACACACAAGGGAGATTTACTACATATCTGGTAGAATTGCACCTTGATTTGATGTTTTTGGAATATTCTCATACGGGTCATTCGAGAAGTGGGAGACCCTAATTTACCAAATAAACTTATGCCAGTATTGCTCAGTAACACACCTCATCCTTTAGACTCATATTAGAGATCCTTAACCATTAATTTATTGAATGTGGCCAAGATTATCATACCTGGACACTGGAAACAATCTCAGCCACCTTCATTTAAGGAGTGGCTGGTCTCTGTGGAATTGGTGTGCATAGTTGAAGATGTAATGTCTGCTCAAGGTAAAGAGCTAATTCATGCTAACAAATGGTTACCGTGGTTGATGTATTTAGAGGCCCATGATTTTGAAACCGATCTGGGTCAAGGCTTCACTCCCTAATAACTATTTTTCTATTACCTAGTCACCCTCACTCCACACATCTCTCTTGTCTTATCCTGTATGTAGGATTAAAAATAGTATATGTCGTCCCTATCTTTAAGAATATTCCATGACTGGAATATTTACTTGTACTCAGGTACCTCCCCTCCCCCATCCCCTTGTTTGTTTAAACTTCTTTTTATATTTAACTGGTTACATACTCATAAAATCACTGTAGTTAGACTGAGTACCTCTTCTCTTATTGATATGTAAGAATCATAACACGTGCAGGGTCTGATTCTTATGTGTTTATTGATTCCTGTTTATGTTGTCCTCCTATGATACTCTGTATTGACTTGGATGTACTCAGTGTGTTTATTTTTTTCTCTTTGAATTTTGAATAAAAAATTATTAAACAAAAAAAAAATATAAAAAATATATATATTTTTTCTTAGTCCATGTGGAACACAGGACTCCCACCTGGAGAAAAACAAATATGGGCAGTGGGGTCCTCCTGGGGTCTTTGTTCAGGGGATTTCCTTCTTTCCTCTTTCTTCTACTTTACTGTACGTTGACTGGTTACATACTCATAAAGTCACTGTAGTTAGACCGAGTGCTTCTTCTCTTATTGATATGTAAGAATCATAACACATTCAGGGCCTCATTCTTGTGTTTTTATTGATTCCTGTTTGACATGTCATCCTCCTATGATACTCTGCATTGACTCTGATGTACTCGGTGTGTTATTTATTTATTTTTTCTCTTTGAATTTTGAATTACTATACGTTGAAACTGAGGGGAGGGGGTAAAGGTGGAAGGGAATAGCGCATTGTCCTGCCTTCTGAAGGAAGGAACTTTACTCATGGTTCCTGTGTTCAATATGGACTAAGAGAAAAGGGTTTAATGGTAAGTTCACTAAAATATTCTTTTCTGGGGCAAAAAAAACTGTCCCGCGGGGGAGAAATAGAGAACAATGCTGTTGTTTTAAGTGAGTTTTTAACCCTTGACTGATAAGTTGCCAATTACTGATGTCAGACTGTCCTACTGTTTGAACCTTTCTGAACCATTTTAGTGCTTCTTATAAATAACTTAGGAGACACTCCTATATGTAATTTCGCTATAAATGACATTTTGCTGTATTAATGTAAAATGTTTTGGTCGGTTTGGGACTGTTGAGCAGTTTCCCTTTAAATATACATTGACACTCTTGGTCAAATTTTTGCAGACTGATCCTATAACACAACATTAATATCAAATTATTTTCAAAAAAAGATTACTTAGGGCAGTTTTCTATTTTGAGTTAGGTTTTGTATGCAGCAGTAGTAGCATACCTGGGTCCAGCGGTTCATGTGATCATGCTGCTCACTCCTTTTTCACCAGCTCTTGAAGGTGTTCTGCATTGGGACAAGGTTCATTGTCCAGTCTGGCAGTAAACCTCCATATGAGGGTTAAGACAGTCTCCTATCCCCCTCCCCTTGCTTGTTTCATTTTTTCATGATCACAATGTCCGGTCTGTAAAATGTACAACTCTTAGATACTGCAACATATTTTTATTACTCCAAACTGTACTTTAAGTCTTTAATATTCTGTAGTGTGCAGCAGCTGACTGAAACCACCCAAAACATTTTAGTTTTCTTTGGGAAAAAAAAAAAAAAAAAAAAAGAAATAAATAAAACATACACCATCTGTACACAAATTGTCATTCTAATCTGGTGTCTGAGGTGTATTATATAGATTTGGATTAAGTATTGATTTCTGTAAACCTGTTAAATGAGTATGTCTTATTTTGAAATTGTAAAACATAGCCAGTCCTGTAAATGTTGAAAACCACAAAGTGCTCACGCATATAGTGACCTTTTCCAGAGTCTGCTCTGTGTTCTCAGATTTCAGGTACTACCTTTTTTTGTTAATTCATAGATGAGAAAGATAAAAAAAATGCTTTTATAAAGTCTAACACTTTTGAACAGTTTTGTCCTAGTTCAAACTTTGGAGCAAAGAAAGAAGAGATATTTACATAAATAGTATGGCCAAAGGTGCGCTGTAGCCATAACAGAAAATGTATTAGCACGTGAATTCCAAAACACATTGAGATAAGGAACCTTTCAATGACGGCCAAAAATTCTAAATTAAAGTATAATGAATACCTCCTAATAACTTATCACTTACTATAAAATACTAATGAACACTATGAATTTTGGCCTTGTTCCTTTGCTCAAGAGAGAGCCTGGATGTTCTGTCCATGGAGGTGAACATAGCGTTGGCTGCACCTTGTACATGCTAAGACTCAAAGGGATGTGTAACACATTGATTCTAGGTGTTCAAGGGTTTTTATGTAGGCTCATTCTCCCTTCCTGCTGAAGTCTTATAAAACTGACAGTCACGTCTGCCTCCATGGACATGGCAATCAGAGCTGATTTAAAGATATTGTTTATTGTGCCTCACAAGGGCAAAATTCATAGGGACTGTTATAATGTTTTTTGGTCACAGTAAGGGGTGTGTTATTTGAAGGTGTCGGTTCACCTTTAAAGCTATGGAGAAGAAACAAATATTCCTCAATATATTTTCATTAAACCTATTAATATTGATAGTTTCTAAAATAGAATCATATTTACCAGTAATTCTGCTTTAAAGTACGAGTATACTTTTCTGTGAAAAATATAGGTAAGAAGGCCTTTCTTGCTGTCTAAACCAAGGGTACTCCCACTTCTGTCAGTTGCTTTATTCCAGCATTATAACTGTTTATATTGTTTGTGATGGAGCTGATAGTATTAAATTGTATGGAGAACTGTTGTCCGTGGTGAGCATCTCCAACTGCATGCAATACAATAACTGGGTGCCAAGTGAAATGTATTTGAACTGACACCAGATGACACTGAAGAAAAAAAAAAATCAAACTCTAATAGCTTTGGAATGGTGCATCTACCAGAAGTAGGGGGAGTATTTATGCAGGAAAAGCCCAATAGCACATTTTTGCATAAAAATTTTACTACCACTTTAAAGGAATGTAAACACCTTACAATGAGCATGGAATATATCCTGTTAACCCCTTAAGTACCAGGCGGATCAGGGGTGTTTTGCACTTAAGGACAATAAAACTGTAAATAAAATACTTTGGGATTGCCGAAATCATTTATTTGATCCAACAAAGAGGTGTCAGTAGGTCATAAAGTGACCTACACCTAATAATGCCCCCAGTACCACCAATTTAAGTGTTACTGCCCGCATCTTGGCCATTTATATTTTAAATCTATTTTCTGGTTCTCTTTCCCTCTCTATCACAGTCAGGAAGTGAGAGGCAGAGAACACTAACAAAGGCAATGTAGAGAATACACTGCTTTTTTAATTGACTGGGCCGGAAGCGATCACATGTATCGGCAAAACGGGGAAACCTGAAACTGACCTCTTCGGTCCTGGAACAGTTTCAGCCTCCCCAGCATGAGCACAGTACTGTGGTGAGCTGCGATCATTTAACTCAGGAGCAGGGGCACCAGTGATAGTCCTGGCATGTTGCTGGTTGTTAAAGCAGAACTACCACTGCAAAACAACTTTAACTTAAATAACTCCCCATCTGGCAACTATCTGCTTAGTAGCGCTAGTCTCCAGATTTATTACCTTATTCAACAGATATATCCTTTCTTCCCTGGCTGACAGGCAGGACGGATCGCGGACATCTTGCTATAGTGACGTCCGCGCGCCTGCTCTGTCAGTCCCAGCCGGCTCTAGTAGGTGTTGCTAGGAGCCGTTTGGCTCCGGAAGGGACTCACAGCGCAGCTGCGTGGACATCACTATGGCAAGATGTCCGCTCTCCGTCCTGCCTGTCACCCGGGGAAGAATGGAGAAATCTATTTAATGAGGTAATAATTCTGGCGACACGGTACTAAGCAGCTAGTCGCCATATGGGGAGTTATTTAAGCTAAAGTTGTCTTGCGGTGTAGTTCCGCTTTAAAGGGTTAAATATCATATACTTCCAGCTAGAATCTGCAAAATATATTTATTTTAACCATCCTGTATAGACACATTTTAGTTAACGCTGTTCATTTATTGAGATTAGTACCCCACTGCTTTTATAGTCAGGTTTGTGCATGTATCAGCCCATTCACAGACAGTGCAAAAAATGTACTTCTTACACCCTATAAACATGGATGGCTGTGGTAATGGGAGCCCTAAGCCCTGGAAAATGCAGAAATGGGAACACCACAGAGCATATGAAAGAGTAGATTTTTTTGTTTTAAGACTCAAAAAACAAAAAAAAAAAACATAAATAGAGCAATGTTACAGAGGCTGGCATGGAGTACAAGATATTTAAGTGTATAACACCAGGTCATTTTAAAACATTTGTGCTGCTTTAAATCAAACACGTTTTTTTTTTTTTTTTTTTTTTTTTTTTTAACCCTTGAACAGAATAGTGGTCTCAGATTTTTCTTGTGTTTGATTTGTTCTTATTCCATATGGCTGAGGAAAATTGGAAATGTAGGCTCACAGATGGGGTCCTACCAGTTATCCTGCTCTAAGATGTGACATGAATGATTAACAAGGGGTTGTTTGTCTTCTTTTCATGCCTTCCCTCAACCAAAATGTTACTTTTGCATCTTGTAAAGCAAACAGAGGCGGATTTCAGTTGGAACGAACCAGTAATCCACTAAGCAATCAGATTGTCAGCATTTCTTCCAACTTGGTCTTACATCCCCCCATGGTTTGGCCTGTTGAGAAAACACCCAGTGATGTGATTGCCAGCCAATCACATATTTCAAACCTTCCCTAATAGCTCAGTTGAGCAATTTGATCTGCCTATAGCTAGCTCATACACAAATCAATAATCGTTAAAACTGGTAATTTTCAACCAGCTTGGATGTTTCCAGAAGACCAAATGGCCTGGTTTAGGCACCTTTTGGGTTCATACAATAAAATCTGTTGATTCAGAAAGTCAACTGATTTTTGAGCACATTCAGTTATTCATCCAATCTTTTGTCCTTCAGTTTGTTTAAAATGTTACCTTTTCATATAAATCTTGACAACATTCTATTTGATGCTTTAGTATTACAGATCAGGTTATTCGTTTTATATCTGGATTTAATACTTGCATTTAAGTAACTGCACAGAGCAGATCTCATATATCAAACTCCATGGCTGTTTATTTTTATTTAATGTATATTTTTATCTGACATTAGGAAGACATGAATTTAAATGAAGACCGAAAAGCACCTTTGAGGGAAAAAGATTTTGCCACAAAAAAAGAAATGGTCATGCAGTATATTAGCACCGCTTCAAAAGCTGTAAGTATATGCTTTCTAGAGGATTGGACTGAAATGGTCAGTGTAAAGTTTGCATTTTGGATTGTTTAATGCAGGATTAGTGTGTACCTTCAGCCGTTTGAGATGACTACTCCCAGCCACTGGCTGGTTGGGGATATGAGAATTGTTGTCCCAACAGCTGGAGGTCCACCTCTGATTTAAAACTTTTGTATTTTTTATTTCTGAAAAAGCAAGCAGCGCTTTCCTGAAAATGTAAACTAATACCTCCTAATAATATACCCCAGCATACCGTACTATGACCTGAACATTGTAATTACTCTCTATGCATTTCTCTTGTGCTTTTATGCAAGAGAGCTTCATAAATCAGTCCTGTGATGTTCATGAAGATAGACATGAGTTTTTTTCTTTTTTCACACACACACACACACACACACACTCTCTCTCTCTCTCTCTCTCTCTCTCTCTCTCTCTCTCTCTCTCTCTCTCTCTCTCTCTCTCTCTCTCTCTCTCTTTCTCTCTTTCTCTCTTTCTCTCTCTTTCTCTCTCTTTCTCTCTCTTTCTCTCTCTCTCTCTCTCTCTCTCTTTCTCTCTTCTCTCTCTCTCTCTCTCTCTCTCTCTCTTCTCTCTCTCTCTCTCTCTCTCCCATGATCTGAAATGAACATCAAGGAATGAGTGCAGTTTTCATGAACCCCTCCCTAGAGGTCATCGGGGTATCCTGGCTAAGGGTAAGGTATGTGGTGTGTTATTATTAGGAGATTTTTTTTTTTTTTTTATACAAAATATTGTAAGATATATTATTTTATTTCTCATTGATTTAGTGAACTATATAATAATTTGCTAGGATGTTTGTCAGAAGCTGTCATGCACAGTAGAGACTGCCCAAACCCATAGAATGCTGGGATCATTCTGTGCTTTCAGTCAGTCTCTACAGTGCATGACTGCGTGGGCGGCAGGGCGCAGAGCAGGACCGGCCTCTTAACCCTTTGAGTGCCAGAGAGGTAATGCGATGCTTACCCCTCTAGCACTCAAAGGGTTAACATCACCCGGACCTTATCCCGTGTACATGGGCTTTTACACTAGTGTGTGTGTATATATATATATAATATATATTTGAGACTTGTTTCTTTATTGCTTGCATTCTTTTGCTAACATTCTGTTCTCCCTATTCTGTTTTGTTTCTCACTAGTTTGAATTAATGCTAAACCTGTTAGGCTAGAAATGATTAAATCTGTCTCTAATGTGTTGGGTTTATTCTCCCTTGGAATCCCATTTCTGCTCACACACAACTTGTTCAGCATCTCTATTGATATAGCTGGCAGCACAATGGTTTCCTATAAGTGTAGCACACGGTACAGCTGGTACAGAGATCCAACTTGTTTCTTCCTGGGGGAAAAGTGCTCAGCAGTTTGTTCTCCATATAAATTGCTTTTCTTTTTTATGTAAGTTGCAGCATGAAACCACTTGAGGGATTTTAAACCAATCATTGAGAATCTAAATATACTGCAGATGTTGGTTCAATTACAAGAGTCTGATGAGCATAACATCTTCAATACATTAGAATTCAAAATTATTTTTTTCTTAAAATTATCATGCACCCACCATCCCAAACACTCTCACACGGTTTAATACATTCATTAACATTTAAAAACAGTAGTCAAATTGCAGACATGCATGCGGAACATTAATACTGGTCTACATTTCCACTGGTGGGCAAGTTATTTGATTTCCTAGACTATTTTCACCTAGCATTAGTCTAAGGGCTTATTCTGTAAAGGACAAACTGACTATGTGCAGGGCTTACTTCATTTTTAACTCTTATTAAATATACTTTTTAAATTATTCAGTATTCTGCATCTTACAAAAAGGAGTTGATACAATATCGAATACATATAGCCATAGTCAGACAATGAACTGGAACGTCATAATTCACTCAATTGCCTATAAATACACCTGATGCAACATATAAAGAGTGTTTTGTGAGACAGATCCTTTCAACATGAGCCAAACATGTCACTGGCTCAAAATGCCATACTATACCTTGATAATCTATACAACAAACATTAAACAAAGCAGATAACTATCCTCAATAAAGCAAAAAACAAAAAACAAAAAAAACAAAACCACTTTTTTCTCCCCCAGCTTCTCAAGTGTGACTCCTAGGCATGGCATACATGAACATGACATGCATCAGGGCACCAATTCTATCAAATAGTTCAACATATAGGCTTATCCCCAGGGCTGGTTTTACATCCCGGGCTTCCATAGGCAAAGCACAGTAGGTGCCCTTAGCTCTGACAATGGCCACACCCCCATTCCTCACATGACCCGCCCATCAGTCCTATTCACTGTTTTCAGGCAGAGAAAATACTCTAGGCATATAATAAGCAAAGACGAAAAAAAAACTTAAACCCCTTGGTTGCTAGAGAGATCTCCACTGCATTGCGGAGCAATGTGTTGGAGAAATCTCTAGCAACCAAGGAGTTAAATAATAGGTGTGGCCTGCACAGTTGAGGTGCCTCTCAAAATGTGGTGCTCTAGGCAGTTGTCTACTTTGCCTATTGGGAAGTCCGGCCTTGCTTATCCCTGAGTTCTCTACTAGGTATCCAACTAGTATATCTAAAGGCAAACAGAAATTCCACTCTGTCTGTCTGTGAAGGAGGGTGTTGATAAATGGGTCCTATAAGGAGAGAAACATTTCCTCATCTATTTCTCTCTTTTGTCGTGCGAGGGTCCAGTGGATTTTTGTTAAGTACAGTGTTTTCTCTTTAAGATTTAGCAGAACAGGATTTGTCCAAACTGATAAAATGCATTTCTCTGTCGTCCAATACAGGTTACTGGTAACTCTGGGTAGGCGATCCGCCCTTTTAAGTAGGGAGGAACAATTCCAGAATTGTATGCAGGGGGTGGAGTCTACCTTCCCTCCTTGGCTGCAGCTAGCCAACCAGCTCCAAAAAGATTTGTTCCTTGGTGAAGATAACACAGGCAAGAGAACAGTTCTGCTATAGCTTTAAAAGTTTTTTATTTTTCTGTTAGAAATGGAATACCACCATTAGATGTGGCTAGCTCAGTGACCAGATGCTTTTTGTGGACCTTAAGCCCTGGGGGGAAAATCTTGGGTCCAAGTTCCTTCCCCAGGAGTTGCCCACCAAGGCTTCGTCTTTGAACATGGTAATCTGAAGACAGAAGATCTGCAGGAAAGGTGAGCAACCCTTTGAGTGCTGCAGGTCCACATGTCCCACAGTGCCCCTCCGCACAGGGGTTTTTCATTTGGAGTTCCTATTGCACACTACTGCACTCATTGGGTCTATCTGTATGTCTGTTGGGTGTTTGGAGCGGGTTTATGTGGTATTTAATCCTTTAGCTGCTGGTTTGGCATTCATTTGGGGGGGGGGGGGGTTCTGACACTTTTCCTGCTGGTTCAGTGTTTTTTGGGTATCCTAACATGTTTTAGTGATGTTTCATGTCTTTTAACATTACACCTTCAATTTTGTAAAAACTGAGTACCGGCACGCTTTACCGCATAGACGCCATTGCTCCATTCACTCCTATGGGACTGTACAGTTTGGGACATATCTCTGCAACCGTTTAATCTAGCGACTTCAGAGATGGCTCATTTTACTTGTCTGCCCTTGCTCTATCATCTGGTTCATGTTTCTAGTGTGTTGAGGGGCTCAGGGGGCTTTGGGCACTGTCTGAGGTACTTTTCTGAGAAAACTACATTTCCCATGAGTGCTTGCTTCGCACTCTCGTTTCTGATTGGCTCCCACATCGGCAGCCATTTTGTTCTCTTTCCAGAATAAGTATCCTACTCAGGGCTTGGACTTTTCTTCTCTCATCTGCTGATTAACACATCGCCTGCCAGATAAGTCTATTTTAGCAATTTCTGGGGTGAAACTTTAATCATACACAATGTAATTGGGTGATTTCTTATACAGTAAGGTTATTGACACTGTGAGAATGTCTATACCTTTGGAGCTTGGGGCCAGACCTAAGACTAAGGATGCTGGGGTCTCTGTATCCTCTATGGCGCATTGCTCTTCCTGTCATTCAGGGTTACCTAGAGAATTCTCAGGTCATTTATACCCAGCATGTTCTCATGTCCCTGAGAGTCTCCCAGGGACCTCCAGCCATGCATTAGAGCCAGTTTGGGTGTAAGAGTTCAAGGCTGCTACTAGGGACCTTAGGTCCACTTTGCAACTCTTTCCATCCCAGTTACAGGGGGTCTTTCATTCTTGGCAGACCCCCTCCTTCATCAAGTCTTCCCTTCCAAAGCCTCAGGGTGTACCTGACGTGTCAGATTCCTCTGAGGAGGAACTGTCGGTGGATTCAGATGTTGAGGAATGTTCTACGGTGGGCTCCTCTCAGTTTTTTGGGGACCTTTTTGAGGCTGATCCTGAGCCCGCGGCTGAGGGCTTGATCAGGGCTGTTTTAAATACCCTAAACATTCCCTTAGTGCAGGAGGTTCCTTCTAAGCCTTCTGATGTCTTTCTGGAGCCTAAAAAGCCCCTTATTGCTTTCTACCTAACTCCACTCTTGACCGCCTTGTGTCCGAAGAGTGGAAGTCTCCGGACAGGAAACCTTCTGTCTCCAAGAAATTTCCTTAGCTTAATCCCTTTTCTGAGGCTGTGCTTGCTTAGTGGGTTCATCCTTCTAAAGTGGATGCTCCTATCTCCAGGCTATCCAAGTCTACTGCTTTGCCAGTGTCTGATGCGTCTGCTCTAAAGAAGTGGACCGACAAGATACTTGAGGTCTCCCTCAAGTCCATCTTTGGCACTGCTTGTTCTGCTATGCGTCCAGCATTTGCAGCAGCATGGGTGAACCGGGCCGTTGTGGTCTGGACTGAACAGCTCACTCTTGCTGTCCGTCAGGGTGCTCCTACTTCGGACAAGTTGTGCCTCCTTGCCAACATTTCTGAGGCACAGCACTATGTTTCTGCTGTCCTATTTGATGCCGTCCTTTTGGTGGCTACGGTTTCCACCATGTCTGTGGTTGCTAGACGGGCTCTTTGGCTCCAGTTGGCTTTAGATATGAGTGTAGTTTGGCTTGAGTGTTGGCTGCATCTCTGGCACTCAGAGCACACAAGATAACTCACCTTTTACTAATATTCCACCATAGTTAATTTTTTTTCTTAGCCTTTCCTTTGTATGTGTAGATGTGTATATCTTTTATATATATATATATATATATATATATATATATATATATATATATATATATATATATATATATATATATAAAATATACACTACTTTTATGTGGGGGAATTTTGTTAGAATATTTTTTCAGTGTATTTCTTTATCATAAATATTTACCAATTGGTGTGCTCTTAAAGAATTGTTTAAAGGCTATTCATGTCATTGAATATATGAGAACTTGAATGTTTTAACCCTTTGAGTGCTGGACGCGTACACAATGCATTGTGTTGCGTACTCCTCTGGCACTCAAAGGGTTAATGTTTTCACACAAATTGTTTCAGTGTTTTTTGTTGTAGATTTTCAGTAATGGATACTAAAGGAATTTACAGTGTATTTGAAGCAATATGTTTGAGTGCTTTTTAGTATCAAAAGGGTTAATGACAGCAGTACATGTGATTTTGTTTTTATGGGACTCTTTCTCAAAGCGGGTACATACGATGCTCTATAGAGACTTCTCTGCAGGATTTTGAAAGTCATGCACCAGAGAAACCACCTGGTCACAAACATCTCCAATTTTAAGAATTGGATGTTTTACGTTATTAGGTGAGAGTTGGTACTGTGTTAGCCGTAGAAATACAGGAGGCAAAAATTTACACTGTGCATTCTGTATCATGTAAGAAAGCAGAAACAAATGCCCTTCAACACACGTTTTAGCTGTGCACCTGCTACAAAACCATTTAACAAAGCTGTATTCTGAAGATTTTCTTGGCAAAATTTGATGGCTTCAGGTGATCTCAGCAGATCTCACATGCCACTTTAATTTATACTGCTCAAGCAGATGTCATAACATAAGGTAAGAGCAGGATATTACCCTAATTATGTAAGAGGCAAACATTTAGTAAAGTTGATACCTTTATTGGCTAACTAAACAGATTTAAAATGCAAGCTTTCAAGACTTCTTAGGTCTCTTCCTCAGGCATTTTATACAGATAAATATGAAAACTTCTCTCTTAAATACAAGTACACATTACATTGTTTATAATGGAAATCAGATAAGTATGTTAGTCCAGATGTTGATTCTTTGATCAGTCAGTGGTAGAAGATGTGATTTAAATTGCATTCTTTCTCTGAGTCCAGGTATTTATGATCCCAGAGGGACTGTCGTAAGGTGCACAGCTAAACATGTTTTGAAGGGCATTTGTTTCTGCTTTCTAACATGATAAAGAATGCTCAGTGTAGAGAGAACATACTTTTCACTGTCGTCCAATACAGGTTACTGGTGACTCTGGGAGGCGATCCGCCCCTTTAAGTAGGCAGGAACATTTCTCCAAATGTATGCAGGGGGTGGAGCCTCCCCTCCCTCCTTAGCTGCTTCCAGTCAGCTTGATGCCAGAATGATTTGTGACCCTACTAACTGACCAGAGAAAGGAGAGAAGACGAAGACTCCTGTGAGCATGCCCCGAAGGACTCCCACAGCTTGCCACAGGAGAGCCAAGCATGGTCTCTTGACAGGGTGGGAGACCAGTAACCTGTATGGACTAAGTGAAAAGGATTTAACAGGTAAGACTAGAATCCTCTTACTCCACTATGGTGTCCTTGGATTATTCCAGAACCGGATTACTTTATGTACAAAAGCAGAGATGGACAACTCTGTAGCAAATTAATTGCACCATAGGTTTCAAATACAAATTCTTCAAATTATAATTTGTTTAAATGATCCTTATTGAGGAGCAATGCATTGGAGACGCTCTTGCATTCAAGTGGTTAAAAGCTCCATCTAAATCGGTTGGAAGTTTTAATTGTCTCCTGTAGTGCAGTTGATTTGCTCCAGTATTGCTTCTCTTTTTATTTGTGCATTAGGCCCTAATCTGTGTTTATTCCACTATATGAAATGCTTATTAAGGCAAGACCAAAAATGCATATGGCACAGCTTGTTATAGAACTATGTCTGGAGAATAAGGAAAAAAATTCTTAGTCTAACAACAAACCAGCAATACTTCAATGCCAAGGGATTTTCTAGATCAGTGGTTCTCAACTCCTGTCCTCAGGACACACTAACAGGCCAGGATCTGATGATTTCCTTGTTAGAGCACAGGTGCGTTAATCATTGTGAATGAACCTCTGATCACCACACCTGTGCTCTAGCAGAAAAATCCCTAAGTCCTGGCCTGTTAGTGGGACTGAGGACAGGAGTTGAGAACCACTGATCTAGATGGATCCAAATACTTTGTTGTAAACCTTTATGCATCTAACCAATCTTTCCATCTAATTTATCTATCAGATCAATCTATTAAGACTGCTACAGAGACTGTATCTTAACTGTAGCTCAAGTTGTAGAAAAATGAGTAAAGGAAAATTTGTGGTATAGCTGAATAGTGGAATTCTGGGATAAACCAACTGCATTGTAGGGGACACGCAAATTCCATAAACTGCCATTGAATTAAATTCAACTTTTTAACACCTTAATGCTAGAGCAGTCTCCAATGCATGCTACAGTTAAAATCCTGATTTCCATGGAGTCTTGGAACTAAGGACACCTTGTTCCTCCCCAAAGAATGGTTTATTATTCTTGAGGAGAAGAGGACTTTCTTCCAGTGGAAGGCAATTATTCTATGGAAGATGGGGAAACTGTGGAGGAGGATGTTGAACTTTCCCTTACTCTATTTGAGGAAGAACCTGCCTCCTGTGGAGGGTCTTATTAAGGCAGGTTTGGAGACCATTGAGGTCTTAGGCCTCAGATTTGGGTTCCTCATCGTCAGATATTTCTAAAAGGATATTCATGCACTTGTACAAATGGGCAGCTACCGGTATGGTCACAACCCCCGGCCATGACTGTAGCTGTATAAAGAGATCTGGGAAATCCCAACATCGCCATCCTTAGTTTGGCGATATTCGGACTGAACTCCCAACAGCAGAGTCCGCTATCAGTGCTTAGTGCATATGACAAACAACCACATTCATATAGAAACACACCCACGTCAACATGACAGCACTCATTGACCTACATTTCCATATATAAATGATCCATTGTAAAGCTGTCAGAGGCATGGCGAATTCATAGTGATAGTGTTGGATTGATAGGGATATGATGGTTACGACATCATGGTGCATATTGTGCCTACGGCACAGATCCTACAAAACATTCCGTCCTAAGCCCTTACTGAAGTTTAGTGCATCTCCTCTTTGTAGCATTGCTCTCCAAGGTCCTTGAAGTGAATGCTCTTCTTGATGAAGCAGCCTTTGATGCTGCTAGGTTTTCTTGGCTTTTTCTATTTCCTCGCAACACACTCTGTGGCTTAAGATCTGGTCAGCTGACCAATCATCCAATAAGGCTATGGTTTCTCTTTCTTTTGTAGCAAATTGTTGTTTGGCCCTGAGCTGGAGACGGTTTTCAGCCATGCCACTAGGGGTGAGAGTACTTTATTGCTTCAGGTTACACCTAAGTTTGCCTTCTTTGCATAGAAGGCGCATGGGATGGATTTGTGGGTCTGCATGTAATTTCAGAATGGTATCGTGTAGCATTCAAGTCCCTTTCCCTTACTTTTTTTCATGTCCAGAATTCCTTGGGATCCGGACCAAGGATGTTTAGCACTAGTTCTCAGGATCCTTTTGGCTCTAGCTGAGGATAAAATGATGATCCTGTGGAGTTCTCCACTTGTTTCGGCATTAACTATCCTCAGCAGGGGAGTTTGAATTAAGATGGAGTGGTCTTGTTTTATCCTGGTTGCTTCATTCTGGCTCTGGCTCTGTCAGCCCTGCCTGTGACAGAGACTTTTTATCTTCCCTAGTGTCTGGACATTCTGACTCGGACCCTGTTATGTTCGCGAGGAGAAGCTAGTTTTGATGGCCCTGCCCTTGAAGACAGCATCCAGAAGGTTTTTCTGATGTTTTACTTCTACTATGCTTCAGGCTAGAAAGCAGGTTTCTAACAAGGCATAGCATAGCATGCGTGAGACAGATGTGGCATGTGTAGCGTTCATTGTTGATATCATGTAATAAAGAAAAAGCTGGTTTTATATACTACGCTGGAGTTCGGTCCTTGTTTGTATATTTTTCGTTTTGGCCTTTCTTCAGGATGGTGTTCAGATAGGGATTAGTTTTCAATCAAGGTTCAGATTACGGTTCTTTACATTCTTTATCCGCTGATGCATTGCCTTGTCTCTGATGTGCAAACTTTTGTCCAAGGGGGTTGCTCAAGACAGTGTTTCTTCTGGCTTTTGTCTTTTCTGTGGGTAGCCAAACTACAAGCTTAGTCTTTTAAGCCTCCGTTTCTGTTTTTCACCCATTTAGGGGTTTTGCACAAGAGACCTTTTTTATTAAGTGCCCTGGCCTCCTTGAGGAGTAAACTACTAGATTAGTAAACTAAATGTATTATTTCTCTTCTTCTGTAGGGCCAGGTTCTGAAAATGCTCTATTCTAATAGTAAAAAGGCAGCTGACCCCTCATTTGATGTGGCTTGTAGACTCCTTTACAAAATAGTATTCCTTGTCTGCCTTTATCCTGTATCTTTAATTATGACCATTTTAGTGCAGGCATGTAATCTTAAAGTGGAACTTTCACCTTCCCTAAACCGTCCTACCAATATCTTTATATTAGTTTAAATTATAGTATAAAAATTGTTGAATGTTGCTTAATTGTCCCCTCAATTCCATAAAAATATCTTGTCCTTGTGGTGCATCCAGGGGAGGAGAGCACAGTAATCTTGCTTATGTTTGAAATGATTGGCAGGGTTCTCCCTCCTAATCGCTGGTAATCTTTTTTTCAAAAGCCTGCCCCTTCTCTTGGGGCAGGCTCTCTGTGTGCTATGGTATTAAATATACTGATACTGTTTAGATCTAATTCATCCTTTGTCTGTTGGGTGGTAGGTGGAGATTTTCCTTTGATTGGAGAGAAAAAAAAAAAAAGGGACTGACAGCGGAGGCACAGAGTGCGCCTACAGCAAAATCCCAGCCGGTCTCTGTCTGCATAAAGGGCTCTATTTTTCTTTATTCTAGCAATTATTCTTGAAAATAAAACTACACCTATGCATATTACTAATGTAATTATGGTTTGGGGCTCTATATTAATCAGATGAAAGTTCAGTTTTAAGCCCGTGATATCAGGGCGGGATTCTGATATTGCTATTTTCATCACGGAGACGTTTAATGCTCTGTTTTGTACTGTGCCCAATAGTGGACGAAGTTTCAAAAGAATACCGAGAGGGACATGACCCTTTATTTAACGCAATGTGTTGTCTTCATTACTTTTTGTTTTTATATAGTTATGATAATTTACAGAGCCGGGCCTTACATGGGACCCAGGCGTGGCACTTTGACAGGAGTGGCAATTTGCCCCCCAAAGGCATGTTCTCTCCTGCACTGTGGCTGAGGCTTGCGCGCTCAATGGTGCCTCATCAGTGACAGACATGCCGTCCTAGAGCGCTGATGTGCTGCTCAGCGACTGCTGCCTTTCAAAAAAAAAAAAAGCTTTCCGGCAGAGGCGCTGACTCAACAGCCTCTCTGTGGGAGGGCAGTCAGCTTGTGCACAGACATCCTCCCATGCTGCCTCTCACACTCCCCGCGCTGTACTGAGGTCAGAGCGGGCGGTCACGTGACCTGCCGGCACTCAGACTTCAGACCACGCAGGGAGCGCGGGAGGCAGCATGGGAGGATCAAGCTACCTGCCACTAGACACCAGGGAGTTGGACAACTGTGAGTGCTGGCTTGTGTAAGACCTGGGTGGGCAGTGTGGGTGAATGGGCATGTCCTGGGGTGTGTTTTAATGGGCATCTGGCAGTGGCATATTTTAATGGGCAAACTGATTGTGGCATATGGGGGGAAAGAGACAGACAGAGGTTGGAAGAGGACAGAGACAGACAGACATGGAGGAGAGAGAGAGAGAGAGAGAGACAAAAGAGAAGATACATGGCAAAGAGACACTTGGGGAGAGGAGAGAGACAAAAGAGGAGAAGATGCATAGCAAAGAGAGAATGGGGAGAGGAGAGAGACATATATGACATGGTGAATAAAGAGACAGACATGGGTGGAATGGAGGGAGAGAGTCAGACATGGGTGGCATGGAGGGAGACATGGGGGAGACAGACATGGAGGGAGAGCAAGACAGACATAGATGGCATGGGGAGAGAGAGAGAGATGGTGGAAACAGACATGGATGGCATGGGGACTGGCAAATATGTTGGGTACGCCCCTGGGAGGGACACAAATGGGGTGGGGCATAAGGGGACGGCAAAATAAGGCAGACATACCTGGTTATGAAAGTTTAAAATAGTGTCCTGTGTGAAATATTTCTATCTAATAGTTTTGAAAAAGTAAAAAAAGGACATTTATAAAATATCATCTAGAAATGTTAGGTGGTATTTTATAACTCTCCATTTTTTTACATCTGCAGCAGAGTTAGATAGCAATCTTTCACATAGGACACCAGTTTAACAATTTCATAACCAGGGATGTCTGCTCCTGTACTGATAGATTTTCTAACCCTTTGAGTACAGGAGCAGAAAATTCTAACCCTTTGAGTACAGGAGCAGACATCCCTGGTTACGAAAGGGTTAAAGTGGTGTCCTATGTGAAAGATTGCTATCTACATTATACTAACTGCACAGGGACTGTAACCAGGGGAGTTGGTTGGCTTTGAAAGACCTGGGGCTTAAATGTGCATAGAGCATCCATATGGGCGTGTTTTGGTGGGTATGGTTTGGCTGGGCAGCATTTGTCTTGAGGCCCTGATGGAAACTTTTTTTTTAATTTATTTTACTCCTTTTCCTTTATGTCTCTGCTGGCAGCACTATTAAGTTATGTTTCAGTATGTGTGCCCTGTTCCTTTTCTCTATCATTGAATTGGTTTGCCCCTTGTTTGCTCAGCTTTTGTGGATACGTCCCTATATGTGTCTTCCACTGTTTTACTTCTTTCTCTGATATTTGGTCGATTTCTACCAGGAGCTCAGGTTTTTCATGTGATAAAATTGGCTGGGAAATTAACATTTGTTACTACAATATTTATTAGGATGACTAAATCTACTGATCTACCTTTACACTGACAGATGTGCTTGGTACTGTATTTAGATTATACTTTTATATCCAGTGTTAGTCAATGGGGAGGACACGTGCCTACATAGTATGCATATGAAATGTGCAGCATACCTTTCAGTCTGTAAAATCCTCTTAGCTGGTTTCTTACACATTTCATTGTGAAGGCCATGAAAAAATGTTTGTTCATGATGAAAACCTGTTAAGTATTTATAAAATGTTCATGACTATCAGAAGTGGAGAGCAGAATATTGGATATACTGCTGTCTCCATTGCTTGATAATAAATAAACCTTTATACCTTACAGCTGTACCATTATTGGGTCCAAAGATTGCAACAAATTAGTATGGCTGTTCAGAATTTTGCAATCACACATTATAATGCTTCAGTGATCTATGTCCCAATGTATAGAATCTTAATCTCTACTGATTGAGGTTGATGATATTTTGTAGTTCTCTTGTGACTTAACTAGAATCACAGAACACAGTGTTTACTGCATTCACTACAAGTGTTCTATGGCTGAGAGAGGTAGCAGCAAACTCAGGTTCCATGGGCCTTATCCAGTAAGCTGAAGAACTTCAATTCAGCTAAAATTCTCAGAAGTATCAATGCATTGAGACCTCTACAATATTCATGTGGTAAAAAGTCACAAAGGTTTGAGAGATTTAATTTCTCTTCTATCATGCAGTTGTTGCTTTTTACCAGAATTGCACCTCTTTAGCTTATTGAATAAGATCAGTTGAAGAGAAACAAAACCCTGAAAAAATAAACTCTTCAAAGTTGCAATGTTGGGCAACTGACATAAAGTAAATAGACTTAACGTTTTAAGGAGGAAAGGGTTTGTGCAATGCTTTACTCCGAAATGCGCTGAACATCCCTGTAGTCTTTAAAAGGTTCTACCTAAGATAAATACATTTTATTTCTCAAAGCATTGCTTTTTTTCTAAATTTATAATAGCCCAATAAAATGTTTCTCAAGCAATAAACTATACATCTTTAGACTACCAGTATAGGTGAGAGGTAATGTGGCTGCAGCACACACAATACTTTATATTTATCTCCATAAATGTTGGTCATTCAGACAGATTTACCACTCTGCCTCAAGTGAAAGATTTTTGACCAGTGTGTCCTCCCAGTCCTCCTGTTTGGCTGTGCAACATGGACACTGAATGCCAAATCCATACAGATCTTAAGGTTACTCTGAGAAGTATGGAGCGGCAAATTCTAAACCTAACAAAAAGAGACCAAAAAACGTGTGCATTGATTTGTCGGCAAACAAAGGTCTTTGAACTCATTGAAAGAGTAAAGCGCCTAAAACGGAAATGGGCAGGCCACATAGCAAGAGGACTGATGGTAGGATTACCTAATGAATATTGGATTGGATTCAATACTCTATACTAAATGCCCAAGGAGAAGACCAAAGACAAGATGGGTAGATGAAATTTCCAAATTTGTTGGCACACAGTGGCAAAAAAGGCAAAGGACTGAAGTTGTTGGAGGCTTTCATACTGCAATAGCCTGACAATGGCTGAACAAGATGGTATGATTAAGTACTGGTATTAGATTGTTTTTGTCACTTTAAAAACTTGAATGCATTTGATCCCTCTTTACATTTATTTGAAGCTTCCCCCCTGTAATACAGAGGCAGTCTGGTTCCTTTTGTGTAGCAATCATATTTTTGGAAAAGATGTAGTGTACCTGGATATCTATTCAATTGCCTACATTGTTATCTCAAACTAACTTTGTTAGTTTTAAGTCACAGTTTGGTATTCTATTACCTGTGCTGTGACAAACTGTTATTTTAGCACATAGCAGACCTAGGCGTTAAGCCCGTAAAAAGTGTTAAAAGCCACAGACGTGTAATTGAACATAGTAATATAAACAGTACACACATACACAACTAGGCATCCCTACACTAATGACCCTCAGATTTATTGATATCTGGCCCTAAGCCCCATATCATTACATCCAAGGTACCAAAAACATGAGTGAAAACAAAAACTAACTTGCCCTTTTAGTGCTAATTGGGGTATGGAACGTGTTGCATGGCCCTCTGGCACCAAAGGATAAACCCCCATAAAAGCTCACATTATCCTACGGCACATTCCGCAAAGCATTAACAATAAACACTTACCTTTAAGTCTGAGGTCCAGCAAGAAATGTTCTGCTCCCTGGTCTTCCTCTTCAAATTATAAGAGAGAAAAAAATAAAATTTGGCTAATTCCCAACTGCAGTGGTCAGCAGGCAGTTTGTTTTTTTGTAGAATTTCTCTATTTCATAGTATATGAGGCAATCTATGTAGTTTGCTTAGCTAGTAGAAACTGTAGTGTAACCATGCTGTTTGTTTTAGCCAGTTCAAAAAACTAATAGTTTAAAATGGTTTTCCACGCAATGAGAAACTACCCTTACAAAATAAGTAACAGTCATTAAGAGATTGTTCTGTAAACCAGATGATGAGGGTTTACAATTTTGACAAAACAAATTAAGATCTAATTAGTTGGGGTTCGTTGTGTCAATGAGCTTTTTTTCTTTGCTGCACATAATTGAAGAGTGCTTATCTGGCAGATTACTGGCAAGCTAAGATTTGATGATTTGTCAGAAAAACATTTGGTTCTGTGTAGTCGTTTATCTGCAATACATTTACATGCAGCACAAAAGGTTTTCAAACAATGAAAATAAACTAATATTTCTTAAAGCTGTGCTGAACAAGGTCTAGGCATCACTTTTACCACACTAGGCTTGAATTGTCAACACATATTGGAAAAGCAAAGGAGCATAGTGTACTATTTTCTTTTCCAGCAATATTATTCATTCAGAGTATACCCTTTGGCAGATTATTGATTAGGAAATTAAAAAAAAAATAAAGTTAACTTTTATATTATTTAATAAATGAGAGAAATGCTGCCTAGAATATTAGAAATTATTATTTTTTTTTACATGTTTTTCATAGTATTCACAATGAAGGAAAAATATTAATGCTATATGTTCTACGTCTTTATAAATCCTTTATAAGGACACATCTGGAATGTGGAATACAGTAGCGGGCACCAGGTCTTAAAAAATAAGTTACCGAACTGGAAAAAGAACAGAGACATGCTACAAAACTGATAAGGGTATTGGAAGGTTTTAGTTGTAAAGAGAGTAACGAGACTGGGTTTGTGTACAATAAAGAAGAGATGTCTACTGGGGGTATGATTTACTATAAATAAATATATCCCAGACTATTACGGAACCCTTTGGGGAGCTATTTACTCAAAGTGCTGAACAAAAAAGGAATGGGTCATCCATTAAGTGCCGGTTAAAAGCACTTTAAACTAAAAGGCAGGGATCTTTTACAGTTAAGGAAGTAAGGCTGTATAATTATTTGCCTCAAGAGGCTGTATTTTCAGATACTGTAGTTTTTTTTTTTTGTTTTGTTTTTTTCAAAAATGTATTGTATTCCATTCTAACCCAGAACACTATTGCAAATTATTAATTTTTTTTCCAATGCAGATTGGATGTTGATTCAAAGAGTTAAAATTCCTTCCAGACTCCAAAAGGTAGTCTATTTTACATTTCACCCACTCATTAGAAATGGCTTCAGTGGGATTCGTTTTCCTTCCTTTTATTTTTATGTATATCAAGTATCTTTCAAAAATTGTAGTATACCAGCTTAAAACCAGGTTTCTCTGTCATCCAATACAGGTTACTGGTAACTTTGGGTAGGCGATCTGCCCCTTTAACTATACATGAACAATTCTAGAAGTGAATAAAGAGGGTAGAGCCTACCTTCCCTACTTGGCTCCAGCTAGCCAATCAGATCCATTAAGATTTGTTCCTTGGTGAAGACGCAGGCAAGAGAACAGTTCTTCTATAGTTTTAGCTAAATTTTATTTTTCTGTTAGATATGGAATACAACCATTAGGCGGATTACCATAACTGACAATGCCCTTAGATGTGGCTACCTTAGTATCCAAGTTCTTTTTGTGGACCTTAAGCCCTGGGGGAAAAATCTTGGGTTCAAGTTCCTTCCTCAGGAGTTTGCCCACTGAGGCTCCTCCTTAATACATGGTAATCTGAAGACAGAAGATCTGCAGGAAAGGTGAGCAACCCTTTGAGTGCTGCAGGTCCACATATCCCACAGTGCCCCTACGCATAGCTTTTTTTTCCTTTGGAGTTCCTGTTGCACACTCCTGCACTCATTGGGTTTATCTATATGTCTGTTGGGTGTTTTGGAGCAAGTTTCTGTGGTAACAACCCTTTAGCTGCTGGTTTTGCATCTTTTGGGTGTTTATCGGCACTTTCCCTACTGGGTTCAGTGTTTTTTTTGGGTCTGCTAACCTGTTCTAGTGATGTTTTATGTAATTTTAATTCAAAGTTTCAACTTTGCAAAATTTGTGTAAAGATGCACTTTACCGCATAGACGCCACTGCTCCATTCACTTCTGTGGGACTGTGCAGTTTGGGTCGTATCTCTGCAACTGCTCAACGTAGCGACTTCAGAGATGGCTCATTTTAATTGTCTGCCCTTGCTCTGTCATACAGTTAACATTTTGTGTGTGTTGGGGGGCTCAGGGCACTGTTGGGGTACTTTTTCTGGGAAAACTACATTTCCCGTGAGCTTTTGCATTGCGCACTCATTTCTGATTGGCTCCTGCCTCTGGAGCCATTTTGTGTCTTTTTCTGAATGAGTATCCTATGCAGGGCTTGGACTCTCCTTCTCACCTATGCAGATTAACCCTTCGCTTGCCAGATAAGCGCATTTTACCGATTTCAGGGGTAATGTATTTGGGGATTCCTTATACTTAAAACTTTTTGACACTGTGAGAATGTCTAATGTGTTAGAGCTTGGGGCCAGGCCTAAGACTAAGGATGCTGGGGTCTCTGTGTCCCCTATTGCACATTGCTTCTCATGTCATTCAGGGTTACCTAGAGAATTCTCAGGTCAATTATGCCCAGCATGTTCTGATGTCCCTGAGTCTCTCCCAGGGACCTCCAGCCATGCATTAGAGCCAGTCTGGGTGCAAGAGTTCAAGGCTGCTACTGGAGACCTCTGGTCTACATTGCAACTCTTTCCATCCCAGTTACAGGGGGTCTTCCACTCTGGCAGACCCCTTCTTCCGTCAGATCTTCCCTGCCAAAACCGCAGGGAGTACCTGACGTATCAGATTCCTCTGAGGAGGAACAGTTGGTGGATTCGGATGTTGATGAATGTTCTGCTGTGGGCTCCTCTCAGTTTTTTTTTTGGGGACCCCATTGAGGCCGATCCTGATCCCTCGGCTGAGGGCTTAATCAGAGCCATCTTAACTAACCTAAACACTCCCTTAGTTCAGGAGGTTTCTTTGGATCCCTCTGATGTATTTCAGGAGACTAAAAGGCCCTATAATTGTTTTTCCACCTAACCCCACTCTTGACCACCTTGTGTCTGATGAGAGGTAGTCTCCGGACAGGAAACCTTCTGTTTCCAAAGAAGCTTTACTCCTTTTCTGAGGCGGCGCTTGCTCAGTGGGTTCATCCCCCCCCCCCAAAGTGGATGCTCCTGTCTCCACTGCCTTGCTAGTTGCTGATGCTTTCACTCTGAAACACTGGACTGACAAGAAACTTGAGGTCTCCCTCAAGTCCATTTTTGCCACTACTGGTACTGCCATGCATCCAGCGTTTGCTGTGGCATGGGTGAACTGGGCCATTGCGGTCTGGACTGAACAGCTCACCCTGGCTGTCTGTCAGGGTGCTCCTACTTCGGATATGTTGCGGCTTCTTGCCAACATTTCTGAGGCACCGCACTATGTTTCTGCTGCCTTATTTGATGCCATCCATTTGGTGGCAAGTGTTTCCACCATGTCTGTGGTTGCCAGACGAGCTCTTTGGCTCAAGATCTGGTCTGCTGACACTGCTTCCAAGAAAACTTTGCTCACATTGCCTTTTCAAGCCACCTATTTGTTTGGGCCACATTTTAAGGATCTGATTAGGGAGGCCACAGGGGGCAAGAGTACCCTTCTGCCTATGGTCCCCAGGAGGAAGACTCCTCTCAAACATAATCGGCTTTTTCGTTCACTAGACTGAGACATGTCCAGCGAACCAGGTGGTTCCCTCAGCTCCACGTTCCTCCTCCAAGTCCGGATCTTCTTCTACAGGGTTACCTGTGGAAGGAGGATGTCCATCATCTAGCTTGAAGTCTTGGAAACTGAATCCTCAATATTGAAGAAGAGGTTTTTCTTCTGGTGTGGTGGCTACTATGCTCAGTGCCCGCAAACCTGTTTCTTCTAAGGTGTACCATCGTGTCTGGTCAACCTTTCTATCTTCTGCTGATAGGGACTTTTCTCAGGATTTTGATCTGCCTACGGTCCTGGCTTTCTTTCAGGACAGTGTGGATAAGGGCCTCTGTTGAGCTCCCTTAAGGTTCAGATTTCGGCTCTCTCTGTTTTTTTTTCAGAGGCGCATTGCTATTCTTCCTGAAGTGAAGGTTTTCTTCCAGGGCGTTGCTCATACTCGTCCTGCTTTTAAGACTCCTGCTTCTCAGTGGGATCTTAACTTGGTTTTGGGCATCCTTCGGCGCCCGCCCTTTGAGTTCTTGGCTACTATTCTTCTGTGCCTGCTGACGTGGAAAATGGTCTTTCTCCTGGCGATTGTGTCTGCCGTGTCGGGGAGTTACATACTCTGTCTTGTAGACCATCCTTTTTGGTGTTTCACTAAGACAAGGCAGTGCTTCGTGGGAGTTTCTCCTGAAGGTGGTCTCTGAGTTCCACATCAGTCAGGAGATTGTGGTGCCTTCTTTCTGCTCTGACCCTACCTCTGACAAGGAGAGGGATCTCCACTTATTAGATGTGGTGCGTTGTCTCAAGTTTTATGTACATCGCACTGAGTCCATTAGACAGTCTGACGTACTGTTCGTCATTCCTGAGGGCCCCAGGCAGCAAGACCTGCATCCAAAGTGATTATTGCGTCTTGGATCAAGTCGACTATTAGTAAGGCTTACGAGCTAAGGAAGAAGCCTGTTCCCTTTCGGGTCACGGCTCATTCTAGTAGATCTATTGGGGCTTCTTGCTCTTACAAGTATGAGGCCTCCGCTGCCACTTGATCATCTGTGCATACCTTTTCGGAGCACTACCGTGTTGATGTGCTGGCATCGGCTGACGTCAGTTTTGGGATGTAGATCCTGGAGGCAGTCTTGCCTGTCTAGGATCTTCTTCGGTTGTTGGTGCTTCCTTCACCCTTGAGCCCTGTTGGCTCTAGTTCAGTGTGCTGTGTAACAGTTCCTGGGGTGTTGTTACCCCTGTTCAGTGTCCATTAACACTTCATCTGATCTGATGGTTCATATCTGCTCTGGTGACTTTGGGAGCCTTGTGCCTTGTCCTTGCTTTACTTCCTGCCTCTGGGAAACTCAATGGTTGAACATCCCAAAGTTACCAGTAATGTGTATTGGACGAAAGAGGAAAGAGGATTTTAGTCTTACCTGTTAAATCCTTATCTCTTAGTCCATACAGGTTACTGTTCTCCCACCCTGTCAAGGGACCATGCTTTGGCTCTCCTGTGGCAGACCGTGGGGGTCCTTCGGGATCATGCTTACAGGAGTCTTCTTTCCCTTCTACTATCTAGTCAATAATTAGTGTCTCAGATCTTACTGCATCTGATTGGCTAGCTGCAACCAAGGAGGGAAGGCAGGCTCCACTCCCTGTATTCACTTCTAGACCTGTTCCTGCATAGTTAAAGGTGTAGATCGCCTACTCAAAGTTACTATTAACCTGTACGGACTAAGAGAAAAGGATTTAACAAGTAAGACTAAAATCTTCTTTTTCCATGATTATCTATGCTTTTAACTGTATAAACTTGTCTATAAACATAGATGATGAATGTGCTTATATAATCTGATAATATTAAGGGAATTACATTTAAAAACTGAACTTTTGAATGAAAATGAAATAGCCACCCAAAGAAAGGAAATTTCAGTCTGAAGCCAAAGTTCGTTAAAAGTATGAAATGTGTATAACACCGTGTTTGAACATTGGCCCAAGTATAAAAGTATTGGTAAATGTTCTGTGAGTTAACTAGTAAGATACCTAGTAACCATTTGTCATGAATTGTTTTTATCAAGTGAATGCCCATGATTACTATAAATATGGATAGCATAGACACAAGTTTCCCTTTCTTGAATGTAAAGGAGCATAAAATGGCAAAATACGCTCCATTAAACAAGCAGTAAGACAGTGTGTACTTTAAGACATTAATAAGGAACCTATCACAGTATAACTGCTGTGGCCAATACTTCACATGATTTGTATAAACTAATGCCCATGAGGATTGAAAAAGTCATGCGGGCCAAGGGTGACCGTAGAATCAGTCTCAAGTCTCTAAAAGTGACAATTAACTACCCCTGAAACACAAGCTCAGCTAAATGCTACTAGAAGTACAGATGTTTCAAATGAGCTGTTCAGAGGAGATTGAGTAATGCTGGCCAAACTGGTAGAATTGCTTCAAAGAAATCATTGCGAAGAGTGCAGAATACGGGTGAAAGACTTCCTTGGTCCAAAGAACACCGACACTGGATGTTGGAGGAGTAGAAGTCAGTCTTGTGGATCGATGAGTCAGAATTTAAAATATGTGTGTCAAACAGCAACCAAGTGTTTGTGAGAGTCAGAGGATGAGAGCATGAGTTCTGCATGTGTGGCATGGAGGAGGCAGTGGCAAGGTCTGGGGATGCTTTTCAGGTGATAGATTTTGTGATCTTTACCAAGACTATGGCAAGGTCAACCTATGACAAGGTCAACCTGCATGGCTATCATACTTCAAAGGCATGCTATTCCAACAGATTAGAGAACTATCTAGATAAAAAGGAAAGTGAAGGACAACTCAGACAGGCCTAACCTAGCCAGTCTCCAGACCTCAGTCTCATAGAACTTGTGTGGGATGAACTGTACAGAAGAATCGTAGCATAACCACACAAACGTTCTCTACATCTCTGGGATGCTGCACAAGAGCTGGCAAGACAAATCGGATGATTTCCTCCAAGAAATGAGTTTAATACTGATTATTGATTTATGGATTTGGTGGACGTCCAATATAAATATTAAATCACAAATGTTCTGCAGTGTGGAAAATTTACAATCTTAGAGACGTGACCAAAAACTTTGAGGGAGATTCACTAAGCGGTGATAAAGTGGAGAAGACTTCTTCAGTTTATCACTTCTCTAATTCCTATGTTATACTGTGGAGCCTGTGCATTAAGATTTATTCAGCTTTGGAGATCTTGGTGAATAGGCTCCATAGAATAACATAGGAATTGGAGAAGTGATAAACTGGAGAAGTCATCTCTACTTTATCAACTCTATCACCGCTTAGTGAATCTACCCCCTTAGAATCTGTGCATTGCAAACCCCACTGGTCATCAAGGAGTTAAAAATACATATATTTTTTAGTTTCAGTGTTGAGACTGTGTCCTATCATGCTCACTAATAAATGTAGTTCACCAGAACTAAATGTCTTCAGATGTAATTTATCATGGAGATTATGTGATGAATAATAGATCTCCATAACTTTACTCTTGATTTTATAAAGGTCGCAAGAATACTTTTGATAAATTGCTTCTTCTCTGAAAGTGATCTCACCAAACAAAAATTAACTCTTGCTAGCAGTCCCTCCATTATTTTCAAAACAAAACTGTTTAGCTATTATAATAGCAGTATTTCTTATACTGGCAAAACAATAAAATGGGATTTTTGCAATTATCGTAGTCAGTTTTGTCAAACTGATAAAGAATACAGTTGGTGTGTGAATGCGTTAATATAAGCAGCACTTTAAACGTATAGTAATGTTTCGCAAGCAAAAAAGTAGTTCCTATTATTATCGTTATTCTTTGTATAGCGCCAACTAATTCCATAGTGCTGTACAATTGGGAATAGACATATAGAGGTATTAAATAGTACAATCAGATGTGGAGAAACAGAAGAATCAGAGGGCCCTGCTCGTGAGAGCTTAAAGTCTATTAATCTTCATAGTATTTTGGCCGTGGACAGTGTTATTTCAATATTGTCCGAGTTGTAGTTCAAGAGTAATTGAATGATAAAGTATCCCCCTCCCTCCTCTTTTACTGATGTAAAACTGCTCACCTCAGAGCAGCAAGACTGTCCGGATGGATCGTAGCAAGGGACAATTTTCAGTGAGCATAAGGAAAAACCTGTCAATGAGGCAGGGTTTTCCTTATTGTAGAGACAAAATGAAAGGGGACAAAAACACAAGCGCCCCTGTGTATATCAAGAGGATAAAGAATGAGCACCACCAGCTATATCAACAGGATAAACAATGAGCACCATCAGCACCCTTCAAGGTGTGAACTCACTGAGAAATTGGCTGGAGAAAGGCATAACCTATCCTAGCAATTCGACAACTGAGGAGTTAAATGCGTCCTTAGATACAACTTCAGACTCAGGTTTTCAGATTTTTAACGGCTGCTCCCAGGACAAACACAGTTTCCCAAGCGGTATTAACATTCCATAAGACCCAACAGAAAAGAAAAACAGGAAGCGCCTAATAGTCATACCTGGGAACTCTCCGGATTTGCCCCGGAGACTCCGGTTCTGACAGAGCTTTACCGGGTCTCCGGGGCAGAGGCAGATTCATCCGGATGTGGAGAGTTTCTATTGAAACTCTGCCACATCCGCTTTTTCTCCCGCTGATCCTCAGTCCCCAGCCTTCTGTGTGACAACGTTAACCCTCTGAGTGCCAGAGTGGTAAGGAATGCATTGCTTTGCAATGCATTCCGTACCACTCTGGCACTCAAAGGGTTAAGTCCCCCCACACTCGCGGCAAGCCCCGCCCCTTTTTGACGCGATTAGCGTCATTTTTGTCACCCCCTGGTGAACAGAGGACTACCCTCCGGGTAGCCCTCAACTGAAAGTTCCCAGGTATGCTAATAGTGCAGTATCATAATACTTCAATGTGAAAAAATATTTCAAAAAAGCTGTTTTACTCACATTAAGTATCGGTCAGGCTACTGTTATCAAATATTCTGACAAATGCGCCTGTGAAGATCTTAACCCCATCTTCACTCGTTTAAGCTTTTCACAACTATTGGCTTTATAGCTTTGAAAAAGAAGCCTTGTGTTGCGAATTGCATAAGCGTCTAACCCCTTAAGGACCAGTGGTCCCGGGGCGTGCCATCCCTTAAGGACCACATAGGAAACTTTGACGTGCCGTCCCACGTGACTGATCACGTGGGGCAGCACGTCAAACGGGGCAGTGGAAGAGATCGCTCCGGTCTTGGAGCGATCAACTTCAGTGCCCGGTATTACTCACCGCGCTTCTACAGGAGCGCGGTGAGTAAAAGTACGTGACGTGCCAGGACCGTCACTGGTCCTTAAGTGCCGGACCAGCGTGACGGTCCTGCCTCGTCAGTGGTCCTTAAGGGGTTAAGCTATTACAAATCTATTTTATTGTATTTTATTAAAGTTTTTTATGTAATTGTTTTTCCCAGTTTTATATATTAATTTCTTAATTGTCAAGTAATATGTGTACAGAACAAACGGTACACAATAAAGAGTAAAACAAAACAAGAAAAATGAGAAAACCTGGTTAGAAGGGGAGCATCAGGCACCTCATAAGGATCGGTACAAGGTTTTCCGGGGCACAAGAATATAATCATACACAAGAGTAAACAGCAGTAAGTTTGAGCTTGAGATAGATCCCCACACGCTAGACAAAACATGATTATCATGAAGAGGGTCAATGACCCTAAAATTAAAGTTTTGTGTTTTTTTTTTTTTTTTTTTTTTAAATATATTTTGCTTCATGTGAACAAGCTGCCGTGTTTGTGCTGAGAGGTGTGTATGTTGGTACGTTAACAGAGTGAAGATGGGGTTAAGATCTTCACAGGTGCATATGTCAGACCGATACTTAACGTTGAGTATAACAGCTCTTTTTGATATATTTTTTCTCATTACAGAATTACGATACTGCACTATTAGGTGCTTCCTGTTTTTCTTTTCTTTTGGGTCTTATGGAGGGTTTTCCTTATACTCACAGTAAGAAGATTGTCCCAGGAACATATGCCACATCTGAGGGGAGGCTGCTTACACTAGATAAAAAGGGCAGGAGGGGGGATACTTTATCATTCAATTACTCTTGAACTACAACTCTTGACAGTATTGAAATAACACTCTCCATGGACCAAATATTATGAAGATTTATCTGAGCTGCTTTTTTTGTGAAACATATCATTCACAGTAAGGTTGATGCACTAAGAACAATGTGGTGAAATTATGGAGCAAATCTTATGTACCATAGGGGGAAAAAATTCCCCAAAATGGGGCTTTTTAACCCTTGAATGCTTAGATATCTCCAAGCTCTCTAGTATGTAAGGTGTTAAAAAGCCCATCTAAATGAGTAGGAATTTATTGTGGTACAGTTGGTTCCAGAGCTGTACCGCATTTCTTTGCCTATATCTGTATCGGCGATCTGAGTGGCTTGCGCTGTATGGCCTATATTTATAAAGGCAAATTGGAGGAATTCTGGAGAAAATAAACAGCACTATAGGGAACAAATAAAAATCCCACAAAAGTCCCATTGATTTAAATGGGTCTTTTAACCCTATGAAAGAAAAAAAAAAAAGGTTTCTACACTTTGCTTCACAGTGTGCTGGAGATATCTGTAGCAGTCAAGGGATTAAAAGACCCGTGTGAATGAATAGATTTGTTTTTATGTCCCTCAATAGTGTAGTTGGTTTGCCCCAAGATTCCGCTACCTTTGGACTTCAGAAGAGAAGTTAATGTGTGATCCTGCTCTAAGCAGTACATAGTTTAGTGTAATGCTAATGCTGTATTAAAACCCTAGGTAATGCAAATAAGACATTTAAAGTGGAACTAGCAATCTTAGAACACCTTAGATGCCTTTTTGCTAATGCAAAGAAACCTGGTTTGGCTAGTCTTTATATATAATATAAAAGGAGAAAAATGAAACAAGGAAGTTAGACTGAAGACAAAAGATGGAAGTTATCTACATGAGGTAAAGGTCTAGCTGACTGCCTCAATGAAAATCTATTCAGTTTTGCAAAGGTAGATGAAGGAATTGGACCTCTGTCAGAAAAAAGAGATAGTGACACATGTGAAGCATGCAGGTTTACGTAGAAATAAGTTCTACTTTGACTATCTGAGGTAAAACAGAGAAATCAATGGGATCAGAAGGGATACACCCCAAGTTATTAAAAGACCTTAGGTGGGATTTGGCACAACCTTTTAACAGGATGAATTACATAGTAAATATTGACAGGAATATTTCCAGAAGATTGGAAGGTAGTAAATGTATTACTGTTTCGCAAAAAAATGGTAGCAGGGAAGTATCTGGCAACTACATTTTATGTCAGTAGAGGGAAGTTCAAAATTTAACACAGTGTGAAGCGCCAAATATAAAAATGATAAAATTATATATCTATATAATACTATCTTATGGGTGAGAGATAAATTATACCACATAGATATATAGCAAAAAAATAAATGTATTAATAAATGTATTAAAATAATAATAAGCACCATTACCATCTATGGCTACAACTGAATACACTTACTATATCGCCGCCATTAGCCACAGACTACACACAGTGCAGTCACTGAATAATCCCAGCGTCAATCAATGTTCCTTTCGGACATGTGTATTTGCATTCATCCATTCATTGCTTGTTTCATTTGTATATGCATTAGGAGTATACACATCCCTAATTTTTGTGTTTCACTTATTATATATATGGTTTATATCATTTTTTTCTTTATTTATTTGTTTGCCCCTCCCACACAGTGTCGTCACACTGGTACCATTTTTTGAACTAGCTTCAGATTTAAAAGGGTTCTTTCATCTCATCCTCTGTTATCTTGAGAAAGGCCCAAAATGTGGCCGAAACATTGATGACACAATAAATTGCACATTTTTTCATCTTCAGGAATCACCTGTGAGTGCTCTTCTTTGGACTACAAACTGTATGTATATTTGTATGACCTAGAACCCAGGTCTGTATTCTGCAAGGAGATTGCACAGACAGTACTAGGCATAAGTTTTAGGCAGGTCTGAAAAATGCTGTAAAGTAAGAATGCTTTCAAAAATAGACATGTAAATAGTTTATATTCATCAATTAACAAAAGTATACAGTGAACAGAAGAAAACTCTTTTCCTTCAAAACAGCATCAATTCTTCTTGGTACACTTGCACAAAGTCTGGGATTTTGTAGGCATATAGTCGGGTGTATGATTAAACAATTATACCAAACAGGTTCTAATGATCATCAATTAACTAAAACAGAAACCGCTGTGTAGGAGGAATAAAACTGGGTGAGGAATAACCAAACTCAGCTGGCAAGGTGAGGTTGCTGAAGACTGTTTAATGTCAAAAGTCATACACCATGGCAAGGCTGAACACACCAACAAGACAAAAGGTACTTATCCTGCATCAGCAAGGTCTCTTTTAGGCAGAAATTTCAAGGCAGACAGGTTTTCAGATGTGTTGTCCAAGATTTTTTGAAGAAGCACAAAGAAACAGGCAACGTTTAGGACCGTAGACACAGTGGTTGGCCAAGGAAACTTAGTGCAGTAGATGAAAGACACATCATGCTTACTTCTCTTCGCAATTGGAAGATGTCCAGCAGTGTCATCTCAAAATTGGCAGAAAACAGAGGGATCCTGGTACACCCATCTAGTGTCCGGAAGCATCTGGTCAGAAGTGGTCTTCATGGAAGACTTGCTGCCAAAAAGCCATACCTCCTATGTGGAAACAAGGCCAAGCAACTCAACTATGCAGTAAAACACAGGAACTGGGGTGCAGAAAAATGGTAGCAGGTGCTTTGGTGGTGAGTCAAAGTTTGAAATATTTGGCTGTAGCAGAAGGCATGGAGAGTGGTACATGAATGAGTGTCTACAGGCAAAAATGAAGCATGGTGGAGGTTCCTTGCAGCATGACAACGATGTGCAACTGAGGCTGCCTGAATCCACAGAAGAACTCTAGTTAGTTATCCAAGATGTTTGGAACAACCTACCTTCTGAGTTCCTTAAAAAAACTATATGCAAGTGTACATAGAAGAATTGATGCTGTTTTGAAGGCAAAGGGTGGTCACACCAAATATTTTTATTTAGATTTTTCTTCTGTTCACTCACTATCATTTTGTTAATTGATAAAAAATAAACTATTATCATGTCTATTTTTTTAAAAGCATTCTTACTTTACAGCATTTTTTTCACACCTGCTTAAAACTTTTACTCAGTTTTGTGTGTGTACGTATATGTATACAAGATCCCGAAGATAACAAAATGTTGATGTCACAAATATTCTTAATCATTGTATTCGTGAATAGTTTGATGGGTTTCTTCAAGATTGCTGTGATGGTCCATCAGGTCACAGGGGAGCATGCTGCTCTAAGAGGGAGTGAGGGGTATGAGAGATCTGGACATTCTTCTAGTAAGACTTAGACTGAATTCCAGAGTAGAGCAACCATTTCCCATGACCATCAATAATGCCATTAAGTGACAATTTGATGGCATTGTTTCCAGCAAAGATTGATGAAGACCTTGCCTATATGGTGCATTGACGGAAGTTGAATTCCAGCAATATAAAATCATACCCCCATTCCCCAATTTAGTTGTTGCAAATCATATCTTTCTCCATGTGTCTTGGGGTAAGTATGACCCAGGTCCCTTTCCAAAACCTCCATGTAGTGGAATCTCCCCTTTTCTACAGAAGCGATGCCTTATTGGAACAATTCTGGAGGAAACCAGACATTTTGAGTCACAAATGAACATTCCCTCATTTCCTTTTATTCAAATAGGATTTTTTTTACCCCTCGAATGGTATATTTCACCAACACATTTTTGGTAATCTCTAGTATTAAATGGTTTTCTCTGTTGTCAAATACAGTTTACTGGTAACTTTGGGTAGGCGATCAGCCCCTTTAATAGGCAGGAACAATTCTGAGAAGTTGCTGCTGGGTGGAGCCTGCCTCCTCTCCTTAGCTTGCAGCTAGCCAATCCCCAACCACTAAGATTTGTTCCTTGGTCAAGACGCAAGCAAGAGAACAGTTCTGCTATAGTTTTAGCTTTTTTATTATTTTTCTGTTCTATATGGAATAACACCATTAGGCGGATTACCATCACTGACAATTCCCATCACCCAAATGTGGATAGCTCAGTTTACCAGGTGCTTTTGAGGACCTAAGCCCTGGGGGGGAAATCTTGGCAACAAGTTCTTTCCCCAGGAGTTGTCCACTGAAGCTTCTTCTTGATATATGGTAATCTGAACACAGACGACCTGCTGAAAAGGTGATCACCCTTTGAATGTCCCATGCTTCCCCTCCGCACAGGGGTCTCATTTGGAGTTCCTATTACATACTCATGCACTTACTGGGTTTATCTGTATGTCTGTGAGGGGTTTGGATCAAGTTTCTGTGGTAATTTAACCCTTTTGCTGCTGGTTAGCACCTTTTGGGGGATTTTTTGGGCACTTTCCTTACTGGGACCAGTGTTTATTGGGTCTACTGTTTTATTTTACTGGGCTTTTGAGTGGATTACATTTGATATTCACCTCGTTATCTTTATTAAAGGTGCGCGTTTACCACATAGACGCCATTGCTTCATTCACTTCTATGGAACTTTATAGTTTGGGACATGTCTCTGCAACCGCTCCAGGTAGCATGGTCAGAGATGGCTCATTTTGTGGGATTTCCCTTGCTCTGTCATCCGGTCAAAGCCTACCTTATAAGTCTTGTTTTAGTGTTTCTGGGGAGAATTCATTATCATACACACTTTATTGTGGTTGTTTTGATACTCTGACCATTTTCACTCTGTGAGAATGTCTACTCCGTTAGACCTTGGGGCTAAACCTAAGACTAAGGATACTGGGGTGTCTGTGTCCCCCCATTGCTCATTGCTCCTCATGTCAGTCAGGGTTACCTAGAGAATTCTCAGGTCATATTTGCCCAGCATGCGCTGCTGCCCTGATTCCCCTGCTGGGGCCTCCAGCCATGCAGTAGAACAAATATGGATGCAAGAGTTTAAGGCTACTACCAGGGACCTCCGGTCCACCTTACAACTCCTTCCATCCACTTTACAGGGGGTCTTCCACTTGTTGCAGACCCCCGCCCCTATCAGATCTTCCCTGCCTAAACCATCTGGTGTACCTGATGTGTCTGATTCCTCTGAGGAGGAATGGTTGGTGGATTCTGATGATGATGATGACTGTTCAGCTGTTCCTTCATCTCAGTTATTTGGGGACCCCTTTGAGGCGGACCCCATTCCCTCATCTGAGGGTCTGATCAGGGCTGTGTTGTCCACCCTGAACATTCCTTTGGTGCAGGAGGTGTCTTCTGACCCCTCTGGTGTTTTCCTGGCGCCTGTTAGGCACCATGCTTTGTGTTAGAGGAGTGGAAATTTCCAGACAAGATACCTTCTGTGTCTAAGAAGTTTTCTAAACTTTACCCATTTTCTGAAACGGCCCTCACTCAGTGGGTTCATTCCAAAATAACTCCTTCCACTCAAATACTTCGATATAAAATTTATTAAAATTGCATATATTAGCAAAAAATAACACGGCAACGTTTCGCGATTTCAAACCGCTTTCTCAAGCCAAGAGAAAGCGGTTTGAAATCGTGAAACGTTGCCGTGTTATTTTTTGCTCATATATGCAATTTTAATAAATTTTATATCGAAGTATTTGAGTGGAAGGAGTTATTTTGGAGCAGCAGTATCCTTGGTCACCGAGTGGAGACGGTGTAATATCTCCACTAGCTGTTTTGTCAGCATTGGAATATCCCCTCTGCTGACCTGGAGCAATTGTGAGTACAATGGCGTTTGTTTATTGAATTAAATATTCAAGTGAACGTATTTCACCATTGGGCTCTTCTTCTTTCTTTTGTTGAGTTTTGAAAATTGAAGAAGCTTGATACTTCACTCAAGGCTATTTTTGCAACAGCGGGCTCTGCCCTTTGCCCTACTTTTGCTGCTGCATGGGTAAATAGGGCTGTGGCTGTTTGGATTGAACAGTTCAATTCTGCTGTCCGTCAGGGAGCCCCTACATCTGACATGTTGTGACTTCTCGCTAACATTACCGAGGCTCAGCATTATGTCTCTGCCGCACTGTTTGACGCTGTGCGTATGGTAGCCAGGGCATCTACCATGTCTGTGGTAGCCAAAAGGGCTCTTTGGCTTAAGATCTGGTCGGCTGACACGGCCTCTAGGAAGGCTGTCTTGTCTTTGCCCTTTCAAGGATCCTCACTGTTTGGGCCTGAACTAAAGGATCTCATCATTGAGGCCACTGGAGGGAACAGTTCTCACCTGCCAGTGGTCCTGAGGAAAAAGGCACGTGTTAAAAGGAATAGACTTTTTTGTTCCTTTCAGGCAGGCTAGCGCCAAGCGACCCAGACGGTCTCTCAGGCTCCGCGCTCCTCCTCCAAGGATAAGCAGCAATGGAGATCCAAGTCCTCATCGAATCCCAAGGCTTCCAAACCTTCTTCTGAATGACTCACCAAACCCGGGTCCCCACCTGCATGTAGGTGGCCACCTACGCCACTACCTTTCAGCTTGGCAGGCCTCTGTGGCTGACCCATGGGTTTTACAAGTGTTGGCCTCAGGATACAGGATTCCCTTCACCTCTCTTCCTCCTCCAAGGACCTTTGTTTCTCGTTCTCCCTTGGGAGCAGAAAACAGAAGCCTTTTTTGAGGTGTCAGGAGAGGGGCTTGGGATTCTACTCCAACTTTTTTGTGGTTTCCAAGAAGGATGGGGGCTGTTGCCCCATTTTGGATCTGAAGGATCTCAACTCCTTTGTGGTCAGGTCCCAGTACAGCCAGGAGTCTCTGCGCACAGTGATAGTGGCCATGTCTCCTGGGGAATTTCTGGCCTCTCTGGATCATCTAGATGCCTATCTGCACATCACCATTCATCCAGAGAGTCAGCAGTATCTCCGTCTTGCCTGTGACCGAGGGCACTTCCTGTTCTCCACCCTGGCCTGACCACGCCTCCTCAAGTCTTCAACAGAATCCTAGGAGTACTGATCTCCTTCCTACATCGGAACAGTATCCGGGTGACTCCATACATGGACGACCTCCTTCTGAAGGCCTTGTCTCCGGAACTCCTTCACCAGTAGGTGCAGAACTGCATTCATGCTCTCTCCCATCACGGGTGGATCATCAACCTGGACAAGTCAAACCTTGTTCCTTCTCAGAAGATGGTCTTTCTGGGCCTCCTCTTCGACACTCAGAGGAGGATGCTGTTTGTGATGGACATAGTGGCTCATCAGATAGCACTGAAGGTCCACGCTATCCTGTCTCAGATCCGGTTCCAGCTAAGAAATTCATTTCCACCATAGAAGGGGTCCATTTGCCATGGCTCACACCAGGGAACTTCAGAGGTTTCTGATCCTGTCCTGCAAGGGCCATCCAGATCTCCTGGAGAGATCCCTGTCTCTCCCTCTTCCAGTGTAGCAGAGTCTCTCGTGGGGGCTCAACCTGAACAATCTCCTGAAAAGCAGACCCTTCCTGGTGCCCTCCTGGACCACAGTAACGACGCATGCCAGCCTCTCCGGATGGGGAGCTGTGCTGGGGCACTTGAGTGTTCAGGGTTGGTGGTCTCAGTAGGAATCTCTCCTTCCCCTCAATGTCTTGGAGCTTTGGGTGATATTTCATGCCTTACTTCACTGGACAAGGCAACTGGAGGATTGCCCAGTCAGGGTACAGTCGGACAATGCCACAGCAGTAGCCTACATCAACAACAAGGCGGCACAAGAAGTCTCGCAGATTGGCTAGAGGTCAAGGCTATTTTATCTTGGGCAGAGGAGCATGTCCCTGCCATTTCAGCAGTTCATATTCCTGGCGTAGACAACGTTCTGGCAGACTTCCTCAGTCGACACACAGTGAACAGAGGAGAGTGGGAGCTGCATCCAGAGGTGTTCAACCTCATCAACCAGCAGCAGGGTATTCCATGCATCTATCTGATGGTAACCAGGTACAACAGGAAGGTGCTGACGTTCTGCTCTCACTGGGCAGATCCCATGGCTCTGGCAGTGGATGCCTTGTTGATCCCGTGGACGTTTCCTCTGGCTTACATCTTTCCTCCTGTTCCTCTGTTGAACAGAGTTCTTCGGAAGCTGAGACTGGAGCTCTGTCTAGTTATTCTGATCGCTCCGTACTGGCCCCGACAGGCTTGGTTTCAGGAGCTTCTGGACCTCTCAGTGGCGGAACCTCTTCGACACCCCCCCCCCGGCCAGACCTCCTTCTACAGGGTTACCTCTGGAAGGATGACTTTCATCATCTAGCTTTGACAGCATGGAGATTGAATCCTCAATTTTGAATAAGAACGGATTTTCTTCTAAGTGGTGACTACTATGCTTTGTGCCTGCAAGCCTGTTTCCTCTAAGGCCTACTATCGAGTCTACCTTTCTGGCTTGGTGCGCTGACAAGGACCTGTCTCAGGATTTTGACCTTCCTATAGTTCTTTCCTTCCTACAGGATGGTGTGGATAAGGGTCTCAGTCTGAGTTCTCTCAAGGTTCAGACTTCTGCGCTCTCTGTCCTTTTTCAGAGGCGTCTTGCTATCATTCCTGATGTCAAGGTTTTCTTCCAGAGTGTTGCTCATACCTGTCCGGTGTTTAAGTCCCCTACTCCTCAGTGGGATCTTAACCTGGTTCTGGGAGTACTCCAGCATCCTATCTTTGAGTGTTTGGCTACCATTCCTCTGCGTCTGCTGACGTGGAAGATGGCCTTTCTCCTGGCGATAGCTGAGTTGCAGAGTTGCATGCCCTGTCTTGTAGACCACCCTTTTTGGTCTTTAACAAGGACCACATTAATCAGGAGATTGTGGCCCCTTCCTTCTTTGCTAACCCTACTTCTGACAAAGAGAGGGATCTTCATCTGTTGGATGTTCTGCGTTGTCTCAAGTTCTGTGTGCTTCGTACTGAGTCCTTGAGGCAATCTGGACACTCTGTTTGTCATTCCTGAGGGTCCTAGGGCAGGGAAGCCTGCTTCAAAGGTAACCATTGCTTCTTGGATCAAGTCCATGATTCATATGGCTTGCAAACTTTGGAAGAAGCCTGTTCCCTTCAGGGTCACTGCTCATTCTGCGAGGTCCATTGGGGCTTCTTCGGCTTACAAGAACCAGGCCTCAGCTGATCAGTTGTGCAAGGCGGCCACTTGGTCATTTGTGCACACTTTTTCTAAACACTATCATGTGGATGTGCTGGCATCAGCTGATGCCAGTTTTGGGAGAAAGATCCTAGAGGCAGCCTCGCTTGTCTAGGATCTCTTTAGTCTCTCAGTACTCTTTCACTTTTGAGCCCTGTTGGCGCTAGTTCAGTCTGCTGTATTACAGTTCATTGGGTTTGTTTTTACTCCTGTTCAGTGTCCGTTGACACTTTGCGGTTAGTGTTGAGCTATTTATGATCTGTAGGATCATTGGTGCTCTGGTGACTTTGGTGGCCTGCGCCTGGTCCTTGTCTTTCTTCCTGCCCTGGGGAACTCAATGGTTGAACATCCCAGAGTTACCAGTAACCCGTATTGGACGACAGAGAAAATAGGATTTTAGTCTTACCTGTTAAATCCTTTTCTCTTAGTCCATACAGGTTACTGGTCTCCCACCCTGTCAGGGGACCATGCTTGGCTCTCCTGAGGCAGAATGTGGGGGTCCTTTCGAGTTCATGCTCCCAGGAATCTTCCTTTACCTTCTTACTACCTAGTCAATAGTTAGTCTGCAAATCTTGGGAATTGGCTAGCTGCAAGCTAAGGAGAGGAGGTAGGCTCCACCCAGCAGTCACTTCTCAGGAATGTTCCTGCCTGTTAAAGGGGCTGATCGCCTTCCCACAGTTACCAGTAACCTGCATGGACTAAGAGAAAAGGATTTAAAAGGTATGACTAAAATTCTATTTTAAGTCCCTTTTAAATTATAACACATCTGATTTGTTGGTTGGTTTGTTCTAGAATTGCTCCAACTCTTAGAACATATTCCTATAAGTTTTCTTGTCCTACATGCACTGCTAAAAAAAAAAAAAAAAAAAACAACCTCTTTCCACTTAGGTTAATGCAGCAATGTCAAATTGAGGACAAATGCCTCATGTGTTCTGACAGTCATCAAGAGGATTCCTCGAGGGTATGAACCACTTAGCACCTGATTTTCTGGTGCTTCGGTGTGTAAATGCACCAGCTATGAGACCAGTGACACCAGCTTTGAGCTAAGGGGAGCCTTGTTCAAAACAATTATCAGCTGCTTGTGACCTTGAGCTAGTTGCATCTTCTCTGCCGCTTGGATAGTTATTGTTTACATACAAATGAAATTGATCAGAGCAATATAAATTCATATGAAATATTATGTGGCCACATACAGAGAGAGTGTAATTATTCTGGGGCAAACCAAATACAATATAAAGAACAAAATAAAGATCACCGTTGAATGGGGATTTTAACCACTTGACTGCTTTAAAAGTCACTAACACTTTGCAAAGTATTCAAAAGGTTAAATGCCCCATTTAAATCATTAGTAATCTTCATTTGTCCCCTGTACTGTACAGGACTTTCCCAGAATTGTCCACCTTTTCTATGAGCATTTGTTCCTTTTTGTTTTAGAGTGTATCATAGAACTCTGTTCAGTGCAGTATTTTTAAATGTGTGTTTGTTATTAATGAGTACATTAACAGTTACTTGTACAGTATTTAACCTTTTAGTGACAGTGAGTCAAAGTAACGCATTGCTCTGTATTCTCTGACACATCCACTGGCACTTGGGTCAGTAAAGCCAGCAAGACTTGATTGTTTAACAGAGTCTGCCTGTGCATTGTACTAACTGTTTTTCTGTAAAATACAGTATTTGGGAAATACCCTTTATGTTTTAGTGGCACTTTATGCTATATTGAATGGTTCTCTTTAAAGGAGAAGTAATACCACCTAATAATAACCCAACACTTATTTTTCTGTTGCCAGAAAATAGTTATGGCCTGTATGGCTTTCGCTGTTGTGTCTTTTTAAAAAAAAAAAAAAAAAAAATAGCATATTCGATCAGCCCTGTATGTCATCTCCATGGAGATGGAATATGACCGTTGCTGGCAGTGTTTTCAAGCTGAATCCAGCAGAGTCCATGAGACTGCTTAACGCTTTAAAGCGGAACTACCACCTTGAAAACACTTTATCTTCAATAACTTCTCATCTGGCGACTAGCTGCTTAATAGTGATAGTCGCCAGAATTATGACCTTATTCAAAAGAAATATGCATTCTTACTGAGCTGACAGCAGTACAGAGCGCTGTCAGTCCCTTTTGAAACCGGCCGGCTCCTAGCAACGCCTTGTAGACCCGTCTGGGACTGACAGCACAGGCGAGCGGACATCACTATGGCAAGATGTCTGCGCTCCGTGCTGCTGTCAGCCCAGTAAGAATGCATATTTCTTTTGAATAAAGTCATAATTCTGGTGACTAGCCTTACTAAGCAATGCATTGCACACCATTTTGGTCAGTAAAGGGTTAATTTTATCTTGTGTCCTGCTAGCAAATGTCTGTCTCCATGGACGCAATAGCCTGGACTGAGTGAAGATGTTATCTCTTGGAGCAAGGGCAAGATTCATAGGTCAGTGGGATTGTCTTCCTATAACATTTCTATTAACGGGTGATAAATCTCCTTCAGACTCTTATTTGTGATGCAGGAATTGTTGGAAAGACATTAAATAGCTACAACATATGAATATATACTGGTAACAATTTCCTGCCCCTTTAACCGTTTGAGGACCGGGGGGGTGCTATACACTTTGGTAAGCACACTGCTTAGGTCCTCAAAGGGTTAAAAACCTACTACTTAAAATAAGAGGTTAGCATTCTTACAATCCTTTATCTTCTGGTTTTCTATCATAAAGTTGTTTTTTCTTTCTCAGTTTTGCACCCTGTCATTTCACTCATCTGGTTCTCTCTTGCAGAGCCCCAATCTCTTGCCATGATAGCTTCCTCCCAGTTCTTTCTCTCTGCAATGTGATCTTTTTCTGTTCTCCTCTCAAACAATTTGCAGATGTTCGCTTATCCATAGTTCTCATTCCTTATCTCATTATTCACACTCATATCTGAAGAATTTCCTTTTTCTCTCCCTCATTTTTCTGACCTTTCTCATTCTGTTTTTGTTTTCAGATTTTTGTTCCACGGTTTTGTTGTTCAGGCAAGACTTGGTTGCTGTACTTGAATGATCTTTTTTCTCCTCAGTTCCAGTTCTTCTTTTTTGGTCGTGTAGTGTCAGCATTGTCTAATGCTGTCATTGCTCTTAGCTAGAAGGACACAATAATCTAATGTTACAAATTTCCTGGCAATCCCATAATGCCCTTTCTGCAGTGTTCTGTCTGTTGGCCAGGCTGCATTCATTTAGCTTTGATTCTGCTCTCTTGGTGCCTTGCTGCCTGGCAACATGCAGGGTGTCTCAGTGATACCATTGGGCAGCCACTGTCAATCGATATCCATTTGCAGGCCCTTGAAGTTGACCAAGCTTGCTGGGCACTGTCATTCTCTCTCCTCCCACAGCTATAAATGGGGCTGGCTAAGTTGCAGAATTGTGGTAGATCAGCTGGGTCAGTGGTTGCTTGGCGTCTCTTTTTTAAGTATTCCTCAATAGGAGCTGTAGGCTAGTGCTATGGCTGTGCTACCTTTTGCTGTGTCTTGACATATTGTATGGGTTATGCTTAGTGGTCTCTCATCTACCAAGTAGAATGTATAATTCAGGTATTCCTATTTTCTTATTTTAGAAAGAATGATGGGTAGCTAATAGGACTATTTCTAGTTCTTCAGGCCAATCTCTGGTTCTTCCCCCAAAAAATCCCCTTCTTGACTACAGATTTTCTGTGCCTGCAATGATGAGGCACTGGAAAGAAAGGAAATCTGCAGAGCCTGCTGATTTTATGTTATTACCAAAGCTCCAGCCAAGCCCACGGTCTTCAGGAAGGGACACACATTCCAGACCCATGGGGGCACAAAGAACTTCTCTTAAACCAATAACTCTCTTCTGGTTTCTTGTAGTCTTAGATTCCTTTGGTTCCTCTGAAAAATAAGACTCTAGATACAATGACAGGGTTTGACTTTTCACTAGTAGAGCCCTTGATTAAACTGGTCCATTATTTGTCAGATTTGCAGGAATCTGCTGAACAGCCACCACTTGATAGGATGTTGGCCTGGCTATTTTAGAAGGAGTGTTTTCATCAAACAAGTTTCTTTGTAGAAACATCCTCTTTGTTTGTGATCCATTAAGAATGCAGAAGGGGGGAAGCAACAACAAAAGACAGAGTGAGCAGATGGACCCCCTGCATCATGATGCCCTATATGGCGAAAGGATTACCTGTACATTCAGGGTTGAAGGCAGTCTTATTCAGTATAGTCTCTACCTCCTGGCCTTAAGCGGAAGCATTTTTGGCACGGCATATCGGTAAAGGAGCAGCCTGGACCTTGGCCAGATGCCATATTTTCAGTGTGGGCCCCTATGGGAAAATTAGCAATTTTGTGGCCTTCACTTCATTACAATTATTTGTGTTTATGTCCTTTGGTGACTTTTTTTTTCCCCACCCTCAAACTTGCTTACGGGTACTTTTTAGGTACTACCATTTGGTGAGTGCAAGTATATTGGCATACTTTTATTTTCTTTTACTGTCAGTATTCATCATGCTTCCTCCCTTCAGGTATGTGTGTTTCTGTTTAGAGGTTAATAAAACATGGTATTAGGATTGCTAGGAAATGTAAAATGTGGACAGCTTTTTCTGTCCTATCAGGTGAGAGGGGGGATTGGTGAATGCGGACATATTCATGACCATGGAAAGAAAAGAAAAGATCTGTAAGCTAATATAATTTTTTTTTCTTTACTAGAATGATGTCCAAATATTCCTAAAGGGCTGTAAACAGTCAGTATGTAAGAATATCCCTTCTTGAGCACAAGTAGATTAAACAATGATCCACTGAATAATTTACCTGTGCTTAGAACACAATCTAATTTACAACCCAGGTATTCCTAGGTGCTCTTAACGCCGACCTTGGCCGTACCACCACTCCTCACATGAACCCTCTCACAGTCTCATCCATTTTTCCCTAGCATAGAAAATACCAATAGAATATAACATGCAAGCACAAGTGGTTAAATAATAGCCAGTAAGGGGTATATGAACTGGTTCAGAAGCAAAATGTTTGTGTGGACAGCAGAGCCAAGTTTACTTTCAAAATATTTGCTATAGGTCAGTGGTCTCAAATAGGGTGCCCTCCCCCTTTATTTATTTTATTCCTATGAAATCTGACAAAAAAAAAAAAAAAAAAAAAGAAAATGTTGAATTTCAAATGTATTTCAGGAAATTATTATCCTCAATGTTTTTCTGTATTGTACCCTTCATTATTCCCTTTAAAATTGCATAAAATGTTTGGTTTGCCCTAAAAATTTTAGTTTGAGTGTTAGTAGGAGTGCCTTGAGTTGAAAAATAAATATGAATTTATATAAAATTTCAGAATCACTGCTCTAGGCAGTTGCCTACCCTGCCTAATGTGAAATGAGGCCCTCTTAAAAGAGAGGTATTCCTAACAATTGACGGGATATGTTTGGATATATGTTTTACTATATTTTCTTTAGTCCAATTTGTTTTCAATGTCTCCTAGTTTTCTCCTAACCTTAGTTCAACTCAAACACCCCTCTTTTTATCATTTTAGTGCTCCTTTTATTCCCTCCCAATTGGTATCTCGCTCGGTTCTTGGTCTATTTCTCACTTTTCCTTTTTTTTTTTTTTTTTCAGTTCTTGCTCTACTTTTCAGTTCTTTTTTGCCTCCTAATTTCCTGACACATTTCCACTTCCTCCTAGAAGTCTCTTATCCTAGTAACCCCATGAAATGCTTTCCAAGCAATGAGACTAGGGAGCTGAAGGTTAGGTACCCATGATGTTTATGTATATGTGCGTTAATAAAGCTGCACAGTGGCGGGCTCTGGTGCAAACATTCTTTTCCCATGGTCCTAACTAAAACCTGTTGGACCCTTGGGCAGATGGGCAACCCTTGGATGTTGGCCCCCGACACAACTGCACCCCCCCTTCATAGTTACACCCTCTTACAGCAGGCTGTACTCATGAAGCCAAATGAGCAATTCTAGGTAAAACCAACTGCACCACTGGGGGGAAATTAAAATTCCCAGTGATTGTGAATAGTTAACTCCCTGAATGCCAGAAAGATCGCAGATGCGTTGTGAAGCAATTTACTGCAGAATATTGTAACCTTCCAGGGGTTAAATGTTCTAGATTATTCTGTAGGAATTTGTTGTATTTTTACTTGTACAATTCGGGATGGTTTATTTGCCATATAATTGCTCCTCTTTTTCTTTCTAAATACAACAAAGGATATAGTACCATGATATATAGGATTTATATAGGATTTAGATGTAATGAGAATGCAGAGGAGATACGAAGAGGATGTACAGTATAAAAGTAGAGAACTAAAGTGTCTGTAACATGATCACAAAGCAGCATAAGGATATAAAGAAACCTTTAGTGACACTTGCACTATTTACTAACACCAGTTAGTTGATATTTGTATGTTTTTTGGGGAAAAGTGGAGTAGAGGTCTTTTCCAACTAAGAACTGTGCTGCAGCAAATGTATAATAATATTTTATAATTGCACCACCAATAAAGGGAGCTTAGTGATTCAATCTTAACCCTTTGAATGCCAGAGGGGTGCGCAACACATTGCTTTGTTCCTAATGGAAGTATATAGTGATAGGGTACGTGGGCGAAATTAGCACAATTTTTGTAAACTTAACTGTAAATGTGTATAATTTTAGGAACAGTTCCTAAACATACACTAAGAATGTTTTTTTTTTTTTTTTTTAATAAATATATATAATAAAATACAGTAACCCCCCACCCCCACACATGATTGGCCTAATGCAGGATGCTATACAGGTGCAATTCTGGAACATTCCAATAGGGAGCAAATAGTCTCCAAATTCACACTGACTTAAATGGAACTTTTAATCCCCTGAATGCTATAGAGCTCTCTAATATATTGTTTTAGAGTCCACACTAGTATTCAAGGGGTTAATTCTCTATTTAAATCAGTGTTAATATGGTGTGGATCTCTCCACCCCCGTAGTGCATTTGGCTGGCTCCACAATTGCATCTCAGTAGCTTTCTATTTAAGGCCATATGCCTCGGGTAAACCTGCTGCATTTTAATGAATGGATTTTAATAATGCCTTGAATGCACTGCTTAGCAGCATGTTACAGACCACCTCTAGCATACAAGGGATTGCTACGCAATTGGTTTGCGGCAGTATGACTCTACTATGCCTTGAAACACAAGGCCCCAAGAGTTACTAGAACATTATTGTTCAAATAGCATGTACATTTTAAAGTGTTGGAAGATTTGAGTAATTTTTTCTTTTGATTACTTCCTTTTCTTCGTTATAAAGAACATAATACAAATGGCGAGATTGAATTACTAGGCAATTTCACACAGGTTGTATCATGTTACATGGCTGGTAACATAACTTGAAAATGCGGAAGGAGGTTGTTGTATCTTCTTTCCAGCTTTGCATACATCCAACAATTAATTTAATATGGTTTTCTAGGTTAATCTGATTGTGGGGCTGCCTGGGGCCTTTATTATGCATTGTGGCATATTGCATTCTATTTTAATCTTTGAGGAAGATATAAAATTTGCGACAATGTTTTAGAAGCTAATTGAACACAGTCTGTTGGAAATAAAAAAGAACATTATGTTATGACAACCAATTTGGATTCATTATATGAGAGGAAATTGAGAATGGATATATCTGAATGCCATTTTTTCATCTTATCTAGGATGCTTGGATATCGGGTTAAATGCTGTAATGTTTGGGAGAGGCAACTTTACTCCTTGAGTGCTGGTGTGCTAACCTGTTAAAGACCAAATGGTTGTGCAGCACAATACTGGACAATGTGTTGTGCACCCATGTGCTGCATAAGGAGTTAAACCTTGTGCAGTCTACATTTACATGTTAAAATAGCTAGCGTTACAAGGATACCTACTATTCCAGGTAATCTAGCAGACGATGTGCAAGTTAGTCACACATTTATTGAAACTGATTCTTTCACATGAATGTATTTAAATGTGCTTTTCTCAATGATAACTGATTATTGTCATTTAAAAAATAAATAAATAGGGACCAGGTAAATCAGCAAATCCACTTATGGACAGTATCTGGTCCTTTGGCTATTTTCAAGGTCTTTTTCATTCATTAAGTTACACCTTCCTCATCCTGAAGTTGGTTAATGATATATGGGTTCAGGCTGTACTACCAGATTTAAAGGAGTAGTAAACAACTTCTTCTTCTTCCTATGTTATAGAGCTTTTTCTACTGAGTAAAACAAGAGCGCTACCACTGTTTTCTGTTGTTTTTTTTTTCAAATGGTATAACATTTCAAATAATCAGTTAGTGAATTTACTGTGTATTTACTTCCTGAAAGTTCTGACATGGCTCTGCAGTTTCTATCACTTCCTATGGAAACCTGTTTGTCAGTGACTTTCCTCCCAAATAGAATGTAATGGAATAACTAATTGGAATTTGACCACTAGATGGCACTACTAATATAAAAAAAAGGGATTAAACTGTAATAACTCATTAAATATACATCTCTCCGCAGTAGGAATACCCTTTTTATTAGGAAAAGCCCTACACTATATATATTTTCATTAAAGTTTACTGCTCCTTTAACTCTTTTTTTGAATGTCAGAGGGGTACGCAACATATTGCAAAAAAGCAGTGTGGTAAATATGGCGTATAATGTGTGTTAACTCAATGGAGTGAACTCTGGTAAGCCACACAGTATGATAACACAGCATCATCCCTTGTTCTCAAGGTCCTATAACTGATATCTTGGTGTCATAATGGTGTACTTTTGTGTTAAAGGGATAGTAATACTTCGTTTTAACTTTATTTTATTTTGTAGGCATTAAAAAAATATGAAGAATGATATGTCTTATCTCTCAAACCTTTATGGTTTAAGAGATATTCACAAGCAAAGTTTCCCTTTTACCTAATGTAAGCCATCTCTTCTCAGATGAGGAATCTGGTTGTAAGACCAGACCGATAACAGCAGGGGACAATCTTCTTTGTATGAAAACAATGAAAGCCCTGCCATCCTTGACAAGTTTTTCAGTTTTTTTCCTTATCTTAATTGAGGATTGTCCCTCTCTGCAGTCTACCTGGGCACCTCCCTTATGCTCTGGCTGAAAAGTGTTACATCAGTAAAAGGGGCGAGAGGGGGATACTTTGTCATTGAATTACTCTGGAACTACAACTCTGACAGAACTGAAATAACACTCTCCAAAGTCCAAATACTATGGTGATTAATTAGAGCTGCTTTTATTATGAAACATTACGATCCCTTTAAAATGTGTTGCCATAATTTCGTCTTGTTCATTCGTAATAAGCGCCTAGGTTTCCTCCAAGTTCCTTAACCTGGAGTCTGTTTAGTCAACATTGCTTCTGGCTGACAAGATATCAGTCTTCAAGGTACAAGACTCCCATAAGAGTAGGTGGGAGACCCTTTAAGTAGTTTTCGGTTTATAAAATTTTCTTTTCTTCTTCCAGAGGTCAATATACACTGCATAACTGGTGAACCATTTCATTATAATATAGAAGGGATTCCATAAATGAACACACACATTTAGGACCGTGATTCTGAAACTTTTTTTTTGTGATGGAAGAAATGGGACTGTGCCCTTGGCAAAGCTTTGCTTTTGAGACCTTTGTAGCACCCAAGGGGTTAATGCTGTACCAATATCAATTGCAAACAGGAAAGATACCCAAGGAACAAATAACTCTGCATCTGTTTAACACATTGACTTAACTGTAGATACAATGATTGATGCAATAGACTACTGTATAAAGCAGTTTATTGCATCAATCATTGTATCTACAGTTTTCTGTATATAGTGATCTCTGTTGAAGTCTTCCTCTAAGTCACTTCTCCCTCACAGCAAATAAAAGTCTATAGTAAACCTGAATGGATTGTAAGGACCCCAATTTTTACTATATGACAGGAGGCTTCATATTTTGCTTAACTTCCTTTACTGAAAACTCCAATAGCAGCACAGTAACTACATAGTAACATCCAACCAGAAAAGGATAATTGGTTAATATAAGGACTGGTACAGCTAAACCACTCCTCTTTCTTTGCTGCTCCAACTAGCTGCCAGGTCAGAGTATTCTAATATTCAGTTTTTCTGCTATTATTTGCTGTGTTTTAGTTCTAATTTTTCTTATACTCTCAAGGCTGCTTATCTACTGCTCATACTGTGGGCATTGGAATACTGTTTTTAATGTACCCCTTTTCATTTACTTTAGATTTAACAATATATAGCTAATTTGTACTTGTACTGTTGGAGGTTTGGGTCCTGGTCACCTGTACCCATTTTATATCTTAACCCCTGGAATTTTATCCTTTTTTTCCCCGATTGTTCCACCTCGGCACCGCGTCCTGTTACCCTTGTGGTACGGCACGTGTGTAGAGGTTGCGTTTTTCCCTTCTTGGCGGGGATCGGGGTGACCTGGGCCTTAAAATCTCTTGTCTGTGCTTGGGAGTTGTCTTGTGGACCACTTGCAACTCTGGCGGCCATCTTGGATCTTGTGTCTCGCGAGATCTCGCCGGCCATTTTGAGTATTCAGTCTGGGTTGGTGTTGAGAGCTCCAGAGTTTCTCCTCTCAGTTTGGGGTTGGCTCCAGTGCGTTCGGTTGCCTCCTCTTCTTCTGGGGATCTTCATTGCAGGCTGAATACCCTTCTTTGTGTTTTCACTGAGCACTATGTTTCATTTAATTATTAAAGTTCCCTTTAAAGTTGTCTAACATTCAATATATGCCCTGGCTTTGCTATGGGTCTCCCTTTAGTGGGGCTGCAGTTAGGTACTTTTAGCTTTTGGTGAGCCCCCATTTTTTTGCTGTGTTAGGATCCAACACTGTGTTTTTTCAGGGTGAGCCCCTGCTATACTCGTGGGGTGAGCCCTCTTGTATGTCCTATTCTGTTCTTAGGGGGAGCCCCTGACATGCATCTGGGGTGAGCCCCCACAAAAATCCTTTCCATTTACTATGCAGGGTTTTCAGCTGTGGTGAGCTGAATTTGTACTGCTGGGATGAGCACCCATAGCTTCCTACCTTTTGAGCTGGATTAGCCCATGCTTTGCATGGATTTATAAGAGGTTCAGCCTATCAGGTTGCCTCTTTATTGGGGTGAGCCCCCTCTCTCTTCCTGCAGAGTTCCCCTATTTACCCAACTCAACGTTCCCGTCTAACTGGGGCCTATTGGACCTGTTCGATTGCATTATTGGTACTGCCTAATCAGGCTGGGTGAGTCCCAGATTGCAGGAGCTTATCCCTAATTTGTTTTGGTGTTGGGTATGCTTACCCTGCCTTTTTCTATTCATCTGCATATTGACCCCTAGTCACAGTGATGAGCGAGTCTCCGGACTTTCAAGCTTTGATAGATGTGTCGGTGTCCGCCTCAGTGGAAAAGGCCTTGGCCCGGGGGCTGTCTCATTGTCCTTCAGACGACTCTTCTGGTCCTCGCCCACCTGGTTCTGCTCGGGATGAGGGGACCCTGGTGTCTGCTGCTGTTCCAGATATGGCTTTGTTGGTGTCCAAATGGAGTTGGAGAGGCCAGGCCTTCGGCACTCAAGGTGTCAAAGGCAAGACTCCGCTGAAGCGGCCTCGACGAGAAGAAGAGTTGGCCTCCCCTCTGCATCCAGTAGTTCATTCTTCAGATGACGAAGACTTCTCCCCGCCTCCTCCTTTGGCAGTATTGAATGAGTGGTGTGCTGACAAACCAGTTTCTGTGGTGGATGATCCTGGACTGAGTCCTTTCATGCACCCATCAGGATTACAGGAGGAAGGAAGGTTTTACGATGCCCGTGGTTCTCCATTGTTCGATCCTCACTCCATTCGATATCCCAGGTGTTCCGAGTGGAGCCTCCCTGACCATCTTGTCCATTTTTGGATTCGTCAGCCTCTGGACTGGGAGGTGAGGCGTCGACTCCACTCTGAATGCCCTAGACCGCTTATCCCGGATAAAATTGTGGTTACTCCGGACTTTAATCCAACGGTCCTTACTTTTATGGCACGTTCTGGATGTGACCCTAGGAAGGGTATCAAGAAGGGTTTGAAGTTCACATAAGACAAACTCTTGGATGTCCTGGGTCCATTGGCAAAGATCTTGTATTTCTCGGATCAGGCGTTAGCCCCGGGAGAAGCTCTTGATCCTAATGCCATTAGGTAATGGGCTCAGAGATCCGTCTGACTGTTAGGCAACACCAATGCCACACTATCTGCTGAGAGGAGAAAGGTGGCATTGCTGAGGATCGATGCCAAGCTGGCGGAGTTAGGCCCTCTGCTAATGTCTTGTTGTTCGTGGAACCCTTTATTGCCAACCTCAAATGTCATGTCAACTTGTTCACTATGCTGAATAAGGCCCAAACATCTCTGAAGCAAGTTTTTAGACCTACTTCTGCCAGAGGTGTTTTTGGGAGAGCTGGTCGGCAGCGGGGCCGTGCCGCCAGCAGGTTTTGGTTATCAGGCTCCTCCACCGCAAACAAGCTTCTTCCCCAACACTCCATATTGGACTTCCTCCTTCACCAGGGGCGTGGACAGATCCAGGAATGCCCGGAGTCAAGGCCGCTCCCAATTTTCTCAGGGTAAGCACTCCTACATTGCAAGTACCCCACAATGTGTTTACGGCAGGCAAACCTTCTTTTCACTTAGAGGAGTGGATGGCCATAACCTCGGATGCCTGGGTGCTGCAGACCGTGAGGGGATACGACATAGATTTCCACTCTTCTCCATGCCAACGGGACCCTCCTCCGACGGCGGTGGTTTCTGTAGCGGACCAGAGCCTGATAGATGCCAGAATTCAGTACCTGTTTTCCAAGGGTGCAGTTCAGTTCGCTCCCGACGAGACCAGATTTTTCACAAATATTTTCCTTGTTCAGAAGATGATGGGAGATTTCCAACCGGTCATCAGTTTTGCGGTAACTCAACAATTTTGTGGTTTACAGACATTTCAAGATGGAGAGAATCCATCTTTTCAGAGATCTTCTAATTCCAGGGGATTGGTTTATGTGTCTTGATCTCAAGGATCCTACCTTTCAGTTCCGGTCGATCAGGAGTGTCGACGTTTCCTTTGTTTTCGTTGGCACTGTCATCCATGACAGTTTACCTGCCTCCCTTTTGGGCTCAGTTTCGGCCCTGTGGTGCTTCATGAAGCTTCTGAAGCCAGTGGTGTCGCATTTTCGGGCTCTAGGTATTTGTTGTCTGATCTATTTCGACGATTTGTTGCTGTTTTTCAACAATGTCTCCAGAATTCGATTTCAGCCTCGCTTTGTGGTGCGCTTCATTGAATCTCTGGGTTTCATTGTCAACAGGTAGAAGTCGGCACTAGTCCCTTCTCAGGTGGTCCAGTTCCTGGGGTTCGAGATCGACTCTGTTCATTGCCTGCTTCATCTCCCTTTATCCAAGATTGCAGCGTTTCAAAAGGAACTGTATAGGGTTCTTCATCTCGATCATGTTCCCTTGTGCCTTTTAGCTCACGTTGTGGGTCTTCTATTTTCTTCAGGCGATTTTTCCTGGACCTCTGCATTACCGGGCGATGCAGAGGCTGAAGGCTCATCATCTTCGATCTGGTCAATCTTACGATCACTTTGGTGGATCTCTCTCCGGAGGTTCAGACGGAGCTTCTTTGGTGGCTACTTCATATGCAATCGTGGAACGGCAGAGCCATTTTCGGCCCTACCCCAGACATCGTGGTGGAGTCAGACTCCATTCTTTTGGGGTTGGCGGCCCATTGTGCGGACTCATCCACGGGAGGTCCTTGGTCTGTGAAAGAAGGTCTTCACATCAACTGTTTGGAGTTGATTGCGGGATCGTTTGCCATTCGCAGTTTTGCCAAGAATGTATCAGATTGCTGCATCTTACTAAGGATGGACAATGTCTCTGTGGTCCAGTATATCCGCAAACTGGGGGGTGCTCGATCTCGGGATCTGACGGAGGCAATGAAGGATCTTTACAGGTTCTGCTTCAGTTGCAACATTTCTCTCAGGGCGGAGTATCTACCGGGGACGTCCAATTTCATAGCGGATTGGTCTCCTGTCATTGGCGAGACAGCAGCGATTGGAAATTGGACGCATCAGTGTTCCAACAACTGTGTCTCCTCAGGGGTCCACTGGTGTTGGATCTGTTTGCTACCAGGACCAATCATAAACTGCCGGATTACTTAAACTGGCTTCTGGATCTGGCATGCAAGGAGGTGGATACATTTCTGCATATTTGGCCGAAGCAGGGGGCGTATGCTTTTCCACTGTTAGCAATGCTGGCAAGAGTGATTCATCAAGTTCGCAGGCAGGAAGTGACCATTCTGCTCATCACCCCATTGTGGCCGAGCCAGCCGTGGTACCCGGACCTTCTAGAATTGGCTTGCGAAGATCCTCTTCTACTCCTGTTTTGTCCAGACCTTCTCACGGAACATCGAGGGAACAGTCACCTGCTCGTTCTTCAGGATCGTCTATCTCTGGTGGCTTGGTCAATTTCAGGGGTTCCTGGTCAGTCGCAGGATAATCACAAGAGACTAGGGACCTTCTGTGGGACTCATGGGCTCCTGGTACAAGATGATGCTTTATTTCCGTGTGGAACCATTGGTCTGACTGGTGTTTGGAGAGGAATTGCGACGTTACGGCGGCTTTGCGGTCTTCTCCTTCTGGTCATGTCCTCGTTTCCTATGTTAGACCTCATAGACCGGTTTCTTCTATCACCTTGGTGAGGTGGATTCGTTGGGTTTTGTCCCTGGTGGGGAGAGACCCAGGTTTTAGGGCCCACTTGGTCAGGGGGACGGCTGCAACTCGGGCAGCTTCGGCAGAAGCATCTATTGCGGATATTTTACGCTCTGCTGACTGGTCTAGGGAGGAAACTTTTCGTGTCTTTCATTTCCGTCCAGCGGCTCATGCGTCTCATTTTTTTCCCCTCAGCGTTAAAAGTGCAAAATATGAAGCCTCCTGTCATGTAGTAAAATTGTAGATTATGCTAATTTAGTGTACTTATAATCTTAATTTTAGTAATGACAGGAGGCGAGTATTTTCTCTCCCTTCCCACCCTTGTTTAAATTTATTCTAGGGTAAGTATTCAGTTTCGTTAGCATTGCTCTTTATATTGTACTTAACGTCAATTTAAGTGGGCGGTTTGTTCGAGTTGTTTTCTTGCAATGTGAGAATCATGATGTTATTACAGTTGTCTTTCATAATTTTCCTCTGTTTCAGTGTGATCTTCTTCTTCGGACGGCAGAGGATTTCTGCCGGTTGGATCGCTGTTCTATACGGGACTGATATCTGGACGCCGGATGTGTCTGTTCTATGTTTGGTGGATTATTTTTGTTCGCCAGTTGTTTTAAGCTAAGAAAGAGGAGTGGTTTAGCTGTAACAGTCCTAATTTTACCTGATTATCCTTTTCTGATTGGTTGTTACTATGTAGTTACTATGCTGCTATTAGAGTTTTCAGTAAAGGAAGTAAAGCAGAATACTCGCCTCCTGTCATACTAAAATCAAGATTATAGGTACACTACGTTAGCATAATCTACAATTTTTATCCGATTTAAAAAGACTGAAACAACTAGCTTGAGACTAAAACAGAGATCAAATGCAAACAAAAAACAGTTAATAGGAATAACAGGCTGCTGTTTGAAGGACACCTACCTTTGAAATCCTTCTGATATACAAGCTAAGATCCATTTATTCTTATGATGCAGTACAGCTTATTACAAGAGCAATCTAACAAAAAACAAAACAGAACTGTTGGTGTTTCTCAAAAGCTGACATAGTCACATAACTGTACATACACTAATAGCCACATTCCAGCCTTGTTCCCCTATCCTACATATGTGTCCTGTGGAACCCATTTGTATGTCTTTTTTTTATAACCCTGGGATTCCACGAACACAGTATAAGAACCACTGCTTTTAAGAGAATACTTTTTTGGCAGCTGGTGGTTTAAAATTGTTTCGATCACTGCATTGCACAAGGCATTTGCAGACAATGCAGCAAGCATAATTTAAATGGCATTAACAGAAAAAAACTTTCCATAGTGATGGGCAATAACTGTTGAAAGCTTTGGGAAAGCTTATTAAATAAACATTGATTTCCTGATCTGCCAACCACTATTTAATGGTTCAATGAAGGATAAAAATCTACTTTGCTGAAAATCTGGTGGACAAAAAATAACCTGCTGTTTCCAGTCATTAAGTCATTATTAGCCATGTGAATGCACAAGAGCATTGTATGCTCTACAAAAGTCACAACATATAAAGTTGTCTTGTCCACTATGGTTTGTTTTACACACGTTAGAACAGATGAAATCAACACATTTTATGAAAAATTGAGCATATTAAATTGTCATATTATAAACTCTCAACCTTGTAGAAAATCATGTAAATGTCTGTGTTACTGTGACTACAAAAAAAAAAACCCTGTTCTAGATGAATATAGATAGATGGATATATGGTCACTTTTTCAGGTAGTCTACCATGTAGACATCAGCATCTGGGATGTAGGTGGAATAGTGCATTGTGGTGCTTGTAGTGCTGCGTTTACTAGTTAGTGCTTTAGTTCTTGGCAGAAATCTGAACATAAAATTACAATTCCCAACACAACTGGAAGAGAATGTCACTATACACAGATACAAATATAGCTATAAAATCAAAAGCATTCACATTAACAGATGTCCCAGATTTCCATGTTAGTAGAACACCTGCCTCAAGTATCACTTTGCGCACCCATGCTCTGTACATTCGTATAACATGATTGAAATGGGATGAGAGGTAAAAGAGGAAGGGGGTTTTGCACTAAGGGGTGGTACAGAGGTGATAAAGTAGAGATAACTTCTCCAGTGTTATCACTTCACCAGTTCCTGTGTTATTCTATGGAACCTATTCTCTAAGATTTCTCAAGAAGGAGAGATCATGGTGCATAGGCTACATAGAATAACATAGGAACTGGAGAAGTGATATCACTGGAGAATTTATCTCCACTTTGTCACGTCTGTATCACCCCATAGTCCGTAACCCCCGCAATCTTCTGGGGAGAGACTAGAGAAAAACTAATGAGGAGGTAGGAGAGCACTAAATAAACAGGAGCCGGGCTGGTGGGAGGTGGGGTCATGGGATGGGCTTGGGGAAGAATTAAAGTCTTATGATGCCAGAAGAACAAGCTTGGAGGAGAGGTCTGTGTGTGTCTGGTGGGGGTGGGGCTGAATACTTTCTTGTTAATATAAGATGTTATGAACAATTTTAAATAGGGTTACAGAAAAAAGGGAGCTTGGTGGAGAGAGGGAAACTAAGGTGACCAAATATCCATTTCATTCAGCAATGCTTATGAAATAAATCCTTTTACAGGACTGTGCAGAAATCAGTGTAACCCTGTAGCATGTGTTTTATAGATATCCCTGTCATAAACCAGGTTTCCCATACTTTGTGTGCGTCTCAGAACAGAAATATATTGTCTGTTTAATTATTAAAGGGCAACTATCATGTTAAGATGAAGAATAGTATGGTGCACTGTATGGTTTATGGATACTGGCAATACTTAAACTATTTTTCTTTACTGTACTTGTGAAGTTAACACCTTAAGGACCGGCCGATTGTGTACCCGGTTGGCATTTAAGGACCACAGCCCTTTTTTTTTTTAATTTTTTTTTTTTATCCAAATCGGATTCAGAGCTCCCCAAACGCCATGCAGCCACGCAGGGAGCCCTGAATTCCATGGCGGTCCTGGAACATCATGAGTCCTTATGGCTCTCCATCCATGATGTGCTAGGACCGTCAAGGGTCCTTAAGGGGTTAACACTCATGAACGTTGTATTTGTGGTAATATTTCCAATTATGCACTTCCTGGCAGGCTTTTCAATAATGTGCTGCTGCTTTGCTACTTCTTGGGGATAGATTGAGCCAAGTATCAGGTTACGATTAAAGGGATAGTAATGTTTCATAATAAAAGCAGAGCTAATTAATCATCATAGTATTTGGACTTTGGAGAGTGTAATTTTTAATTCTGTCAGAGTTGTAGTTTAGGAGTAATTCAATGACAAAGTCTACCCCTCCCGCCCCTTTTAATGATGCAACACTGTTCAGCCAGATCCAAAGCGAGGTGCCCAGGTAGATTGCAGAGAGGGACAATCTTCAGTTAAGATAAGGGAAAAAGCTGAAAAACTTGTAAAAGGGGGCAGGGCTTTCATTGTTCACATAGGAAGATGATTGTCCCCTGCTGTTATCTGTCTGGTCTATGGACTGGATTCCACATCTGAGAAGAGATGGCTTACACTAGGTAAAAGGGGTGGGAGGGGAAACTTTGCTTGTGAATATCTCTCAAACCATAAAGGTTTGAGAGATAAGACATATCGTTCTTCATGTTTTTTTAATGCCTACAAAACAAAATAAAGATAAAACAAAGTATTACTATCCCTTTAAAGGTGTCATACATGGGTAACCAGTGGACACACCTCTAGCTAATCAGGAGTGAATATATTGACTGCTTGTCACCTACACATTTGCATGAGAGCACACATTTGCAGTTGCACACTTTTTCAGACACATACATTTGCTTATACCTACAAGAACACACATCCTCACTCACACTGAGACACATACATGCACATCTGTCCACAGCAGACTGGAAATGTAGCAAGAAGGTGAGAGGTGACCAAAACACAAGACAAAAGCCATAAAGCCAACCTTTTAACCCTTTGAGTGCCAAAGGGTTAAATTAAATATATCTTCATTCAAACAGTCGTTGCACTGTCCGTTAAATATAACATGAAAAACAGGAAAAATGTAAGCTTTTAAATAAATAAAAAAAATATTTTTAAATACAAATGTATTTTGATTTAGACAGTTTGATATATATACCCGAGATCAGAAAAGGTTAAATATTTGCTGAATTGTGACTTTCTTTTGTAGACCTAGTGCAAGTCCTAGCAGGGGTTTGGTACCAGCATATAACTCTTTTGAAAGTTTATTGTGAGCTTTGAGGTGGATTTTCATATATATTTTTACAGTCCTCCATTGTAATAATGTCCAAGAATATATCCTTTAGGTGGGTAACTAATGTGACATATACACTGGAAAGTGATCCCTTAGAAGAGTAACTATCAATATAGTCTTATTTAAAGTGGGTACATTTTTGTTGCCACCTTACAGGGGCTCCGGTAGAATCAAAACTTTAAAAGACCTTGAGGCATCTGAAGTATGTCCAGGGTGGGTGATATCATCCTTTATCAAATGTTACTTCTCCATTATAATATTGTTCATAATACCTTACAGAAGATATTTTTTAGGAAACTGCATTGGAACGGGTGGGGTAGAGACGAAAGGAGAATAAGTCTCTCTTACATTTGATTACTCTCCCATAAACTAAAACAAGGATCAGCATCCGGAGACCCTCCAGGACATTCTAGGAATTTATATTTATCTGTTATGGTAATGGGGATACACAAAGCAGGGATGGGCAACTTGAGGCGCATAGGTTGTTGATGAGAGCTTTAGTACAACACAATTTGAAGGGCTTCAGATTGCCCCACCTGTGGACTACAGTAACTTTTCCTAGTACCAGTGTAATGAAATTAAAAACAACACCATAGAGGCTGACCGTGTGCATCATGCACTCTTTGCAAAAGTGTGTTGGATAACTCCCAAGCATTTAAGTGTGGAATTGCCAGTTTGTAATAAATGGACGATTTTGAGAGAACGGTCTAAATCATCCACATTTGTTAGCTACTTTTTTATTGAAAACAGTAACTTATAAGATATTTACAGTAGCTTTGTCAGGTTATATAGATTGTTAGTATCTGGCAGGTATGCCAGCCAGTAGTATAATCAGCATTGCTCACCATCCCAACTGTCATTGCCTGCCAGCCAGCCTTAACTGACAACAAAATGAAGCTAAATATCTCAAACTGTTTGAAAAATAAAATGGCTAACATAAATAGAGATGATTTACCTCTTGAATTCTAGAGTTAGCCAACGTGTTGTGTAACTTCTCTGATTTAAAGGGTTAAAAGTGCTTTCAAAATCAACTGTTAGGAATTTGCACCAGCATTCCTCCAGTTTTCATTTACCTTTTGGGCCTTAATATAGTTAGGTGGAAGCTCTGGTGTCTGCGCTTGTCTTACCATTGTTAAATATTCAAACAAAATGTGTCTATGATTGTATTCTTAAATCTTTTTTTTTTTTTTTTTGTTCATTACAGCCATTGCAAGTTTAAATATCCCCGTGGCCATTAAAATAAATGATTTCTCTTTTTTTCCCCTAGGGAAATTGCTTTTAGAAAGTAACTGAAGTGTCTGACTTACTGGAGGTACAATTGCTTACTATGATTTTTATCTTGTTCCAGGGGAGTCTCAAGAGCAGCAGACAGATTTCACCACAGGAATTCATTCATGAACTGAAATCAGGAGCTACGGATGAAAGACTTGTCTCCTACTTAGACTCTCTCCGTGTTTCTCTGACCAGCAATCCTGTCAGGTATTGTAGCTTACACTTGTAAGGTTATTAGCCTTAACCCTTTGAGAGCCAGACAACCCTCTGATGTTCAAAGGGTAAAAGAGAATTATCACTTCCTAAGGGTCATGCACAAGTGAAGCTGGAGTCATTCAGGGACAAACCTACTGTTCCATAGGGAAGACTTAAACATAACTAGAACTCCCATTGAGTAATATATGGATTGTAACTCATTGATGCTATAGATTTCCAACATAATGCTTTGCAATGCATCTGTGACCTCTGTAGCATTCAAGGGGTTCAGATCCTCATTTAAACATTAGTAGATTGTGATTTCTACCCATCAATCATCATCAATATATATAAATTGCTAGGATGTGTCGCCCCCTGTGTGCGTAACACACACATGCGCAGTAGAGACTGCTGGAATCATGCAGTCATGCGCAGAAGAGACTGGCCGAACACGCTGGCCTCCATCTGGCGCTCTGAACTGCCCACCGCATGTCTCGGCTCTGGGGCAGCAGCCGAAGCCACTGGGTGGCACTTTGGCCTGTGTATATGGGCATTTATGCTAGTATTCAAATAGAAATTGGAATAATTTAGGGGAAACAGGTTATACAATGGGGAAAAATACTAATTCCCATTGATTTGATATGGACGTTTTAGCATTTTAAATGTTAGAGGGCATCAACATACTTGCAAATCTCTGTAGCACTGAAGGAGTTAGTCGCCTTTACATCAATGGGATCTTTTTCATTCTTATTTCTCCACTATGGTTCAGTTGATTTGCACCTGCCTTACTCCAGTATTCTTTTATACATAACGCCAGACTCTAAACTCTGACAAATGTCAGCATGAAAAAGCTGTCAGGTTTTGCTTACTCACTATGCTGCCTTAGCTTTATTGTGAGGAGGGTTAAGAGAAATAAGTGAAACCTGATTTTATTTTTGGGGGAGTGCCTATTTTTCTCCCCTATTGAGCAATTTGCATTGATCGGAGTGGAGGCACTGGGATGGCACTGATGCTACCCAATATACAAAAGGTATTAGTCCTGTTCTTGGAGGATTACTGTACATGAGTGTTACCTCTAAGTTCACATTCGTTAGCATTGACTGTCATGGTCATTTCTCCCTGCCTCTTGTGAATTACTCAGACTTAATAGTTGGTTCCACCCAGTGTTCTTTTGTATTGTTGACTTTTGAACACAAGGCCCTTATAATGACCCCCATGGCAGTGCCACACAGATAGCTGCAGAGTTCATTGGTGATTGTTCAGTCTGTCTGTGTACCACGAGACCTTAAGCATAACAAGAGACTGGAGTAATTCTGGAACAAACCAAATACGCCACAGGACATAACAATTCACATTCATTGAAATAGGTATCTTAACCCCTTGAATGCTACAGAGGCCTCCATCCCATTCACAGTGTGTTAGAGACCTCTCTAGTATTCAAGGTGTTAAACATTCACATTGATTTACATTTATTTCTACCCTTTGAGGCAGTTGGATTACACTAGTCTCATGTTATGCATAAGGTCTGTTGGCGGTATCCCAACGCATTGCTTTGCTATGCATTGTATACTTCTCTGGCATTCAAGGGGTTAATGCTTACTGACTGTGAAGTCTCCGATAAGTTACTTTTCTGAAGTCAGAATTGTGACAATGGCTGTCTTACACAGAAGGCTGCAGAGTTCTCTTGTGATTGGCCAGTCTGTGTGTCACCTGGTACAGACATTACATGACTTCTATTACTGCCTTATGCACAGAAGAAAACTGGACTCATTTTAGATAGAACCAGCCACATCAAAGGGGAGAGGAAAATGCCCAAACTTCAAACTTTAAATTAACTGAATGCTAGAGAGTGGTAATATTCTCTTTTACCTCTGGCACTTAATGGGTTAAATCAATATAAACAGTGTATTTTGTTTTCTTATTGTGCTCCTGGCTTGCTCAAGAATTGCTGCTTTCGTTTCATGCAATTGTCCTTATATACTCATTAAGAAGAGTAGATCGCAAAAGTGAAATAACCTGGTGACTATAATAGAAAACAGTTAGATACACACAGAAGATAGCACTGTACTCAAAGCAGCTAAGATATTGAGGGATACTCTGCCCTCCTGCAGACACCCAGTGACTCCCACATATCTTGTTGCTCTCACTCTGATAGTGTCCCCCCAGGACTTGATATCTTGGGAAAAGGGGAGAGGGAGAGAGATGTGCCTATCAGTTTATTGCTGAGTCTCTCAATCTTTTTTGGCACAGGTCACATGAACACGCAGTCTACAGTTATCAGGGCAAGCCTACATTTTGTATTTCATTTATCAAGGGTATAATTGGTAAAAATATAAACATACATACTTATATTTAGGTGTCTTGATTAGAATGACAAAAACTTGTGTATTATGTATTACAAATTCTATAAATTAAGGTTTGAAAATAAAGATTGACAAAAATGGCAAAGTCATCTTAGGGAATATGTGACACCCCAGAGCTTGTGCCAGTAGCACACCAACATCCCAAGGCACCCTGGATGAGAACCACCGTTGTAGTGCATCTCCAAACTACAATAAAACCCAATAGCATAAATACACTGGTACTCTTGTTACTTCATGGCTCCAAGTATGTCCAGCAGTATCTGTAAACAGGGATATATTGGGGTTCTGATCTCTTTGTCTGGTTCCCAGACCAATCCTATGTGTTTCCCTAGCATCACAGAGGTGTCATATTCATTAATTTCCTAAATGAAATTGGTTACAGTGAATTCAAATACATATACAAAGCAATTGGATATGACACCTCTAATGTCCTTACAGGAGGACTAATACCTCCTAATAACCAAACACTTGCCTTACTATGACCAAAAAAACCTAATTGCCCCTTTTATGAATTTTGTATTGTGCATTGGTTGAAAGAAAAAAAAACCTCTTCAGTCAGTCTTTGATATCAGACATAATAGTTGCTGGCAGTTTCTTTTCAGACTTAATCAGGCAGAGCTGATGTGCCCTTTGGGTTTCAGAAAGATGTCAAGTGTATTGCTTTGCAGTGCATTGGATACCCCTCTGGTACACAGAAGGTTAAAGGGTTAATAATACCACATGCTGTGAACAGAATAAGATGTCCTGTGGTCCTGCCTGCAAATGTCATATCCTCTTCCATGTTATCCAGACTGATGAAGATCTATTAACCAAAGGCACAGGGGCACAGTAATAGTAATGTAGTCATGTAAGTGAAGGCTATTCTTCTGAGCAGTTAGTTCTACATTAAGTTCACTTATGTCACCTTCATGGACTTGACTGAAGTCTTGACACACTGGGCCTTATGCATAACAGTATAGACTGGCATTTTTGGAGTAAACCAACTGCACTATAGGGTATAAAATATCACCTAAATTGCCATTTACTTAAAATGGACTTTTATCGACTTGAATGTCACATAAGTCTCCAGTGCTTTGCAGTGTTGTAGACCTCTCTAGCATTCAAGGGGCTGAAATAAATGGAAATATTTGTCTTCCCTTTATTGCAGTTGGTTTGCCCCAGAATTATCCCTCTTTTGTATAAGACTTAATGGCCACTGCTTTCTTTGACTTCATTTTAATGGTCTGCACGTGATCCAGAATTCTGGAGTTTCCCCTTTGTACTTCCAACGTGTTGTAAACCATACTGAGTAAATCACATATTCAATGCCACAGTTTAGGGTCTGAGACATCTAGAGTCTTTTTCTCGTGCTGTGCAAGGTGAAGGTTGATCTGGACCTGTTAGCAAATGCAGAGCACAGATGGCACTTTTTGTAATGGCATGTATACAATTACCTCTTCAAAGAACATAAGTTATTTGAGACCTGAGAAGTAGCAGCATGATTCTTCCTCTTCTGGTTGGACATCCATTTGCTCAGTGGTGTAACGACAGGGGTAGCAGGCCCGTCACCCTAGAGGCCTGGCAGCCCCCTGCATCCCCCGCCCGGTGCCCGCAAGAAGCTGAGGTGAGGTCTGTGCCTTGTTTGACACAGACCTCTATCAGCAGCGACTGAGTTCCATCTCTGTCTCTGGCACTCTAGTAATGCAGAACACTGGGAGATGACATCATCTCCCAGCTCTTTGCATTACTGGAGAGAGGACTGTGTAAGAGCTTCACGCCACTGGACCACCAGGGAGGTAGGAGATGGACACTGAGGGTCATTGGGAGCAGTGTGAAGGTGGACATTGGGGGGGTCAATGTGGAGGTGGCCAATGGGGACAATGTGGTTGGGGGGGGGGGCGTCCTTGCCAATTTTTGCACCAGGTGGCTTCTAGCTAAACCTCTGCATTTGCTGCCATCTGAAATATTTGGGTTATTTCAATTTCTGTATGCCTCTTAACCCTTTGAGTGCCAGAGGGGCACGCAAAGCATTTTCAAAGCAATGCGTTGGTTACCCCTCTGGCACTCAAAGGGTTAACATTACCCAGAACTTGGCCCGTGTACATTGGCTTTTACACTAGTTCATCATATTATAGTGGAACAATGCCACAGGAAACCAACTGCACCACAAGTGGGAAATGAAAATTCCCATTAATTTAAATTTTAACCCCTAGAATGCAAGAGAGGACTCCATCACATTGTGAAGCGATACTTTTAATAACTCTTTAGCATTCAATGAGTTTAAAGCCACATTTCAATCAAGGGGCATTTGCAGAATTTTCCCCTTTACGGTGCAGTCAAATTGCTCTGGAATTGCACTTTTTAGCTTGTTTAATAAGACCAGAAGTGAGTTACCTTGGAGCTATATTCATCAAGAAGTCCAATGGCAGAATAAACAAACTGTGTACCATAGAGTTGGAATGAAAATTCCATACATTCCCATTGATTTTGATGGACTTTTAACACTTTAATTGCATAATTAGTGTTCTAGAATATAATTTATGGCTAAGAATGCTTCTGGGTCTTTCACCAGGAGCTAAACTTGTTCCGTTGGTTGTTCCTTGAGGACCAGGCTGTTTGACATTAATATATGTAGTTCCTGAATAGAATCAAGGCATTCAAATTCCTGTGTGAAACTAAGTCAAGTTATCAAGTGCTCTGATTAACAGTGTGCCTACAGCCGTGCATTCATTCAAATCAGACTGGGATTTCTGCATAGAGTTATGTGATTCTTTTGTTAAATGGGCTATAAACATAATCTGAGCATGCACACATAAACCTACACTTTGTACCAGTCACCTTTCCCTTTGTTGGCTGTTTAAGGATGATGGGAGTTGTAGTCGGAGGCGCGCTGCTATCATTTAAGCCATGACGGTCCTGGACCGTCATGGGTCCTTAAGGGGATAGCAACCCATGATGGTCCAGGACCGTCATGGGTCCTTAAGGGGTTAATCGATCTACTGCAAATCTGTATTGGCTCCCTCTGCTCCCAGGTCCTCTTGGTCCACTGTGTCATCCAGAGGAGAATGTAGCAGGCTTTGACTGCTTGCCTCTTGAATCCAACATCATGAGGAAGAAGGGTTTCCCTGACTCAATCATTGCCACTATGATGAATGTGTGTGAGCTGGTTTCATCCAAGGTGTACAATAGGGTATGGACCTTGTTCTTTAATGTTGAGATTTTACCTCTTCTGTGCTTTTCCATATAATGCATATCGCCTTATTACCAGGGATGCAGACTTGCAGACTTTTAGCAAGGGGTATCTCGTGTCTTCCTAGTCTTTGGTATCTCACTTCTCTGTGGAATTTTTACTTGATTCTGGGATTGCTTCAGAAGGCTCCTTTTTGAGCCTCTGTCTTCAGTTTCCCTGCATTTCTTTATGTTCAAAACAGCCTTCCTGCTGGTTGTGTCTGTTTGGGGACTTGCTGATCTTCAAGATTTGTTTTGTAAATCTCCTTTTCTGGTTTTCCAATCTGATAGTATGTTTATGCGGACTTCTGTAGTGTTTCTCCCTAAGGTTGTCCCCAAGTTTCACATTAACCTGGAACTTTTTCTTCCTTCTCTCTCTGCCTAGCTCCATTACAGACAGGAGCAGGAGTTTATCTTTTGGATGTGGTTAGATTCTTGAGGTACTATTTTCATAGCATGCGGCCATTTAAAAAAAATGACGCTTTTTGTCATTCCTGAGGGTCCTCATGTGGTCCAGGTTGTGTCTAAGGTGGCAGTGACTTCTTGGATTAGGACTACCATTCACCAGGTTTATCTACTCTCGAAGAAGCCAGTGCCATTTCATGTATGGCTCATTCCAACACATCAGTTGGTGTCTTCTACGCCTCCATGAACCAGGCCTCTGTGGAACAGTAGTGTTAAGGCACTGTACATTCTAAAGCAGAGCAAATTGCTTCCCCATGTAACACGTAAGGTGTTTAAAACAATTCAACATTTTAGTTGTATTATTGTGAAATCTGACTTAGATTTAGAAAACACTGTTAGAAAAAAGTGTAGCCAAAATGAAAGTTAGGAATAAGGGCATTACTTATTTTTTTATTCTATCTCTCAAACCTTTATGATTTGAGAGATATTAGAAAATAAAGTCCTCCGCTCCTTCCCCTTTCTGCCTGATGAGCTGTAAAGCTGTCAGAGGCAGAATCTGGTCGGGCAACTAGACACGGCTCTTCAGGAGCACTGTCATTGAGATATCTAACTATAAATACTTCATAGGAATGGTCTACAATGTGTGCCTGGTTTGCAAGCACACTTTGTAGACCATCCCTATGAAGTATTTATAGTTTGATATCTCAATGACAGCGCTCCTGAAGAGCCACTGTGTGGTCCCGGAAGCAGGATCTCATGCCGTCAGCTATACAGCTGACACATGAGAAGGGGGAGGGAGCGGAAGACTTTATTTTCTTACATCTCTCAAACCATAAAGGTTTGAGAGATCGGAATCAGGACATTACATATTTTTTTATTCTACCTTTCCTTTTTTCTATACATTTTTTTCGGGACTTTACAGTCCCTTTAAGTCAGCTGTAATGCTAGCTGTCACAGTTAGCATGAGAATAGTCTCCTCTACAGGGCCTCATGTCTAAGTTATATAAAAATTATTCTTGGATATTCATATAGTATAACACGTGATTTCTATAGATGATCTAGCTAATTCCATATTCATGATGTAAACTGGCTCCATGTTGTATAGATCCATTTATGAACATGAGCAAACTGATTACATATGTATATTCTAGTTGAGATGTTCTGACCATATTCACAGCTATTCAAACTGTATATAAGCCAGCTATAGGCGTTGTAAATAAGAGAAGACTGCTTTTTCCATCATGCTCTAAAAAACATCACTGAAACCATCAAGCTTCCTGTAAATCCTGTCATCCTGCTGAATTAATGGAACTACTAACTTTATAAGAGTTATCTTACCTCTCACAACAGGATGCTAGAGAAAGCCTTAATCTTGCGAGACCGGAAGCCAGGTATCAGCGCACCTGCACTGTCAGTCCCAGTCTCCCTACAGATGCATTGCACTGGCCCGAATGGCACCGGAAGGGACTGACTCCGTGGCCACGCAGACTGCACTTACCTGCCTGTCTCGCAAGATTAAGGATTTCTCTAGTATGCTGGCATTGCGAGAGGTAAGAGAACTCTTATGAAGCTAGTCGCCCCCTGCCTAATTATTGTCACTACAGGGTAACCTCCTGTTTCTCCACACATATAAGAATCTCAATACCGTTTTCCTCATCAACTCCCATAGCTGTGAGACTGCCTATATATGGTTGGTTCGTGTTACCCTTTACTGCCCCTTTAAGCATAAAACCTCTAAGATCCTATTCACAAGAATTGCATTAGAGCAGCACCATTGGCTTGATTGGTGCTACAATGCAGTGCTGTGAAATGGCTTGCGTGACTGTAACCGAATCTATTGATGGGCAGTGGGAGGGCTCCCCCCTGCTAGTATACTGCAAATGACATTGGCGGGCAGAGAGTGATAACGAGTGTAATCAAGCAACAACTGTAGGGTCTCACATTTTATAAACTATCAGAATTTTGAAAGGACATGGAATAAATGGGCTTGAAAAATTGAAACATAGGTTTCCATGTAATCTCTTCTAAATGATATCTGCAGGCAGTAGGAGAATTATCTTGCTGTGAAACATGAAAGCTCTCATTCATTCTGTTGGGAATGTAGTGCACAAGGAGAACATCCTGTATGCTTCTCTCCACTTCACCTTTTTTGCAGAGTTTCAGCCCATGCCATTCCTCACTTGTTATGTTGCGTTGAAATAAATTACATTGTCAACTTGTTTATGGGAAACATGTTGCGCAATTGCTAGTGTTTTGGTTTTATTGGTAATTCCAGAATGGTATTCCTTGATTGAGATGTCTAGTAGTTCTTTCTAGACTAGATACATTCACAAGTGACCAGGTTTCACACTTTTACTTTAACAGTTGAATTATGTTAGTGTTAGCTGTGGCTAAAGAAGGAAACAAGTATATCATAGGTGATATATTTGTCTAGAATGCAAGCTTTGAAGGCATGTAATTACAGGGGGTACAGAGGGTGCAACTTGTGACAGGGCCCAACATCCACGGGGTCCCATTACAGTTAAGCCAGTTTCCTATATTGACTGGGGGCTGTTGACTTGGAAATCGGTACAGTGGGGTCCCCATGGGCACTAAAATAGTTACAGTCTCATTTAGGTCTAGTGGAGCCTTTTGTTGTTGTGACAAGGTGTGACCAAGATGTATGCCTTAATAGAGATCACTGATACAGCAAACTGCAGATACAACACAAACAGTATGTAGAGATATGTGGGGCAATGTACTAGATGAGTAAACGTGGTAACCAAATATTGACATATTTCTAGGGAATAGTTCCCCTTTAATACTGAATCAATAGGAACTGATCCTTTTTCTTAGTCTCTCTCCTGCTTCACTTACATATAATACTGTGTTGTGGCATTTCACATCGAATGTGAGCGTGACAATTTTTGATGAACTGTAGGAGAAGGTAAATTGAGTTTGACATAAATATTTAACCCTTATAGGAGTGTGCAACGCATTGCGCACCCTTGTGAACACATAAGAATGTAGTATGGATATCTGAACAATGAATTGCAAACATGTTCCATGAAGAGTAATTTGTTGTTACTGCAGCCCTGAAATGACCTGATACTTTATATGATATTATGCTTACATACAGGCTGGCAGTATTTTCCATCATTGAAGTCTTAGACTACTGGCTGTGTGGTAATAGGTATCTTTAATGGTTATTTATTGATAAGAAATAAACATAAGAATACAAAGAAATGAGACTACATTTTCTCTACAGCACATAAAAGACATAATTTGTTGAAAGCATTGTTGTAGACAGCATGACTTAGAAATGATTGTCTTATTTACTTTAATGTACTGTTTGGTAGGAAATTGCTGCCAGTGTTTGTTTATGGGTTCCTCATATTGTGACTGAGCAGATGGGAAAGTGGCTTCTCCATATTAACTGTTCTTAAATGGAATATTGTATGGAACTAGGTTTATATCTCTAGTCCAGGTTTCACGTTTACCTTCAGATGTCATTTATAATATACTAGTATAAAAGCCCGTGTACCCAGGCCAAGGTCTGGGTAATGTTAAACATTTGAGTGCCAGAGGGTACCCTCTGGCACTCAAAGGGTTAAGAGGCCGGTTCTGCTCTGCGTACTGCCGCTACCTCACTGCTCCACGTGATGCAGTCATGCGCCTCCTCACTCACGCAATGCAATCATGTGCAGTAGAGACTGCCCAAACGTGGGCAGTCTCTACTGTGCATGACTGCATTGGGACAAACATAATCTGGCCTTTAATTATTAAGGATTTCACTATGGTTAGAGTTACTGGTTCACCAGTTCCCCTTTGGCCATTTGAAATGCTTAGAGTTATTTAGTTCTGTGGCAAATAAACTGCTTCATAGGGAACCAGTAAAAATTCTGCTTCTGTTAAATGGTGCTGTTTGCTCCAGAGTTTTCCCATGTTTCCATTTATATGTGCCAGAGAGCTGCAACATTATTATTATTTTTTTTTTTTTTGCATCTTCCCTTTGTTCTGTTTTTTCTTCAAGACGGCATGAACAAAGGACTCCACTTGAGTTCCCTTAAGGCTCACATCTCGCCACTCTCTGTTCTCTTTCAGAGATGAATTGCTTTCATCTCAGATGTCAAGGTGTTTCTCCAAGGGGGGGTGGCTAATGGCTTCCCTTCCTTCATGGATCCCACTCCTCTGTGGGACCATAACCTTGTCCTGGGTGTTTTGCAGAGGCCTCCTTTTGCGCCGCTTGCTTCCATCTCTTTGAGCCCATTGACACACAAGATGGCTTTCCTCTTGGCAGTTGTCTCGTTGCGGCTATGAGTTACAAGCTCTGTCTTATAAGCCTTCCTTCCTGGTGTTTTAGCAGGATAAAGTGGTACTCTGTTTCTTTCTAAGGTGGTCTCCAAGTTTCACATCAATGAAGGTATTGTTGTACCTTCTTTTTGTCCTGACCCTGCATCTGATAATAGAGATCTCCATCTTTTGGAAGTGGTGCATTGCATGAAGTTTTATGTGTACCGTATTGCTCCAGTTTCCAAGGCTGACTCTGTTTGTCATTCCTGAGGGTCCCAGAGCTGGTCAGGCTGCTTATAAGGTCATCATTGCCTCTTGGATAAAGACTGCCATACGTTAGGCATATGATATCAGATGAAACCTGTTCCGTTTAAGATCACATCTCATTCCACTAGATATGTGTGTTTCTTCTTGGGCCTACAAGAACCAGGACTCGGCTGGACAGCTGTTCAAGGATGTGTCTTCCTTGCAAACTTACACCAAACACTACTGTGTCAGACAGAGGATTAGGTCTTACCTGCTTACTTGCTCATGTGTGCTAGTTAATTAGGTTAAAAAAACTTTCTGCAAAATCTAAGGCGTCCACATCCTGGGGTCACACAAGCTGCACCCTGAGGACAAACTGGACGCATTTGGCCCACGTGCTGCACGTTGGACACCCATGGTCTATTCCTTCACTCTGTCCTGGTGTTTCTTCGTGACAGAGCGATTAGGTGTAGTTTGTTTAGTGAACTTGTTCCACTGATTTTGGTTACATTTGCATAGTGATTTGCTCCTTGTTAGTTTCCCCTTTTTACAGCTTTCATCAGTTTATTTATTGTGGCCTTTTTACTCATATTATTTTGCTTATTTATTTTGTTTTTCGGTGTTTTGCTTGTCTCAATATTATTGTGTATGTGGGCAGTTTTGAGAACTTTGATTTTTCACATCCATTCTATACTTCATATATACCCGATTAGGAGCTCCTATTCCAGCTCCTGTTTTGTTAAGATTATAATATACATATTTTTCTTGTATAGTTAATGAAAAAGTAGAGGCCTTGTGGGTTGAAATACACACTGGGGGCACACATAATAAAAAGATATTGGTGGGGATTTGCTACAAGCCACCTAATGTTGGGGAGTTGGAGGAAGCCCAACTTTTACTGCAAATGGAAAAGGCTGCTAGGTCAGCAAAGGTAATTATAATGGGAGATTTCAACTACCCTGAAACTGACTGGAGCAATATGACTTCAGGCACAACAAAGGGAAATATTTTTCTAAGTATGATAAATGATAATTTTATGTCCCAACTAGTAGAGGAGCCAACTAGAAAAGAGGCCTTGCTTGACCTAGTGCTCTCAAACGATTCTGACATTGTAAACAATGTGCAGGTAAGGGAACATTTGGGCAGCAGTGACCACAATTTGTATCCTTTGAAGTTTGTTATGAAAAACCCAATAGCAAGAGTTTAACCAAAACCTTCAATTTCAAAAAGGCTAATTTTACAAAGTTAAAAGAAGCTTTAAAGGATATCCAGTGGGATGTAATTTTCAAAGATAAAAATGCACAAGAATCATGGAATGTATTTAAAATGCTCTTGGGCAAATATACACGTCAATATATACCACTGGGGAATAAGCACAAGAGAAGTAAAGCGAAACCAATGTGGATTAATAATGTGGTTAGCAGGGAAATGAGAAACAAAAAGCAGGCTTTTAAGGTGTTTAAGTCAAACGGGTCAGATGCATCATTTAAAAAATATAAAGAATGTAATAAAATCTGCAAACAAGCAATTAAGCTAGCTAAAATAGAAAATGAGAGAAACGTTGCAAATGAGAGCAAGAAAAACCCTAAACAATTCTACAAGTATATTAACAACAAAAAAGTTAAGGTTGATATTGGTCCTCTTAGGACTGAAACAGGTGAATTGATTAGCAAGGATAAAGCTGTGGCTGACACCCTAAATACGTTCTTTGCTTCAGTATATACAAATGAAGCAGCAATGACAAGCTGTGGGCAAACAGATAAAACCATGGAATTTCCTCCAACATCTACATGGCTTACTGAGGACAAGGTCCAAAAGAGACTGGAAAGGGTTATAGTGAATAAAGCGCCTGCACCGGACGGTGTACACCAAAGGGTACTTAAGGAACTTAGTTCAGTAATAGCAAAACCATTGTACTTAATATTTATTGATTCACTTTCATCAGGCATAGTGCCCTGTGATTGGAGGAAAGCTGATGTAGTTCCATTGTTTAAAAAGGGAGCAAGATCCAAACCAGGAAATTATAGACCTGTGAGCTTGACTTCCATAGTGGGTAAGATAGTAGAAGGGTTATTAACTGACAGTATTCAGAACTATGTGAAGAGAAACAATATCATTAGTAGGAATCAGCATGGTTTCATGAAGAACAGATCATGTTAGACTAATTTACTTGCATTTTATGAAAGAGTGAGTAGTAATTTGGACAGGGGAATTGCTGTTGATGTAGTATACTTGGATTTTGCAAAAGCCTTTGACACAGTGCCTCACAACAGGTTACTGCATAAATTAAAAGGCTTCGGTTTGGGTGGTGTTATCTGTACATGGATTGAAAACTGGTTAAATGATAGATGGCAGAGAGTTGTTGTAAATGGAACTTTTTCAGTTTGGTCTAGGGTTATAAGTGGGGTGCCGCAGGGTTCAGTCCTGGGCCCAATGCTTTTTAATTTGTTTATTAATGATCTAGAAGTGGGAATTGAAAGTAGCATCTCAATCTTTGCTGATGACACTAAGCTATGTAAGGAAATACATACAGAGCTGGATGTTTTTTCCCTACAGAAGGATTTAGATAAACTGAGTGAATGGGCAGAAAAGTGGCAGATGACATTTAATGTAGATAAATGTAAGGTTATGCATTTGGGTTGTAGAAACAAACTTGCTACATATACTCTAAATGGGAAACAATTTGGGAAATCCTAATTAGAGAAAGATTTAGGCGTACTGATAGACAATAGACTTCACAGCAGTGTGCAGAGTCACTCAGCTGCTGCAAGAGCAAATAGAGTACTAGCCTGCATAAAAAGAGGTGTAGAAGCAAGGGATGCTAATATTATCCTACCTCTGTATAAATCCTTGGTTAGGCCTCATCTAGAATATGGAATTTTCGGCGCCTGTTCTAAAAAAAAAAAAAAGACATTACTGAACTGGAAAAGGTGCAGAGACGTGCAACAAAACTGATAAAGGGATTGGAGGATCTGAGTTACAAAGAGAGACTAGCCAAACTGGGTTTGTTTACATTAGAAAAGAGACGTCTAAGGGGTGATATGATTACCATTTACAAATTCATTCAAGGTCAATACAAAGAACTATCCAATTAATTATTTACGCAAAGAGCTGAGCTAAGAACAAGAGGTCATCCAGTAAGACTTGAGGAAAGGCGCTTTCGACTAAAACACAGGCAGGGATTCTTTACAGTAAGGGTGGTAAGGCTATGGAATTCTTTGCCTCTGGATGTTGTGCTTGCAGATAATGTAACTGCATTCAAAAAAGCAATGGATGCCTATCTAGCACAGAACAATATTGACAATTATGACAGATGGCTTCAAAGCAAATAGGATATTGATCCGGGGAACTATTTGACACACACACACACACACACCTACACACACACACCTACACACACACCTGCTCACACCTACACACACACACACACACACCCCTACACACACACACACACACACCCCTACACACACACACCCCTACACACACACACACACACCCCTACACACACACACCCCTACACACACACACACCCCTACACACACACACACACCCCTACACACACACACACCTACACACACACACCCCTACACACACACCCCTACACACACACCCCTACACACACACCCCTACACACACACCCACCTACACACACCCACCTACACACACCCACCTACACACACCCACCTACACACACCCACCTACACACACCCACCTACACACACACACCTACACACACACCTACACACACACCTACACACACACCTACACACACACCTACACACACACACACACACACACACACACACACCTACACTGGAAATTGCTCCAGAGGGCTTTTTTGTTGCCTTCCTCTGGATCAACAGGAGTGTTATTGGCATGGGCTGGACTTGATGGACGCATGTCTTTTTTCAACCTTATCTACTATGTTATGTTAATTCATCTGGAGACTGATTTGATAGAAATGGGATCTCCTTACATGTGTCTCTGCACCGCACTGGTAATGGATGCCTAGCCAAACATTGAGGTGTGCGGCTGTTACGATGCATGTATTTTGCTCTTCATCTTCCTCTATTATATTGTCCCTTTCTCTGTGGTCAGTGGAACAACTTAGGACATTAGCATATCAGCAAAAATGTTCTCAAATGATTACTTGTCTCAAGTTACCCTCCTGTTAATTGGCTTTCAGAGACTATTTTCGTTCTGCTGATATGCTCATGTCATCCTATACTCTGTTGGACTTCGTATCATCCTTCAACAGTTAAGCTTTATACATTAACCCTTTGAGTGCCAGTGAGGTATCCAACACATTGTGTTGCAATAAGCTGGATACCTCTGGCACTCAAAGGGTTAAGTCAGCTGTACTCATTGTTAGGTTTTCACGTGTCTTGTATACACTGCACTATTTGTGTTACTTAAATTCATATCACTTTATTATGCTAATTAGCTCCTTGTATTGTTGAGGGGTGTTGCTGGTGGACAAGACACCAATTTCGGTGCCTTCTGGGGAGTTATTACAAAGGTTCTGAAGGAGGCAATGTAATTGCTGCACACGCGTAATATTGAGCATCCTGAGCTGTCACTTATAATGATGAATACTGATATTCCAGACCCTGTACAGTACTTCAGTGCCAAAGCACAACATATTACTCACTGCTCTGGACCGTAGTGGTTAATAAATAAATAAACAATCGTAACCCAAATGAATGCCATTATCATCCAGCAAACCTCCCCAGAAGGCCCTATGGATTTTGTAACATTTGTAGTGCCAGGCCACTGACTCACTCATTGATCAGTATTGCTCAGCCTTCTGGCAGCCAGATTGTTAACACTCTAGTCTTGAGTGGTATCTGGCCTTCTGTGGTCTCAATGTTTATCTTCCCTCATCTTTCCCTCTCGTCTAAAGGGGTTGCTCTTATGATGAGTCCTGTTTTCCTAGCGGCTTGCACCATCTTGTGTAAGTAAGACCAACTTTTTGTTGCTGTGTTCGCTTGTGATAATTTTCACCACTGCTAGACTAATGGTAAGGAAATACAATACTGTGGATGGACTCCTTCCTTGGATTTATTTAATTAGTATTTAACACCCTGAGGCCAAAGGGCTAAGCAACACATTGCTTAGTAGTAATGTGTTACCTAGCCCTTAGGTCCTTAAGGGGTTAAGCAGTTCAGCTCCCAAGTGCTATGGAGATATCGTTTCTCCTGGTCTGTCCCCCCGTCAGGTAAAGACTTTGTGGTGTTCACTGCCTTTGAATTGTTCTGTGGTACTTCAGATGTGCTATGTGTGGAGTGCATAGTTCTCTCTTGCTTGTTATTATTACTCTTTGATTTCAGGTTTGGTGTATCCTTGTGCGCTTAGATGAAAACTTACTCAATGACTGTCACTTTTGATCTAGGCGCGTACTGACAGACTGTATCTGAAGTGGCAGAGTAATAACATTATGTGAGTGTGAACTATGCACTCCACACACAGACTGGATCTAAAGTACCACAGTACAATTCTAAGGCATTGAACATCATAAAGTCTTTACCTGACAGCGGGATAGACTGGAGGAAATTGTATCTACATAGCACTTAGGAGCTATCAGCCATTATACAAGGTAGATTAACCCTGCCTGCTTTACCCACCTGCTTCCATGACTTTCCCTCAGGTACTGCCTCCATTAGCTCTGTGTTAACCCTTTGAGTGCCAAGGGGAGCAGCCAACTCATTGCTATAGACACTCCATTGGCACTCAGTGGGTTAATGCTCCACTGTGTGTGTTTGTTTCTATTAAGGTTTATTGCTCTGCTGGTCTCATATAGTGTGTGCAATTGTTTTGCCAGTCTTGCATTATTTATTTGTGAGATAGTAAAAAGAAAACTCCTTGAAAAATACATTATTAGCCTCAGATAGGGTCTTGTTTGCATAAATAACTGAGTGACTTGCATGCTACCACATGCCTTTATACGGGGGAGCTGGTTAGTATAAAATAAGATATATATTTGTTATACGTGTATACGCTGCCTGCACTGGATAAATGGCACGATGCAAGAAATGTTCGCATTGGATAAAGGCATTTTTGTGCACAGATAGATTTTGCACATATTCTAATCCAGGAAGGTTAAAATGCTTCTTGAATTGCGCATTAAAAATTCCATTTTACGACAACATTACACAGACTTATAAATTCATTCGCAATAGCAGTTCTTGCATTAGGAGCATTCGCTATTCCACTCACACAAATTCGTTAAACTTAGCCACTCCCATAAAAAATAAATATATACGCAGCCGTTCGCTAATCTTCAATTTTCATGCGCAATTCAACAAAATCATGTGCAAACCTATTCCCTAGTGGTTTTCACACGGGAAATAGCGATTGTGCACGTTTCCTGCATTGCGCCAAAAGTGTTTAACTGTTCAACTCTTCCTTTTCAGCAGACCTGTTACAGCTATATTCCAGTGCAGCTATATCTTTCTTTGGACTGGTTGTTTCTACAAATTAAGAGATAATTTTTAACAATATTGTTGGTAATTGTTCATTAACCGTGCTTACATAATTATTAACCCTGTCTGGTTAAGATGCTGTCAGATTTTTAGCTCCCTTAGAGTGCCCTGATGAATTTATTTTATAGTATATGATTGCAAATTCAATGACAAAAAACTTTTATCAAAACCAAAGTTAAGCTCTTGCTGAAAAGTACAAAAGCTGGGAAAAAGCAGGTTAAGCCTTTCCTTACTGCGTCTGTACAGCAGTATGTACAGTGGATGTTGATGCTTTCATTTGAGGGGTAATTGCCCATGTGACAGTTGCCGTAGCCCAGCATAGTACCATTCACAATGTATGACATCACCAGTGTAGCATCATTGTGTTGGTGTTACCTCTGTGAAAGGGGCCTACACCTACACAGATAACCTCCCTCCTCAAATTCCAAAAGCAATATCCTTAAATCCTGGTCTGATAGCTGACATTGACTCTGCTGATTTGAATGACTCCCATTCTGCATTACATTTCTCTGTTTGCTCTTGCATCTGGTTATATGTATGTGTGATTGTTGCCTGTTTTTATGTATTTAAAGGGAATATTCAGGAAGAAATTCTATAACCAACTGAGCCATATTTTTAAATTCCTGCTGATTTGAGTGGGTCTGTTAACCATTTGAATTCTACAGTGGTCTTCAGCACATTCAATTGATTAAAAGCCCCGTTTTAAATATCACTTTTTATTTTGACTTCATTTATTCTGCTAGGGCAGAATTAATAGTCACATAGTCAAATTGATTGTACTTTTTAGTATTATAATATTTTTATTACTCCCTAGAGTGGGGCAAAATGCCACCCATGTAACCCATTTAATCATAGTTTTGGCTCTGGCTGGTTTATAAATACAACAATGCTGTTATGCTGAGAAAATATCCCCTTTTGGCTTTCTGTGCAAATAAAGGGTAATACTTGTATTATACAGCACAAGTTTAATGCAAATGCATCATTCTAATAGTGAAGAGATACAAAAATTGATAAAAATGGATACCTCACTGGCACCCAGAGGGTTAATCTGAAAGACCAGAAACAGCCAGGCAGAACTCTTTTCTCTCTCTGCCTCCAAAATGGCCATTTGTAGTGAGTTAACCCTTTGAGTGCCAGAGAGGTATGCAACACATTGCTTTGCAATGCGTTGCGTACCCCTCTGGCATTCAAAGGGTTAAAGGTATAGTAATATCGAGTAAAAAGTAATAGCTATATTGTAGCTATAATAAAGAGATTACATGAGATTATTTCTATCTCTCAAATCTTTATGGTTTGAGAGATATATGAAAATAAAGTTCTCAGCTCCCTCCCCTTTCGCATACGTCATCTGTATAGCTGACTGCATGAGATCCTAGTCCCGGGACTAGACAGAGGCTCTTCAGCAGAGCCGACATGGTGATATCTAAAAAAATAAATACTTCACTGGAATGGTCTACAACGTGTGTCTGGTTTGCAAGCACACTTTGTAGACCATTCCAATGAAGTATTTATTTTTAGGTATCACTGTGTTGGCTCAGCTGAAGAGCTGCCACCTGGTTGCGTGACCAGAACCTGCTTCTGACAGCTTTACACCTCATCAAGCAGAAAGGGGAGGGAGCGGAGAACTTTGTTTTCATATATCTCTCAAACCATAAAGGTTTGAGAGATTGGAATAACCTCAGGTAATCTCTTTTTATTATAGCTACGATATAGCTATTACTTTTTACGTGATATTACTATCCTTTTAAACAGACAATAGGCCTCATGCCAAAATAGATATAGGTAGAATCCACTCTTCCCCACTGTAAGGGGTGACTGGAGAGCGGGACTCTGTAAGCCAATTTCTTCCAGTATTTTCAGGCAGCAGGGATAATAGCCTTGATCATGTAACTACAATAGTAAAAGAAGGGTTTGATAAAACAAACTAAAAAAAAAATAAATAAATAAAAAAGTAATTAATTTGTTTGTTTATTCTTCCATAGCAGAATAAACATCCAAAATAGAGGGTCTATCTCTTTAAATCCATGGGAATTCAGAGAATGTCTATTTCTTCCACATGGTGCACGTGTATTGCACCAGAATTGTTCATCTTTACCTTTCTGAATATGACCCTGTCTACTTGTGTGTGCGTGTACAGGGATTCATCTGTTTGCTTTACTTTCCAACACCACCTCCAATACTTCAGCTGTCTAGAGCCTTCTAATATTTTTCTCTGTATGGTATATTGACTTCACGTCCAGGTCTCCTATGTCCTAGCTGGGCTGCATTTTCCTTAGTCCCCTTTAGTGCAGTTGGTTTGCTCCTCAGGCCTTGATGCCTTTAGGTTGCCTATCACTGCGCTATGTGAACTGTTCATTCTTTACTCCATATCATGGTGCTTACCTAGTTCATACAATGATTTAAAACTCATGCTTTCATGCTAGTAAAAGGTTTGGGTTAAAATTACTAATGAATTCCAATAACTGGAGAATGTAAAATGTTCAGTTTTCTGTATGCATATAGCCTGGAGATTGTTCAGGAAAAAAATGCTGTGTTGAGTGTCATTTATCTTGGTTTTTAGCTGACAAGTGAGTTTTTACTGGTCACCAACTCTTAACCTTATTTTCGCTATGTAAGTACTTTATAGTAATATCATTAAGATTCCTTCATGTTTATCCATCGGGATCTGAAAAGTGTTAATGGAATACCAATAGTCCCACTTTATACAGAGCATTTTGTTCCCCAGTGTATGGCAATACACAAATCTATAGCAAAGCTGAACTCAATTCTACCAATCTGATAGTTTAACCCTTGGATTACCAGAGATGTCTGTAGCAGCACAATGCATTGCAATGTGTTGGATGCCACTTAAGGATCCGTAGGATTACTGTTGGCATTTAATAGGAAGCTATGCCACTGGATACTCCAGGTCAATGGTTGGAAATATGTGGTTTTCCAGGTACTGTTAGACTACAACTCCCATCATTCCTATGTGGCCATTCATGTCACTTGAGACTACTTACAAAGAAACTTGGAATTTTTTTCCCCCTCTCCCCTAAAATGTCAGATTAATGAAATCCTGATGACTGAAATATAGTTAATTATATTTTACTTACATTTTCACCATTACACGAATAACAGTGTTCTATCTATCATGGCTTTTCTTTCTCAGTTAAAATTGTAGTAATAATAATATACCCCCTGCTCACAGCTGATTCATTCAAATGGTGGTGTTTTTTTTTTCTTTTTTGTTCAATGTGGAACACAGGAAACATGGATTAAGTATGCACCAGCCAAGAGGGCATGGCAATTTGTCTTACAAGGCTCTTTGCAAACAGAGACATACCGACATAATTGGTGAGGCTGAAAAAAAAGACATGCGTCCATCAAGTTCAGCCCATGCCATATCACCCTTGTTGAGCCATAGGAAGGCAAGAAAAAACTCCCTCCCTATGCTACTTTACCCCCACCATACATGCTCAGTATTAAAAGTGTGGTACATCAGGACAAAGATTCTCTTAGCTAGCATTTTTTATTTTCTAAACTTATATTGGGCTGAGTAATCTCCCACTGGGTAGACTTCTATTGCTGAGCTCCTTGATGGATATGGACCAAAGTGCATTCTATAATAGGATATGGATCTGCTAGAGCATGGCTTTCTCTCTCAACCAGAAGTGAGACAGCTTGGGGTGAGGCCTATATGCTGGCATTGTCATTGTTCACATGTCAGGTATAGATAATGTAGTGACAGACTTTCTCAGTCAACAGAGCCTGGATCTCAGAAATTGGGAGCTCAATAAGAACATATTCAACTTGTTTATCTGCTGTTGGGGGCTTCTAGCAGTGGATCTCTTGACCTTCCATCTGAAATACAAGGTTCCTTGGTTCTTCAGTTTGTTGCCAGATGCCGGGATCCTTTGACTCTTGAGGTAGGTACAATGGACATTATGTGGACCATTCCTCTGTTTTCCCTCCAGTTCCCCTGATTCACAGGGTGCTGAGAAGTCAGGATGCAACTGGCTTATGTCATCCTGATTGCTTCATTCTGACCCCGTTGCGTCTGGTTTTTGGATATTCTTAATCTATCTCTGTTGTAGCCTTTCTTTCTTCCCTTGCATCTGGACTTTCTAATTCAAGGATCATTGTGCCATCTCCTGGTGGAGAAGCTAGCTTTTGAAACCAGCATCCTGAAGTAAAAGCATTTTTCAGAATCTGTTCTTTCTACTGTGCTTCAGGCTAGAAAGTCTTTTTCTAAGGTCTATCATAGGGTTTGATCCTTCTTCCACAAGTGGTGTGTTACTGGGGTTTGTATCTTCCACCTTTTTAGCTTCTGGAAGTTTTGGCCTTTCTTCAGGATGGCGTTCACAAAGGGATTAGCCTTAGTTCCATCAAAGTTCAGATTTCAGCTCTTTTGGTTCTTTTCCAATGGGGTATTACTTTACACACTGATGTTCAAACTTTTGTTAAGGGGATGGCTCATGCCTACCGTGTCTTTTGGAATTCCACTCCTCCATAGGATTTGAACCTGGTTTTAGGAGTTTTTCAGAAGCCTCCTTTTGAGCTTCTGTCTTCGTTTTATCTTTCTTGATGCCCAAGCCTTTGTTCTGGCTATTGTCTGTTCTGCTGGTAGGCAAACTTCAGCCATTGTCTTGTAAACTTTACTTTTTCATTTTTCACCTGGAGGGTTTTATGCCCGTGGTTGTTTTGGACTTTCACATCAAGCAGTAAATTTGTTCATTTTTTTAAGCATTCCTGAGGGCCTTTGTGCAGGCCCAGACTGTGTCTAAGGTTACAATCACTTCCTGGATTAAGGCAATCATTTACAAGGTGTATGTCCTCAGGAAGAAACCTGTACCCTTTTTGGTTACGGCACATTCCACCAGGTCAGTTGGTGTGTCTTGGGCCTACAAAATTCAGACCCCTTCTGAGCAGTTGAGTAAAACATGGTTGTCTCTAAACATCTTCGTTGCACAGTACTGTATTAATGTGCTGGTGTCGGCTTAAGACAGTTTTGTCCGGAAGGTCTGTGGTGCCTCTGTGTGTATCTTCCTTGGTTTTATGAGATGAGAATCATGTTGTTTTCCTGTTGTTTGGTGTCCACCGAGGTTCATGTTGTGTCACTTTATTCCTTTCAGTAATGATGTTTGTTTTAGGCCTTTATTTATTTATTTATTTATTTATTTATTTTTTGGTCTTTCCCTCCTTGGAATCTTGATGGATCTTTGGTAAATATTCATGGTTCCTGTGTTCCACATTGGGCAAAAGAGAGAAGAGGATTTTGTGTAGTTACCAATAACTCCTTTTCTCTTAGTCCATGTGGAACATAGCACTCCCTTCAGGAAAGAAGAAAACACTGGGTTGAGTACCCGGGCAGGATGTGGTCCTCTTTGTTCAGGGGATTCTCAATTATTCTTTCACGTCTGTTTTTTTTTTTTTTTTTGTGGCTTTGCTATATGTTGAAAATCAGCTTGGAAGACAAGGGTAAAGTGGTAGGGAGGAGGGAGTCTCCACCTCAAGACCTTTTTTTGAAGTATATAAAGTAGAATCATAAATGCGCTCTCACCAGAGCGAAGAAATGATAACACGACACTGAAATTATTTGAATAAGGTCAGCAAAAAAATACAAACTAACACCACCACCACTTTATGTGTTATAAAAATTCTAATAAAAAAGTAAAAAGTATTTCTGCTTCCTATAATAATATATAAATAAATTGTGGTCGAAGACAAAAAGATGCAAAAAAATCTTAAATACTTTCCAAAAGTGTTACTAACAAAACGCCCACCATTGAGAGGGTCATTGCCACTTTTTCCTTATACATATACGGGGGTTGACGCGCCCCTGGTTGTGAAGCAGATACTTTTTTGAAGAGCATCTGATATATATATATATATATATATATATATATATATATATATATATATATATATATATAAGTACCGGTCATCCACTTAACGCTTATTGATATTTACCCAATATTTAGATATATATTGTTTTTGTCCTTATCTCAGTCTATATAAGTTCCAAATATAAGATCTTATTTTTGAGTATATGGCCGTTTTGTTAGTAACACGTTTGGAAAGTGTTTAAGATTTTTTTGCATCTTTTTCTCTCCGACCACAATTTATTTATATATTATTTTAGGGTGCAGAAATACTTTTTACTTTACCCCATGGTTCCTATGTGCCACATAGATAAATATATTTATCGGTAAGTACACTGAAAGTGGAACAACCACATTTAACAAAGATGGCCCAAAATAATTCCTCATCTGGCGACTAGCTGTTCAGTAGCGCTAGTCGCCAGAATTATTAACTGGTTAATGCGAATCATCCACTGCTCCAGGACTGACAGGCAGGACAGAGTGCAGACATCTTTCCATAGTGACACCTGCACTGTCAGTCCCTTTTGGAGCCGAATGACTCCTATGGAAAGATGTCTGCGCTCCATCCTACCTCTTGGTTCCAGAGTAATGTCTCCTTCTCATCAACGCGGTAAGAAATCTGGTGACTAGCGCTACTGAGCAGCTAGTCACCAGATGTGGAATTATTTGAGGCCATCTTTTTTAAATGTGGTAGTTCTGCTTGAAAGTCTCTTTTTCCCCTATGGTACAGTTTGTTTTTTTCAGAATTCCTCCACTATTCTTTTGAACTTAAAGGCTTTGGAGTTGTAGATTATTCAGGTAAGTTTTTGTGCAAGATATTATGCGATTAGAGGGGTTTTGTATAGTAATGTACAATTGAATGTGTTAATATATCGGTTTACTTTTGTTTATTGCTCTTGGTTTTATGGACGTGTTCTATATTAAACTGTCTCTGCAATTTTATGAAGACAGAAGCGTTGTGGCTGATCAAGATAAACTATGCTGCTGTGCTGGCATTTATAATTTGATTTATCTGATATTTTTCTTTTAATTTGCAAAACAGCTGTTCCAGAAAATTACATGCAACAGATTTGATCTTCTGCATTCTTAAGGGCATATGTTTGTTTGTAGGATGTGAAAATTACAAATATAGGATGGATAGCTGCAGTGCTTATGTCCATTTGAGCATCATTTGCTTTCAAAAGTAAAGTGTTTAGTACCTATGTGTTTTTTTGTGAGTGTGTATTGTACTGGGTAATTCAATATGATGGCTGCTTGATCATGGTTTATTTGCAGCTGTTAGTCTTTACCGACTGGATTGCAAAAGGTAAAATATGTTGCCTATAAACTGGACTGGAAATTTCTACTAATATTTTGCCTAGTAAAATAAATGAATAAATTAAAATAATTAAAAAAAAAAAAAAAAAATAGCAGATTCATTTCACAGTGCAATCGGAATCCTCTCTAGCCTTAACCCTTTGAGTGCCAGAGGGGTACGGAACGCTTTGCAGAGCAACCCTCTGAATGTCAGAGCGGTATACACTACTGTATAGTTGGTTTACTCCAGAATTGCACCTTAACCCTTTGAGTGCCAGAGGGGTACGCAACACATTGCAAAGAAATGCATTGCGTACCCCTCTGGCACTCAAAGGGTTAAACTGTGCAGCTAAATTGTATTGAGCAGCTAACTGAATCTGATCATATCCTTTGTCTAAAAACGTCTAGTTTATAGTACATTATGCCATGAGAAATCTAAAAAACCCTCTGGTTGTCAAAGAATAACACACACATTGCCTGTTGCTCCAGCCCTGTCGCCCTGTTTGCCACTACTGCCCTAGTTATGTGGAACCTCTTGTGTGACTTCAGAGAGCACAGTTTGAGAACCAGTGGCCTATAATATTCTGATAAAAAAATCTATTCTTATGGACGATCAGCTGCACATTGTTGTCTTATGAATAGCTCAGTAGAATGTTCAATTCAAACAAGTCTGTGCTGAAATGATTTTCTTTTAATCTCAATCGTCAATGTCATGAGCAGCTTTGTATTTCATTTCAAGGTATTTGTAATTGTAGGATTCTCTTATTTATGGTATTTAGAAGTCATATTCATGTTTCTTTTGTGTTCTTGAAAAGAAAAGAGGTTGCCTGCCTAGTTGTTGTGGTGGTTGTACGTGACCATGTATTTAAGCACCTACTTGAAGGTGTGTATTCTCATTCTTCTAATTTTTTTCTTGTGAGCTAGTAACAGTGAATGTTTGCCTCAAACTAAATATGCAAAAATATCCGTGAGTGAGAATGCTCATTTCAATTATTTTGCATATGTTGTGCTAATGCCGTCAGCTCTGCAGCATTAACTTTCCATTTACGTTGCTATGGCCTGAAAATTCTGGTGGTCCCTATGCCAAAGGGTTGCAACAAAGTGCAAAGAAATGCGTTGCGTACCCCTTTGACACTCAAAGGGTCAAAGAAATAAAATGTAGAATCCGTTCTGGGTGGCATTTTCATGGAGGTAGGCATGACTTTTATAGGGTTTTTTTTTTTTCTTTTTTCAATCTGAAGCAGGTGGGGTGCATGAGCCCGCTGGGTGAACTTAACCATAGGTTGGCGCAACACATTGCGTGGCAATGTATTGTACTCCCTACCTGTCCTTTAAGGGTTAACATTATCATATGCAGTGGGCAGAGTTTGTGTTCTGTACTCCTGCCAGAAAGTGTCATGTCTACCTTCCTAGACTTGACTTCCAAGACTGTGTCGATGTTACCAATTTAAAAGAGGCACGCAGGTAAAATATATAGGGGCCATGAGGAGTGTGTGTGTGTGTGTGTGTGTGTGTGTGTGTGTGTGTGTGTGTGGGATGTTATTAGGATGCGTTACCTCTCCTTTAAATTTAATGTAAATACATGCATAAAAAAATTAGTTTCAAAAACTTGCTTAGAAAGTGAAATAATTTGTTGACCGTTAAGTGTTAGTGTTTATTCGTTTGCTCTGCCATCATGCAATCTATAGACTAGATTGTGGCCTTTATCATGGGCTATAGTCATGTGGAAGTAACCTCCCTCACTCCTTCTGTAGTAATGCTTTAAAGGGACAGTAATGTTTCAAAATAAAAGCAGCTCCATTTAATCTTCATTTGGGCCATTGAGAATGTTATTTTAGTAATTTTGGAGTTGAAGTTCAAGAGTAATTGAATGGTAAAGTATCACCAACCCACCCCTTTCACTGATGTAACACTGCAGGGTTTTCATTGTTCTCACAGTAAGAAGACTGTCCCTTGTGAGCTGTCTGGTCTGTGGATCAGATTCCACATCTGAGGGGAGGTGGCTTACACTAGGTAAAAGGGGTGGGAGGGGGATACTTTATCATTCTTGAACTTCAATTCTGACGGTATTGAAATAACACTCTCCATGGTCCAAATACTATGACGATTAATTTGAGCTGCTTTTATTTTGAAATGTTACTATCCCTTTAATATGGACCTGTCACCATTAATTCAAGTCTGCATATTTGGAAACTTCATTAACTGCTTATGTATCATGTTAGCCAAAGGACCAGCAGATTCATAGTTCATTCTGTATAGTGAGCTGTCTGAGTGATGCCAGTTTATGAATGAATAAAGTTCTTTATTAGTATTTGAAAATTTCCAAATTTGTAAGCTAAATTAAAGGTGACATGTCCACTTTAACTCTCTGTGTGCTGGGTGTGAATCAATTGGTTGGGTATCTCCTGAAAATCAGAGGGTTAGAAATTAAATTCATATTTTTTTTTCTTTTTAATCTGCTGCTGTGTCTGATCATAAAGAGCTTGCGGTTTTGATGTTTTTTTGTAAGTTTAAATAAAGCATTAAAAAAAAAAATTGCCTTCAATGTATTAATGGTTTGTGAAGAATTGAAGGGAAATGTACTTTTACTACATGCATAAATGCAGTATAGTTTTCTCCTAATCAGTCAGAATAAAAATGTAAGTAGGAATATGAATGGGAACTTTTGATTTTCACAAGTGAATGGCTGCATTATATATGTACTGTACCGGTTTATGACATTTATACAGTAGTATTGCAGGTAATGGTATTTGAGTCAAATGTATGCACTTTACAGAACAAAGCAAACAAACAATCAATCCCTAACCAACTCCACCTTAGGGGAGAAATAAAAATGTCCTAATTCCCATTTAAATTAATGTGGGTCTTTTTAACCCTTTGAATGCTAGTGAGGTCTCCAAGATATTGTGTTAAGAGACTCATTTCAATCAGTAAGAATATTTTGTCATCATTTTTTTTCAGGTGTCTTTAGTAGATCAGCCTCAGTGAAACTAATGTACTGGAAGACCTGGAGCAAAGCAAATACACCATAAGGGACAGGTTAAAATGAATATATATAAATATATATGTTACACACCCATTGAGTTGCAATGCGTTAGGCACCTGTGTGACACTCAGGGTTTATAATTTATTTATTTTAAGTTCATATCTCGTGGTGGGGTATCAGGACTGCTCCTGATGCCCTCCAGTTTACTGATCTCCCAGCCAATTTGGGTAGAGATGATTAGAGGTGACACAGGGGAGCAAGAGAGCTCCCTGCTTCAATTGGGCATACCTTATTGATGTTAGAAGGTTTGGCGCGTGTGTGAAATAAATAAATAAAAATATAATAATGTCAAAGTTTACATCGTTCCTGTGTCTCCTTTATGTCACAGTATGCATCTGAGTCTATTTTAATAAGCCTTGTTAGACCTCCTGCTATTTATATTGCTCTCTTTTTAATGATTTCCATTATAAATGTTTTTGTAATATATGATCTCTAGACCTATTCCCAGTAGTCCTCTATTCCATCACAGTAGTCCACTTTTCCATCACAGTAGTCTTCCACTATTCCAGCACAATAGTGCTCCACTATTCCAGCACAGTAGTGCTCCACTATTCCAGCACAGTAGTGCTCCACTATTCCTGCACAGTAGTGCTCCACTATTCCTGCACAGTAGTGCTCCACAATTCCAGCACAGTGTTCTAGTACTGCAACACAGTAGTCCACTATTCCATCATAGCAGTCTAGTACTGCAACACAGTAGTCCACTATTCCGTCATAGCAGTCTAGTACTTCAACACAGTAGTCCACTATTCCATCACAGCAGTCTTCCACTATTCCATCACAGTAGTCTTCCACTATTCCATCACAGTAGTCTAGTACTGCAACACAGTAGTCCACTATTCTATCATAGTAGACCAGGTTCTTACCCGTGATCCTTTAGCAGCATTAATACATTCCTCTTCCTGTGCAAGTTTATATTACTAACTTTTCCCACTGATTTTACTGCATTGTTTTCTTACGTTTAAATAATCAGAAATAATGGTTTGCTTTCCTCTGATGTTGTGAACAAAGTACCATTTTATTCTTTGCGTGCCAGAGGAGTACACATTGCACTGCAATACCCCTTTGGTATTCAGTGGGTCAAGTCTATATTCCAGCTTTTGTTTTTTGTGACCCAAATGTTAGTTTTTTTTGGCCTTTTTAAGGAACGGAGCCCATGCTGATGCCATCTGTGCTGCATAGTCTTCTATGGGAAAACGTCTGTGAGACACATCTCTGCACCCATTTAAGTGATTTGTGTCAGAGCTGGCTTTTTTTCCTCCTGTGATCATACTCTGTCACACGATCAGGCACCATGACTGTCCAATTATGTGTAATGTGCCTCTCTCTGTGGCTGGAGAGCCACTCATTACAATGTAAAATGACTATATTGTCTGGAATTCTCTGTTTCCTGGGTTTATTTCTGATTCGTTAGGAACCTTTTTCAGCTGTCATCTTCTACTTTACTTATACAACACAGAAGCAGACTTTCCTGCTCGCTCTCCCCCGTTTAACCCTTTGCCCAGTGCTTTCTGTATCTTTCTGGGGGATTTGTATTAGACTGGTGTTTCTTCTACTTAGTTTCTACTTAGTTTTATCTAATTTTCTGGACATGTCTGACCCTAAGAGACATGGGTCGTGGAGAGTGCAAACTGAAGCAGGAATCTTTCTTCAGATCATAGTTAGCTGGGGAATGCAGGAAGTAGATTTGATGACCTCCTATTCTAACATAATTTCCTAAATTTTGCACAAATCACCATGATTCGCAGACTGCTCCCTGAAATCAAGTAAGAATAGACAAACATGCTGCTTGGCACCCCACTTTGGACAAGAAGGTAGTGGTTTCATAATCTTCAGGCCATGTCCATAGAAGATCCTTGGTGTCTACCCCTTTTCCTGGATCTGTTCACTGAAAGGAATAGTAATGTCAGAAAAAAGTATTAACTATATGGTAGATACAATTAAAACAGTACTTACACTTATTCGTATCTCTCAGACCGTTATGGTTTGAGAGATATAGGAAAATAAAGTTCTCTGGTCCCTCCCCTTTCTGCTTGATGAGCTGTAAAGCTGTCAGAAGCAGATTCTGGTTGCTTGACCAGATGTGGCTCTTCAGCAGCGCTGATATAACTATATCTAAAGATAAATACTTAATTTGGAACGGTCTAAAAAGTGTGCCTGCCTTGCAAGCACACTTTGTAGACCGTTCCAATGAAGTATTTATTTCTAAATAGGGTGATTTCAGCTCTGCTGAAGAGCCTCTGTCTGGTCAAATGACTGGAATCTGCAGCTGTCAGCTAGATGGCAGACTTGAGTAAAACAGCCAGGAAAAGGTAACTTTAGCATGTTATATATCTCAAACCATAAAGGTTTGAGAGATAAGTCTTACATTGATGTTAATCTTTTTTTAATGTCTACAATATTAAATCAACTTAAAATTAACCATTACTATCCCTTGAAGGTCCCACTTGGCATTCCAATCTATCCAACCTTGCCTTGATGGTCTTAACCCTTTGAGATCCAGAGAAGTATCCAGCGCATTGTGTTGCAATGCAGTGGAGACTTATCTGGCACTCAAAGGGTTAAACTTGAAGTCCAACTATTGAAAAGCAAATGTTTGTGATGCTGAAAGCTTGCAAACATGTACCTGCTAAAATATACAACAGAATTTGCCTTTTTGAGCTTGAGCTTGATCTCATAAAATGTAAAAACTATATTCTGGACTTTTTGCAACCCGATCTTGATAAGGACTTGAGAACAAACTTTCTGCATTCCTCCTTTTGTTTTAGAAGAAAATTGCTTGGTTTACAGACTTTCAAACATTTCTACAAAGTGTTACCTCATCCCTTCTTATAGAGTACCCATTCCTCTGTGGGATTTAAATCTGCTCTCAGAATGTCTTCAGTCTGCATCCTTTGAAATACTGTACTCGGTCTCCATCAAACATTTCACATGTAAGGCTGTTTTTCTCGCTATCTCTTCAGAAAGGTTAGTTTCAGAACTTGAGCCTTGTCCTGCAACTCTCCATAAATTGTATTAATCAGGATAGAGTGCTTTTACAAGTCTCTTCCTTAAATTCAACATGCAGTAGTTTCCTCCTTTCACATCAATCAAGAATTGGTCCTTCCGTCCTTATGCCATAACGCGCACAATCATAAAAAGACTCTTTTTCACACCTTGGATGCAGTCAGATGCTTTAAATACTATTTATGAGCAAAAAACTCTTTTTAAAGGGGAACATTCATATCCCCAAAGATTTTCACTACTGCTTTTAAAATATAAAGCAATATCAGCGCTGGCTTTATTCATTTTCTCCACTGCCTAAGAGTGGAGATATTAATCGTTGAAATGTGGCACTTCCGCATTCTGGGGAGCCGTGTATGAGCGGCAGGACTTCCCACCTCCCTCCCAGCAGTGCCGAACACCCAGAAGTGGCATATTTCAAAGATTAATATCTCCACTCTTAGGCAGCGCTGATATTGCTTTATACTTTAAAACCAATGGTGAAAATGTTTGGGGATATGAATGTTCCCCTTTAAGCAAACTAATACCATTATTATTATTATTATTATTATGGAAAATTGTCGGAACGGCATGCCTACCTCCAAAACAATTATTTCTGCATGGCTTAAATGGACTATTCGTTCCTTCCAGTTCGTTCCAAGTTACATCCCATTGTACATATTCATTTTGTACTTAATGGGGTGTAAAACATCAAGCCTTTGGGGATCAATGCGGCAAGTCAGTTACGCGGTCATTGCTTCATAACCTTATGAAATTCTACAAAGTGAATATTTCCCAAGATTTTAGTTTTGGTTGCAAAGTTTTGCAGACTAAAGTTCTCTAGTTTTCTTTCCCACTTTGTTTATATGGGAATGCTTTGGAATATCCATTTTATTCCCTGCATCACATAGCGAATGCTAGAGAAAAAGTTTTTTATGCTTTCTGATGCTTTTTTTTTTTTTTTTTTTTTCCCCTTAGACCAATTGAAGGATTTAGGCTGTCCTACCCTGAGAGAACATTTCTCATTATTTTTGCGTTGGGGTGCTATGCTGTTTCTTGTCTCCCCTCTATGATGTCCTTACCTATTCTTGGCTTTTCTTTACATAAATTGAACTAGCTTACTGTGGGGAGGACTACATGGGGCGTAATGTGGGTGGGATCCTACCCTGAGTGTCCTGCCTACTGGGGAGGTGTTTCTACCATAATATTTATTGGTAAGTTTGAGAAAAAAAAATCCTCTCTGTACTTTAAAATTTACTTAAACACTTACCTAGTATTCTCGTGATATTCATAATTATTTTATGTTCAGATAACAGAGCATATCTTGATATGTTTGGTTGATTAGATTTCCATTAATTCTGCATATAATCCTGCTTTTGCATTTTTATGGTTTACAACAAAATGACCTAGTGTGAGTATGTATAATAACTCAACCTACTTTATATCATGCAGTTCTGTTTACATAATATTGCTTTCATTTGAAATAGTATGCAAGTCCATCTTGTCAGCAGTTCACTGAAAATTGTAGTTCAATGTAGTAATAATGAGACATTCTTCATTGTCTGTTTTTTAATTTGGGTCCAAGAAGAAAATTATGAGCCGGTCTTTGAAAGTTTTAAACTTTTTGAGTGTTTGTGGTGTTACACACATCACTGTCACTAGAAGGATTAAAATTGGCTTTTTGCTTTAGAGTTATCCCACACATTTATAGTCATGTTTACATGCGGGGATGTTTTTCTCCAGGGAAGTTTTTCACAAATGACATACTTTTTAAACGAGGCTGTTCATTGATCATTAAACTGCTCAAAACATTTTCAGTTCACCTGTTAACTTAAAAACGACTGGGGTTAGGTCCCCATTTCCTTGATTTGTGGTGTTTCTGCTTGCGCTAGTTCCCTTCAGAGGTCTGATCAGTAGTGTTGCTTGGCCATTTAGAAGTAAGACCTTACTGAAGGATCTGGTGAGATTTCTACAATCTCCAGCTTGGTCTGTGAATACAAAGATGGAGAAAAAGGAGAGAGTTACAGTGCTAATATAGTAGGGTTTGTTGAAAATAAGTATGTTTCTTTGTTCTCATAAAACAATAACTCTCTTAATACAAGATATCTGATGGAATGAAAATTGGCTTTCGAATAGATAGCATTTGTATAATAAATGAATCATGCTATGAATTATTACTTTTTGTATAACTTCAGGTTGAGCTAATCTTAAAGGGACAGTAATACTTAAAGTGTAAAAAAACATATGTTGCAGGGTTTATACTCCTGAGTAAATCAAGAGCACTCCCACTAATGAAATGTGTTTTAATCAATAGTTATTACAGCTAAAACATTACTTTTTAGGTGCAGTATCACATTGACCTGAAATTGTACAGTGGCGCTGTTGCTACACCATCCTATGAAGATTTATGGTTAACTGACCAGAGCTGTCTATAGGATGGTATAGCAACAGCGCCACTGTACAATTTCAGGCCACTGTGATATTGCACCTAAAAAAAAAATAAATAAATTAAAAAAAAAAATAAAAAAAAATCAAGTTTGAGCTGTAATAACTACTAACTAAAACACCTTTCAGCACTAGGAGTACATTTGTTTAACTCGGGGGATAAACCCTACAATATATATATATATATATATATATATATATATATATATATATATATATATATATATATATATATATATTTTTTTTTTTTTTTACATTTTAAGTATCCCTTTAAGACCTATTGCTATTTGTGTACAGATGCGTTTTGTTAGAATAAGCCTTAGTTCACATAGGCGTCTTGTAAATTTTTGCAGTATAGTGCTGCTCCAGGCCTGTTTCTCTTACCTGAACTGTACGTATACTCCACCCAGCTAATATGACTTTGGGCACATGGTAGAAGTGTAATGAATTGCTTGCCCATGTTGACATTCGCCAGATATGATGGCCTGGAACCTGTGTGTAATGGCCGTTGATTATACTGTTGTGCTAAGCAGCTCAAGAATCCTGTCTTCCATATGAATGATCTTTATAGTGGCACCCATAGACCTCCATGCAGAACTGCTAAGATGTATCTGCGTTAATTGTAGGAAAGTTTGCATTTGGTATGATTGTGTTTGTAATCAATATTAAGCAGTTTATTTTAATTTGAGTTTATTTCAGCATAAGAAACACTACCCAAAATATATATGCTCTTATGAGCATAGCTTAATTGCTAAATATGTTAACAAACACTGCTATTGTATTTTACTTCTAGTTGTAGCTCTATTTTTGAATGTTTATTAAAACCACTGGTTATTTCCTAATGTTAGACAGAAATTTCCATTTCATTTTGACTCTGCCAACAGAACTCACAATAAATGTGAGATTTTGAATTCACAGCGTATTTAATTTCTTGAAAGGTGTTACCTAAATGACTAAGAGGGACGACATTATCAAATGATAAACTATCAAGTTTATTCTTTATTGCTGCAGTGGAAACAGTTTATCACAACCATGCTGCCTAGTGAATCTTTTCTTCACCAGTGCAACCTGAACTACACAGATTAGTCACTGTGAATAATGCAAGTGAAAGTTTGCACCATCTTCAGTGTCTGCAGAGAGGCTTCCATGCTGTCAGTCCATCTGCTCTTATTTCAGCTTTTCTTCTCTATATTGTCAGATCCTTCTGCCTGTTGATGTCACATTTATTTTTAACCTTTCCTTTATTTTCTTTCCTAGACTCTATCTTTTTATTCTCTTAATCCTATATAATAATTCGCTAGGATGTTTGTCACGATGCAGTCATGCGCAGTAGAGACTGTCCGCGTTCAGACAATCTCTACTGCACGTGACTGCAACGCGTGAGTGAGGCGACACAAGACTGCATCGCGTGCAGTAGTGAGGTAGCGGTCTCTTAACCCTTTGAGTGCCAGAGGGTTACGCAATGCGTACCCCTTCTGCCACTCAAAGGTTAACATTACCTGGACCTTGGCCCGTGTACACAGACTTTTACACTAGTAATATAATAATTCGTTAAAACATGTGTAACGACGCAGTCATGCGCAATAGAGACTGTCCGCGCGCCTCGACTGATACAGAGCTGGATGCTTCACTCTGTATCAGCCGCGGCGTGGGCAGTCTCTACTGCGCATGACTGCCCCTCAACCGGCTGGCAGTGGCACTGTGGCCCATGTTACTGGCTCTTCAGCTATTATTGTTATAATAAAGGAATGTTAGAACAAATATAACACTAAACACTGATTTGTATAATATACAGTATTGTTACTGCTAAAATGTGGCAGTGAAACAGAAAATGCATTAGTACTATATTTATAAGCGGCATGTTATAAGTTGCACCACTTTCTCATTTTTGAGGCTCAGGTGTCCTATACTAGTAATACCATTAAATAGGTACTATATTTTCCACAAAATTAGGCTATTTGTCAAACCTGTCACACATGCACAAAAGAAAAAAAAAATATTCCGTTGACTTTACTTGTCACAGCCATATGATTTTTTTTTTCCTCACTGATTTTAGTTTCACTAAACAAAGAAACACTGATTTTCTTCTTTTATATGTCAAGATTACTCTGTAAGATCATCTTTTTTGGATAGGTAAGCATCTTTCTAGAACAAGTAAAATTGGTTCTTTACAAAATAGTGCAGTATTGCCCATGTGCCAAAATAACAAATTTCATGCCTGAAACCTGAATGTCAACTTTAATATAATATCAAAAACCAATTTCCACTAGTCTGGGTGAGTCATTTATCACCCACACTTAATACAATTATAGACCGTATCAAGCTTTTATTTGCACCTATTCTTGCTGTGGTGATTAGGGGCTCTGAAGTTATAGTCTACAGGAATTAAATACAGTGTAGTAATGTACCACAATCTTCAGTTTGATTGTGATTTCTCTGTTATACCTAGGTAATTTATCCCATAGATAGCTTTATCCTTGGCTTCTTTGACAGTATGATCATTTGTTTTATACTATTAATTAAAGTGCAGACAAAGGTGTTCCCTCATTTAATTTTCATTTAACATCCTACTCTTGTGTGGCCTGTGCAGTGTATAAATATGTGATCCCCCCCCCCCCCCTTGATTCTGGGTTTATTATTTTTAAAGGGATAGTAATAGTTGGGATAGTAATGGTCTTACAGCAGGCTGAATACTGCTGTCCCTGGGTGACATCATGTGACGTTCTTTCTTTTGTGTGTCTCTGTACGTATGTATGTATGTATGTATGTATGTATGTGTGTGTTTGTGTGTGTGTGTGTTTTTGTACCTATAATATTTAATACCAGAACATTAACAACAGTTTCACGCCTTAAACCGTATAAACCAAAAGTACTTGGTGCATATTGCTGTTGGTGCATGTCCCAAATAATGAATAAACAAATAATCTCTACCTGGTTGTCCAAAAAAATGAAGACTGTGCCAGCACATAAGATTAAAGAAAAAAACTATTTATTTAGTCTTTAATCTTTCATGCTAACCAAGTTTTATTTTCTTGGACTCCCAAGTAAACAGTATTATATGTGTAACCCTGGTCTTCAAGAGTTTCCAACAGTGTATGTTTTCAAGATATCCCTTATCCCCTTTAGGAGAGTGGACATGCCAGGACCATGCACTTGCTGGCTTGCTGTGATCACGGCGGAAGTCTAAAACTGACAGCTCCACTAGCAGAGCCGTCTGTTTCATCCTCTCTCTCCTGGGTGTGCCGGTACATGTGATCGCTCACATGTGTCAGCACTCCAAATAAAATTGCCCTGTCCTCTAGGAGAAAAAACCCCCTGGTCAGCCCAGTCCTTAAGGGATTAATAGATTATTGTCACTGACTCTAGGCAAAATAAACACACGACAACGGTACAAGTGAATTTAACCCGTTTATTAAAATAATCAGAATAATGAAAAGAGCAAAACACTTCCTCAGTCAAAGGGTGGACAGACGTGAGGACAGTGTCTAGTCCACTACCCAAGAACTGACACTGAACCACCGCAGGTATGTAGGTACGGAGTATATAGAACCAAACTTTGTTCTACTCACAGATAGGAGACTGAAATCTGGAGATAGCACAGGAGCATACCCAGACAACCCCAGAGAAGGGAATGTCAGATGATACCTAGCTGACACAACGGAGCGAGGGTAGCCAGCAGATACAGGCAATCTGCAAATAGCACTACTCCAGTCAACAGAGTAAGTGCGCAGGCAAGGCAGCCAGTAGGAGTGCACAGAGAGGAGGCCACGGAGCAAGACTAAACTGCACTTACCTGTAGGAGCAACGGCTTGACTGAGCGGAGACAACAGAGTATGTGCGCAAATATAGGCAGCCAGATAGGTAGCACACAAAGGAGGCAACAGACCAGGTGTAGCGGAAGCAACTGCAACGCTACCATCTTGGTAGCAGAGTTCCAAAGGGAAGGAGCATGCACTTGATCTACCCGTACATGTGGCAGTCAGACAGGAGCGACAACTAGCACAAAGCTTAGTCAGACGGGCCACAGTCTGGAGCTGGATCGTGTAGTTAGTCACAGCCAAGGTTAGCACAGAGAGGGTAGTCGGACAAGCCAGAGTCATACACGCATCAGGTAGTCAGACGGAGCCACAGGTCACAACCAGAGAGAGTAGTCAGACAGACCAAGGATCCAACACCAGAGTGTAACGGAAGCCAAGCAAAGGTCAGACGAGCAGACAGAAACACCACGAAAGGGCAACCTAGTCCCAGTTCATGTGCAGGCTATAAAGCCGATGCCAGAAGGTGAAGCAGAATCGTTAAACTGACACGAAGTATAAAATAGCGAGCACAACTTCAGAGATCCGTGCCACAGATGGATCGAGTCAGTTCAGCCGCTCCACTCCAGACTACCAGACAGCAGGCAAGGAAATCACGGGCACCAGGATAGTACCCACCCTTTAACAACCTCCTCCCAGCGGAAGAGGACCAGGCTTGAGGGGAAAACGGGCATGGAATCTGCTGAGCAAAGCAGGAGCACGAACATCGGCACTAGGCACCCAGGAACGCTCCTCGGGACCGTACCCCTTCCAATGTACCAAATATTGTAAGTGTCCCTTAACTCTGCAAGAATCTAGGATGGACTGTACTTCATATTCTTCTTGGCCATTGACTTGAACCGGCCCAGGTAGAATGGGTACAGAGGTGTAGCGGTTACTGACCAAAGGTTTAAGCAGTGACACATGGAAGACATTATGAATGCACGTGCCAACCGGCAGATCCAGGGCGTAAGAGACAGGGTTGATCCTACACAGCACCTGGTAGGGACCTACGAACCGAGGAGCCAGTTTTCTACACGGTATCTGGAGGTTAAGATTCCGAGAGGACAGCCATACCCTCTCCCCCACTGAAACACTGGAGTCAGGCCACGCCGATGATGCAGGTGTCTCTTGTAGCACTGAGTGAATCTTTGAAGGGATCTTTGAACTCGAACCCAAGTGGAGCGGAGCTGCCTGAGATGCTCGTCTAGAGCCGGAATTTCTTGTGCCTCAAAAGTCTCGGGTAGCAACACAGGCTGAAAACCATATTTAATCAGGAACTGTGAATTCCGATCTGAAGAGTTTATGGCACTATTCCTGGCAAACTCCGCCCATGGTAACAAGTCCACCCAGTCATTGTGATGATCTGAAACAAAAACTGCGTAGGAACTGTTCTAGGCCTTGGTTGGCTCTCTCAGCAGACCCATTCGACTGGGGGTAGTAGGCCAAGGAAACTGATAACTGAATACCCATTTGTCCTCAGAGGACCCTCCAGAATCGAGCCTGAACACCTCCCTGGAATATATCTCTGCCAACTCCTTGGAGTATGGAAGGCCTTTCAGGGGTACAAAGTGGGCCATCTTGGAGAACCTGTTAACAATCATTAGAATGACTGTATGCCCATTGGATGAGGGCAGCTCAACCATAAAATCAATAGACAGGTGGGACCAAGGACGTTCTCCATTAGGGACTGGCTGTAGTAGCCCAACCAGCAGCTATGAGCACATGTGGCACAAGCAGCTACAAATGCGGAGCAGTCGGGTCTGAGACTGGGCCACCAGAAGAGCTGAGATTCGGACCAGATCAGTTGGTCGTGGCTGACATGCCCTACGGCCTTGGAGGAGTGGTGGGTCATCATCAAGCGAGTTCGTAGATGCTCCTGGACAAAACTTCTACCACTGAGTTTGTCTGCAGGAGCAGCAGCCTGCGAGGCCAAGATCTCCTCCCCTAGGGGGGAGGTAATGCTGGTACGAATGGGGTTGCTAGAATATGATCGGTAGGAATAATATGCACTGGAGTACTCTCTACGTCGGAATCCGATCCAGATTGCCTCGAGAGAGCATCCACCCTGACATTCTTAATACCAGGAAGGTACAATACCACATAATTGAACCTGGAGAGGAACAATGCCCATCTAGCCTGTCTGGGTGACAATCTTTTGGCCTTCGAGAATGAGTATCGGAGAACTTGTCCCCTCCAGAAGGTAACACCAGTCTTTAAGTGCGAGGATGATAGCCAGCAATTCTCGATCCCCAATCTGGTATAAACTCCGAGCTCTGGATAATTATTTGGAGAAGTAGCCACATGGCAGTAGGACTTCACCCGGAGCAGAGCACTGAGACAGGAGGGCGCCTACTCCTGAATCGGACGCATCAACCTCCAGAGTAAAGGGCAGGGTGGGATTGGGATGAGAAAGGATATGAGCCATAGCGAAGGATGCCTTTAGATCATCAAAAGCTTGGATGGCCTCAGGGGGACCAGTTGGACGTGTCTGCCCCCTTATGTGTCATATCAGTAAGTGGCTTGATGTTCTTAATGAATCTCCTGTAATAATTTGTGAAACCTAGAAACCTCTGAATGGCTTTTAGGCCTACTGGACGAGGCCATTCCAGGACTGCGGACAACTTAAAAGGATCCATGGCTAGTCCAGCAGAGGAGATCACGTACCCCAGAAATGTGACCTGAGACTTGTGGAACTCGCACTTTCCAATGTACAAAATAATTTATTCTCTCGTAAGAGTTGCAAGACCAGTGCCATATCCACCTAATGTGTCTCTAGGGTAGGCGAATGGATAAGAATATCATCCAGGTATACTACTACACATTTCTGCAGTAGATCTCTCAATACATCATTGATAAATTCTTGGAATACTGCCGGAACGTTACATTATCCAAAGGGCATTATCAGGTATTCATAATGTCTGCTGCGCGTGTTAAAAGCGGATTTCCACTCATGCCCCTCCTTAATTCTCACCAGATTATAGGCTGCCCTGAGATCGAGTTTGTAAAAACCTTCAAGCCCTTAATGCAATCGAACAGCTCTGTGATCAAAGGCATGGGGTATGCGTTTTTGACCATCAACTTATTTAGACCTCTATAGTCGATACATGGTCTCAACTCCCCATCCTTCTTACCCAGCGCCATTAGGTGAGGAGGACTTGCGAATGATCCCTCTGGCCAGGGCATCAGACACATACTCCTCCATGGAATGATTCTCCTCCACCAACAGAGGATATACTCATCCCCTAGGAGGTATGACTTCGGGAATCAAATCAATAGTGCAGTTGTAAGGTCTGTGGAACGGCAAACCACTATCCTCTGCCTTGTTGAACCCCACCTTGAATAATTGGTACACTGTAGGTAATGAAGGAGAGGTACATAGTATTCTGGTAGGCTGCTGTAGGCAAGTCTTGGTGCAATAGGAAGACCAAGACATGATGTCACAAGTCTGCCAGTCTATCCTGGGATTATTAGTCTGAATCCAAGGAAACCCCAGGATAACTGCATAATGTGCAGACTTTATGATCTGAAATTGTAGGGTCTCCACATGGAGCGCCCCTACCCTTAGGGATAACGGAACGGTCTCCTGAGTGACATGTGACGGCTGCAACGGTCTGCCGTCAGTGGCTTCAATAGCCAGAGGAGAAGAGTGAGGCAACAAGCTGGGAATCTGGGGTTGCGATACTCCACCTAGGGTTTGCCCCTTACACAACCCTAAGTGTGTGCGTCTCCCGGCTGGGTCGTACGGGAGTGCAACAGATGTCCTGCCTTACCACAATAAAGGCACAGGCCCTCTATCCTTCGAAACGCCTTCTCCTCCCCTGAGATGCGCGTAAAACCCAACCGCATGGGTTCCACCCTGACAGACTCGGAAACCATGAGGAATGGGAGGTGAGGGAGGACAGGGTGGGGACAAAAAGCTGGGTGCTAGTCCCCACGTGGGCTTATGTCCCTGGCCCTTGTACACAGGTCTTTCTCTGAGTCTGGTATCAATCAGAATTGTAAAGAAGATTAATTTGTTTAAATTCACTGGCAGCTCACGGGCTGCTATTTCATCCTCTATGGTGTCGGACAAACCCTGTGAGAATGCTGACACTAATGCCTCATTGTTCCAGCCCACCTCTGCAGCCAAGGAAAATGTCCACTTGGTTCAAGAACCCTCTACAGAGAGTGGGCTCCCGCTCATAATGTTGAGGAAGGGGGGCTGTACTGGACAACCCTTGACTGGTACTGCACTCAGGGTTCGAAGGTACCACCGGTGCCGAATCTGGGAAGGTCACCAGTTGGCGAGGTGTTTGCCCAAGGTGTGCAGTTCAGTTTAACAGAGTTTGCATAGCGAAAGATAGCTGATCGATCCGCTGATCCTGAGAGTCCATTCTAATCTAGTGTCTAGTCCACTACCCAAGAACTGACACTGAACAAACTCAGGTATGTAGGTATGGAGTATATAGAACCAAACTTGGTTCTACTCACAGATACTCATGTAGAGGTGCCAATATAAGAATTTGCAGCAGGAGAATAAGTCTTTGTCCCAGGAGACATGGTAATTAACTCTAAAAACCAGAGTTTGCGGAGCAGACCAGGAGAGTTCCATCACTGCCTTATAGGGTGGTAATGAAATTGTGCTAGAATCCACTTGATTAAATCATATTGTGGCAATGGACTTTTCACCCTTTAGTAAATAGCCCCTTTTGTACTTTAGTTGCTTGACATTCCCTCATAAACCATGCTCCTAAAGTACTATTGATAGCTCTTCAGATTTAAATAACAGTAGTTTGTCTAGGAACATTGTCAAGAACTCTGAAGTAGAGATTTGAAATTCTGTGCATATATCAAGCACCCCTTGGGATAATAGTTCATCCTGCTGGAGGAAAAAAAAACAAATTAATTTAAGCTCAGTGTAGGTACCTAGCCTTTTCAAACAAATTGAATTGAGGTAAAGGCCTCTTTGCTGCACCTTGAAATTCACACTGACATACATGCTTGAATTTGATTATAAGATGCTTGAAGGCATACAGCTTGTTGATTATTACACTACAGAAACAGAATGGCAATATGGAACGTTGTGATTTACCAAGTGTATTTGCTTTCAGTATCATTTTGGCTTGTCACTTGTAGCACAAACATCTGTATGCAAGTGAAATACACATTTTAGGAATGTATTAAGAATGGCATAATTTATTATTGTTTTTTTCCCAGGCAGATTATAGTTAAATGGTTTCTAGTTTTATATTTTGGTCATTCAATCTACTCATGCTGAGGTTGACGTGCTGTGGAGGACTGGTGCAATTCTGGAGCAAACCAGCTGATACCATAGAGGTCCAATAAAATCTAGGTGATCTTAAATTGGGGTTTTAACTCCTTGAATGCTGGAGATGTCCACAATGCATTTCAGCGCATTGGAGGCCTCTAGGATTCAAGGGGTTGGAAGGCTCACTTAAAACAATGGGGATGGTTAGAAATGTTGTTAACCCTTTGAGTGCCAGAGGAGTAGGCAACACATTGCTTTGCATACCCTCTGGCACTCAAATGGTTAATTGTGGTGCAGCTGTTTTCTAGAATATCACCTTCACTATTTAAAGGGGAACATTCACATAAGAAAGTTTTTACCAGTTGTTTAACCATTTAACCCCTTAAGGACCGGCGGTCACGGGACATTTCCGTCCCATAATGACCGCATAGGGGCACTTTGACGCGCCGGTACACGTGACCTGTCACGTGTATCGGCGCGTCACTATGGGGCTTGAAAGAGATCGCTCAGATCTTGGTGCGGTCGATTTCATGCCCTATTTTTACTTACAGCGCTCCCGGTAGAGCGCTGTAAGTAAAAAGTACGTGACGTACCATGACCGTCATCGGTCCTTGAGTAGTTCAAGGACCGTGACGGTCCTGGTACGTCAAGGGTCCCTAAGGGGTTAAGTAGTATTAGTAAACATGTTTTTTTTTTTTTCTTTAACATACTCTTAAAGAGCGCGTTCAGTATAATGCGAACCGGAACTTGCTGTAATGATAGTTGCCATTCACACCACACCAAAGCAAAATGCGAACATGCTCCCTGGGGCAGCTGGGATGGAGGTGGGAGGAGAATGAAATAGTGCTGGGAAGTCCTGAGAGCTGTGCCGCAAATACACCATTACACACTATGTGGAAGTTCATAACTTGGAGGTTAAAGAGCTTTAAAAGTAAAAAAAAAGCACATTTACTAATGCTTAAACAACTGGTAAAACCTTTTTCTTATGTGAGTGTTCCCCTTTAAATGTTTCAGTGCCGGAGAAGTAAACAATGCATTGGATACCTCTAGCATTCCAAGAGTTGACATATTTTCTAGAGAGGTTGATGGGTGACCTGTAGCATCCAAGGGGATAAAATCAGAAAGCAGTTAGTGCTTTATAGTGTTTAAGTGTAAGAATTTGTTTTAAGGAAATGCACAGACTACCATATAGGTAACGCGTGGAAGTACATTTTATTTATGTATTCAATGTATCCTTCATTTTTAGTTCTCCTCTATACAGCTCTGACTAATGTTGGTATTTTTTAAAGAAACACTTACATTTTCTCCTCAAAGCATTACACCCATTTATTATTTTGTGCTGTGCCACTCAAACCTGTCTTTGCCTTCTGAGCTCCACATCTTTTTTCTTTAAAGGTATAAAAATGCACATTCATATGTGCTTCTGCCATTCAAGTAGCACCTTCATATATGTACCTATGGTCCAAAATGTAAGCTAAAATACATTTACAACCTTTAAGGTATAGTGTCAGGGCTAGTGTTGGGAACCCCTGTTTATTAAATACAAATTGATATCCAGTTGTGTTAATTGGAGTCTGTGCTAGCCACTTTGAAAACTATTGGATGCTAGAGGTGTTACCATTGTATCTGGTAAGGAGTGAGTATGACGTGTGTAGAATCTAGGGGACACCTCTTCAATTAAGAGTCCAGGGACCCAGCAAGAACTGTGCTTTTGAAGTTCATGCCTTTTGTTGCAGTGTGTCATATATATTGTTTAAAGCACATGTTTTTGACAAAGATGATGTAGAGAACATGCAAATTCAGGCATAGGCCTAGATTGCCTTACAGGGGATGAATAATATCACTGGGTTTTATCTCACAAATTCATATTGAAATCTACATGGACATTTGTAGATTAATCAGAAATTAGCTCAATAACACTACTATAGCTATGATAGCTTATAAAGCCATAGTTTCCAACCTTTCCTCAGGGGCACCTAACAGGAAATGTGTTTAGATTCCCCTGCTTGTGCACCAGGGAGTTAAATGACTAAGACTCTTACTAGAATTTCCCCGCTTGATTACGGGTGATAAGGTTGGGAACCACTGCTATTTTGCATTTTAACAGGAACATTACTACTTTGCAGTTTCCCTTTAAAGCTGTGTTATAAGATCATTGCTTGGCCTCCTTAAATGCATTTTATCTGTCGCCCAATGTGGAACACAGGAACCACTGTGTAAAGTTCCCTCCACTTAAAAAGACCTCCAAGGTGCAGATTCCCCTTTTCCCTCCAATTTAGCCCTGCCTACTTCCAGTTTCAAGTGACTTTCCTCATAAAAGGGTGTTCAAGCACTGTTCTCTTGGACTACTTTTTGTATTCTTAGTAATATGGGGCTGTATAATCCACCATTAGTCAAGCTCCAATTACTGGCTTCTTTGCACATGGTTTGTCCAGTTGACGTGTATTTTAGTACCGTTGACTTTGGAGGTTTAATTTTTCTCTTAAGTCTCTACCTCACAGTTAAGCTTCTCTGATGCTCTTTGTACTTTTTCACTTTATTCTTATTTTATTTTTCTACTTAATTTTATTATTATTTATGTGCCTAAAATGTGTATCTGCTCCTTTAAGAACCAGATGTCCACAGGTGTCCATCTTTGTTCCACATGATTCTTCACAGAAACATACCTCTTCCTTCACTTGCTTCCCATGGGTGAATAGTGGATCTAAGTACGTATCCTTTTGAATAGGCAGCCTGAGGACTCTATTCAGAGTTTAGAAGAGTACCATTTTCAGACTGCTGCAGAAACACCATTTTCTTAGCATATATCTCAAAAACTGCTGTCCCCTGAATCCCCTGTACCCTGAGGTTTCGTGAGTGGATGGTTCGTTGGCAGCCATCTTGCTTTTCCTATTACATGTGTTACACAGAGGCGGGTCTCTCCTCTCTTTTTGCCATTTAACCCTTGCAGTCAGATAAGTTTCTATAAGTACTTTTATCATGCTTTTCTGCTACTTTGAGCTATTTTGTCCTATTTATTAGGTTCCCAAAGGACACACAGGTAAACAAATCTAAATCTAAACCCTTTAACCAATTACTACACATACTGACTCTGATTCCTAGGGAGTACTCTGGTGCCTTATGTCCTTCTAACACTGTGGCCCCCAACGCCAGGGCCCTTCACTGCAGAACAGGGACCAGCACCCTATGCCCCGTTAACCACTTAAGTCCCCTTTTTGGAGGCCATACACAGTTGTTTGTAAATTCCCTGTTAAGAAAGGCAAGCCTGATGGGAATTAACTGGATCTCATCCTCTTCTTGGCAGAGGTCTATGTGGAGGATTCTTGCCCCTTGGTTGATGGATTCAGTGTGGTCCTGGAGATGCATTAGGTCTCTCAGGTCTCTGACTCTAGTTTCTTTTGTCAAGACATCTTCCAGAGACATTAAAAGAAAGCACCCATTTTTCCTCCCCATTATTCTTTGAGCTGAGCTATCCTGGAAGATTGGAAGAAATTCCTGGCAGACTAGGTCTATGGCTGTCTGGGGTGAACATCTCTCTGTCATCCAAGAGGCATCGTTGGTATTGTTTGCCAGAATTCTGGAGGCAAACACATATGTTACAGAAACTGCATAGACGTAGCCTGATTTTGTGGAAAAGCCTTGGCTTTTTCATTTGCTGCTCTTTGCACATTGGTCTGATGACAGTCTTGAGCCACAGTCTTCTAAAATGTCCTTAGTGTCCCTTCACAACTTTTTGGCCCTGATTTACACAATCTTTTCAGTCATGCTTACACACAAAAGTACCATGTTGCATCCGATTCCTCCAAAACGTGCCTTTTTCCCCTAAGAAGAAGTGTGATTTCTGTTAATCCTGCCAGCACGGGGAGCCTGTGGTTCAACCCCTGCAGACTTTCCAAGCCTGCCCCACCCCAAAGCCCAAACATGCTTGGTCAAACAAGTAGACTACTCAGAAACTTATGGTTGATAGTTCCCTCTCTGCATGACTTGCAGGGTCCTTGTCCATTTCTGCTCATTGGGGGCCACCACAGTCTTTTTTTTTTTTTTTTTTTGATGAGACCGCTTTGACTTCAAATCCCTTCCTTCTCACCATGTTTTTGTCCAGAGTTCGTCAGGACTTGCTTTGGGACATCTGTTCATAGATGCAGTATCCTCCAAAATCAGCACTCTCTGTTCTTATATGTGAAGAACTTGTGTAACTTTAGTTGTGGCCCACAATGTATATATATGTGTGTGTGTGTGTGTGTGTGTATAAAAGATTCAGGATGGAAGCACACTTAAGTAGACTCGTGCCCGGGTGCTGTCGAATAGCAGTAAATGTGTGAGAAGAGAGATCGAAGCACTCACGGGACTTCCAGCATAAAGAAAAACAGATTTATTATATCAAAATCTACGTTTCGTCCAGGCACAGCTGGCCTTCCTCAAGACAAACACACAGTGTCAAAAGCCAGATTTTAAACCCTTGTGCAACTGAAGCACCAAACTGGCGCTAGGGTCACAGTGACGTCATCGGAACTGACCCTAAACTAATGTGAACAATTCGTGTAAAAAATAAAATATAATGGAACGAAAAGATAATAAAGTCAAAACAGCGATACAAGTAACCTGATTGCTGTCATATTACAAAACACATTGCGGTAGTGCCCACTGGAGACTTATAGTATGGAGCACACATAAGCCAACGGGTCATGCCATTACGGGTGGTATGTTGCTGAGACAAATCCATAGCTCCTTCGTCTGATCAATCAGTGTCAGCGTGCACACTGTAATATGTCTGTTTCGCACAGTGTGCCAATTTAAGCAGACACTTAAGGTAGATCAGAATAGGGTTAATACTCCAACATAGTCACATCCTTGGCTGGCCCCAAAGGTAATGTGCACCAACAACAGTCTCCATGTAGGGATGCGTATAGAAAACTAAATCAAACATCTAATACTGCTCATATACATAATATAGATCAGTGATGAGAAATATTCGTCTTCAGTCCCGATTAAAGCATTATAGTTACTTAGTCCTTTAGCGGAGAGTTGTACTATTGGTTAGTGTCCCAATACAATATACATTATGGAGTCATGTTTGCCACAAGAAGCAAGCTATGCTATCATTCATCGTTCCCTAATTATGACTTGCGGAGAAATAACTGTTTATTATACTTGTCAATGATGTTGCTTCAAGTATCCAAGGATGAGGAATCTTGTGAAGTCCAAAGTGTCAAAATATGGAGAGCAAACAGTGAACATGTTAAAAGTAAAATATGTCCATTTATTCCTATTAATGGTATGGGTAAGCTATGTAAAAGCACCTCCTAAATATATGAAAGTATACATGCTAAAGGGGTTACAACTCTTCTTGTACAATAGCCCACTGTTATCGCTTAGGTCTATACCAGAGAGGAAAGAACCACCAGAATAAAGTCAGATTTGTGGCATATTACGACAGATATCAATATTGTGGCAAAAAATCACCAAACAGGAGTCAGTGTATACTATGTAACATCATAGCGGGCAGACACGTCAGCAAATTAGGCTGCACTAAAGGCAAACAAAAAAGAAGAAATAACCAAGGGAAAGCACCTGGAGGGAGCACTGATCATGTTGCCTATAAGGGTGGGGCAATTGTGGTACTAGACAGAGATGATTGCAGATATGGAATACTTGAACAATTGGCAGATACAAACACTTATCTTAAACTCCCTAATGATCCAACTAAGACCTTTAAAACTCCTATAGACACTTTTATAGATCACGCAGAGACTCAAGGATGGATAGATACTAACCTTTCGCAATTTTTAACAACTGCATATCCTATATGTCCAATCATATATACACTTCCTAAAATTCACAAAACCTTAAAAAACCCCCCTGGCAGACTGACCATCTCTGCCAGGGGCTCCCTTTTACAACCAATCGCCATATTTCTCGATACTGTTCTACAACCAATTGTACAAAGCATGTCATCATATATTCGTGATACAAGTCACTTTTTCTTCTGTGTCTCTCCCCGGCATGTAAAAATGGCTTATGTCTCCGCCCTCCAGCTGGGTAGGACTTCCTCTACTCCTCAAAAGCGAAGTTCCGGTAGAGGCATCAGTTTCTTTTGTCCTACACAGCTGGATGGACGGGTTTAGTGGTTGCTTATCTTGCATTCCTTCCTTTTCCTCTCCTGGGCCGCTGAGTCTGTCCACTGAACAAGCGGCGCATCGGCTCCATGCACCCGCTTCAGCACTACCGGACCTTGCTCTGCTGATCTTCCGCCTTCCTTGCCCTCTGTGCACAGCAAGCAGGATGAGCCTCCAGCACAGCTATCCTCCGACAGTCCCCAGCGGGGTATTGCGAGGCGGGCGCGAGTAGGAAATGAAAATGTCGCCTTATTACCTTGCGTTCAAGAAGTGGAACGCACTCAACAGGAAGGCATGTGGCGCCCGTGGGAAATGGCTGTGAGGCGGTTCTGGGTCCCTTGTCCTCCCCCTCTTTAGTGGAGTATATAAGGTAAGGTTTTTTCTTACTATCTGGTCTGTAAAATGTCTTCTGCTAAGGGCCAGAGAGAGAGAAACAAGATAAAGATAAAGACAAGGAGAAGGACAAGGAGAGGGAGAAGGATAGAGAAAGAGAGAAGGAGAAAGATAAGGAAAAGGAGAAGCCTGAGGCCTCTGGCAAGAAGGATAAAAGTGTTCCTAAGCTTAAGTATTGCCTTAATTGTAATGCAAAATGAAGCTTAACTTAGTCAGGAAAGTTATGCCAAGAATGTATTAAGACTGCTGCTGGTGTGGATATAACGTCACAGTTCTCCAATTTTTTAAGCTGGATGAAGTCATCCATGCAGGACACCTTTAGAGCTATGCAAGAGGGTGAACCTTCCAGGAAACGTCAGCGTCTTGATCCTGGGGAAGGTACTTCAGCTATGCGGGAAGAAGATAACCAGGAGCCCAGTTTGTTTGATCCAGAATCAGAGTTCTCCTCTGAGGAAGAGGGAGAAGTGAGTGAGGAACCAGGCTCATTTAATATAGATAAGATTGATGGGTTGATTCGCATAATCCGAAAATCATTGGGCCTGTCTGATACGCCATAGGACCTGAACATAATGGATGCGGCCTTTTTGGGAAAAAGAAAAGAAGTTCCTGTTTTCCCCTTACATCAGTCCATCCTGAACTTGGTTAAAGAAGAGTGGAGATTGGGTGACAGAAGATCCACAGTACCGAAAAGATTTTCAAGAATGTATCCCTTTAAGGAAGAAAATACCAAGCTTTGGATTTTGCCCCCTAAAATAGATGCATCAGTAGCGCAGTTAGCCAAGCATACAACGCTGCCTTTAGAGGACGGAACATCTCTCAAGGATCCCATTGAAAGGAAGCTGGATGGGATACTCAAACGTCAGTTCTCAGTTTTAGGACATAGTCTCAAGGCAGCTACAGCGGTGGATTGTTTAACCTGCACTATGAGAATATGGTTGTGCAATCTTGAAGATAAGATTGAGTCTAACATCTACAGATCTAAACTTTTGAAAGAAGTTGCAGTTATGAAAGAAGCAACTAATTTTTCCTGTGATGCATCCTCAGATATCATTCGCCTTACTGCTAGATCTTCTGCACTTTCGGTTGCTGCCAGAAGAGCCCTATGGTTAAGATCCTGGAATGCAGACACATCATCCAAGAGTAAATTGGTTTCCCTGCCTTTTTCTGGAACTTCTTTATTTGGTGAGCACCTGGATGATATTATTAAGAAGGCCTCCGGAGGTAAGAGTTCCTTCTTATCACAAGATGGACGTCGGAGATTCTCCTCCCCCAGACCATCCGGATCAAGTGGACGAAACCCCTCCTTTCGTGAACCATCTAGATTCCAGGGAAGATCCTACTACCACAGGAAATAAGGATTTGGCCAGAATTTCCGAGATGGCTATAGGAGGGGCTTCCCTAGGAAGCCCCAAACCAAGAAAGAGCTCTCATGAAGAGAAGCGGGCCCTGGTTGCGGACTTAGTCGGGGGCAGACTGAGCCTTTTTCTGCCTGCCTGGGATCAATTATCAAATCCAGATTGTTGGGTTCCTCAGACCTTGCAGCTAGGGTACCCGCTTTTGTCAAGACCCCATCTCACCACAGGTTTATCCAGTCAAGAATTCCTTCCAGTCCGAAGAATGCCGCGGCCTTTGTGAATGCTATCAAGAACCTTCTATCCAACAATGTAATAGAGCCAGTGCCTTTGCATCAGCAGGGTTCTAGCATCTATTCGGTTCTGTTTTTAGTTCCCAAGACTTCAGGAGGGTTCCGGACAATTTTAGATCTCAAAGACTTGAATCAATCAATCAAGGGGTATACATGCCCACGATCGATCTCGGAAACGCATATCACCACATTCCCATAAGAGCATCTCACAAAGTTTCTGAGGTTCGCAGTGAAAGCAAACCACTACCAATTTACGGTTCTTCCCTTCGGCCTATCCTCAGCTCCCAGGGTGTTCTCCAAGGTTCTGGCAGCAGCTCTTCAGCCCTTGAGGAAGCAGGGAATTCATGTCATCTCATACCTGGACGACATTCTGATTCTGGCGGAATCCCAATCTCAAGCAGTTCTGCGCACTTAGAAGTCCCTGATGCATCTTCGTCAATTAGGTTGGTTAATAAAGGAAGAGAAAAGCCAGCTAGTTCCAACCAGAGCAATCACCTTCCTGGGGCTGAATTTGGATTCAGGGAACAATATGGTCACCTTGACGGAGGACAGGATAACCAGGGTCTCCAGGAAGAAATCTCACTTCAAGAAAGGATGGGTTCACACGGCCCAGGAATTTATGGAACTTCTGGACAATCTCACGTCAACTACTCAGGTAGTTCCATGGTCAAAATTACACATTCGCCCCATCCAATGGAATTTTTTGAGGTTCTGGGACAAAGATTCTGGGAATCCCTTCCAGAAAATATCCCTACTTCCATCTACAAGAAAGGAGTTGAATTGGTGGTTAAGAAGAGTGAACGTCAGGATAGGTGTTTCTCTGGAAGAACAAACCACGGAGATACTGTTCACAGACGCCAGCCTGACAGGCTGGGGAGGCAAGTGGAGGTCAACTCTTGTCCAGGGGAAGTGGAAACCTTCAGAAAGACATTTCCACATAAATATTCTGGAAATGAGAGCTGTTTGGAATTGCCTTCAGAAACTAAAGGACAATCTAAGGGGAAATGAGGTCTGAATCTATTCAGACTATCTGCCCACAGTTATGTACCTGAAGAATCAAGGAGGCACAAGAAGTCTGTCTATACAAGGAAGCACGAAGACTTCTTCTTTGGGCAGAAAAGAATCTGAAAAGCATCTCAGCATCCCACATAACAGGAAAGCACAATCTTATAGCGGATTACCTAAGCAGATCCACCATAAACCCAGGGGAATGGTCCTTGAATACATCGGTCTTCAGACAGATTTGTCTCAGGTGGGGTCAGCCGGAGATAGACCTCATGGCCTCCAGGACAAATGCAAAGTGTCGGAGGTATATTTCCAGATGGAAGGAGCAGACAGCAGAGGGACAAGACGCATTGAAAATTCCATGAACTTACAACCTGGCATATGTCTTCCCTCCAATTCCGATATTAATGGATGAAGTCAGCAAGATCAGGAGAGATCAGGCGAATGTTATTTTGATTGCCCCTGATTGGGCCCGAAGGCCTTGGTATTCCTTGCTGGTAGCCATGTCAATACAACCACCTTGGCAACTTCCTCTGGTTCCCAGTCTTTTGACTCAAGGACCAGTACTTCATCCAAACCTCAGTTTGCTATGTCTGACGGCCTGGAGGCTGAAAGGCTCATGTTGAAAAGCAAAGGATTATCAGACTCTGTTGCTAGTACCATCATTGCAAGTCGAAAGAAAGCTACTTCGGTGGTTTATTCCAAAGTCTGGTCTACCTTCTTATCCTGGCTTAAGTCCAAGTTTCCACAAGACTCACTCATTTCTATCCCAAGAATTTAGGATTTTCTGCAGGATGGTTTCCAGGCAGGATTACGGCCTTCCTTTCTCCGAGTCCAAGTTTCTGCTCTGTCAGCCATTCTGGCTACTCAGTTGTCTGATCATGACCTTATTAAAAGATACCTGAGAGCAATATATAAAACCAGGCCTACTATTTGTAATATTATTCCTCCATGGGATCTTAACTTGGTCTTGGATCAATTGGCTAAGTCTCATATCTTTGAGCCCATGGAAGATATTCCACTAAAATTCTTGACTTTTAAAGTACTTTTTCTGACGGCTATCACTTCTGCCCGCAGAGTGAATGAGTTACAGTCCTTATCCTGCAGCAGTCCTTACATGGTATTCAGTCAAGATTAAAATAGTCTTAAAACCAAAACCATCCTTTAGGGGAAAAGTCATCTTTGATTTTCGCCTAAACTGGGAGATTGTTTTACCATCCTTTTGTGCCAGTCTTAAGAATCCTAAGGAACAGCAATTTCATAATCTGGATTTGGTAAGGTCTCTTTCAATCTACTTAAAGAGGATAGAAGAATTTAGAAGCTCCGACTCCCTCTTCATCTACTTTCAGGGGACGCTCAAAGGAAACTCAGTTTCCAAGGCTTCGATATCCAGATGGATTACTTATTGCATTCAGTTGGCTTATAAGGAAGCAGGTCAGCAGGTTCCTAAAAACCTGAAAGCCCACTCTACTAGGGCACTATCCACCTACTGGGCCAAGAAAGCTGAAGCTTCTCCTTCTGAGATTTGTAAGGAAGCGACTTGGTCGTCATTGTCCACATTCATCAGACGTTATCATTTGGATGTCCAGTCCTCAGCCAATGCCAAGTACGGAAGGAGGGTGTTGGAGACGGTCATCCCTTCATAACCGGGTAGGATCTGTCCTCTTTTTCATTAATAATATTTTTGCCTGATTGACATATCCTGTTTTCCCTCCCCTTGCTATGGGTACTGCTTTTTTAGACTCATTTTTACATGCCTGGGAGGGACACAGAAGAAATGATAAATATTTGTCATCCTTACCGTTATTTGTATTTCTTCTGTGTCCCTACACGGCATATCCTACCCCATCTTGTTTCACTATTTCTCTTGCCTTTTGCAGCTTGGCCAAAAGGAAACTGATGCCTCTACCGGAACTTCGCTTTTGAGGAGTAGAGGAAGTCCTACCCAGCTGGAGGGCAGAGACATAACCCATTTTTACATGCCGTGTAGGGACACAGAAGAAATACAAATAACGGTAACAATTACAAATATTTATAACTTACAATTGATTCTGAAGTTGACTAATTTGGACAACACAGATATTTTAGTGACAATGGATGTGGACAGCCTGTATACCGTAATTCCACACGAGGAGGGAATACAGGCTGTCCGCACAGCACTCACAGAATCCACTCTTAATCACCATTTCCCAACTGAATTTCTTTGTGAGATGCTTCGGTTGACACTCACTAAAAAATGTTTTCACTTTGAGAGGACCCATTATTTGCAAGTTGCTGGTATATCCATGGGTTCTAACGTGGCTCCCACGTATGCTAATATTTTTATGCAACAATATGAGAAGAAATATTTGAACTATCACCATATCTATTTTTATAAACGTTACATTGATGATCTCTTTATTATATGGCGTGGAAGCCCTATTGAACTCATGGAATGGGTCACTGACTTGAATTCTTTACCCACCACCATCCGATTTAAGTTTTCTTATGATGTGAATACTGTCAATTTTTTGGACCTAACAATAACTAGGATAGGCAGCTCTCTCAGTACCACATTATACCATAAACCCACTGACCGAAATACCATTTTACATGCAACAAGCTGTCATCCAAAAACCCAATTGAGAGGTGTTCCATACTAGCAGTTTCTAAGGGTAATTCGGAATAATACATCACCTGATACAAAAGACACACAAATACAGACAATTTTAGCATGTATACTTTCATATATTTAGGAGGTGCTTTTACATAGCTTACCCATACCATTAATAGGAATAAATGGACGTATTTTACTTTTAACATGTTCACTGTTTGTTCTCCATATTTTGACACTTTGGACAGTATATGAACCATAAGATATTCTCCCGTTTGCCTTCACAAGATTCCTCATCCTTGGATACTTGAAGCAATATCATTGACAAGTATAATAAACCTTTATTTCTCCGCAAGTCATAATTAGGGAACGATGAATGATAGTATGGCTTGCTTCTTGTGGCAAACATGACTCCATAATGTATATTGTATTGGGACACTAAGCAATAGTACAACTCTCCGCTAAAGGACTAAGTAACTATAATGCTTTGATCGGGACTGAGGATGAATATTGCTTATCACTGGTCAATATTATGTATATGAGCAGTATTAGATGTTTGATTTAGTTTTCTATACGCATCCCTACATGGAGACTGTTGTTGGTGCACGATACCTTTGGGGCCAGCCAAGGATGTGACTATGTTGGAGTATTAACCCTATTCTGATCTACCTTAAGTGTCTGCTTAAATTGGCACACTGTGCGAAACAGACATGTTACAGTGTGCACACTGACATTGATTGATCAGGCGAAGGAGCTATGGATTTGTCTCAGCAACATATCACCCGTAATGGCATGACCTGTTGGCTTATGTGTGCTCCATACTATAAGTCTCCAGTGGGCACTACCGCAATGTGTTTTGTAATATGACAGCAGTCAGGTTACTTGTATTGCTGTTTTGACTTTATTATCTTTTCGTTCCATTATATTTTATTCTTTACACGAATTGTTCACATTAGTTTAGGGTCAGTTCCGATGACCCCTTGGGTCAGATGACATCACTGTGACCCTAGCGCCGGTTTGGCGATTCACTTGCACGAGGGTTTAAAATCTGGCTTTTGACACTGTGTGTTTGTCTTGAGGAAGGCCAGCTGTGCCTGGCCGAAACGTCGATTTTGATATAATAAATCTGGTTTTCTTTATGCTGGAAGTCCCATGAGTGCCTCGATCTTCTTCTCACACACACACACACACACATATATATATATTTTATTATTATTGGACAACAGGGAAAAGGATATTTTATTGTATTTACCTGTTTTATGTTCGTGGCTTTGGGTGAATGAATTTGGCGCAAAAGGTTGCACAATAGCAGCTGTGTTAAAATCAATGTAGTTGTGAAGAAACTGCAAACTCACACCATGTGCCTTTTACAAAATGGCGTCCTCAACCATGTGGAGACAGGCTGGGGCCTAGCAAAATGGAGTCAGACCATGTGTTTGCTCTGAGATAAAATCTATGAGCAAGGCCAGGGCCTACAACTTGCTCACACCACACAAACCCCAACACAGCTATTAGAAGCAATATGAATTTGCCCACACCCAAAAAGCCAACCCTTTAATTAAAGGATATATCCAGAGAAATTTGTTCTAATGACCAATACCACAATTAACACAATAACACCCCAGTACTAGCAGTAAGCAATAATATTTAATAACAAACAATAATATTAACAATACACTGTATATTATCAAATATATTCTAGCTAAAACATCTAATAATATTAACTAGACAATTACTTACTGCAGTGCAAATAAAACACATAATATAACAATTATAGTAGAACACTATACGTTGGTTACTGAGGTATTTTCCTAGGAATATGATAGTATAAAAAGGAAATAATAAACAATAAAAGAAGAATGATACAGCTGTATACTCATCTAATCCTGGAAAGTCCTTACAAGGCCAAGAATGCTGGAAAAAACACAGACCAGGAGAACTGGATACATCTGGCAGTGTACTGGTCTACTTCTTCCTGGAGGTCAGCGTCAGGCTCTGCCCTGGGAAAAGTGCTCCCCAGCTCTCACTGCACAACTCTTTTATTGTTGGCAAGCCCCCGCCCCTCTCCAGCCCACTTTTTACCTGACTGACACACCCCTCTCCTTCCCCCTAGAAGCAAGACAAAGAAAAGACCTGGTCCTTTCTTTGTTCTTTTCCCGCCCAAACAAACCAGGGAGACAACAAAGACACAAAGGAAAATGGTGTCTAGGGAAAACAAACAAATGTGATCTTAAGACAGGGGACCATATCCATGTAATGGACGCAGTTTTGTCGCATACTCTGAGGCAACATACCTGTGTCCATAACATTCCACCTCTTGGTCCCATGCCATAAATCACACTAAAGTCACTACTGTATGGGTAGCTCTCTGACTCTATTGAACATACAACGTGAGCACTGTAGAAAGGCATACAAAGAAATACACACTAGTAGTACAATTAGCATCCCGTGTACAACAGTATTTTCTAGGCTTCCCAACCACCCGAATAGTCCAAAGTCTGGTGTTTCATGGAGTTTGTCTTTTACTGCTGTCAGTTTGGCTACATCATGATTAATGTCACCTTCATTGTTCACAATGTAACTGCAGCACTCTTTCCCTACTAGCCCGCAAACTCCTCCTTTGGCGGCCAGAACATAGTCCAGGGCTAGGCGATTTTGAAGAGCTACTGCCCTTATCTGTAGCTGTTCCTGAGACAATTTCTTAATGGAGTCCAGTGTGGTGTCCAGAGCGTCCTCAAACAGGTGCTGTAGGGCTTCTATGCGGTTATATGCCCAGTAAATGCCCCAATTTGGGAATACCACCCCTGTACTACCTTGTCCAGTCCCTATGAAATTTCCCCACCTCTTATTCCTAATTTTCCCACTAGGAAATTCAGTGGTCTTTCGGATGGCAGGTATCACAGATCCCAGATAACACTCACCCTCCCAATTCCATGGTAGCCACTTGTAGGCCCAGTTCCCACATAGAAAGTAAGTATTCCTTGGTAGTACATTATAACTTCCATCTGTAGAGTTGGTAAAACAAGTTTCCATCAGCCGGGTGACGAACGGGTAATTCAACTTTCGTTTGGTGTATCTGGGGGTTGACTTGACATAGCTTACTATGGGGGTGGTTTCATTAATAAATATCTCCCAAGTATTTCCCTCTGTATACCCTGTAATCCAGGCTTGGGAGCAATTAGATTCACCTAACTTGACAGGGTTAGGACCAGCACCTTTTGAGTACACACATACAGCTCCTGAAGAGGGAGGGTTAATTATGTGGATGCGTTGCTCTGAGCTGGGTTGGCCGGTTTCTCTGTACCATCCGAATCCAGTCTTGTTGAGCTGTCTCATTTCTCTCTGTGACCACGGGACTCCAAGGAACGGGTACCCTCCTTCCTCACTGACAGGAATGGCGCTGCAAATCCAACAGTCAGAAGAGTTTTCCACCCTTGCATAGCTGGCCAGGAGATTCATGAAGGTGTTGGACGACCATGGGTTCAGAGGGGTTAGACGGCCACCAATCTATTTGAGGGAAAGAAGACAGGTTTAGAATCTCCATTTAATAATACCACTTTGGTATTACCAGGACCATCTGAAATAACCTCCCCTTTCTGCCTGTGCTGATCAGTGGAGCGTGGTAACACCCACACTTTGGACCCCACTTGCACCTGTTTATCCTCATCCCAGGATACCAAGAGTTTATGGGGTACCCAGATTGCCACCTCTCCTAGGACTGTACCAGTAGTTAACCTACTTGGGTCATTCCTAGACAGAGATGCATTCCACATTCGTCCATCCACACTCACACCCCCTGTTGTGCTCCAACCCTCTTTGGTCAGTTTATCTGTGAGTACTAAAGTTACCTCGGTTCCTGGAGGCATATTGCCTCCTATTGGAAGGATTAACTTTTGCCCAGCCTCCCCACCACCTGAACCTGAAAATTCAAAGTTGTTTGTTAGTTTTATTTCAAATCTATTTTTTCCCATTGATTTGGGGGGGCTCCCTGTGAATGTTAATCTTAAGCTAACAATCGGATCATCATTTCTACAGGTGAGCCTGTCGTAGGGAGATGCGTGGCCTATGGGTCGGTTATTTAGGATCATCAATGCTTGTGTAATGACCTTATCCCACCCCCTCAAAGACCTGCTTGGGGATAGTTTCCGAATCTGTTCTTTTAAAAGCCCATTGCACCTTTCAATCAATCCTGCAGCTTGCGGATGATATGGGATGTGGAGGATCCACTTAATCCCTGAGTCCCGAGCCCACTGTTGGATTAACTGACCGGTGAAGTGTGTACCATTGTCAGTTTGTACCTCTGTGGGCATACCGTATGCAGTAACCAGAAGCTGCAGCATTTTCAGGGTGGAGGCTTGATTGGCATTTTTACAAGGGAGTACTCTCATCAGTCCGGTGCATGTGTCCACGGCAGTACAACAGTACATCAAGCCCCCTCTACCCCGCGGCAGAGGACCAATGTAATCCATCTGCCATATTTCGCCTGCGGAAATACCCTTCTTCAAGTGCCCCCTTGTTTGGGTAGTAAGAGGCCACTTCTTCACTTCACTACAGCTGGGGCATGCCTGTTTGGCGGTGGTCACGAGTTCTAGAGTGACAGGGAGTCCTCTTGCTCTAGCCCATTCCAGGGTAGCTTTGTTGCCTCGATGTCCTCCGGTCTCATGTGCCCATGTAGCCATACGAAGTAAAACAGGATCCACAGGGTCTTGATTACTGGTCTTCAGGTTTCTAATGCGGGTCAGTTCATCGGCAATCCTGTTGGGGTTTTCTTCATCTGGTCCCTTGGTAACGTGAGCGTCCACGTGTCCAATTTGAATCAGTCTTGTCTGGGCGACTGCCCAGATTTTCTCCCAGAGTTCCACACCTCCCCATACTGGTTTGCCATGTATCAGCCAGTGGTTGTCCCTCCATGTCGGCATCCATGTTGTACAAGCTTTGAAAACTGCCCAACTGTCCGTGTAGATGAAAAGCTCCTGGGAATTTGTTTCTTCCAACAAGATGGCGATGGCAACAAGTTCAGCATATTGGCTTGAACCACCTTTACCCTGCTCCTGGATCACCACCTCTCCATATGGATTGTATGCCACAGCTGTCCATTGTCTTCCTTTACGGGACATCACAGCCGATCCATCAGTAAACCATGCATTTGGCTTTTGACAGTCTAGTAAGTCCTCATAAGGAAGAGCAGCCTTGATTGGAGAAAGCTGTAGCACAGGGATCTCGCAGGTACTAGGATGAGACAGGGTTTCAAATGTCACAAGACCATTGATAAGCCGGGTTAGGTCCTTGATTTCACCAGCTTGTATTCCACCTCTTTCTTGTAGGTACCATTTCCACTTCATGAGAGTTTGGCTTTGGGCCACCTCAGCACGTAGGGGTAGACCTTCATCACGCACCCAGCCTGCGATGGGTAAGTCCGTCTTCACAGAGACTGGGGCCTTTAATGTCATTGTCTCTACGTGCTGCAGAGCAGTGTATGCAGCGAGTAAGTTCTTTTCCAGGGGCGAGTACCGTTGTTGGGCTCCAGTAAGTTGCTTGGACCAGAACCCAATTGGCACTGCCCGCTGGCCTTTAACTTCATTGGGCTGCCACAAGCCCCAGGACATCACATTGTTGGTCACCATCACATCTAGCTGGAAAGGGAATCCGGCTTTTATTGGCCCAAGACCTTGGTGCTGCAAAACGGCTTCCTTGGCTGCTTTAAATGCTGTATCTTGATCTGTGCCCCACACAAATGCAGTCTTTTTGCGAGTCACATTGTAGATGGGGCGTAACAAAAGTCCAAGATGAGGTATAAATGACCTCCAGTATCCAAGGGCACCAAGAAACTTTTGGGCATCTTGTAAAGTCTTTGGGGTTGGAGTGTTTTGAATGGTATCCAGCACAGGCTGTGGAATCTTCCTTACTGGGCCAGCCCAGAGCATTCCAAGAAATTTGACTTCCTGGGCGGGACCCTGCACCTTGTCCCTGTTGATGGCCCATCCTCTGGCTGTCATGTGGTCAATTAAAACAGTCAAGGCTTGCCCCACTTCCTCTTTGGTTCCGGTGATCATGATGTCATCAATGTAGTGGAAAATAGGTACTTTCAGGTTGAGTTGGCTTAGATCCCTGGCAACCAGTCCATGGCAAATGGTGGGTGAGTGTAAGTATCCTTGGGGCACCACTTGAAACGTGTACTGACATCCTTCCCAGGTGAAGGCAAACTGATCTTGAGACTCTGATGCAATGGGAATTGAAAAGAACGCATTCGCTAGATCAATCACTGCATGCCACTCTCTGGCCTGTTTGGCTATGTCCTCAATGACAGAGACGATATTGGGGACTGCAGCACTCAATGGAGGTGCCACCCTATTGAGTCCCCTGTAATCTATCGTCATACGCCAAGAACCATCTGGCTTCTTAACAGGAAACACAGGAGCGTTAAAAGGGCTAATGGCAGGACGAACTACACCTGACTTCAATAGCTCAGCTATTGTCTCACTGATCTCTTTCAACCCTCCCGGCAGCCGATACTGTTTCAGTCTTACTGGGCTACTGGGAGGGGGAATGACCACAGGGGTCCAGTTTGCATTTCCCCTCACCACCTCCTTAACTGCACTGACATAGGAGGGTTTGTGAGGAAAGCCAAACTTGAACACCCCCCACTTGGTCTCTATGCTACGTCCTAACAATATATCTATCCCCAAAATATTGTCAGGTAATTCTGAAACCAAAACATTAGCCACAAACCGGGGACCCTTGTTTATGGCTAAGGTGACTGTAGTTTGTATAGCCTTAGTTACTCTTCCCCCTAGACCCTCTATATGAATGATGGGGCCTACAAACTTGGAAGGGTTACCCTGCAACACTGTTACCTCAGCCCCAGTGTCTACTAAAGCTAAAACTTTGGTGTGGACGGTTTCTCTTCCCCACCAAACAGTCAGGGGTACATGGGGCCGTCGATCCCCAGCAGAGATGGGCAACACGCTTCTTGCCGGGGATCGGCCGTCCCATCAGTCCTGTCCGTTTCTGTCTGCAATGGCCCGTAGCTCCTCTGACGGGTACAGGGATTTTGTTTTCCTAGGATAGGGAACAGGGGGACGAGGATTAGTATCAGGATATTTCACCTCAGATTGTGTATATTTGAGATTCGTCTCAACCGTCCTAGCTTTAGTATTGGGAGTTTCATCAAAGTCAATTAACCTTTCATCTGATGGAAAACCCTTTGCTACAGTATGTATTTGCACACCACGCTCTAAAGCTTTCCATTTCCTGAACAAGGTATAATTTGATGTATGTTTGAGCGAATCTTTATTTATACCAGCTTTGACCAAGTCTGCAATCATCTCTTGCCTGGATGCTCTAGTGCGCTGGGGAACATCCTGTTTTTTACTAAATTTGGGTTTACCTTTGGGTGTTTTTATAGTATCTTCCATTTCTGCTTTAATGGTTGTGGAGACACCTCTTTTCTGGTTAACCCTATCCTCCTTCTCATATTCCCCCATTTCTGCTAACCTTTGGGTAATCACAAAAATCTGCCCGTTCTCAGCGGTACCATTCAACATTGACAACAAGGATCCTCTTTTCTCACTGGGAGCAGATCTTAGGAACCTGGACCGCATGCTAGGGGTAAATTCCTCTGCATCCGGTCCAGTCCACTGGTCTTTGTCTAAACCTGCCACACAACCCATAATGCGGACTCTGACTATTGCTTCCCTGGTGGTTCGCCATGGCGTATGGGGTTCTATATCGGTGTGATGTGGAAAGACCTTCAACAGGGCATGTTTAATGATATCCATTAAACTAAAATTACCCTGGATGTGTCTTACCAGTCTCAGCACTTGGGTAACCTGAGGATTGGTGGTGAGCTGCCCTATACTGACAGCTTCATCAGCATTAAGAATAATCTTATCAGCCCCAGTATCCCAAACACGCAACAGCCATTCACCAATACTTTCATCCAAAGTCTGCTTATAGAGCTTGGTGATCTCAGTTAGCTCTAACTGTGAGTAACCTCGCACCACCTCATTGATCTCATCACGTGCACCCTCATGCACATGCTCATTGCCATCACGGTCCCTGTGCACCCTTCGTTTCCTCTGCTGGGTGATGAGTGGGCGAGCCTTACAGCTGTCCATCTTTTTATCATCATCAGAGGAGGAACAGTATGAGTATTTTGAATACTCATCTTCAGAGGAGGAAAAGAAAAATGTCTCTGGGTCCCCAGAGGGCCCTTTGATCAGTGTTCTCACCTTTCTGGAGGAATATGGCACTTTACCCTTATGGCAGCGACTACGGTTCAGCTTGTTAATTAGCAGGGTAGTAGTCTCCTGTAACTCTTCCTTACGGGCATTATTAGTCTCCAAACATTCATTGGTCACCAATAATTTATGCTTTACCTCTGCTAATTCCTTTTCTAGAGCCTGTCTCTTAATCACTTCACATTTCAAGGCATGCAAAATGATCCAACCCACTTCTGCCGCAGCTCTGCTTTCTTTCTTAGAGTATACCCCTAAGTTAAGCTTAAGTGCCATGTTACCTATATCTTCCCCAACCTCTGGATACACAGGACTGCCATGCCGCACTAACTCCTCACCTATGGCATTCCACTTTTCCATGTTAGTGGCCCAATGTGGAACTGCCCCATACTTGGGCCTCCCATCCCTCATCAAAGCACTCAGTCTTTTGCTCAGGGAAATCATGCTCTCAGTTAAATATGCTTTAAAGTTAGTATTGTAAACAATACACAAGTGTTTCTAATCAAAGCAATTTAACAGCAGAGCACATATGCGTGTTTAACCAAGTACCTGAACACTGGTTAGCAGGCACACGTATGTTTTTACTTTCACACAGGGAGAAAACACGCAAACCACTATGAAAGTTACAGAACACACAAACTGTTGAATGTTTTTATGCCTTTGAAGAAAACAAACAAACTCATATACACACACCTGCACGTCAGGTGACTTCCTATTAGGCTTCAAAGTTAGTTCTCCCAATGAAAGGGCACACAAGTTTTATAATTGAAGCACTACTTCAAAGTTAGTGACATCTCCACAAAGGCAAATGGTACAAATGCTAGTTAGTCACCTACCTCAGGCGCTCAAGCCACCTGTCTAGGTACAAGTGCTAGTGACTAGTCAATTGTCCAATGTAGTTACCCTCTATGGAAAGCACACAAGTCTATAATTGAAGCGTGACTTTAAAGTTAGCCACTTCTCTGCAGAGGCACACAAGGATTTAACTGAAGTAGGACTTCAGAGTTAGTTACACTCTACAGAGAGCGCACAAGGGTTAATTAAAGTCCCTTTAATAGGAAATCTTGACAGTACAGAGATATGCATATGCGCAATAAATCTAGCCACACTAGAAATATCACGTCCGGCAATTGCAGAACCTTGACCTGAACGGTTACAATTAAAATGCCTCAAAGTTAGCACTCCTCTAATGAGAGCACACAAGGGTTAATTGAAGCAGTGTAACTGTAAACGTTCCCTCTTGCCTCTGTATATATCTATACCCATACACATACACAATACCCAGGCATGTATACACAAACATATGCATATATGTAATACAGACAATACAGGTAACTGCAATATGAGCACTTATCTATACACTTCGAAGTTTGAAACTCCTCTATGAGGGCCCCACAAGTCTATAATCAAAGCATGAAAAGTACACTTATTACAATTCAAGAGTATTCCAGCACACAAATCCTCTTTTAGTGAATAAGCCCCTTGCAATGTGACAATACTAAAACCCACCACTCTTGTCGCAGTGTGGTACTGGCACACAAAAATAACTTGGGAGGCTTACTGACTAAATTGCCCAGGAAAAAATATTAATTAAAAAATAATTTAAAAAAAATGTATTTTTTAACAAAATATTAATTTCTAGGAAATATGTCAATAATGGTTATTAATCATTAATATTAATAATTTCTGCGAATATCCTGCCGACTACGCCATTTGTTTTATGTTCGTGGCTTTGGGTGAATGAATTTGGCGCAAAAGGTTGCACAATAGCAGCTGTGTTAAAATCAATGTAGTTGTGAAGAAACTGCAAACTCACACCATGTGCCTTTTACAAAATGGCGTCCTCAACCATGTGGAGACAGGCTGGGGCCTAGCAAGATGGAGTCAGACCATGTGTTTGCTCTGAGATAAAATCTATGAGCAAGGCCAGGGCCTACAACTTGCTCACACCACACAAACCCCAACACAGCTATTAGAAGCAATATGAATTTGCCCACACCCAAAAAGCCAACCCTTTAATTAAAGGATATATCCAGAGAAATTTGTTCTAATGACCAATACCACAATTAACACAATAACACCCCAGTACTAGCAGTAAGCAATAATATTTAATAACAAACAATAATATTAACAATACACTGTATATTATCAAATATATTCTAGCTAAAACATCTAATAATATTAACTAGACAATTACTTACTGCAGTGCAAATAAAACACATAATACAACAATTATAGTAGAACACTATACGTTGGTTACTGAGGTATTTTCCTAGGAATATGATAGTATAAAAAGGAAATAATAAACAATAAAAGAAGAATGATACAGCTGTATACTCATCTAATCCTGGAAAGTCCTTACAAGGCCAAGAATGCTGGAAAAAACACAGACCAGGAGAACTGGATACATCTGGCAGTGTACTGGTCTACTTCTTCCTGGAGGTCAGCGTCAGGCTCTGCCCTGGGAAAAGTGCTCCCCAGCTCTCACTGCACAACTCTTTTATTGTTGGCAAGCCCCCGCCCCTCTCCAGCCCACTTTTTACCTGACTGACACACCCCTCTCCTTCCCCCTAGAAGCAAGACAAAGAAAAGACCTGGTCCTTTCTTTGTTCTTTTCCCGCCCAAACAAACCAGGGAGACAACAAAGACACAAAGGAAAATGGTGTCTAGGGAAAACAAACAAATGTGATCTTAAGACAGGGGACCATATCCATGTAATGGACGCAGTTTTGTCGCACACTCTGAGGCAACATACCTGTGTCCATAACATTACCTTTAAATTATTTTCTTTTAGTCAATGTGGAACACAGGACTCCCAACTAGTGAGAAAAAAACGTGGCTTAAGTCCCAGGGCAGAGGGGTCCTCTAGGGGTCTCTGTTCAGGGGATAACCTTCTTTCCTTATACTGGTTCTCTTTTTTTTTTTTTTTTTTTTTCCTCTCCCCCTTTTCTCACTTTGATATGTGTTTAAACTGAAAGTAGGCAGTGATAGGGTGGAGGGAAGAGGTGAGTCTCTGCTTCAGAGCCCTTACCTTTTTTAACATGCCCTACCTTCCAGAGGAGGGAATTTTACCCCATGGTTTCTGTGTTCCATATGGACTAAGAGTAAAATATGCATTGGTAAGTACTCAAAAATCCTCTTATTGTGTAGCAAAAAACCTTAGTAATACATACATTTATTTTAGGGACAGACAGCACTCTCAGGAGGATTTGTAAGTGAAGTACAGATGTGTTTATTAAATCGATATTTCGGCCACACTCGTAGCCTTTATCAAGATTACAACAAGAAGTGAAAATCATCAGTTATTTAACCCCCAATATTAAAAATTCTAAAAGGTGCCAGATGTTTGCATTGGTGGAAAGACTAATATTCAATTTATCATACATAAACGTAGTCACAATTCATAATGGTAGTGTCACTATTAAAAATATAAAACCTACATGCATATATTTCTATGACGCAACAATATGTTACTAAGGTCTGTGATTGCTGCATAAGCGCACTCCTACGGATTCCTAATTAACTGCCTTTAAACAGTAATCATAATTCCATTTGTTAACCCTAATGTTTCTCAATTTCTTATCTTATTGAGCAATACAATAAATGTCATCTATGGGGATACACCAAAAATAATTACAAAATTAAGCGGGCACTAACTCAAAGTATCAATCTTAATAAACATTCCATGTTCTTCATATGTCTTACAAAATTTATGCTTAATTATATTTATTGCAGAGTGGTTAATGGCTATACAAACATTGGAATGCCTAACACTGGAAAACAGCACAAAGCAGGTATTATTAAATCATGTTTTCCATGCTTTGTGTCATTAATAATAGAAAAAAATGTAGTCCTCATTGTATATACACAGATGTCTGTCTGCATTTTGCTAAGCATTTCTACTATTTTCGGACTTTTTTCTTTTACTTGTTAGCTGCGGGCATCTTTATTTCATTGAGATCAATGGGGAATCTTCTTGGGACCTATCTCTGCACCCGTTTACATACAAAGGGCAGGATGGGCTCAAATTCAATTTCTCTATTGCAAGATCTGTATGGTTCGTGTTCAGAAACCTTTATTTTGCCACTTTTATGGCTGGGGAGCCAACATTTGCTGAACATAGGCAATGTAGAAAAAATATATTTCCCAGAATCCATTTTCTCCTGTTTTTTTTCTGACTGGATGGCTGGTGTTTTGGCATCCATCTTACTTTACCCATTGCTGCTTCTTTGCAGAGGCTGACTGTATGTCTCTTATTCTCAAGTTTAACCCCTTGCAGTCAGATAAGTACCCTTTGGGTATTTCTGTGTGATATTTCTGTCTTTCTCACTAGTTTGTACTACTTTGTCCTAGTTTTGGGGGTTGTTTTCTGAATGTCTGATCATTAGAGATAGATGACGAAGTCCAAACTTAAGGATTCATGGGTCCTTAACCCTTCTATCTCATTGTTCCTCTTGTCAAACCAGGCTCCAAGGGACTATTCTGGCACCCTCTGTCCTTTTGCACTGTAGCTACCGCATACTCCTCTGGCTCCCTCCACTGCTGAATAGGAGCCAGGCTGGGCCAAAACTCTAAAGTCCTCCATTCCTCAGGGAGGTTCTCCACTCATTGTACCTCGTGTTTGTGTGTATGAACTGGCTAGTTTGCATCAGGCCAACCAAGTTACTAGCCCAAGCTGATGAGGCAAATTTTAAGCTCCTTATACAAATTCAGTCAGAGCTGTGTATCATATTATCAGTCCAAGCCACAAAGATGTGGTTATTATATTTGTGTGATCCAGTTGACCCAATCTGGTCTGCACACCTCTATAAAAGAGAATGATATAGATCCTTAGACATGGATGATGGTGGGCAATGCTGGTTCTCAGATATGATTGCACTTGGAGACGATGCTCACCAGTTTAAAGCAGATTGTGATGCATTTTTATTTGTATTCTATGCACATCATTTTGGAAAGGTCTCCCGCCCCCTGAATGATAAACCAGATTAAGGGTAAGATATCATTAACATATTGTGCATTTGTGAAAAAAAACTGCAGCACCACCTGCTTTAAACTGTACAGCTCCATACATGGTGAGACTAAAATATTAGATTGCATCCAAAATCAATGTGTGCACATTATGCTCATCTCACACATACACTGTCCGATTCTATAGCCACAGCACAAAACACTGTGGTTTGGTCTGTTTAATATGGATACAGACACTCACTGCTTTGTGTCCAATGTTACATATTCTTACTAGGTGAATCTGCTCGGGCTGTTTTTTATGTTGGTTTATATAAATACAGTCTGATCCTTGAGTGATTAGATTGAATTTTTAATGACAAAATTGCTGAAGTATAATTTGAAAATTTAACCCTTTTAGTTCCAGAGGGGCATGCAACACATTGCAAAGCGTACCCCTCTGGCACTCAGAGGGTTAAGCAATTTGGAGACTTTGCAGTTTGTTAAAATTGTAAAGAGCAGTAAAGATGTGGAGTTTTGTCTTGTCTGTGTTGGCAGATACTGTAAACATTTGGTACCATTTTTTGCTAAGAGCAATATAGAATATTGTGTGTCTGGCACATGGTATGAATATAGCCTAGCTGACAGAAGGCAGCTCTTCTGAGCTTTTAAAGGGAAACTTTATCTAATTAGCTAGTGCAAATGAACTTGTACTTGTTTGCATAGCACAACATTATTAATGCTGTGTGAACATAGCTTTAAGAATTCTGTTTAACGCACCTAGTTTAGATGTTTATACCTTGATTAAATGGAGGCAATTTTGAATTAATGTGCAAGACTAGAGGCATTCTATGTTAACTGAAATTATATGCATGGAAACTTTTACATTCAGCAACCATTTTGTCTTGGCAATAGGTTACATCCCTCACTTACTGGGACGTAGCTCTTTCAGTGCTACAAGAAGTTTGTATTAAAAGGGCAAGTCTCAACGAGTAGGGCTTATAGTAAGTGCCTGCATGACATTATTAAATTTGAATATTGATACCCAGCAACCCTAACTAAAAATTGCTAATACAATATATGTGGCTTTCAAAGCTGTTTCAAAATTTTAGATGATAAGGTCCTTTTAAGCTATTATTTTTGTTGTGACTGAAAACTATAAATTAAAAAGACAAAACAAAAAAACTTTTGGGGACTTGACAATGCAATGGAAAGCGATGTTTCTTCGAAACTTAAATTTTATTTGTTTTTGTGTGTGTGTGTGTTTTTTTTTTTATTGTGGTAATAAGATTATGGTCCATAAACTAGTGAAGATGTATGTGTGTGTGTGTGTGTGTGTGTGTGTGTGTGTGTGTGTGTATATGTGTACTTTGTGTATTACATTGAAAGTGCCCTGTAGTGGTCAAATTCCAATTAGTTTTTCAGTTATATTGTTGTTACATTGCCACTTCCTGTCAGTTAGAACTTTTAGGAAATTCACTTCCTGATTATTTGAACTTTTATAACTTTTGAATAAAACTATTTTTTTCATAAAAAAAGGTTACTGCTCCTTTAAAAAAGCAAAAAACAAAACAAACAAAGAAAAAATACCTTTGCGTGCCCTTGGCGTTTAAAGGGTAAAATGGGACTTTTTATCTCTTGCGTGGTTGAGAACCCGCCAATGCTTTGTAAAACTCAGCCTTGGATAATGCTAGCACTCAAGTGGTTAAAGGGGTAGAAACCCCTAATTACGTAAACATGCATAATAACATAGTAACGTAGTAGATGAGGCTGAAAAAAAAGACATGCGTCCATCATGTCCAGGCCATGCCAAAAACACCTCTGTTGATCCAGAGGAAGGCAAAAATGCCCTCTGGAGCCATTTCTAATCTAGTCCCAAGTGTGTGGGGGGGAAATGTATTCCTTCCTGGCTCCAACTGGTAGTCAAATAGTTCCCTGGATCAATATCCTGCTTTAAAACCATCTGTCATAATTTTCAATACTGTTCTGTGCTAGATAGGCATCCACTGCTTTTTTTGAAAGCAGTTGCATTATTTCCAAGCACAACATCCCGAGGCAAAGAATTCCATAGCCTTACCGCCCTTACTGTGAAGAATCCCTGCCTTTGTTGTAGTGGAAAGCTCCTTTCATCTAGTCTTAATGGATGACCTTTTGTTCTTAGCTCAGCTCTTTGCGTAAATAATTAATTGGACGGTTCTTTTTATTGACCTTGAATGTATTTATAAATAGTTATCATATCACCCCTTAGATGTCTCTTCTCTAATGTAAATGATTAGTCTCTCTTTATAACTCTTTATAACTCAGTTCCTCCAATCTTTTTACCAGTTTTGTTGCACGTCTGTGCACCTTTTCCAGTTCAGTAATGTCTTTTTTAAGAAGAGGCGCCCAAAACTGTACTCCGTATTCTAGATGAGGCCTAACCAAGGATTTATATAGAGGTAGGCTAATATTAGCATCCCTTTCATCTACACCTCTTTTTATGCAGGCTAGTACTCTATTTGCTCTTGCAGCAGCTGAGTGACTCTGCACACTGCTGAGAAGTCTATTGTCTATCAGCACTCCAAAATCTTTCTCTAATGACGATTCCCCAAGTTGTTTCCCATTTAGAGTATGTAACGGCCTTAGGCCGTTACTAGAGCCTTGCCTGTGCATGGCATTTATTCAACCCCTGGCCATTGTTAAGGGAATGTATATTCTAGCCACTCAAGTCATTGTATGGAGAACTGTCCTGTGACCCCCTGCTGTGTGTTAATCCAATCATCTCTGCCCTATTATGTTTCACTGAATCATTTCTTGTTGGTTCTTTGACCCTTTGTGGGGACTGAATTATCCCTGTGACTACCCCATTGTGTTCTGCCCTACCATTTGCTGTACCCTATTGGAGGAATTGTGATTGTATTAAGTCTCATGTACTGTGCTGCAAGTTAGTGTGGTTTGAAACTGTATAAATATGCTGTGGTTTGTTGTAATAAAGAGTTATGTTTTGGAGTGAACAAGGAGTCCTGGAGTCTTGTATTGCTTATGGTCTAAAGTGTCCACTCTGATACCCATCTGCGCCAAGTATCCTGAATCGTCGACCGCCTGCTGCCAGCTTCCTGCGACCCAACTTCGTGGACTGTCAGGCGGCAACGTGGACTCTTCCATGCTTTCCTGCTTCCAGTGATCCTGGAACTGTTTCCTGTGACCGTCCATACTTCAATCGGTGCATCTGACAGCGCTTATCTTGCGTCAAGAAGGAGAGACCCCGGGAATGACGGAGGAAGGCGACGCGGTCCCTTCTCAGCTTCCGTTATAGAGTATATGTTGCAAGTTTGTTTCTGCAGCCCAAATGCATAACATTACATTTATCTACATTAAATGACATCTGCCACTTTTCTGCCCATTTACTTAGTTTATCTAAATCCTGAAGAGAAAAAACATCCAGCTCAGTATGTATTTCCTTACATAGCTTAGTGTCATCAGCAAAGATTGAGATGCTACTTTCAATTCCTACTTCTAGATCATTAATACACAAATGAAAACGCATTGGTCCCAGGACTGAACCCTGTGGCATCCCACTTATAACTTTAGACCAATTTGAAAAAGTTCCATTTGCAACTGCTGTCTGCTATCTATCATTTAACCAGTTCTCAATCCATGTACAGATAACACTGCCCAAACCAAAGCCTTTTAATTTATCAATAACCTGTTGTGAGGCACTGTTTTAAAGGCTTTTGCAAAGTCCAAGTATACTACATCAACAGCAATTCCCTTTTCCAAATTTCTACTCACTCTTTCATTAAATGCAAGTAAACTGGTCTGACATGATCTATTCTTCATGAAACCATGCTGAAACATGTAGGGTTTTCCTGTTGAGTATGAGAAGGGTACGCCCAGTAATGGGAAGTGTTAATTTCAGAATGATTATGGTTATAATGTGAAAATGTTTTGAGTGTAAGATGTTTGGATGTCAGCTGATGCTGTTTCTACTCCTCTCAGTGGCAGTTGCGCCAGCAGCAATGTTTGGAAGAAGCATGTGTCAGCAGTGGACACGTTCTTCTTTTACCCCGCTTTTGAGGCCATGCACTGCAAATATATTCATTATACTCTTCTGCCTGTTTAAAGTGGAACATTCACCAGCATGATGTAGAGCGGCAAATGATGAGTACATTAGCGATATGCACACACTTCATTTCATTTTCAAGTATAATGGCTTCATTAATGTAAAATCTAACCTTTTATGCAGGCAGACACTGGGGAACAGTGCAGACATGTTGCCGAGCCGGCATCTCTGCCTCTGCGCTGTCCGTCCCCTTCAGCTCCACCATTTGTGAGTTGAATGCCTTTGCACCAAAAGGCACCGGAAGGGACTGATAGTGCAGGAGCAGAGAGTGCCTACTGCAATCCAAGCCTGTGCCTGTCTGTATAGAAGATTCTATTCTTCTTTAATGAATGTTTTCATATTGCTAATGTAAATATCATTTGCTGGGCTATGTCATGCTGGTGAAAGTTCTGCAAAGCAATGCATTCCGTACCTCTCTGGCACTCAGAGGGTTAAAGACTCAGTTTATCTCAATTTGTGTATTACAGTGCAGGCGGAGTGTCCAGGAATTTCTATGATTTTGGCCTTATGCATTAACCCCTTAATGACTGGTGACGTGTCAGTATCGTCACCACTTTTTTCCCTGAAGAACTGGTGCCTGTCCTGGCATGATGTCACATGATTACAGTCCTCCTGTGGGAGCACTGGAAGCACTAGCGGGGTCTAAAATTGATCACGCCAAGACCAAAGCGGGGTCATGATGGTACATGTCATTGGTCATGTGTGCTGGCGCGCAGTCCTTAAAGGAAGGTCACTTCCCTGGCCCGCTCGTCATTAACCCTTTGAGTGCCAGAGGGGTACTCAACACATTACAGAGAAGTGCATTGTGTACCTCTCTGGTACTCAAAGGGTTAAGGGGTTAAAGAGGAGCAATTCTGAAGTAAAGTACCTCTACCATAGCTGACATATTAAACCCCCCATTGATTTAAATGTTGCTTTTTAACTCCGTAAAAATGGGAGGTCTCCAGTACATTGCAACACAATGCAGTGGAGGCCTCACTAACATTCAAGGGGTTAAATATCCTATTTCAAACTGTGGTCATTTATGGAATATTTCTCCCCAATGTTACGGTTTTTCTCGTTTTTTATTTGGTGAATAATTCCCTTTGTCTTTATGTACATGGTCTACAATGCAAAAAAAAAAAGTAAAAGCAGTTGGAATTACTCCATTTAACCCTATACATTTCTCTTTTTTTTTTTTTTTTTTTTCCTCTAGCTGGGTTGAAAGTTTTGGCCACGAAGGATTAGGATTGTTGCTTGATATATTAGAAAGAATGGTTGATGGAAAAAGGTAAGTTGTATCCCTGTCATTGCGTTGCAGTGCCTTGTAGACTTGTTTAGCATCCAAGTGTTAAATGTCACATCACTCATGTATTTGATACATTCATTTTGTGTTTATTTTCAGTTTCTAGCATTGGCACTTGGGATCTTATGCACAATGAAAAGAGCAGCAAAGCAGCACCCCCGGATACAAATAAACTATCCCATTAATTTAAATGGAGATTTAATCCCTTGAATACGGGAGAGGTCTCCAATGCATTACAAAGCCGTTGATAGTTTGGGGAGTATTTGTAACCATATAGTGCAGATGGGTTGCTGTAGAATTGTTCTTTCTCTGTTGTCCAATACAGGTTACTGGTAACTTTGGCTAGACGATCTGCCCCTTTAATTGTAGGCAGGAACAATTCTAGAATTGTATGTATGGGGTGGCGCCTACCTTCCCTCCTTGGCTGCAGCTATCCAACCAGCTCCAGAAAGATTTGTTCCTTGGTGAAGACACAGGCAAGAGAACAGAACAGTTCTGCTATAGTTTTAGAATTTTTTTTTATTTTTCTGTTAGAAATGGGATACCACCATTAGGCAGATTACCATAACTGACAATGTCCTTAGATGTGGCTAGATCAGTATCCAGGTGTTTTTTGTGGACCTTAAGCCCTGGGGGGAAAATCTTGGCTACAAGTTCTTTCCTCAGGAATTGCCCACCGAGGCTTCTTCTTAATATATGGTAGTCTGAAGACACAAGTTCTGCAGGAAAGGTGAGCAACCCTTTGGGTGCTGCAGGTCCACATGTCCCACAGTGCCCCTCTGCACAGGGGTTTTACCTTTGGAATTCCTGTTGCACACTTCTGCACTCATTGGGTCTATCTGTATGTCTGTTGGGTTTTTTGGAGCAGGTTTGTGTGGTACTTTAACCCTTTAGCTGCTGGTTTTGCATCTTTTTGGGGGGGGGGGTTCTGACACTTTTCCTACTGTTCCAGGGTTTTTTGGGTATCCTAACATGTTCTAGTGATGTTTCATGCATTTTTATTTTACTGTTTAAGTTTTGTAAAATTTGAGTTCCCTTTACCGCATAGGCGCTATTGCTCCATTCACTCCAATGGGACTGTACAGTTTGGGACATATCTCTGCAACCGCTCCACCTAGCGACTTCAGAAATGGCTCATTTTTATTGTCTGCTCTTGCTCTATCATCCGGCTCATGTTTTATGTGTGTTGGGGGGCTCAGGGGGCTTTGGGCACTGCTTTCTGGGAAAACTACATTTCCCGTGAGCTCTTTCTTTGTGAGCTCGTTTCTGATTGGCTCCCACAGTGGCAGCCATTTTGTGGCATTTCCAGAACTAGTATCCTACTCAGGGCTTGTAATCTCATTCTCTCCTCTGCTGATTAACCCTTCGCCTGCCAGATAAGTCTGTTTTAGCGATTTCTGGGGTGAAACTTTAATCCTACACACTGTAATTGGGTGATTTCTTATACTGTGACATTTTTGACACTGTGAGAATGTCTAATCCGTTGGAGCTTGGGGCCAGACCTAAGACTAAGGATGCTGGGGTCTCTGTATCCCCCATTGCGCATTGCTCTTCCTGTCATTCAGGGATACCTAGAGAATTCTCAGGTCATTTATGCCCAGCATGTTCTGATGCCCCTGAGAGTCTCCCAGGGACCTCCAGCCATGCATTTGAGCCAGTTTGGGTGCAAGAGTTCGAGGCTGCTACTAGGGACCTTAGGTCTACATTGCATTCTTTCCACCCCAGTTACAAGGAGTCTTCCATTCTTGGCAGACCCCCTCTTCCTTCCAAAACCAAAGGGAGTACCTGACGTATCAGATTCCTCTGAGGAGGAACTGCTGGTGGATTCAGATGTTGAGGAATGTTCTGCTGTGGGCTCCTCTCAGTTTTTTCGGGACCCCTTTGAGGCCGATCCTGAGCCCTCGGATGAGGGCCTGATCAGGGCTGTTTTGACTACCCTAAACATTCCCTTAGTTCAAGAGGTTCCTTCTGATCCTTGTGATGTCTTTCAGGAGCCTAAAAAGCCCCTTTCTTGCTTTCTATCTAACCCCACTCTTGACAGCCTGATGGCGACAAGACACAACCAGAAGATTCCGATGTTCTGCTCTCGCTTGAGGGATGCTCTAGCTCTAGCGGTGGATGCCATATCCATCCCTTGGTTATTTCCTCTGACTTATATCTTTCCTCCCATCCCCATGTTGCACAGGGTGTTAAGGAAGCTGAGACTGGAGTGCTGTCCAGTCATTCTGATTGCTCTGTACTGGCCTCGGCAGGCTTGGTTTCCGGAGCTTCTGTATCTGTCTGTGGTGGAGCCGTTCCGACTCCCTTTCTGTCTTGATCTTCTTCTACAGGGATACCTGTGGGAGGGGGATGTTCATTGTCTAGCTTTGACAGCTTGGAAATGGAATCCTCAGTACTGAGAAACAAAGGTTTTTCTTCTGGTGTGATGGCTACTATGTTTAGTGCCCGCAAACCTGTTTCTTCTAAGGCCTACCATCGTGTCTGGTCGACCTTTCTCTCTTGGTGTGCTGACAGGGACCTGTCTCAGGATTTTGATCTTCCTACAGTCCTGGCCTTTCTACAGGATGGTGTGGATAAGGGTCTCAGTTGGAGTTCCCTTAAGGTTCATACTTCTGCTCTCTCTGTTTTCTTTCAAAGGCGCATTGCTATTCTTCCTGATGTCAAGGTTTTCTTCCAGGGCATTGCTCATACTTGTCCTGTTTTACAGTCTCCCGTTCCTCAGTGGGATCTTAACTTGGTTTTCCTTTTCTATTATTCCTCTACTCTTGCTGATGTATAAAATGGCTTTTCTCCTGGTGTTCATGTCCGTTCGCCGTGTCTTGCAGACCACCCTTTTTGGTGTTTCACAAGGACAAGGCAGTGCTTTGCTCTTTGCAGGAGTTTGTCCGAATGTGATTTCTGAGTCCCTTATTAATCAGGAGATTGTGGTCCCTTCTTTCAGTCCTGACCCTATCTCTGACAAGGAAAGGGATCTCCACTTATTAGATGTGGTGCGTTGTCTCAAGTTTTATGTTCATCGCACCGAGTCCGTTCGACTCTCTGACTCGCTGTTCGTAATCCCTGAGGGTCCCAGGGCAGGGAGACCGGCATCCAAAGTGACCATTGCGTCTTGGATTAAGTCCACTATTCGTAAGGCTTACACACTCAGGAAGAAGCTCGTTCCCTTTCGGGTCATGGCTCATTCTACTAGATCTATTGGGGCTTCTTGGGCTTACAAGAATCAGTCATCAGTTGATTAGTTGTGCTAGGGTGCCACTTGGTCGTCTGTGCACACCTTTTTGAAGCACTACTGTGTTGATGTGCTGGCATTGGCTGACACCAGCTTTGGGAGGAAGATCCTAGAGGCAGTCTTGCCTGTCTAGGATCTTATTAAGTTCTTTGGTGCTTCCTTCACTTTTGAGCCCTGTTGGCTCTAGTTCAGTGTGCTGTGTGACAGTTCCTGGGGTGTTGTTACCCCTGTTCAGTGTCCGTTGACACTTCACTGTTTTTTTTTTTTTTGTGCTATCTCTGATCTGATAGTTCATATATGCTCTGGTGACTTTGGGGGCCTGGAGCCTTGTCCTTGCCATACTTCCCGCCTCTGGGAAACTCAATGGTTGGACATCCCAAAGTTACCAGTAACCTGTATTGAACGACAGAGAAAAGGGGATTTTAGTCTTACCTGTTAAATCCTTTTCTCTTAGTTCATACAGGTTACTGGTCTCCCACCCTGTCAAGGGACCATGCTTGGCTCTCCTGTGGCAGAACATGGGGGTCCTTCGTGGTCATGCTCACAGCAGTCTTCTTTTCCTTCTTACTTTCTAGTCAATAGTAAGTTTCTCAAATCTTACTGGAGCTGATTGGCTAGCTGCTGCCAAGGAGGGAAGGTAGGTTCCACCCCCTGCATTCACTTCTAGAATTGTTCCTGCCTAGTTAAAGGGGTGGATCGCCTACCAAAAGTTACCAGTAACCTGTATGGACTAAGAGAAAAGGATTTAGCAGGTAAGACTAAAATCCTCTTTTAACACACCTAGTTTAGATGTTTATACCTTAATTGAACAGAGGCAATTTTGAATTAAGTCTAGAGGCTACTCTGGTCTAGAGGTTACTCTGGGAAAGCGACAGCCCCTTTAAGTAGGCAGGAACAATTCTTGGAAAGAATGCAGGGTGGAACCTTCCTCTCCTCTTTGGCTGGAGACTAGCTAGTCCCTTCCCAGTTAGATTTGTTCCTTGTACAGAGAGGCACAGAGAACAGTTCTGCTTAGTTTTTAGTTTCTTTTATTATCTTCTTGTTAGATATGGGGTGTAGAAATCCACATTAGGTGGATTACCATTACTGACTTCTCAGTGGTGGATTGCTCACTTATCAGGTTCTGTTGTGGACCTTCCAGCCCTGGGGAAAAACCTTGCGTGCTGTGTCTTTTCCCTTGGAGAAGCCCACTTAGGCTTGTCCCTTTCTTTATGGTAATCTGAGAGCTGAAGACCTGCAAAAAAAGGTGAGCAACCCTTTCAGTGCCATTATCCACTTTTTCCCCTCCGAACAGGGGTCTCCTTTAGGAGTTCGTACTTGTATACTCCTGCACTCATTTGGGTTTTATCTTTCTGTGTGCTTAGAGTTTTTGGAGCATTTTGGGTTTTCTGTGGTACATTAACCCCTTCCATGCCATGTTAGGTGCTTTGGGGGACAACTGTCACACATTTCCCTTGGATATATACTGTTTTCTACTGTTGTTCAGGTGTGTATTTGAGACACTTTTGGAAATATTTGTCTATTTGAATTCCTCGCCTGTTTTTCCCGCTCCATTGATCTCTATGGGACAGTTTCACTTGGGAGATATCTCTGCAACTGCTCCACGTTCAGAGATGGTTCATTCTTCTTTTCTGCCCTTGCCCTACACTCCGGTGCACATTCTCAGTGTTTTGGGTGGCTTGGGGGGATACGGGCACTATTTTTAGAGTACTCTGAGACGAAACTACGTTTTCCATAAACACCATTTCGTGGGCTGTTTTCTGATTGGCTTACAATTCGGTCACCATTTTCCTTCTTTCCTGTCACAAGTATCCTATGCAGGGCTTGGATCCTTCTACTCTCCTTCTCAGGTTAACCCTTCACTTGCCAGATAAGTGTACTTTAGTTCTTTCTGGGGTGAATCCTTTAATCTGGGACACAGTTTTGGGTTTTTCCTTGTACTGTTTGACACATTGCCTCTTGTCAGGATGTTAGACCCATTGGGAGCTGGGGCTAAACCGAAGAGTAAGGATGCTGGGATGTCTTTGACCCCCATTACTCACTGTTCCTCATGTCAATCAAGGCTCCCTAGTAAATACTCAGATCATCTATGCCCTTCGTGCGCTGTGGCCTCTGCGTCTCCGACTGGACTTCCAGCCATGATCAAGAGCCACCCTGGGTGCAAGATTTAAGTCTACCTTGACACAGTTCCCTATGCACCTTCACAGGGCCTCCAGTCCTGTAAGCCTCCGGCATTATTCAGGTCTGCGGCCTCTAAACCTCAGGGTATCCCTGATGTGTCAGATTCCTCTGATGAGGAGCTGTTGGTGGATTCTGATGAGGGTGAATGCCCTGAAGGAGCTTACTCTCAATTTTTTGGGGACCCCTCTGAGGCTGACCCTGAGCCCTCTGCTGAGGGTCTCATTAAGGCTGTCTTAGGCAATTTGAATATTCCTTTAGCTTCTGAGGAAACCCAATCTACTTCTGATGTCTTTCAAAGGCGTAGGAAGCATTTTATTGTTTTTCTACCTAATCCCACACTTGACCAGGTTGTTCTGGATTAGTGGAGGACCCCTGACAAACGTCTATCTCTGCCTAAGAGATTTGCTAAATTGTACCCCTTCTCAGAGGTGGCCTTGGCTCAGTGGGCTCTTCCTTGTAGGCTTTCTAAATCCACAGATTTACCTGTGGTGGACACCTGCTCTCAAGGATTTGATGATAGGAAGCTGGAGGCTATTTTGAAGGCCACTTTTGCGACCATAGGTGCGTCTGAGACCCACCTTTGCTTCAGCTTGGATAAATAAGGCCTTTGCTGTATGGATGGAGCAGCATACTGAGGCTGTCGTTCAGGGTGCCCTTACAGCTGACCTTTTACATCTTTTGGCTAACATTTCAGAGTCTCAGCATTACATTACTGATGCTATCTTTGATACTTTCAGGCTTGAGGCCAAGGCCTCTGCCCTGTCTGTGGTTGCCAGACATTCCCTTTTGCTTAACATATGGTTGGCTGACTCTGTTTCCAAGAAATCTTTGCTTTCCCTACTTTTTCTGGGCACATCCCTTTTTGGCCCTGAGTTGAAGACTCTCTCATCAGTAAGGCCACTGGGGGCAAGAACACTTTGTTGCCTTTTGATCCCTAAGATGAAGCCTCAACTTCTCAGTCACAGTCTTTTTCGTGCCTACCAGGGCGTGGTTCCCGGAGCGACCCCGGTGGTTCCTCAGGCCCCACTGTCCTCCTCCAAGCCCAAACAGCAGTGGACGCCCAAGTAGTCCCCTACCAAGCCCAAACCCAACAAACCTACTTCAGCATGAATCGACGAACTTCGGACGCATGCATCAGTTGGTGGTTGTCTGTGGCACTGTCTGTGTTTGGACAGATGCCATTGCGGATCTGTGGGTTTTACCGGTGGCTTCCGAAGGGTACATGGTTTACTTCACATCTCTTCCTCCCTTCCAGTTCTTCCCTTCTTACTCCCCTCAGAAACTGGAAAAGTTTGTCTTTTCAACGGGGCCATCCAGGCTCTCTTGGACAAGGAAGTTCTGGAACCGGTTCTCTAACCAGAAATAGGTTTGGGCTTCTATTCCAACCTATTTGTGGTTTCCAAGAAGGATGGCGGCTGCCATCCTATTCTGGACCTCAAGGATCTCAATTTCTTTTTGGTCAAGATTCATTACCACCAGGAGTCCTAATAGTCAGTCATGGCGGCGATGTACCCAGGGGAATTTCTGGCTTCCTTGGATCTGCAGCATGCCTACCTGCACATTACTATTCATCTGGAGAGTCGGTGGTACCTCAGGTTCGCTTGCCACAAAGGGCACTTCCAGTTTTCGGTTCTCCCCTTTGGTCTGGCCATAGCCCCACAGGTGTTTATTCCTGTCTTGTGTGCTTTAATTTCTGTCATGCACGAGAGGGGAATTCTGGTAACTCCAAACATGGATGACTTGCTCTTGAATGCCCCTTCCGGAGAGCTCCTCCAGCAGTATGTGCAGTACTGCATTCACACACTCACCTGTCACAGTTTGGTTCTGAACATGGACAAGTCAGACCAGCTCCCATTTCAGAGATTTGTTTTTCTGGGTCTTCTATTTGACACCCTGCAAGACACGGTTTTTCTGATGGAGGATGTTGTTCAACAGATCAACAACAAGGTTTCCTCCGTTCTGGCTTGCAAGTTCATTCAAACCAAGAAACTGACCTCTCTGGTGAGGAAGTTGATTTTCACCATAGAGGTGGTACCATTTGTGATGGCTCACGAGATGGTACAACAGAGGTTTATGATCAAAGTTTGCAAGGGGAGCCCAGATCTCTTGAAGCTGTCGGTTTCTCTTCCCTTGCATGTTGAGCTGAGTCTTCCTTCATGATCCCATTCTGGACCACAGTGAGAACGGATTCCAGCGTATCTGGTTGGGGAGCAGTCCTGGGTCAACTGAATGTCCAGGGTCGTTGGTCAGCGGAGGGATCTCTCCTACCCATCAACGTTCTTGAACTCCGGGCGATATTCCACAGCCGTAGCTTACATCAACAAACAAAGTGGCACCAGCAGTCTCTCCGCTTGGTTGAAGGTCAAGGCTATTTTAACCTAGGCTGAAGAACATGTCCCTGCCATCTCTGCAGTACATATTCCAGGCATAGACAACGTCATGCCCAACTTCTTAAGTCGACACACTGTGGATACCAGAGAATGGGAATTTCACCAGGAGGTTTTCGACCTCATTGTTCAGAGATGTGGACTTCCTTGGATTGACCTGATGGCCACCAGACACAACAGGAAGGTTTCCGATATTTTGCTTCCGCTGGTCAGATCCTCTGGTGTTGCAGTGGATGCTCTGTCAATTCCCTGGCAGTTTCCTCTTGCCTACATTTTCCCTCCTCTTCCCCTGCTCCCCAGAGTGCTGAGGAAGTTACGAATGAAGAAGGCTTCGGTCATCCTAGTGGCTCCCTACTGACCTTGGCAACCTTTCTGGATCCACTGGACCTGTCTTTGTGTGAACTGTTTTGACTTCCATGCAGATCGGCTCTCCTCTTGCAGGGTTACCTGTGGAAGGAGAACGTGCAACATCTGGGTTTGATGGCTTGGAGATTTTGAGGAAGAAAGGCTTTTCTTCTGAGCTGATAGCCACCATGAATCAGGCTCGGAAGCTTACTATTTTCAACTCTTGGTGTGTGGACAGGGATCTGTCCTGATAGGAGTTTGATCTGCCGATGTCCTGTCCTTTTTACAGGATGGAGTGAACAAGGGCCTTAGCCTGAGTTCCTTGAAGGTCCAGACTTCAGCTCTCTCTGTCTTTTTTCAGAGGTGCATTGCTGTTATTCCAGATGTCAAGGTTTCTTTCAAGGTGTAGCTCATGCCTTCCCTGCCTTTAAGCATCCAATTTCTCAGTGGGACCTTAATCTAGTTCTGGCTGTTTTTTTAGTGGCCTCCCTTTGAGACCTTGGCTACCATTCCTCTTCGTCTTCTGACTTGAAAGATGGCTTTTCTCTTGGCAGTCGTCTCTGTTCACAGAGTCGATGAACTGCAGGCCTTGTTGTGCAAACTGCCTTTCCTGGTGTTTCGCAAGGACAAGGCGGTTCTTCGTACCGCTCAGTAATTTCTTCCTAAGGTGGTTTCTGAGTTCCACATCCATCAGGAGATTGTTGTGCCTTCTTTTTGTCCTGACCCTAAATCTGAGAAGGAAAGGGTGCGCTGCCTTAAGTTCTATGTGTACCGCACTGAGTCTGTCCATCAGATTGATGCACTTTTTCTCATCCCTGAGTGTCCTATGGGCTGGTAAGGCCACTTCCAAAGTGACTGTTGAGTCTTGGATCAAGTCTGCCATTCGCAAGTCCTATGAACTCAGGAAGAAACCTGTTCCTTTTCGTGTTACAGCTCATTCCACCAGGTCTATTCGGTTTTCCTGGGTCTAAAAGAATCTATCCTCTGCTGATCAGCTGTGCAATGCAGCCACTTGGTTGTCTGGGCACACCTTTGCTATTCACCACTACAGTGTTGATGTTCTGGCTTCAGCTGAAGCCAGCTTTGGCAGGAAATTCATGGAGGCAGCTCTGCCTGTCTAGGACTTTGTTTCCTGTGTCTTAGAGATCTTTACCTGTTGAGCCCTGTTGGCTCTTGTTCTGTGTGCTGTGTTCAGTTATTGGTATGCTGTTTTACAGGTCAGTGTCTGTTGACATTTTGTTAGTTGGGCTATTCTATGTCCTGTTTAGTCCATGAGAGCTCTGGTATCTTGAGGACAGGCGCCTGGTCTTTGCCTTCTTTCCCACCACTGGGAACTCAATGTTGGTACATCCCAGAGTTACTTGTAAGCTATATTGGAAGACAGAGAAAAGATGATTTTATTCTTACCTGTTAAATCCTTTTCTGTTAGTCCATATAGCTTACAGGTCTCCCACCCTGTCAAGGAACCATGCTTGTTTCTCCTGTGGCTGAATGTGGGAGTCTTTTAGGGTTCATGCTCACAGGAGTCTTTTCTCTTTAACCTATCTAGCTAGAGACCAAGAAGAAAGTGTCTCAAATCTAACTGGGAGGGGACTAGCTAGTCTCCAGCTAAGGGGGGAAGGAAAGCATTCTTTCCAAGAATTGTTCGTGCCTACTTAGTCCCTGTCGCCTTCCCAGAGTTACCTGTAAGCTATATGGACTAAGAGAAAAGGATTTAACAGGTAAGACTAAAATCCTCATTTATGTTAACTGAAGTTACATGCATGGAAACATTTATGTTCAGTAAACACTTATTTAACCCTTTGAGGTCCTGAGAATTGTGCAACACATTGGCATTACACCCCTGTGGTACTTAAAGGAATAACAATGTAGCACAGACACGTTTTGACGAAATTCTACTTGAAAGTTGAATTTAGCCAGTTCGTATCTTCTAGTTTAAATTGCCCACTTCCTGGTCTTATTAAATGAGTCCCTAAGTGACCAATTGCATAACGTTTGACTGAAAGTGGTAGAGACATGAATTATCCCCTAAATCTCGTCTATATTACCTTAAACCTGTCTCAATCCTAGGAATTCAGTTTGAGAAGGGTTATTGCAGAGACAGATTTGTTCAAAAGATAAATGTAAAATACTACCAATTTGTTGTTCTTTGAAGCAAACGTGATGAAACGTTATTGCCCAAAATGTAGCTAATCATTTCATTATGCACTTTATGTACAAAAGGGGAGCGCTTCTGGAGCAAACCAACTGTACCTGAGGGAGCAAATAATATAGATTTAAATGGGCATTTTAACCCCTGGATGCTAGAAAGGACTCTTTTTGCAAAGTAATGGATAGTATACCTCACTAGCATGAATGGGAGTTAAAACCCTTATTTCAATTAAAGTAAATTTGTGGAATGGTTATAGCTCCCCTATTGTGCAGTTGGATTGCTCCAGAATTGTCCAGATCTTCTTTCGTGATTAAAGGGCATTACATCTTATTTTAGTTGCATATTCTGCATCCGCATAATTTGTAAAGTAACTGTGACGGTGCCAGCGGACACCCAGCCTTGGTATCCCCGTCAATGGTCACTTCTTCCGCTACAAGCCTGATGGACATCCAACGGCATACCGCAATATACCCCCAAACTAGGCAAAACTAGTGTCAGGGTACAAAGAGCACACACTCTGCATACAACAAACTTTCCCCCAAGCATCAGACAACACCAGTGTCTTGGGGTAGAATAAAAACTGCCTTTATTGGAACAAACCACACATATTTATACACAACACCTACACTGAAATACATGGGCAGGCAGGATACAATAGGTGAGTCACAGGGATAATACAGTCATAATATACAAGACAAAGGACCAACAACAGAAAGTCCCAGCAATTACAATAACACAGACATGATTGCATTACTACACAAAAGGGCTTAGCAACAAATGGTACAACACAATACAAAGGGCCAGACGTGATTAGGTTAGCACACCACAGGGGGTCTAAGTACAGTTCAAAATACACTGGCTTGAGGGGCTGCAATACACATTGGAAGTAACTTTGGCGAAACTCAAATAATTAACCCTTACTGCCCATTTCCTTGTAAGGAAGCCAGCAGTCCATGGTTGTCAGTCTCTCTCTTTGGGCCCAGAAATGTCCACAGTCTCTGGGGTTCTTGGGATAACAGGTCCAGGCCCAGACAAGGGCTCCAGTAACTGACTATGGTCCATTACAGGATGCTCCATGGCAAGGGGAAAACAGGGCAGAGATTAGTCTCAGGGAGAGGCCATACCCTGTTCCAGGGCTAGGTCCATAGTCTGTGGGCAGGAGGCTGATCCTGAGGCCCCTCCATGAGCCAGGGGTCCAGTGGTTCCTGTGACAGTAACATTTTCTATATGCTTTTTTTTTTTAATTTCCTTCATCTCCATTGATTGTGTTTCCAGAGACCTTTCTGCATGGTACTGTGCAACTATGTAAGAAAAAGGTGGTATAAATGACAGTGAAACTATGTGGAAAAGCCCACATTAAATCATACAGATCAAAGCGCTGCTAAAAGGGAAGACAACACTGTATACATGTTTGCTTTCACAAAGATTGGCTAGCTATCTGGAAACAGATATTCTGTGAGATCACTGGCAGAGAAATAAGTGAAAAATACTGAGATGATGAAACAAGTAGTAAAGTATAGAGGGGTTGGCTTTATATTTTTTGCCCTTGCAGACTATTTAAAGTCAAAATAAGGAAGAACTTTTAAGGCCCTCTATGTTAATAAGTTTGCAAGGCAATCAACTAGTTTTTATATTGTGGATTTTGCAAACATACATGTGTTTTATATTAGAATTAAATTTAAACAAAGCCTTAATTACAGAACAATATTTAACCCCATGGATGCTAGTGGTTTGCAACAGTTTACAAAAAGTTGCAAACGAGGCACACTTTGTAGACCATTCCAATGAAGTATTTCCTCATAAATGTTGTGATTTCAGCTCTGCTGAAGAGCCTCCACCGGTCCCTGGACCAAGTTTTGCCTGTGTCAGCTTGAGCGCTGACGTATGAGAAAGGGAAGGGAGTGACTTTAAAGGGTTAGTAATGTCTAACATTAACTAACCCTAATATTGAAGGTATTAAAAAGATAATAAATGTGCCAAGTTGTATCTCTCAAACCTTTACAGTTTGAGAGATATAAGTGCTGATAGTTCTGCCCTCCTGCTGACCAGCTGTAAAGCTGTCAGCAGTGGATCTGTGTTGGCCGACTTGGCGGCTCTTCAGCAGAGCTGAAAGAGCTCCATCGAAAAACAGATACTTCACTGGAACGATCTAAAAAGATGTGCTTGGTTAGCAAGAACACTTTGCAAACCATTCCACTGAAGTATTTGTTCTTCGATGGCGCTCATTCAGCTCCGCTGAAGAGCCGCCAGCTGTTGTGGGACCGGGAGCTCTTGACGTCTGGAAAAGGGGAGGGAGTGGGGAACTTTCAGTGCTTTTATCTCTCAAACTGTAAAGGTTTGAGAGATACGACTTGGTACATTAATATTATCTTTTTAATACCTTCAATATTAGGGTTAGTAAATTACTAACCCTTTAAATGCTACAAACTCACAAACGATAACGTTTTGAGACATGGGAAGTAGCTTATTCTACTTCTATAGTTAATAGCTACAATATTAGACATTTTCAAACCGAAGTATTACTATCCCTTTAAAACCCTCTGAGTGCAGAGCAATGCATTGTGTACCTAAGTGCTGCTACTACCAGTTTGATTATAAAACAGAAAGTGTGAACCCTCACAGCTTTTACATAGAAACATCTTCCAGGAATCTCAGTACCTTTTTTTTTTACTCTGCAAGATATGAACTATAACACAAGTTTTAGGGAAAAAAAGTTTACTTCTATAAATTCCTAGCATTCAAGGGGTTAATATCTGCATTTCAAGCAATGGTGGTTTTTGTTTGTCCCCTATGGTGCAGATGGTTTACTCCAGAATTAATCTAGAATTAACCTACATATAACCCTTTGTCTTCCATATCATTATTAAATAAACTTTTAATGTTAGAACAGTGTTCTGTAGCACACAATGTTATGATTGTATTAATTAGATTAATCCATCTTTCAAATTTGACTTAGGCATGAAAAAATAGAAAAAAGGATTCAGCACAAAGTCATCCAGTGCCTCAAGGCATTCATGAACAACAAGGTAATTTGCATAGTCTAATATATTCTATATTTTTGTGTGATACATTTCCTAGCATAAGTCTTTTACTTTACCTCATATCAATGACGTATATTTCTCTCTTATAAATTATGAAATGGTCGTTGAATTATAAATGTCACCATTAGATTGAATGTTTATCCCAGGTGCATTTAGAAGCTTCTAAATCCCCAGTTTTTTTCTAATTGGAATATTCATCAAATTACTCTCAAATGCTCTGTATTTTCACACTCTTGTGGAATGTTTTGAATGTGTAAATGCAGCAGTAATGAAACAATGATAAACTCCAGGAATAAGTCGCTGGAGAAAAGCGGTGCAGTTCTAGAGCAAACCGAATGCATCATGGGAAACCAATACAGATTCATAAGTGGGTAAAACACCCATTTAACCCTTTGGGTATCAAACCCTTTGTCAGTGAAGCCAGCAGATCAACAGGGGAGCAAAATGGATGGTCTGAAAAAAGACCCCTGTTGCTCACTTACTGGTCTACTGAGAAGACTGACCTGCAAGACTAAAGTCTAAATGTTTTATCTTTTCCCTGAGAAATGCTCTCCCCATACACCCTATTTGTCCTGCACAGAGGATTTATGGAGTCTGAGCTTGCAACCCATATCTTTTGTTAAGAGCCACAAACTTCCTGATTTGCTTTCCAGCCAAAGGAGCTTTGATTAAGTTTTCAATCATTCAGTTTGATTTGGTTGGCACCCAGGCTGAGGACTATTAGAGAGTGTGCACAGAGTTTGGAGAGGTTTCTGTGTATATATTTGTGTACTATTTAATATCTCTGTATGCCTATTCCCTGTTGTACAGCCCTGCGGAACTAGTTTGCGCTATATAAATAAAGAATAATAATATATACAGTTGTAATCAAAATTATTCAACCCCATTGCAAATCAGGTTTATTGTCAAAATTTACAGACTTTCAGCTGTTTGCAATGAATAAATCAAACGAAATCAATTGAAATGGCGGAACACCGCTAATGCTTCAAGTGGTTTCCCCAAATTCAACTGAAAATGCCACTTATAATGACTTTTCCAGTCTCAAAATTATTCATCCTCTTCATGGCAAGCATCTTTCGTACTTAGCAGTGCACCCTTTTGCAGTTATGACTTGCTGCAAAAGAGATGCATAGCCTGACACCATCTTCTGGCAGCTTTCATGAGGCATCTTAGCTCATTCCTCATGAGCAATGGCCTCCAGTTCAGTAATATCCTTCGTTTTACATGCTGCAACTGCCGCCTTCAAATCCCACCAGAGATTTTCTATGGAGTTCAAGTCAGGTGACTGTGATGGCCACTGTAGGATTTTCCAGGACTACTTCTGCAACCAAGCCATGGTGGAATTTGAGGTATGCGTGGAATCATTGTCCTGTTGGAAGGGCCAATGACACCCAAGCTTCAGCTTCTTCACAGACAGCATGATGTTTTCTCCTAGGATTTCCTGATACTTCAGTGAATCCATATTGCCTTCCACACGCTGCAGGTTTCCAGTGCCAGAGGAAGCAAAGCAGCCCCAGAGTATCACCGAGCCACCACCATGCTTAACTGTAGCAGGGTGTTCTTTTCAGTGTATACGTCAATCTTCTTCCTCCAGACACACCGCTGATCCATCTGGCCGAAAAGTTCCAGTTTTGTTTCATTGCTCCACAGAACAGAATATCAAAACTTCTGTGGTTTATTTATGATTTTGAGCGTATTTGAGCCAATTTTTATTGCGCTTTTGGGTCAGTAGTGGTGTACGTCTTGGAATTATTGCATGGAAACCTTCTGTGTTTAGTTCGCACCTTACTGTGCTCACTGAAATCTCAGTGCCTGTTGCCACCAAGTCTTGCTGCAGGTCTTTTGCAGTCACTCGAGGGTTTTTATCAACCTGCCTTCTCAGAAATCTGGTTGCAGCCCATTGATAGCTTCCTTTTAATGCCCTATCCAGGTAGTGTAACCACTGTTCCTTTGACTTTAAATTTGCAAATTATTCTTCCAGCGGTGTCTCTAGGAAAATTCAATGCCTTTGCTGTCTTTTTGTATCCTGTTCCTTGTTAGCTGTGTTAGTACATTTGTGTAGAGGCAAAATGAATGAATATCACAGTATGTAACAATACATTTTTATTCTACGGTAAGCATTGCTATACTTCCTAATCCTTTAAGTGCCAGAGAGGTAACCAACTCGTTTGCAACATAGTGAGCTGACTACCTTTCTGGCACTCAGAGTTAAATGTATTTTAAACATTTGAATTCTAGATAGATCTCCAGTTTATCAGGAAGCAATGCACTGACTGGATTCTTCTCTACCATCTAGGGCTTAAAACCATATTTATTTAAATCAATTGGCATTTTTATTTCTCCACTTTGGTGCATTTGCTTTCGTCCATAATTGTTCCAGTTCTGCTATTCAATCATCCTCACTGTACATTAAATTTAATGTCCTTGATCTTTTCTTTCAGCATGGGTTAGAAAGAATCATGGGGGAAGAAAGAAGTCTTTCATTGCTGGCCAAAGCCATGGACCCTGATCAGGCCAATATGATGACTGATGTTGTCAAATTGTTGTCTGCTATTTGCATTGTTGGGGAAGAAAATATGTAAGTACTTTTATGTTGCATGACATGCTTCTTACTTGGGCAAAGATGGAGGTTCCACTCTTTCAATGCCTAGTAATATTAATGTATATATATATATATATATATATATATATATATATATATATTGCATATTGTATCATGTTGTTTAAAACAAAGGCATGCCTACTTCTGAAAAATGTTTTATTCAAAACTCATTGAAGTTTAAACTTACATTTTCTGAGTGCAGTATCTCAGTGGCCTGCAGTCTTACAGTGGTGCTGTTGCTACAGCAGTCTATGGAGGTTTATAGTCAAATGGCAAGAGCTGTCCCATAAAATAAATTTGAGTTGCAATAACTTTTATACACCTCAGCAGTGGGAGTACCCAGGTTTTACTTGGCAGGGTAAACTCTGCGATACACATTTTCCATATGAAGTTTTACTGCCCCTTTAATACTTTGTGTGTTTAGTTGCAAACAGATTATGAAGCAACTGATTAGAATGCAATCAGTTAAGAGGACTCTTTGTTCTGCATAGTAAAACTCACAATTAATGGGCATAAATTAAGTGTCTCTTATGTCACATAATAAGTACTAATAAGTACTAAAAGACTCTTGTTTTTGGAGGCCTTTTGACCTCCATGGTCGATCTGAACTTTATAGAGTTTAGGAACGTAATGTTATATCCAGGAAGCTAAGAGAGAGCATTTCTGGGATGAATACAATATCACATTGATTTAAGTATGGCTTTTAACCCCCATGAATGCCAGCGAGATCTCAAATGCATTGCGTTTTTCAAGCCCAGTAAAAATTTGCAAAAAAATGAAAACATTGACAGCTTTTCTAAGTATGAAATTTGCTCAACTCTTGAACTTTGAACTACAACTCTGACAGTACTGAAATAACACTCTCCATGGCCCAAATAATATGAAGATTAATTGGAGCTGCTTTTATTTTGAAACATTACTATCACTTTAAGGTAGTGGCGGACACACACACACCGCTACCTTAAAGTGGTAGTAGTGTTTCAAAATAAAAGGCGCTCCAATTAATCTTCATATTATTTGGGCCATGGAAAGAGTTATTTCAGTACTGTCAGAGTTGTAGTTCAAGAGTAATTGAATGATAAATTATCCCTTTCCTGCACCATTTACTGATGTAACACTGCTCACCTCAGAACAGAAAGGTAGTGTCTAGATGGCTTGCAGAGAGGGACAATCTTCAGTTAGCATAAGGGAAAAACCTGAGAAACCTGTAAATGGGGTAGGGGCGCGTAGGGTTTTCATTGTTCTCACAGTAAGATGATTGTCCCTTGCTGTGAGCTGTCTGGTCTGTGGACCAAATTCTACATCTGAGGGGAGGTGGCTTTTACACTAGGTAAAAGGGGTGGAAGAGGGATCATTTATCATTCATTACTCTTGAATTACAACTCTGACAGTATTGAAATAACACTCTCCAAGGCCCAAATACTATTAAGATTAATCCGAGCTTCTTTTATTTTGAAACATTACTGTCCCTTTAACCCCTTAAGGACCATTGATGTGGCAGGACCATCACGCTGGTCTGGCGCTTAAGGACCAGTGACGGTCCTGGCACGTCACGTACTTTTACTCACCGCAATCCTGTAGGAGCGCGGTGAGTAATAACGGGGACTGAAGTTGATCGCTCCAAGACCGGAGCGATCTCTATCAGTCCCCCGTTCTGCGTGCCGCCCCACGTGATAACGTGGGGCGGCACGTCAAAGTTTCCTATCCGGTCCTTAAAGGACCGCACACCCTGGGACCGCTGGTCCTTAAGAGGTTAAAGTAGACCTCTGATGCCAGCTTTTTATCTCATTAAAGGTATCAATTTAAACTGCCTGTTCTTTTGTTTTTCCACACAGTGTAATGATTTTAAAAGATTTTATTATTTTATTTAATAGTTAAAGGGATATTAATGTCAACATATACAGTTATATTAGATTATTCATTGTAATTTTATAAAATGCATACTACTTTTTGAAATGTCTTTATCCTTGTATTCTCCCTGTAATTGGAATTGAAAGTTTCCCCCTCCCGCCCTTCTCCACTATGTCAGTCATAGTTACCTCCTATTTGAAAGCCGGTTGCTTGACCAGACGGATCTCAATGAGGGATAATATTGTGTGTGTCTGTTTTAAGGAAAATTCAGGGCCCTTGATGAAGGAGAGAAGAGTTTTCCTTATGCTGGCAGAATATTGTCCCTCGTTTTGATCCGTAAGGACCGGCTTTCGGATCTGAGGGAACTATGTGAAGTAGTGGAAAGAAGCTGGAGGGAGTAACTTTCAGTTCAAGTTACAAGCAGAATGCAAAGAAAGGACATTTCAAATGGTAGTATGCATTATATAAAATTACAATGAACAATCTAATATAACTTTATATGCTGACATTACTATGCCGTTAAGGACTCTGATCTGAGTATAACTTTGTTTTTTGAGTTGTCTGATACAGCATACATAATTACTCACATGCCCAGAAATCACTTTCATCTTCCTCTTTAGGCATCCATAAAATGGGTGGAAAAAATGAATAATGTGAACATTGTGCACATCCTTTTGAGATGGATGCTGCCACTGAGGGGCTGAGTTAGAAAGGTGACAGTTCTTCTTTCAGTGAGAATGTGCATCTTCTCCCTTATTGTGTTATTTCACAAGAGACTGCTGAATGTGATTACTGCACCTTTTATTTATTTATTTTATTTTTTTTTACAGTCAACAGTGTTGCACTTTTTTTTTTTTTTTTTTTTTTTTTATCATGCCCTTCATTACAAGGGAAAGGTTTGTTTTTTTGCTATTTAAACATGTATTCATTAAAATTTCTTGTAGAATATTTGAGTATGATCCTTATTGATGAGACAGAATGTTGGTTTGTATTCAGAATACTTACTGGAACGAACAGTATCATTTTCAAGGTTTTTTAATAGTTACAAGTTAATGTGTTCTCACCAATAACAATTATACTATAATTGCTTCCCCTCATCTGGGAGATATATAACAATCACATGGTAAGATGTTACCTTTGAAAAGTGAATTAATTATGTCTTGTTTGGTACTGTATCTCTTACAGGACAGAAGTACACTGTTAACATGCAATAAATATTTCTTCTCACTTCTGTTCGGCAGTGAATTGGGATTTCTTATGTTCTTTGTTTCCAACCATCTGCTTGAAGTGATTTAATTAGATTTAGTGAATTTATGAAGAATACTGAAACAAGATGATAACAAACAATGTTGTCATCATAAACTTTGCTGTGTCCTTGCAGCAATCTGCTAAAGTTATACTTTTTTAGTGTTCTAAATTGAATTTTAGTTTTTCTGCTTGTTGTTTGTTACAATGACATTTTTATTACCCAAAAAGATGTATTTCTCTACTTTCTAGTCTTGAAAAAGTCTTGGAAGCCATAACTACTGCTGCAGAGGAAAGGGGAATTGACCGATTCAGCCCAATTGTAGGAGGTCTACATCATAATTTAGTCCAGCTTCAGGTTTGTGTTCCCTTATCTGCTTGTTCATATTTAATCTTGTGCTCTTGAATCTAATAATCACAGTATATATGTATGGTATTAAACACATCATCCTTAACCCTTTAAGGACCAGAAAGATACATGTGTAACACACCCCTCTAGTCCTAAAATTTTTAATATGTTAGTGCCTACTAATTGGGAAATAAAATATTTTCTTCCTATATGTGACATTAGGGAGATTATACCTGGTATTTTTCAGAGCCCTCACAAACCTTACATATGTACCCTTTATTTTTGAGCTTTTCACCATTATCTGGATTGCTCTTGGGCCTTAAAATTCATCTGGGCTGTTTGTTGCTTTAAACCTTTCATTTAAGATCATGGGCTGCCCCACTAAAGAAAATTTGACACCTCATAAGGTTAAAGCCTGGATGAATATCAGCAGCTTTGCTCTCGTCACTTGCAAGTTATCCTACTTGGGTTGGGGTTGACCGGGCTTATTTTCTTAGATTGGGTGTGACTGGCTGGAATCTATTTACATTAGTATGCCTTTTGATATGCCATTATACTTCGAGTTGTGATTACTTAATTGGACATGGTTAGGGCTGGAAAAATGTCAGATGATTATCAGTCACGAAAATAAGTTCCTAGTCAGGAGAGAAACTCTGTGCGCCACAGAGTTATCCATTGCATTACAATGTAAGGATACCTTTCTGGCACTCAGATGGTTAACTCATTAGCATACCTGGGAACTCTCCGGTTTTGCCCCGGAGACTCCGGATTTCAGACTGAATTACCGGGTCTCCGGGACAATGTGTGGATCACCGGGTTGGCAGAGTTTAAATAGAAACTCTGCCCACTTGTGCTCCATCCCGCCCGGTTCCTCCCACTCCCCGCTTAGCTACATTTTGCAGGGTTTTTTGTTGCCCCGCCCCCCTCTGTGACTAAGCTCCGCCCCTTTTATGACGCAGCTCGCGTCATTCTCCTCCCAGGTCCGCACTGACAGGGTTACCCGGAGAGTAACCCTGTTTCAAAAGTTCCCAGGTATGCTCATTAGTCCACCCAATGTTAAACATAGAGCAGAGCTTAATTTCTTGCTCATTTGCTGTATTTTATTCATTTATAGTTATAAACTAGTTGATATGAGTAACCCTGAATATGGTTTTACTTCTGATTGTCTTGTTCATGGATCTGCAATAACTAGCCTTCTCTATGACTTATGCCTATATGCAATGTGTATGGGATGCACCATTTTCTCTACTACATTCTTTTTCTTCTTCCCTTTTTTTTAAATTCTCCTCTTTCTTGTTTTTCTCTTGTCTTTCAGGCTTTTAAAATTATTGTAAGAGAACCTTTCATGCCTAAATACAATGTGGTCATTTGTTAGGAAGCCTAGTAAACGTGAGCTCTTATTTTTATGCAGTAAATAAAAGCAGAGCATGCAAATATCACTTTTGCTTCTCCTGTGTGTGTGTGTGACCAGATGGGGTGGACTAAGCTTCCTCCCTCACTACTTCTTGTAATGATGCCCAGTATTTTTAACGTTTCCACTTAGGCTGGTTGAGGAGCTCAGGTTACACAACAGCCTGAAGCCTCACTGCCAGGAGTAGGGTCTTCGCTGGCCTTCAACTGCTCCATGCTTTGAGGGGTTTTTTCCTCCAGAACCCAACAAACTGAAAATATTTTTGTTATTTTATACACCATTTGCCTGTTCCTCTCTCAAGAGAAAACATATTTCTTAATCTACACATTGCAGAGAAAAACTAACATGCATGTATATGCAAAATGCAGTGCTTTTTATAATAATATAAAGTTAATATAATATTTTTGCAACTGTTGTAATAGTAGCATGGATTTTGCAGGATGAATGGAATTTAAGCAGCAGAATTCATCAGAGCATAAGAAACTGAGAACTAAGGCTCTTCCTGTTGTTAAACTGTTTTTCTATTTGTGAATAAGTGATGTAAGGACAAAATAGACTCAGATCGGTTTCATTATTCCTCTTAACAGGCTGTTGTACTTAGTTTTGCTCCTAAGAGGCATTGCCCATTTAATGTTATCTTTGGCTCTGATATTGTTACACTCTCTTTAAAGGGATAGTAATACTTCGTTTTAACTTTATTTTATTTTGTAGGCATTAAAAAAACATGAAGAATGATATAAGTCTTATCTCTCAAACCTTTATGGTTTAAGAGATATTCACAAACAAAGTATCCCCCCCCCCCTGTTCAATCAGATCAGAAGGGAGGTGCCCAGGTAGACTGCAGAGAGGGACAATCTTCAATTAAGATAAGGGAAAAAGCTGAAAAACTTGTCAAGTGGGGAAGGGATTTCATTGTTTTCATACAAAGAAGATTGTCCCCTGCTGTTATCTGTCTGGTCTTACAACCAGATTCACATCTGAGAAGAGATGGCTTACACTAGGTAAAAGGGGCGGGGAGGGGAACTTTGCTTGTGAATATCTCATAAACCATAAAGGATTGAGAGATAAGACTTATATCATTCTTCATGTTTTTTTAATGCCTACAAAATAAAAAAAAGTTAAAACGAAGTATTACTATCCCTTTAAAGTGTTGTAGGCCAGTGACTCTTACTGGTATTTTTGTGTAAAAGTCTACCTCCCCCATTCTAATGTGCCTAGTTGTGTTTTTGAGCCCAATGTACCAGGAAGTGGAGAAATTCTGGAGCAAACCAAGTACACCATAAATAACAGATAATATCCCTCAAATCTAAATTGATTAAGTTATGTTTTTAACCCTTTGAATGTTATAGGGCAGTTGTGATGTGGACCTTTAACATTCAAGGGGTTAAAACACCATTTATATCTATGGTAATTTGTATTTGCCTCCTATGGTGCCGTTGGTGTGAACCAGTTTCATACACATTTTTATTACATCAGCCTCTGTCCAAATGTCAGGTCTGTCAGCCTAATGTCCTCTTTCAAATGTTCTCGGGAATTTGCTGCCTCTTTTTTCTACGTTCGTTCACTCTCAAACATTATTCTCATGTCTGAGCTTTTTGCATCTCATATTTTTTCCTGTGTTCTCTATCTACATTTCACATTTTTCACAGACATTTCTATTGTTAGGAAACATGAATTTTGATTAGAACCACCATTAGAAGAAAAATGCCTTCATGAGCCCATAGCCAGTGTTGTTCAGGGAACTTGCAGCTTCGTTTAAACCACTTTACATTCCAGTCTTGAGGGTTCCTAGCTTCTGAATGAGGGGGCTAAACACTCAGGTCTCCTGCTTAAAGGAGAGAAAACACTTCCTAATAAGAAACCCCCACTTAGCTGACAATGGCCAGAAAATCCTAATGGCCCTATGGATTTTTCCCATGTGGCTTTGTTCATGAGATGACATCCCGACTGATTGCAGATGTTACGTGCATGACAGTGGAGACAGGACAACAGAACATAAACCTCTCCCACTGTACATAATAATCTTAACCCCTTGCTGGCCACACAAAGAAACAGAACAATACAAGGAAAGAGCAAGTACTTCTATTAAATAAAAGGCAATATTTTATTTTACAAAATAACACACAGAGATTAATTCAATATGTAAGAGATCTCCTCTATATCGTAAAAAAGTACAATGTAGCCCTATAAATGTATAGTGAATACACTTTTAAAAATGTGGAAATGGATGAATATCACCTGCTTGTCAGAAATACAGTGGTCCGGATAGAGTGATGAATATTTCAAAAGATACATAAGAAGATGGTAAGCAGGCAGATGTCAAATGCTGTAAGGAGTTCGGTTCTTTTCCCGTCTATGAGGCTGTGCAGTGAAAATATGGATCCTCAGTCGGACAGCTGATTGGCTAGCGGGTAAAAGGAATTTTAAACAATGAACTCTGTAATGGCTTTAGCTGTGGCTTCTCTCCCATTCTGTATGCTGAATAGTAGTGCAGGTCCTGGGATTGGACTTCCAACACCCTTGGTGGGCAGAGGCCTTTTGGCTAGCAAAGTATAGATATATTCTGCACCTCCCATCTTTAAGATGTAAAGCTGTGTCTCCGTAATCCAAAGTAATATAGGTGATGGGATAGAGAGGCCTCTGCCCACCAAGACCTTCATCCATCCTCAAAGGATGGAATTGCGTGATGGTCCTAGAACATCATTTGTCATTGAGGGCTTAAAAGGTTAAATAGTTGCAAGCACTCTACGATCTTCAGTTGGGGTTGGGGGAAACTCTGTCAGCAACTGTCACGTCTCACTCCATGCACATGACACCCAGGACTGGATAAAGATGATTTCTTCTTGAGAAACCGCAAAAGTTCCAGGAGCCATTAGGATTTCCTGTCCTTAATGAAGTAAAATGAAGGGTTGTTATTAGGAGATGTATATCCTATATTATAATTCGCTAAGGATGTTTGTCAGAAGCCGTCACTGCAGCGCCGCCAGTGTTGGCCCGTGTACCCGGGCTTCAAAACTAGTTCACATATAAAGCCCCAGCTTGCCAGCTCTAATAATCTAATAATGGGCAAGTGAGTTGCACTGTACGTTTGATAATGCATTTGATTAACCCAGTCCCTGTTTTTTTTTTTTTTTTTTTTTTTTTTTTTTTGGGAATCAAGCAAATTATCTGATGTGCTATAAGAAGACAATTCTATTCTCATTGGAGGCCCAGGAGGTCCCCTATGCACATAAAAAACAGAAATTCATTCTGGGACATACTGACTACACCACAGGGGAGAACATTCCCCCACTTTACAGTGATTTAGCTACAGTAATTGTAGAGGGTTCTCCAGTGCATTGCACCGTAGTTCAGTGAAAACCTCTCTAGCATGGCCAAGGTCAGAAACCCCATTTAACTCTTTGAGTGCCAGAATGGTATCTATCTCATTGCAAAGCAATGAGTTAAAACAATGGATATTTAGTCCCATACAGTGCTGTTGGTTTACCACAGAAATATTTTACCCTTTTGTGCATAAAGCCCAGGATCTCCTAATGCCTTCAGTGCATTCAGTTCCTATCAACATTTTGTGCTTTTCTTTGTAACCGTGTTTTGTGCTTATGGGAATTCCTTATAACTATGAATGCATTTCTTTTCTCTACTTAAATGTATTCTTTACTTTTGCTAAAATAGAAGCAAAAGGTATGGTTAACCCTTTAAAGACAAGGTGGGGTTGTGCAATGCATAGCAGACAACTCTGGTCATTAAAGGTTTAATGGTTAAAATAACTAATGTGATCACTTTAGATTAGCCCACTGCCATTGAAGTCCATTTTCTGATTGTCAAATAATTCATAGAAATCCTGTAGGGGCTGCACAGGATGATGTCTATCTGCTCTACTAGGAATGTATTTAGTATCTCATGATAGATCACCTTTAAAGGGATAGTCAAACTCCTCTTTGACTTTACATGTTGTGTATGTGCATAATGTGCAGAGTCAAGTTGTAACTATACATTTTACTTGTCCCTGCCAGGGAGCTGTGTGAATTTGTTTCTGGTCTTTAAAGGGTTGAAATTTGCTGAAAGTCCTAAATGCCAGTGTCCTTTATCTCTGGATTAGTTTTCCAGAATTAATCTTAAATTAGTAATGGATATGATGTCCGTAGAGACGCACATGATTCACTTATAGGAATCCTTTAGTTGAAGGCTCTTGGATTCCTGGATACCAACAACGATGAATCCTCTCTGGTGCTGTGAAAGTAATATCCATTACTAATTAAAGATTAATTTTGGAGAACTAATCCACTGAAGTTATTCACAGTGGCCTGTAGTATTTTCTGAAGAGATTAGAGGGGCAGTAAACTATTTAAACTGTCAGCAAGTGATAGAGCTGTTATCATCACATTCTGTGGAGAACTATTGTCAGAGTCTCACCTCTGCTATAAATGCAACACAATAACGGTTTTAGCAGAGTGTGAACTGTAGGTGAACTTTCTGGCCACTAGAGGCCAAAAAAAACCAACCATTTTATTTGTATTGTCTGTGAAGTTGCATCTCCCCGCAGTGGGGTACTCTTGTTTTACTCAGCAGGAGTAAAACCCTACTTATGTCTCCACCCCCCAAAAAATAAAATAAAAAAATATATATATTTTATTACTTCAGAATGGCATTTGCTGAGCATTATGAAGCAATGCATTGCACATCCTTTTATTCCTTAACCCCTTAAGGACCAGCGGTCCCGGGGTGTGAGGTCCTTTAAGGACCACATAGGAAACTTTGACGTGCCGTCCCACGTGAATGATCACTTGGGGCAGCTCGCATAACGGGGGACTGAAAGAGATTGCTCCAGTCTTGGAGCGATCAACTTCAGTCCCTGTATTACGCACCGCACTCCTACAGGAGCGCGGTGAGTAAAAGTATGTAACGTGCCAGGACAATCACCGGTCCTTAAGTGCCGGACCAGCGTGACGGTCCTGCCACGTCAGTGGTCCTTAAGGGGTTAAAGGTTAATACACTGGAGCACAGTGTATTAACAGCAGGCATCCTGCAGCCAATGGCTGGCTGAGAGTGATGGACATTGTAGCCCAGAAACAGCTGGAGGTCCCTGTAGTCTATACACTGAGCATGAATGCACAACACTACTAAATATATGTTCATGTTTACAGGCCTAAGATTGTATACACTTTTTTTTTTTTTATTATAAACATAAATTTAGCATTTTTTTTTTTTTCGGGGGTGGGGTATTTCATATGTACAATGCTAGAGAGTAGTAAATCTGGGCGAACTAACTTTACCATTTGTCTCCTGTGGTGCAGATTGTATTTTTGAGAGCTGCTCTTTTGTTTGATTTAAATGGAACTTTAACTCCGGCCAATCGGCGCAGTCACTGAACGACCACAGAGCATTTTTTTTACTTTCCTGTTCCGGACTCCCCGAACGGCGTGCAGCCGCGGGGGGAGCCTGGAATTCCATGACGGACATAGTACGTCATGGGTCGTTAACTCAGATCGACCCATGACGTACTATGACCGTTAAGGGGTTAAACCCTTTGAATGATAGAGGTCTCCAATGCATTGCTACTCATTGACAATGTAAAGCTACATTCCCCCTCCCCTCACACTTCTCATCACCTGGTAGCCATATTGCTAATATATTAATGCATTTTTTAATTTCATGCACATGTTAGTTGCCAGTATGTGAGGAATATTAAAATGGCTGCTGACAAACATTGATATTTTAGGTTTATTTCATATATTACAAATAAAATAATTTTCTTAGCCACTAGTTAAGTAAAAGGCAAGTAAGTGTTGGAAGAAGCTCTTTAACCCTTTGAGTGTGAGAGTGGCACGCAAAGCATTGCTTTGCAAAGTGTTGCATACCCCTCTGGCACTCTTAACGGTTTAGGAGCAGATGTGTTCAAAATATTGCTCCACAGTTTTTGGACTCGTACCTGGTCTTTAAAGGGTTAAAACCAGAATAGCTTAGAATGTATTTTGAGGTCTATAATGAAATGGAATGGCCCAACATGTTTTGTGTTCAGTGCATTTGCTTATAGACACCAGAGTGTCCTCAGTGTTGTCCCTTTTATAAATAATAAAGCTGACCTTTCTTTTGTTTATACACTACACTGGAGCTTAGGGTCAGCCTGTGACACATCATTCCTGCTATCTTACTGGAGATGCAGCCTTTTCTGGATAAAAATAACTGCTGTCTTCTTGCTGCTATAGACCAATTACTGGTATCAAGCTTGCCACCTGGGATGCGACCCAGTATGTGAGTTGGACATGCAGGTCCACTTTGGGGGAAGCTTATCGTCTGTTTCTTGTAACTTGGGGCTTGAAATTACTTGTTGCCACCAGAATCTATTTTACAGCTCATGCTTTGCCTCCATCCATTTTGCAACTGTCCAAGTCCAGATTTATTTTTTTAATGTTTCAGTAGAGAAGACATTTTGCCAAAACAACCTAATAGTAAACATGCTTTTTATGAACTGAAGCTCAGTCGTGTGTGTGTGTGGGGGGGGGGGGGGGGGGGGGGAGAATCCGCTTGGAATTGAGATTGATTTTTCTCTGCGCTGTAGTTCTACTCATGCTTTTAACCTCACAGGGCAATGTGTTGGAAAGAAAAGTAGAGGAATCGTGGGACAAACCAACTGAACGATAGGGGAAAAATAAAAATTCTAAAATATCTCATTTGTCTTAGGAGAGTTTAACCTCTTAAATGCTAGATAAGTCTCCGATATTTTGGGAAGCAATTCACTAAAGACTCCTCTAGCATTCAGTAGGTTAAAATGTTCATGTAAAGCATTGGGAATTTATAGTTTCCCCCTGTAGCATGGCTGGTCTGCTCCAGAGTTCCTCCAGTTATCCTTCCAATATACAGAACTTATCATTAATCATATCCTTGTTTACTGAGATACTGCCCTAACCACTCCATGTGAGTCACAACTTTAGGTCCGTTTTAGTAGTGTCTATACTAAGTTTGTTTTTTATTATATGACATTTAGTGCTGCCCCTTCTCTGAAATTCTTCTATGTGAATCCAAGTACTTTCATAATTTTTATTTGAGAAATACAATTCTTTAAATGCATGTGTCTTGTCAATGTCAGACTAATGTTCCCAATGTATAAGACTTTCTTAGCCCATGCTGTATAAATAAGGACGGAGGCAGAGGGCTTGTTTCATGTGATCAACACACAGGAAATGTAGGGAAAGAGGAGGAGAGGATTAGCAAGTATGTGCAGCATGGTTTCACGTGTGTAATAAAGATGGCAAGGACTGTATTGAGGAAGCGAAACGTGAACAATTCGGAAACAAACCAACTGTACCACAGGGGACAAATGGATATCCTCAATGATTTAAATGGGATATATAACCTATTGAATGTTAGAGAGCACCAATGTATCGCTTCACTGTGCTTTGGAGACTTATCCAGCATTCATGAGGTCAAAAGTCACATTTATTCATGCATATGTAAACCTCATGTCCTATTGCTCTTCCTTACCTACCTGCTTGTATCTGTATTTCATCCATTCTGTACTTGGATTGGAAGTGCTATGGGACATTGATCTCCTATCCCAAAGTATGCTCACCTAGTGTTTCCCTTATGATTGTCTGTATAACCACTTAACTGCTGTACTTATTGTACCCCTCCAGTACTAACTGTAAAGGGCTAAGTAAACCTTATCTAAATAACATAAAACACTAGCCTGCGAAGCTGCCTGTGTGCGAAACCGCACATGCACAGTTGAGACTGCAGGAAAGATGCAGTCATGCCCAGTAGGGACTAGCCGAATGCACTGATCCAGAGTGTGGAGCTCCAGACGGCTCACCGCCTGTCTGTGCTCCCGGCTCCGGGGATGCAGCGGGGCAGCAGCGGAGCCAGTGTATTCTGGCTTTCCAACTAGTATGTAGATAAGAACATACATACATTTAACTCGGTGGAAATTTGGGAAATGTTTTTCTTCCCCATAGAACTATTGGTCCAGAATTCCTCCGCTTTCTTTGAACACAAGACCATGAACGTTTATTGCTTCTCTTAAGCATGCTTGACAGGAAATGAGTTTGGATCATAAAGCTTTATACCAAAAACACAAGTAAAAACATTCCATATTTGCATAGAACATGTACACCTTGGAGTTAAAGGATATAGTGTATTTTCCCTTCCTGGAATAATCAATAGATTTCAAATTACATGTGCACTTTTATGGTTTGCTCTATTAGAAAGCCTGTGTTTAAATGCTCAAGCTTTCTGCTAAGTTGGTTTCACAAAATGTCACTAGAAATTAATAAAATATTGTCTTCAGCTCTCTAATATAACTTGATCTTTGATTTGTTGTCCTTTGCTCAAGTTTGTTTATTCTAGTGATGCATAGTTCTTAGAACTGTACCTATAGAAATACATACCATAAATGAAGCAGTTTGGTATATCAATATATTTTTGTAAACTATAACTCAGACAGGCAACGCTACTCAACCCTAGGTGTTGGAAAAAAGTTAGGTGCTAGAGAGATAGCAAACACAAGTACCCACAAGGATAAGATGGAAGAGTATAAGTTTAAAGGGAGGTATGTATGCGCTGTAGAAAAACAAAACAAACTTTTTGTAGAGAAATCTGATGTGTGTGTGTATTGTGGTAGAGGGAAATGATTTCCTTTTCCTGTTGTTCTAGAGATTACAAACTCAGGGCTGCAGCCACCATGTAAACCTAATTATTCTTTACTTTCCTAATGGTGAAAGATATTTGATATTCTTATGTTTATTTAGGCAGCTCTGGCTAAGTAATCAGAGGGCATTGCACCTGTAGTAGTAGTAGTAGTAGTAGTAGTAGAAGTAGTAGTAGTAGTAGTAGAAGTAGAAGAAGAAGAAAAAGAAGAAGAAGAAGCTCAGACTGTTGGATAGTCAACCTAATTGCTTTTTGTTATAAAATTACCTTTCATTTTCTTTCCCTTCAAATGGTATTACTCCTATGCAATCTCCTCAGATAAGAAGGGGATTTTCTAAATTAAGTCTATGACTGACTGAATAAAAATATGTTTGTGCAAAAATCTGTTGGCTTGTTGTCAATAATTTACCTCTTAACTTTTTCATCAAGGCGGATTCTTTCAAGATAGTTGGAGAAGTCTTGAGTGTCTCACAAATTTCTGAGGGTAAGCAGTTCATTCTTCAGGATTTAGACTTCTAGTTCAGAGGCCTTGTCCTTTGGGTGGTCCACTTCATGCTTTTTGATCTCACAGGTCATGAATTTTGTGTCTGCTTATCTCAGACATCCGAAGATTTTGATTGTTCCCTCTCTTAGATGATTGGCTGTTATGAGCTGAAACTAAATCTCTACTGGAATCTAATTTCTAGAGTGTTTATGGGTTGGCAAAAGAAAAGTTGAGCAACATACTGTCTTGAGATCATTCTATACATTCAACATTGAAGATTTCTCTGTTTCTTCAAAATTGTGAGAAACTAGTGTCTGGAATAAACTTTTATTTGCCCTACAGAAGTGGGTAGCAATCCATAGTTATCCTCTGTCCATGCAGAAAGTGTATAATTTTGATCAAGTTAGGAAAGTGATTGGAATGAAAACATTTTAATAATGGTGAGAGAGTGGTTATTCCTGGTCCCTGTCTTTTACTGTAGCAACCGTTCAAGTCGGACATTTTTAATTTTGGAAAGGGGGACATAAGGGGGACAGTAAAGCCCCCTTTTTTCACTTTAATCCATTTCAACACTTACTTGAAGTAGAAAAAGAGGCAGTGTATCCTTTGCAAAATAATTGTAGCTACAGCCTCTGCGTGAAGAGAGGTGAACATCCTCTTTATGTGATAATAAATACATTCAGACATTCCTAGTAAGTTGAGTGAGTGGTTCTATATATTTCATTTCTCCAGTGTTAAATGGATAGTAATGTTTCATAATAAAAGCAGCTCTAATTAATCATCATAGCATTTGGACCTTGGAGAGTGATATTCAATGACAAAGTAATTCAATGACAAAGTATCCCCCTCCCGCCCCTTTTACTGATGTAACACTGTTCAGCCAGATCAGAAGGGAGGTGCCCAGATAGACTGCAGAGAGGGACAATCTTCAATTAAGATAAGGGGAAAAATCTGAAAAGCTTGTCAAGGGGGGAAGGCCCTTCATTGTTTACATAGGAAGAAGATTGTCCCCTTCTGTTATCTGTCTAGTCTTACAACCAGATTCCACATCTGAGAAGAGATGGCTTACACTAGGTAAAAGGGGCGGGAGGGGAAAGGTTTGAGAGATAAGACTTATATCGTTCTTCACGTTTTTTTAATGCCTACAAAATAAAATAAAGATAAAACGAAGTATTACTATCCCTTTAAAAATGGTTAGAGACAGAGAGGAAGTTGGGAGCAAGAGAACTAGGAAATAGGAGATAGATGGTGAATAGGGGAGATAGTTTGCTTATAGAATACTGCACAGTTGGCAAACAACCCCACAGCACAAATCAGTAAAACTAATTTGCTCAAAAGTGTTTTTTATTTTTATAAAAAAAACATAACTGGTTGATATGCGAAACACTTTACAACTCACCTAAGGTGACAGTCCCACTTTGAAGTAAGTTTAAATAATGTAAAACAGAAACGGCAGATACGTGCAGTAAATATACTAATGTCAGTCCTGGAAAAAGATCAGTGAGCTTCACCAGCCAGATGAAAAGTTACTAGTCAGGAGTTGAAAAGTGCTAGTCTTTTCAATGTGAAGGGAAGAGCATAATAATCTTTGCCAGAATATCAAGTCATCTGATGCTATTGCCTGTATCACATGTGTTTTGTGAAGAACTTTCTGCATCTCCCAGCTCTGTTTCCTTGTTTTGTACTGAAATAAATAAAGCCCTTTAACCCCTTAGTGACGGCCGCGTGCAGACGCGGCCGTCACTTAACGCCCGTCTAACTTTTTTTTTTCTTTTTTCATAAGAATCCGGAGTCCCTGAACGGCGTGCAGCCACGCTGGGATCCGGATTTCCTGGACGTACATGTACGTCCTCTGTCACTAAGTGACAGCCACAGAGGACGTACATGTACATCCATTGTCGCTAAGGGGTTAAATAAATAAAGCCAGCTCCAAAAGGGACTGACAGCGCAGGTGCATGGACGTCACTATGGCAAGATGTCCTTGCTTCCTGCTACTGTCAGCCTCGGAATAAGTCATAAATCATTTAAACCAGGTAATAATTCTGGCGACTAGCGCTGCTAAGCAGCTGGTCACCAGATGGAGACTTAATTAAGATGAAGATTTTGCAGGGTGGTAGTTCCCCATTAAGTTTATAAAAGGTTTTCTGAAGAATACAGCTGCCCATGTCCCACCGTCTAAATATCTGGTAGTAATCTTGTCTTCTGACATATTCCTACCTTAATCCAATAGTTGCTGTTTCAAGCATTTATCTTTTATTGAGCACCTCAATGCCATTATTATAGTGAAAGGGCCTGAGGTTATGTCAAGACTGACCCTTCAGTAAAATGCCTATTAAAACAAAATGTAAATAAGTCCATTCTCTCTGTGCATTTAACAAAAAATATCAATATTAAACACTCATCCACACAAATCTTCATTTCTTCAGGTTGTTCAAAATGTGATAGGTCAGGTCAAAGACCCTACAGTTAAATCATTTAAAGATTTTTTTCAATCATTTCAGAAATTAATTATGTAAATATTGCATGCAGGATTAACTGAGCTTGCTTCAGTATATGGAGACACTGGCTTATTAATTATACATACTCTGTATCAATCTATTTAAATTTTAACTAGTAATATAAACCCAAATATTTAAATGTGTGTAGTGTCTATAATATGTAAGTGTCATATAACGTTATCTGTTGATATGGTGAACACATTCCATGGTGGAGAATGGAAGTGGTGTAATGCCTAGTACAATTTGTATTCTTGATTTATTTGGGAATACTTTATTTACAGGTACAAATAATGCGCTTAACTAAAAGTGCCTGCACAACTGAAAGGGAAATGTTCACTATTCACAAAACAATGTATACATAAAAATAACAACACTTAAATTGGCAGATGGCCCGGATTGTTAGTAAAATACTTGGAGCTAGCTGTGGTGTTTAGAAGGGTATCCTTTTAAAAGGATGCATGTGAAAGAGCGTGTGACCACATAACACATTACCCATGTCGCCATAATAAAAATAGCGACATGAGAATCTCGCACTGCATGACAGTGTGAGATTCTCATGTCGCCTACTTAAAGGTAGCATCCCAGTCTGTGCTGCCCCGGCTCTATCTCCTGACATTGAGGAATTCTTGGACAAACCTACCCCTTAACAGGGGACAAATGCAAAATCCTTATATCCACATAAATTTAAATGGTTACTTTTTAAAGGGATAGTAAAGTCTAGTAAGAATAAAAGCTAATATTGTAGCAATTAAAATAATAAACTTAACAATGTTAGTCCTAGCTCTCAAAACTTTATGGTTTGAGAGATATATGAAGATAAAGTTCTCCCTCTCTCCCCTTTCTGTGACATGCTCTCTAAAGCCGGTTGCAGGATATCCTGGTCTCAGGACCAGATGGAGGCTCTTCAGCAGAGCCGAAATAGCAAGATTGTGACACAAATACTTCATTGGAACGATCTACAAAGTGTGCCTGGTTTGCAGACACACTTTGTAGACCATTCCAATTAAGTATTTGTATCACAATTGCGCTATTTCGGCTCTGCTGAAGAGCCTCCGTGTGTGGTCCCACAACCAGAATCTCGGGCTGACAGCTTTACAGCTCATGTCACCGAAAGGGGAGTGAGGAAGGGGGGAACTTTATCTTCATATATCTCTAAAACCTTAAAGGTTTGAGAGATAGGACTAACATCGTTTAGTTTATTATTTTAATTGCTACAATATTAGCTTTTACTAGATTTTACTATCCCTTTAACCCTTAGTTCTTTATAGTACATCAGGCTCAGTATGTGTAAACACTAAATAGTTGGGTGACCTTTTACCTTTGTGAAACATGAGAGTTGACATCTCGCAGTTTGGTCTGGTTAGATAGTGTGCAACTCCCATAGAAACGTTCAAGCCTTGAGTAGAGGTCTTTTGGGCTGCTCTCACAACCTGGGAAGTTTGACTGAGAATCAATGACGTCCGGTTGCTTTCCGGTCTACCGAAAAGTATTGCACACCTCTCTTGTACATAATCCCTTAAAAGAATAGTAATGTTAAAAAATAAAAGTAGCGCCGATTAATCTTCATAGTATTTGGGCCATGGCGAGTGTTATTTCAATACTGTCGGAGTTGTAGTTCAACAACCTCCTGCCCCTTTTACTGATGTAACACTGCTCACCTCAGAACATAAAGGTGGTGTCCAGAAGGTTTGCAGAGATGGACAGTCTTCAATTAGTATAAGGGAAAAACCTGTCAACGGGGGCAGGGTTTTCATTGTTCTCACAGTAAGAAGATCGTCCCATGCTGTGAGCTGTCTGGTCTTAAGGACCCAGGACTAGATTCCACATCTGAGGGGAGGAGACTTACACTAGGTAAAAGGGGCAGGAGGGGGATTTTTTATCATTCAGTTACTCTTGATCTATGACTCTGACTGCACTGAAATAACACTCTCCATGGCCCAAATACTATGAAGATTAATTGGAGAACTGCTTTTATTTTGAAACAGCCAGTGCTGACTACCCTTTAGCCTACAGGAGGTATGTTTTTTTTCTAACACAGCAGGCTCCGAGCTGAGCACTTGGAATACAGCTTGGAAATCTGTATTGACTGTCTGATAGCAGAGATGTGTTGAATTGACACCCCCCCAACACACACACACACCTCGGTCAATTTGTTATGTAAATTTCAAATGGGTGTTCAGATAGGAGAAAAAGACTATAGGAAGGCAAGGTATTGGGAGAAAATCCAAGAGCTGTGGAGTTTGAGGGGAAAGTGGGGGGGGGCAGGGGAAAAGCGAGGGGATGAAATTGACTGGAGGAGAAAGGGAGAGAGGATAAACCATCAAGGGGGAGGTAAGTAGAAGTTAATAGGCTAGAGGGGAAAGGTATGGAAAGGGCTGGGGTAAGGGAGAGAGAGGGGAAAAAAAGTTGGGTATTGCTAGACTTGTAATTAATACATGCGCCACACGGATACTGGCTAGTGGGTCAATTAAAATAAATTTTATATACACCTATATATAATCTCGATTCCCTGTATTTTATGTGTCCTTGAGGAACAAATTTGACATTCCTGCCCTATACCATGAATAGGCAACCAAATTCACCCCAAGAGTCACATTTGTGGCCATCGAGTTAAACAAAGGGCCACCTATTGTGGCTGTACATTCTCATTGGTGCTTAAGAGGTCTTCAACAAGCGCTTAATGTGGAAAGAGGGCTATGCTTAATGGAACTGAAGTAGGGTGTTTGATGTCAGTAAGGGTAAATTATGCTTTATTATGCAGATGAGCACAATGGAGGCTGCAAGAGAAGCCTTTGAGGGTCACATGTTGCCCACCTTGGCTCCGCACTATACTGTCAACTCTTGATTGCCATGCCATCACTATGCATACCAAGTGGTTCTGGTTGGGCAAATGCTAAAAATTGTTCATCCTTTTTGATGTCCATACTATTTTTAGTGCATTTTATCAAGTGAAAACAATCTTGCACATTGTGTGCCTTTTCCATATGTATATTTGTTGATTAGTTTGTCTCAGTTCAATAGGTAACAATTTTATTTTGAAACTCAGAAATGTATCTAAAATGGAGGTAAAACTACCTTAAAGGGGAACATTCACATTGGGAAAACTTTTGAGCACTTGTTTAATCAGCTAAGAAGCATTAGGCAAACGTGCTCTCTCTTTTTTTTATAACTTACTTTTTAAGATATTCAACTTCAAAGTTATCCACTTCCACATAATGTAGCTGCGACACGGCTCTCAGGACTTCCCAGCAGTCTGTCATTCTCCTCCCAGCTGTCCCCGGGAGCTTGTTCACGCTTCACTTCGGTGTGGTGTGAACAGCTCCTAGCGTTACAGGAAGCGGTGATTAGCATTTTACTGAGGTTGTAACTTCAGTATAATGCTAATCGCCGCTACCTGTAACGATAGGAGCCGTTTACACCGAAGTGAAGTGTGAACGCGCTCCCGGGGGCAGCAGGGAGGAGAATGACAGACTGCTGGGAAGTACCTCAGCTACATCGTGCCACAGTATGCAGAAGTGGATAACTTTGAAGTTGAATATCTTAAAAAGTAAGTTACAAAAAAAAAAGAGAGAGCATGTTTGCCTAATGCTTCTTAGCTGATTAAACAAGTGCTCAAAAGTTTTCCCGATGTGAATGTTCCCCTTTAAGATGTAAAATGACTATGCTAATTTTCTTTCTATTTTCATTCAAGTAGAGAGAATGTAGTTTTGACCTCAATTTTTGTTGCTAGGACAGTTGCCATGGCATAGTTTAATGTGGAAATACTCCTATTGCATCTCAGTGGACCTCAATATCACTCACCCGGCTAAATTATAGCTGTTAAAATATCCAACAATGACTGATAGATTTGGAGAGGAGAAAGGGAGAGGGCACACAATAAGAGGTGACAATGTCGTTTTTCTTTGTACAGCACTTATCATACCGCTCACAGGTATTTTGAGTTTGTATTGTAGTCCAAACAACTATTGTGTTGTTGCAAAATGTTACATTCTGATACATTTCTATAAATGGGGACTTTAAAGCAGAGTTCATACTCTTCTCATTTCCACTGTTGAGCTCTTGCGTTTCTGCTACCGAGTGTGCTAGACAAATCCCCACCACTAACTTTTTTTCACTATTGAGCAGTCACGCACGTCGTCCTTCCCCCCCACCCCCCCCCCCACACACACACTCATGTCTTTGGTGCAATTAACCTATTGTTATGAAAATGAATGGCTGTAACACATCAGGATGCTATAAGCATGATCTCAGACATATAGCACAGACTAGTAAAACACTCTTGAAATAAAGCTTTTCTTATACATACCTATATGATTTAGGGTTTGTTAGCCCTTTAAGAATAGAGGGGTGAGCAGCACATTGTTCGTACTCCACTGCACATCACCTCTGCTTCTTAAATAGATATGTTTTGTGTTTTTTTTGTTTTTTTTTTAACAAACACCCACAAGTGACCACACGTATGTTTATGGGAGTCAAAAATGGAGTTATTGAATGACTTGTATTGACAGGTACACACTTCCTTAAAAGAGCAGAAAACTTAAAGGGGAACATCATGCCACTCAAAGGGTTAATGTAGACCCTCATTGCTCAATTATTTCATTGGTGTCATCATTTTCCATGCAAGACAGAGGACAGGCACATAATGTGTGCGTGTGTGTGTGCTACTGACTACTAGGACACACACCTAGGTAAGTTCCTTGAATTAAACAAATTGAGCCACTTATTCCTAGGGTACCATTTAACTATATGGCTTCTGTTTTCTAGATTAAATTACAAGCTCTGTGGGACAACTGCCTTCTCATATGATATGCTATTAGCATTTTCTGCCACTTTTTCTTTGTCTTTTGTGATTCCTTATCTGGTTTTCTGTCTGTTTTCCCTTGTATTGTGGTTGCTCTGAGCCTTTATAGAGCCTATGTTCTTTCAGGCAGGGCTTGATCAAATCGTTCCAGGTTGTGATCCCGAGTTTCCTGTCCTGTTCCTGAGTGTTATGTTGTGTATTGTCCTGGCTTTTCCTGCGACTTCCCTCCTTTTATGTATTTTGGTACCATGATCATCTGATATTCTGTTACAGACTTTGGCTCCATTGATTTGACCATTCCTCCATGTTCTGCCATGTACTGCATTGCCCATCCATTCCTGATCTGGCTTGTCTGACTTCTAGTTTGCCTTGACCCTGATGGGCTTCTTCCTCCTCGACCACCCTGTCGGACTTTGACTATCCTGTTCTCTGTTTTCAGTCAAGCTCCAGGCCTCAGTGCTGCTGTACAATAACTACAACTATGCTGCTGGTGGGTTCTTCATTCCCAGTGGTAGCCGCTGTTATCTGGGTTGTCATCCAGGATGCGGGCCTTGCAAACCAGTATCTCCAACTCTGCCTAGGCCAGAGCAAGGCAACCCAGAGAGCAGCCACTGCCAGCCAGCTTCGTACTCTAGTCTTCGCTCACTAGTATCTGGCCCACTGGGGCCTGCCTTGCAGTTACCTGTGTTGTCTGTTGTACTTTTATCATAGTATTTATAAGAAATAGCAGTCTGTCATGTCTTTGTTCTGACTTTACTTCACAGAGTCTACCAGGCAGCTTACACTGGGTGCTTAGTCTTTCAGATCGTTACGTTTTGGTCGCCTAATGACAAATGATCCAGCACAGGTCTCTCGATTTGTAGTCTAACAAGGAGCTAGGCTTGAGCAACATCCTGCATAGATCAAACAGATGGATTCCAAGCTGGATTTGATTGCTACCATGCTTCAACAAATACAACAATGTTTTGAGGCACCGGTACCATCTCAGTACAGCTCTACTGGACTTCCAGCCGCTATGTCTTCTGCCACAAGTCCGCTGCCCTCTAGGCTACCTTTGCCTGTCCTTTTATGATGGTTCTCCCTCTGAATTACACAGGTTCCAGAATCAATGTTGTTTACTTTTTCATAGTCAACCTGAAGCTTATGCTTCTCACCAGGCTCCAGTTCTGTTCATTATCTTTGTTACAGAGTTCTGCCTTGGCCTGGGCCTCATCATTTCTGGACCACCAGTCACCTATCCTGGATGATTTTGACACTTTTGTCTCAGCCTTCTGTTTTGTGTCTGACACGTCTGGACGTCGGGCAATCGCTTAGTCTGCTGTCTTAGATTGCCAAAAGGGTTCTAGAAAGCTTCTCCATATACAATAGAATTAAGGAGCTGAGCGTTTGATGCAGAGTGGGGAAACAAGGCCTTGAAAGCAGCCTTTCAAAGGGGCCTATCAGAGCGACTTAAGTTTGATGTATTCACTTTTGTATCTTCTTGTCCAGTCTGTGCCCACATGAAGATACCTAGTTCTCAACCTATGGGTCTGTTGCAGCCCTTACCTGTGCCAGTTCTTCCGTGGACTCAGATCTCCATGTATTTTGTGGTAGACCTCACTTCCCTCCTCTGGAAACATGGTTATTTAGGTTATTGTGGATAGGTTTTCTAAGTAGGGACACTTTATTCCACTGCCAAAACTACCTACTTCTGCTGAGTTGGCTGACCTCTTTGTATGTGAAATCTACCGTCTTCATGGGATACCACAACATATTACCTCAGATCATGGTTCTCAATTTGTCTTTCATTTCTGGAGGTCCTTTTGCACCAAACTCTGAATTCATCTGCATACCTCCCATACCAGACAAATGGATAAACCGTGAGGATGCACAAAAATTTAGATCACTTCCTCTGTTGCTACTGCTGTCATCCGCAAGATGAATGGACCCAACTATTACCACTGACCGAGTTTTCTTACAATTCTCTTCAAAAGTCATCCTTGAAGTGTTTTTATGCAGCTCTTGGGTACAAATCTTAAGCTCTTTCCCAGTGTGTCTGAGGCTCCCTCTGCCAAGATATTTACTCATATTCTGGCAGACCATCGGCAAGCCATCCACTGCACTCCTCTGTCATCACAAATGCAGCAGAAATTGGCAGCCGATTGCCAGCGTTCCTGGCATCCAGATTTGCTCCTGGGGATCTGGTATGGTTTTCTGCCAAAAATATTAAGCTTTGTCATCCCTCGGACAAATTGGGTCTTCATTATCTAGGACCATTCAAGTTCGAGACCAGTCTATCCCCGGTCTCTTACCATTTGATCCTTACCTGGACTTTGAAAGGGCACCTGGTCTTTCATTTGTCTCTGCTCAAACCCTCTGTATTAGCACATGCCTCACACCCCTCCTCAACTCCTCCACCAGTCTCCTTGGATTTTTCTGAAGACTTCATCATTGATGCCATGCTGTACTCTCTTCTCTTCTGTGGTTCCTGCAGTACTTTAATTGTAATGGCTATGTCCCGGAGGAATGTTCTTGGGTGGTGGCCTCAGATATCCATGCCCCTTCTTTGGTTTTCCAGTTCCACCTTCCCGGCTAAACCAACTTTTGGACTCCCGGAGGTATTCCCTGGGGGGGAGGCAGAGTAGTGTCATGTTCTGCCCCTTTATCTTTGTCTTTTGTGATTCCTTGTCTGGTTTTTCATTTGCCTTTCAGTTGTTATCAAGATCCTGTTTCCCCACCTTGTCTTGTGGTTGCTTTGAGCCTTTATAGAGCCTCTGTGATTTTGGGCTGGGCATGATCAAAGCTGTCCAGGTTGTGACCCTGCGTTTGCTGTCATTTTCTTGAGTGTTATATTGTTTATTGACCTAGCTTTTCCTGCAACTTCCCTCCTGTTTTGTGATTTGGTCCCATGCTTAACTGATATCCTTTTAACCGACCTTTGCTCCGTTGATTCGACCATTCCTCCAGCTATTGCCTTGTACTGCATTGCCTGTTTGTTCCTGATCTGGCTTGTCTGACTTCCTGTTTGCCTTGACCCTGGTTGGCTTCTTTCTCTTGACCACCCTGTCGGATTTCGACTATCCTGTTCTTTGTCTTCACAGTCTATCTCCAGGCCTCAGTGTTCCTGTACAACAACTACACCTGTACTGCAGGTGGGTTATTTGTTCAGTATTCTTTTCGATCTTGGTGGGTAGCTACTTTTATCTGGGCTTTCATTCGGGGAGCTGCGGCTCCTTCGGTTTGCACTAATCTGGCCTTGCAGCCAGCATCTCTAACTCCGCCTTGGCAAGACAACCCAGACAGCAGTCATCGCCATCCATCTTTGTTCTATAGTCTTCACTCTGTAGCATCTGGCGAAGTGGGGCCTGCCTTGCAGTATATTTGTATTGTCTGTTATTCTTTTATCCTAGTATTTACATCAAATTTTAGTCTGTCACTTCTTTGTGGTGAATCTACTTCACAGAATCTACCAGGAAGCTTAAAGCGGAACTACCACCTGAACACAACTTTATCTTAAATAACTCTCCATCTGGCGACTAGCTACTTAGAAGTGCTAGTCGCCAGAATTATTACCTTGACAAATAGATTTAGCCTTTCTTCCCAGGCTGACAGCATCACGGAATGCGGACATTTTGCCATAATGACGTCCACGCGCCTGCGCTGTTAGTCCCTTTAAGAGCCAGACATCTCCTAGCAATGCCTCCTAGATCTGGCTGGGACTGAAAGTTCAGGCGCGTTGTTATGGCAAGATGTCCGCATTCTGTGATGCTGTCACCAGATGGGGAGTTATTTAAGCTACAGTTGTGGTAGTTCCACTTTAATTTGGGTGTTTAGTCTTTCAGATCATTACAGCTAATACTGCACTTACATTTATTCATTGTTGTAATGGTGACATATTCACTTTGTAAAGCACTGTACAACTGTTGACATTATATAAGTATACAGTGGAGAATACATCAGTAAAATGTAGGAACTGCTTTGTTTGTGATATCTTTGTGCCTTTTCATGAGCCTGGGACTGAAGCACACAGCACATTAATTCCTCTAGCCACTGTTTTTCCTTTTTTATATGACTTGGTATCCAAAAGAAAAAGTGCAAATGAGAAAAATATACAGTACTCAGAAATGTAACTAAAAACTGACATACCAGTCTTATTATTAAAGGAATAGTAAGCCCTAAGCCTAAACTAGCTTAATGCAAAGGCCATATTTCCCAGAGTAATACTATTCTCTGCTGGTAGAAGGCAATAGTGCTGATCCTGTAGAGTTCGGTGAATGGCTTCCCCTTTTTTCCGGTTTGATCTGTAACCGGACAATCCTTTTCCCTGATCAAACCTAAATATTACTACTGAGAATTAACAGCTTTTTGTAAATGTTGTAGTAATATTGAAGAAGAGTAGAGAGTAGAGTGGAACTACCACTTTAGCTAAAGTTGCCCAGCAATACTAATGCAGGTGGCGACTAACTTAATAGTTTTTTTTACCTCTCAAAAGTACCCCCTTGTGAAGTAATCCTTAATCTTCCGAGACTGACGGCCAGGTTAGTGCAGTCTGCCCTAACACCTGAATATTAAACTGGGTTATATAATTTTCACTATACTGTGCTTCCAGATAATATCTGTAACATGTAGTTTTTATATTTTATGTTAGATCCCAAAAATCTAATGCTAAACTTGCATTTTAATAGATGTGTAAAATTGATTTTGAATTTAGTACTAGAGATTTGACTATTAATACCTACTGCTGTTCTATTCAGAAAGGCTGGTACAGTGGATCACTCATGGATCAGGTGTCCTTAGGTTTTAGGCCTCAAAAACATATAGATATTTTTACCTATCTAGCATGGAGTATTTGTTTGTAACTTAAGTTCATTTTTAGGTGCTGGTGTGCCTTTAAACTACCTGGATTGCTGTGAAAGCAGTGATCGTTATACAGTGTTAGTCTTTCTGCAGCTCTCTGATGCTGTAGTGGCAGGATTTTCTATATTGTTTTTATTTTTTTTTTTATTGTATCTTTTTAAATCGTTGCATTATCTCTGCTTTCACAGTCCCAAATAGAAAGCTTTCAGTATACAATCAGCTGGCTACCTTTCAAGGACTACGAAAGCAGGGATAGTTCAACAATATTAACAAGATACAATGTTAAAAAAAAAAAAAATAAAAAATAAAAGACAGTAGATCAATGCAGAAAAGCATAGGCAATTTGACTGTACATTTTATACACTTGCAGGAAGTTGACTGTCACTTTTAATTTAATTTGTCCTTTGTGGTGCTGTTCGTTTGTGCCATAATTGCTCCTCTTTAGCATATTGAAAACTTAAAAATGTACCTTTCAGGCTTAATGAAAAAAGACAAATTGCATCATATTAGAGTTTGTTATTACTATGGTATCTTAACTCTGTTGTGGAAGGGCTTGAAAGGTGTGTGGAAGGCACCGAAGAAACCATTTGACCTAATTTGTAGGTTGACCATGTTTACAATCTGCCATTCTGGGACATGTGGTCACCCTACGTACAACTCTGCCATGGGCTCCTCTTATGGGAGGCCCTGAGCGGGTGCAGGCATAGCAGCCTCCTGACTGGCTGCTACTATGCCCGGCACAAGGACATCTGTGTTCTTAATTGTAGCGAGAAACTCGCTTCTCACCACCCCTCCTGGTTTGGTGTGGAAGAAAGGAATAGGCGTTGGGTGACATCTGTTCTTGTTCCTATGGTCTTCCCCGGCACATGCCTTACTGGGCACCTGGAGCTGCATGCATCGCGGATGTGCGGTGTCCTCTAGGCTGCTGTCTGTTGGGGCACGAGATACGGGAGATTCTCTGTGTGTGTGGCTTCTGAGTAGTGGACGACGGGGGAGGAATAGCCCAGCATAGTGACAGGGAAGGGACAGCACTAAAGGGCTGCAGAGGTGAGGGGCACAACATCGGCACTCGCGCGAGGAACGCGGATTCTCACACATTGGCACACACGTGTTGCGACATGAAGCAGGCAACACGTGGTGACCGTGACTCCCATGAGGCAATATTGCTAGGTGGACTCTAATACATGCATACATCACTCCAAAGACGGTAATACTAACATGCTAATTTGGTAACGCTTTCACGCGGATTCACTTACTGTGACACTGACAGTAGCTTTACTCTCAGCCTCAGAACTGGAGCGCCGGCGGGACTCGGTCTCACTTGCCTGGAGAGGAGACAAGTTTGTTTGTGCTGTCTGCCACTGCTGCTGCATCACGTGCTCGTCGGTTTCCACTTTTCAATGTTCCGTCTCTCACTGCTTTGCTATCTCAGACTCGCTCTCACAGGCACTCACAACTTGATGGCATGCGCCTCTGGCAAACTTATGTGCACGCACCAGCCAGCCAATGAGGAGAGGACCATTTTGCAAATACTCTTCTCTTTCATTGGCTGGTGGTGGTGTGTATAGCTTTGCAGTAAGTAGGCCGTGATATGCAGGGGCGGATTGTGGTGCAATACCAGCCCGGGGGATTTTCTTATTTATCTGGCCCACTAGCTGGTATTTGAAAGCCAGGGTGGGGGTGTGGGTACACAGTGCATTGCTCAGCAATAAATACTGTATGCAGTATATTATAAGTTGTTAATCACTTGCATGCCAGAGAGATGTACAGTAATGCATTCTGAGATTAACCCATTGATTGTCCCATAGGTGCACACCACATTGCACGGGAATATGTATCTCAATGAATAACCCCTTGTGTGGTAAAGAGGCATAATTAATCAGTAACTGACATCTTTATTCACCTTTCTGGTATACAAGGGGTCAATTACTCATTAATTAAGCCTCTAACATACAAGGGGTTAAACAGTGAGGTACTTCCTAAGAGGAATTCAGTGGGTTAATAGTAGAATAAAACAGTGCTGTAATCCTGTTTGGCATGTAAATGGTTAATAACTGATTATACCTATCTAAAAAATACAGGGGGTTAAAGGGTTAACACATCATACATTAAACCTATCTAGCAACAATACAGTTAGTTAATAAAAATGAATACCATTTGGAACTGCCAGTTAGTTGGGACCCAGAACCTATGCCTGCTAATCTTGCACTGCACCAGGACACACTGCAGACAGCTAAGTCAGCCGTGGGGTGGGACAGAGGGAACAGGACCCAGTCTTCACTGCTGCTCTGGTGAGTTGTGCCTCCGGTCCACAAAGTTGTGGACTGGAGAGGTGAGATCATCTGATCTCCCTACCGGCCCATAACTGAGCGGCCCACCGGGGGATGCCCGATCCCCCGATAGGACAATCCGCCCCTGGTGATATGACATACTGGGCTAGCACTGGCAGGCATAGGGCTGACTAGACTAAGTGGACAGACTGGGTGGCTTCATTCCGGGACTCTTGATTCACAGACAGGCCTAGAATGAAATCACTGTGTGTGCTTTATGGATCAGAAGGTTGGGCAACCCATGATGAAGCAGTGCTTTACTTACCACTGTGATCTTTAAAGAAGTAATACTAGCTAGTATGTGAATGTATGTGTCAGTTTAACCCTTGACATTGCAAAGCTCTCTAGCATTCAAGTGGCTCCTGCTTGTGCACTTTATGAAGCAGTTGGCTTGTACCAGAATTGCTGAACCCTCCTTTTTTCTTTCCAAATCACTGTGATTCATGAAATCACTGTTTACAAAATAAAAAATAGGCATGTTACTGAAGTCTTATTAATTTTACAACTAGTAGCAATGTTTAGGTAAAGCAAGAAAAACATAATTTCTATACCACCAATTTTTTGTACTGTCTACTGTTTAAGAAACTTTTCTTTTCAAAGTGGCTGAACATTGGAACTCATGCCAAGTAAAGTGAAATCCAATTATGCATTATGCCTACTTTTCTGATTGTGATCCATTTTCATCAGTGTCACACAGAGCCTTCCATGGTTCAAGGTTATACCAGGTACCAAGTAATGCAGTTTTATTTATCAGCCTGCATGTTTTATCACACCACGTGTGTTCCCAGATAATTTTCATTTTATATAAGTGTACAAACACCTACAAATAACATGCAGTGTGTCAGAAATAACTGTTATGAAAACAGTGTGTATCAAAACATTGCCTAGGCAAGAACCAGCCTGAATTCGATTCTTTATTGTGTTTCAACATTAAAGACCTGCATGCTTTATCTATTTGCCTGATTCCTTGCTAGTCTATGTAAGTAGCAGTAGGAAGCATGTGTCTTTCTTGCTGTTGTTGGAATACAATGTGTATGTGTGTTTGGATATGGGTGCAGGTGTGTGTGGGGCAGGGTTATTGTGTGGTGAAGGAAAATGTTTGTGTGAGGTTGGCATGCATATTTGTATTGGGTGTTGTCAGTGTGTGGTGGATCTGGTCGTGTGTGGGTCAGCATGGGTGGGAGACCTTGTGTTTTTGTGTTGGACTTAGTGTGAATGCAATGTACAGGTGTGTGTATGTTGTCATGAATTCTAATTAGACTGTAAGCTCCTTGGGACAGGGTCCCTTTCCCAGTGTATGATTCCCTTGCTGCACTTTCCCCCACAAATAATGCTATGATCGCACTTTAGTCTACTGCTCTTAACCCTGTTCTGTATTTTTGTATTGTACTACATCAACTTCTGTAAAGCACTGTGTCCATGTATAGCGCTATATAAATAAAGATACATACATACATCAGGGCTTAAAATATGAAGTCCTTTGCTACTAGCCAGACCTGAAAAGTTACTCGCTACTGCAAGCCATAACATACCCACCAGGGCTGAATTTCTACTCGCCAGGGCTAAATTTTCACTCGCCATTGGCTAGTGGAAATTTTGAGCCCTGCATACATGCACTTGTGTGAATGCAGAGTTGGAAGTGTGAGTGGGGAGTGTGCAAGTGTGTGGAGTCCTGCAGGGGTGTTTGTGGGTGTGTGTGGAGTCGGTGCATGTGCGTGGAGTCGTCTTGGTGGGTGTGTGCATGGAGAGTCGTGGTGGTGGGTGTTGAGTCGTGGTAGTGGGTGTGTGCGAGTGGAGTCGTGGTGGTGGGTGTGTGCGTGTGTAGTCATGGTGATGTGTGTGGAGTCGTGTGTGTGTGGCTTGTTGTTGGACTATTTATATGAAGGTATCCAAAGGGTTAAAACAGAGAACCACTCAGGTTGGATTTCTTCACTTAAATAGGCAATTGACAATAAAATAATTCGAGAACTTTATCTTTAATATGTACTGACACACTACTTCACAGTAACGAATTGATCAAAAGAATCAATCCTTCATATTTGTGCAAAAATATATATTTTATTAAAATACAATATACTATATATATATATATATATATATATATATATATATATATATATAACAAGTATCCGTAACAATTAAATATATAAGTGATTAGCAATTATAATAGGTACATAGAAAATCAAACCACACTTATTACCATAAGGATTACCAGCGGTGCAAGGGTTAACCACACATAGGTATATTCAGAGGTATAATAACAATAATTGCATTCAGTAGCATAGAACAGGTTAATTGATTCTTACAATTAATATAATACAGTTGGCCGCAATGTCTCTTAATACATCTGCCCCAGAAACTGTATAGATTATGCCAATTATGATGTAAGGGGTATTGTGAGATTAATTAAATAATTCCTCTAACAATTCCTTGTATCATATATCAATAATAATCAATTTTAGGGAATAACTGGAATAGAATCCCAGATTTTATTCACTATAATTTAATTATATACTGAATTCAATATTGCTTACCTCTGAATAAAATATATAAATTGCAATTAATATAGTCAATCAAAGATTATACAAATAATCTACCAGAATTAATCCAGTAACATATGTCTAGTAATGCAACATGTATCATAATTTTGACTACAGCAACATATATAAAACCTATAGGCACTCCAAGGGTTAATCTACTCGTTTAAAATAGGTGCCACACCCAGAAGTTATTTTGTCTATTAGAAATGAATACCTCTAATTTACAAAATATAAGCCTAGTACCCTCACAAAGAACTTTAGAATGCATACCACAAATAGACAAACAGCAGTTAGAGAGTTAATAAATGAATTCCCTTGATTAAATATTAGCTATTATAATTTTGCCAGAAACACAATATCCTAGACATACCAAAATTATATTAAACAATATACACAAGGATAAATACAGTATATCTCACTGCTATCACTATTTTATGATCTCTCTGGTAATTTATAACAATAAATTAATTAATTCTGTGTAATTTCTTAATGACTATGCTAAATATAGCAGATTATGTTTTCCATAAAACTGGCCAGACTTTTATGGGCAAATATATATATATCATTTTCCTGAAATATCGAGGAAATATACTTATTTTGAAATTAGTCAGAATTAGAATAAATAAAATATAATTACCAGGTCAATCAGTGTGGATTATTGAAGTTATAAGGTGTGGTCAGGAATTTGATCATCAGCCAAGAGAGCCCAGGAACCCAGAGTTTTCTTTTTCAGGAAGTCCAGCCCTGAACTAAGAGTATTTTGGCATTATATTGGCAATTTTTGCCTTATCAGTAATCCCCACCTTTTTCTAATGATTGGACAAAGATCCATCTCATTATACCGTGACATCACCAGTCAGACCTGATTGGATACTCATATCTTATGCTAATCAAATACAAACATAAACATTATGAGTATTTTACAATATAAAGGCTGCAGATGGCGCCATTACACTATATTAAAATTTTACAGGTGACAGATCACATGGCTTTCATCAGAATTAAAAAAGGCCAGGAGGTTTTCACTGTCGTCCAATACAGGTCACTGGTACCATGGGATGTGTAGTCCCCTTTAATAGGCAGGAACACTTATGCAAATAATCTGCAAGGGGCGGAGCCTCCCCTCTTACTTAAGCCACCTTCTGGCCAGAGCCACTCATATTGATTTGTTCCTGGTGTGCTTGCACACCAGGCAGAGTACAGCTATGCTTCTTAGAGTTTTATTATTTTTTCTTCAAATATGGAATACCACCATTAGGAGGGTGACCATGGCTGTGAATGCCCTCACCCGAAGTGGCTAGTGCAGCTTCCAGGGATTTCTGTGGACCTATACCTGAAGAGGGGACAGCTTGTGTTAAGCAGCTCCCCTGTTGGGGAACTTACCTCTGGTTCTTTCCCTACCTATCATGGTCACCTGAAGACAGAAGTCAGCGAGAAAGGTGAGTCACCCATTGAGTGCTGAAGGTCCACTTGTCCCCACAGTGTCCCTTTGCTGGGCTTGTATTTGGGAGTTTGTAATTCACTCCAGCACTCATAGGGTGTTTTTATTGCATTATCTCTAAAAAGTTTATGCAATTTCTGTGTTATTCTCTGAGTTTTGGAGCATTGGGTATTCATTTATTTATGATTCTCATGTGTTTCATGCTTGTTTGGGCACTTTTTAATGTTTTACTGAACTTTATTAAAAATTGTGTACTGCGCCTTTAAGCGCAGCGTTCCCGCTCAGACGCATGGCTCCTTTACTCTCTATGGGAAATCACAGTGTGGGACATATCTCTGAAACCGCTTGTCACAGCAACTTCAGAGAGGGCTCATTTTAATGCTAGGCTCCTGCTCTATCATCCGGTTGGTGTTTTATTAATATTGGGGGTTCAGGGGGGCTTCGGGCACTGTTTAGGTACTTGTATTGGGAAAGACTACATTTCCCATGAGCGCTTGCTTCGCGCCCGTTTTTGATTGGCAGCCATGACGGCAGCCATTTTATTGCACTTTTCCTATGCGAGTACACTACGCAGGGACCGAGCCTTCTCTCTCCTCAACAGATTAACCCTTCGCTGGCCAGATAAGTCCGTTTTTAGACATTTTTCTGGGGTGAAACTTTAATCTTTAACACCTTTCTGGGTGATAGTGTTCTTGGTGGGGTATATTGACGCTGTGAGCATGTCTACTTCACTGGAGCTGGGGGCTAGACCCAAGACTAAGGAGGATGGGGGGTCCGCTACCCCCATGGCGTTTTGCTCCTCTTGCCACATTGGGCTGGATAGCGATAATGTGGGGGATCTATGCCCTGTTTGTACTTGTCAAAATAGCAACCCTGGGCCTTCCAGCCATGCTATTGAGCCATCTTGGGTGAGGGAGTTCAAAGCTGCCACTAGGGATCTCAGATCCACGCTTCAACTCTTTCCCTCTCAGGTACAGGGGGCTCTCCAGGTTTGGCAGACCCCCTCTACTATCAGGACCTCCCTGCCTAAGCCACAGGGAGCTCCTGATATCACTGATTCTTCTGAAGAAGAACTTTTACAGGATTCTGATGCTGAGGAACGTACTGTTATTGAATCTAACAGGTCCATTGGGGACCCCTATGAGTGTGACCCTGAAGTTTCGGCTGAGGGTCTGATCAGAGCGGTTCTAAATACGCTCAACCTTCCTCTGACTCAGGAATCCACTTATGATCCTACTGATGTTTTTCAGAAAAAGCCATCTAAACCAGTTGTTTGTTTTCCAACTAACCCTACTCTTGCCCGTCTGGTCTCTGAGGCATGGAGGAATCCAGATAGATCTTCCTCTGTCTCCAAAAAGTTTGCCAAGCTTTACCCTTTTCCTGAGGCGGAGTTGGCAAAATGGGTTCATCCTCCCAAAGTGGATGCTCCCGTGTCTAGACTATCCAAATCTACTGCTTTGGCTGTCTCAGATGCCTCTGCCTTGCAGGACTGGACGGATAAGAAATTAGAGCTCTCTCTTAAGTCTATTTTTGCTTCTATTGGCACTGCCATGCGCCCCACCTTTGCTGTGGCATGGGTTAATAGAGCTATTGCAGCCTGGACTGAACGACTGACTGAAGCGGTTCGCCAGGATGCGCCTGTGTCTGAACAGTTGCAGCTTCTTGCTAATATCACTGAAGCTCAGAACTATATTGCTGACGCTGCCTTTGATGCTGTGCGCATGATGGCGAGGGCCTCCACTTCTTCTGTGGTGGCCAGACGCGCTCTTTGGCTGAAAATTTGGTTTGCTGATACAGCCTCTAAGAAAGCTTTGCTTTCTTTGCCCTTTCAGGGAAATTTGCTTTTTGGGTCTGAACTCAAAGAAATGATCAGTGAGGCTACTGGAGGTAAAAGTACTCTTCTACCCTCAGTCTTTAAGAAAAAGTTTCCAGCCAAACGCAATCGGTCTTTTCGTTCCTTTCAGACTGAGACTCGTTCCTCGGCCCAAACGGGTCCTCCCACTACGCGCTCCTCCTCCAAGCCCAAACAGTCCTGGAAGCCCAAAGTTGCCCCCAAGGCCAAGACCTCCAAGACTGCTTCGGCATGACTCGCCGAACCCGGGTCCGCATCCGGCTGTAGGCGGTCGTCTCCGCATCTTTCGCCGGATTTGGGAGGAGTCAGTGGCGGACCCATGGGTTCTTCAGGTGGTGTCAGAGGGATTCAGGATCCCTTTCTCTTCCCTTCCTCCTTTTCGGTTCCATTTTACTCGTCCTTTTCAGGAACCCACAAAACGGCGTCTGTTAGACGACGCTATTCAGGATCTCTTGGACAAAGAGGTTCTGGAGGCGGTTCCTCAGGGGGACACAGGTTCAGGATTTTTCTCCAACCTGTTTGTGGTAGCCAAAAGGGACGGAGGAGCCCGTCCTATCTTGGATCTCAAAGATCTCAATGCTTATGTGGTGACTTCCCACTTCCGCCAGGAATCCCTGCGTTCTGTGATTGCAGCAATGTCTCCAGGGGAGTTTCTTGCCTCCCTGGACCTTCAGGATGCTTATCTTCACATCCCTATTCATCCAGAGAGCAGGCGGTATCTCAGGATTGCCTGTCACAGGGGACACTTTCAGTTTGCAGCGCTCCCCTTTGGGCTGACTTCAGCCCCTCAGGTCTTCCAGAGGGTGTTGGGCTCATTGATAGCGGTGCTCCATCAGGATGGGATCAGAGTGACCCCCTACATGGACGATCTCCTTCTGAAGGCCTCCTCTGCGGAGCTTCTCCTTCAGCAATTACAGATGTGCATGCACACCCTGAACCGTCATGGCTGGATCCTGAATCTGGACAAGTCGGACTTGTTTCCATCTCAGAGGCTTCTGTTCCTGGGTCTCCTGTTCGACACTCGCCAATGCATGGTGTTTCTTCCAGAGGACGTGGCTCACCAGATAGCTGTCTGAGTGGCTGGACTTCTGGACCTGGACGTGTTTCCAGTTCCGAAGTTGTCGTCCTTAGTGGGGAAGTTCATTTCCACAATCGAAGCAGTACCATTTGCCATGGCCCACTCCAGGGATCTTCAGAGATTCGCGATCCAGACGTGCGAGAATCATCCAGATCATCAACATCTGTCTGTTTCTCTTCCTCCTCATGTCGAGTCGAGTCTGCACTGGTGGTTAGATCTCTCTCGTCTCCTGAAAGGGAAATCCTTTCTAGTTCCTCCTTGGACCACAGTCACTACGGATGCCAGCCTTCGGGGCTGGGGTGCAGTCTGGGGTCGCTTCAGTGCTCAGGGGAAATGGGGTCTGAAGGAATCCATGCTCTCCATCAATGTTCTGGAACTCCGAGCTGTCCGGCTGGCCCTGAGGCACTGGGAGTCTCAATTGACCGGTCTTCCAGTCAGAGTGGAGTCAGACTACGCCACGGCAGTGGCTTACATCAACAGGCAAGGCGGCACAAGAAGCGGTTCCGCCTGGTGGGAGGTCAAGGATATTTTGTCTTGGGCAGAAGATCACGTGCCTGTCATCTCTGCGGTTCATTTTCCAGGCGTGGACAACGTCATGGCAGACTTCCTCAGTCGTCATACCGTCGACAGCGGAGAATGGGCTCTGCACCCAGAGGTGTTTCACATGCTCACTCAACGGTGGGGAATGCCTGTGGTGGATCTGACGGCTGCCAGACACAACAGGAAGGTTCCGGTGTTTTGCTCCCGGCTGAGGGACTCCCTTGCTCTAGCAGTAGATGCCTTGTCGATCCCTTGGGACTTCTCCCTGGCTTACATCTTCCCTCCTCTTCCTCTATTGATCAGAGTCATTCAGAAGTTGAAGAGAGAACGTTGTCCTGTCTTCCTGATTGCTCCAAACTGGCCTCGCCAGTCCTGGTTTCCGGAATTGATGGCCATGTCTGTGAAGGATCCAATCCCACTTCCTGCCCGTCCGGACCTGCTTCTCCAGGAGTATCGGTGGAAAGAGGATGTTCACTCTCTCCGTTTGATGGCATGGCGGTTGAATCTTCGATTCTAGCTAAGAAAGGCTTTTCTCCTTCTGTGGTATCGACGATGCTCAGTGCTCGTAAGCCTGTGTCTTCCAAGATCTATCATCGCATATGGTCAACTTTCGTGACATGGTGCTCTGACAAGAAGTTGTCTCTTGACTTCCATCTTCCCACTGTCCTGGCATTCTTGCAGGACGGTGTGGATATGGGGCTCAGTCTGAGTTCCCTCAAAGTTCAGACTTCTGCCTTGTCTGTGTTTTTCCAGGAAAGGATTGCTATCCTTCCTGATGTGAAAGTTTTCTTCCAAGGTGTGACTCATGTTCGACCTGCCTTTAAGAGTCCTGCTCCCCAGTGGGACCTCAACTTGGTGCTGGGAGTTCTCCAGCGACCACCGTTTGAATCCTTGGCTTCCATTCCATTACGTCTCTTGACGTGGAAGATGGCCTTCCTTTTGGCTATTGTTTCAGTTCGCCGGGTAGCAGAGTTACAAGCTCTGTCTTGTAAACCTCCTTACCTGGTGTTCCACAAGGATAAGGCTGTGCTTCGCACTACCAAGGAATTCTTACCAAAGGTTGTGTCCGAATTTCACATCAATCAAGAGATTGTGGTTCCCTCTTTCTGCCCTAATCCTTCATCTGACAAGGAACGGGATCTCCATTTGTTGGATGTGGTGCGTTGCCTCAAGTTTTATGTTCATCGCACCGAGTCTCTCAGGAAGTCTGACGCTCTATTCGTCATTCCTGAGGGGCCTAGGGCAGGGAGACCGGCCTCCAAAGTTACCATTGCTTCTTGGATTAAGGCTACCATCCGTGAAGCCTATAAGTTGAGGAATAAGCATGTTCCCTTCCGGGTAACTGCCCATTCCACCAGATCTATTGGGGCCTCTTGGGCCTACAAGAATCAAGCTTCTGCTGATCAACTGTGCAGAGCGGCCACTTGGTCCTCTGTGCACACATTTTCTAAGCACTATCGAGTTGATGTACTGGCTTCGGCTGATGCCAGTTTTGGAAGGAAGGTCCTGGAGGCAGTCTTGCCTGTGTAGGTCTTCCGCTCTGTGATCCTTAGTGCTTCTTTACTGTTGAGCCCTGTTGGCTCTAGTTCCGTGTGCTGTGCTAGTTCAAGGTTTGTTTCCTTGGTTGGTGTCCGTTGACACTTACAGTTTGGGCTGGGTTTCAACTGGTTATCAGTTCTAGTGACTTGGGCCTCGCGCCTGGTCCTTGCCTTACTTCCCGCCTCTGGATCAGCTCAATGTTTGTACATCCCATGGTACCAGTGACCTGTATTGGACGACAGTGAAAATAGGATTTTAGTCTTACCTGTTAAATCCTTTTCACTTAGTCCATACAGGTCACTGGTCTCCCACCCTGTCAAGGGACCAGTCTTGGCTCTCCTGTGGCATTCAGTGGGAGACCGTTCGGGCATGCTCACAGGAGTCTTTCTTTTTGCTTACCTGAGGTCAGTTCTTGGGGTCTCAAATCAATATGAGTGGCTCTGGCCAGAAGGTGGCTTAAGTAAGAGGGGAGGCTCCGCCCCTTGCAGATTATTTGCATAATTGTTCCTGCCTATTAAAGGGGACTACACATCCCATGGTACCAGTGACCTGTATGGACTAAGTGAAAAGGATTTAACAGGTAAGACTAAAATCCTATTATCAGAAACCCCATAAACCAGTCATTTTGCTATGTCTTTCACATAAAAGAGTCCGTCTCTCACAGACATCATGGCTACAGTTTAACATCCATCACCCATTAATGTCAGGCCCATGAATATTCCTTTGTCTTCAGGATGAGAGAATCTGAACACATTTTAAACAGAATTTCCAGTTAATTTCTACTATTAGAGTTAACCCTCTATGCTCCCCCAGGACAAAGTCTCTGACATATTCCCCCTTTTAGCATAAATTTTCTAACTTGATAAAAGTTCTAAAATATTATTGCTAAACTGGAGGAGACTGTTGTCATCTTCTTCCCATGACTGGGATCGTCTCTGAAGTTAAAACAGTTCGCTTCAGTTCATCAACTACTTAATGCCATCGGCATGTTCCCAAAAGACGGGGCACTTATTGTTCTCTTCAATAATTGGAACAATCTCTCTGATTAGGGAATCAATATACCAATGTTGTTGATGGGAAGACATTGTGTCTAATACGAATAGTTGCTTGGCCTACTCAAGGATCGCCATAGTTTTGGCTTGAGCTGAAAAGGCACGCAGATCATATCAGACTCCCAGTTTTGGAAACAGGTGGTGGGAGAAATATCAATTTCTTCTTAGATGGCAATTTATGGGAACAGGTTGGCAAAACTCCTCTAGGATACAAATTTTTCTCTGTTAGGATGGTCTCCGGCATCTCTTGCCCAATGGTTCTTGATAAAGGCACTGGAACCACGCTTGGCTGTATCCGGAACTCCTGTCACAGAAGAAGGATGATTCACATCATGGCTTTGGATTTGTCTGGAACTCCTGTCATCGAAGTAGGATGATCCACATCACGGCCTTGGTCTGGACGTCCATAAGCATGGCAACTGTCAATCGACCTCACTCTTTTAAGGACTCTTTGGTCTAAAAGAAATGACACATGAGTGATCTCATATTGAAACATTTGTTGCATGCATACATACATGACAATACAGTTTCAATCAGTATCCCTATAACATGGTACTGTTATGATTACTGTATATTGATTTTGCACCAGTTTGCTTGTGGCCCTTGCTAGCCTTAAGCTAAACTATCATAAACTAACACTCTCTGTCTTTACTCTTCCCCCTTTTATAGAGGAATGACCCTCAGCTGTATGCTACAAACAAAACCTTGTCAAAAGGAAAAATAAAATTAGCATAACAACATTTTCAGAGAATCATAGAGCCTCAATCCATTTGTTGACGAGATATGTTAGATTGTTAGTGGGAAACATACATGCCACACAGACAGACAAAAGAGAGCAACATTTCATTGAAACATAAGAAGACAATAGAACCAGATATGACAATGTCATTTGTACAATCAAGGATACTCATCCATCCGATGATTCATTAGGATCCTTGTTCTTCCGCTTTTCCTTCTATGATCTGTAACTGAGATTTGGGGTGACAAGCCTGCAATTGGTTTATATGAACCCACTTCTCTACAATTTCACCATTAATAGGGACAGAAACCTTATAGGCCACTGGAGATAATTTATCAGTAATGATATATGGCCCCCTCTCCATGAGGGTAAGAATTTATTTTCTCTTACCTGGTTTCTTGCAAAATTGTACAGATAAACACGATCACTTACCTCGTACTCCCTTTTGGTGTTTTTTAGGTCATAGTAAGTCTTATTACTTACCACTGCTTTCTCCAGATTTTTCTGTGCAAACGCAAATGCATGTTGTAAATGCTTGCGTAACTGGTCTATGTATTGGTGTGTTGTGGAGGCATTAATTAGATTTTGATCGGACGTACGGTATAGCAAGTGCTGGGGTAGGACCATCTTTCTACCTGTCATTAATTCAAATGGTGACATTTTCGTGGCTGCACTGGGAGTAGCCCGAATAGCCATGGGAACTAGGGGTAGTTTAAGATCCCAATCCTTACCTGATTCCTTAACAAACTTCTTGAGAATGTTAACAATGGATTGATTATATCGCTCCACCCCACCACTTGACGCAGAACGGTAAGCGATATGTAATATATGTTTTACCCCCAACAGTTTCCAAAGTTTGTTCATCACTTCACTGGTGAAATGACTACCTCTGTCAGATTCAATCCGCTGTGGTAGGCCAAACCTGGAGAACACGTGGTTAATTAACAAAGCAACAGTGGTTTCTGCCGTATTATTGTTTGCGGGTAAACATTCAACCCATTTGGTGAACAGACAAGTAACCGTTAGCATATACTTGTTGTCCTAGTAACTGGTCCTATAAAATCTATTTGAATATCCGACCATGGTAATGACATCCCCTTCTTCTGTAGTGGTGCACGATGAGTGGGGCCAGACTGTTGGAATTGGGAACACACCAAACAACCTTGACAATAGGTTTGTACATCTTTAAGCATACGAGGCCAATATGCATAATCAAGGAGAATCTCATACGTGATTTTGTTGCCTCAATGCCCTGAAGTAGGTGCATCATGAGAGTGTTGGAGCATTAAACCTCTAAATGCAGTAGGTACAACCATTTGTTGTATTCCATTTTTAGAAGTTCTGATTAACAGACCATCTTGTATATGGAATTGGGCCTTGGATCTCATCAAGATCCTTAGGTCTTCTTTCCCCACCCAGTCTTCCTCAGAAATTGGGTGGTTTAGGGGATCTTCTATGTGCTTATAGAATAGCCCTATGATAGGGTCCCCCTTCTGACTTGTAATCAAGTCCTCATTAGGTGAGTCTTGAATCCACTGTGCTACCGGGGTGTCTGCTTCATTACGGGCTTGTTGCCTAGTAACAGCATTTACCTGTACAGGACCCAATAGATGGGATATGTCTAAGGCCTCCCCCTTAAGGGCGTCTTCTTTAGCCAATAGATCGGCTAGATCATTACCTTGTTTTTCAGGACCTAGGACCTTAGAATGCCCCTTGGTTTTTTTTCCAATATATGGTAAGGCCATTTGATGTTACGAGATTGTCAACCTCACAAAACAATTTACCATGTTTCACTGGTTTATTATTGGATCGGAGCATATGGCTTCTTTTCCAACCTGGGAGGTATTCTACAAAGCTATGGCGAACATAATTAGAATCAGTTATAATGACAAACTCCTTTTTGTTATGCTCAATAGCTAAGAGGTCTGTCTTATAGACCTCACAGAGCTCTGCCACTTGGCTACTCTGTGGTCCTAGACTATACCCTTTAGATATAATAGGGCATTCACCTGTCCAGGTAATCCCTATCCCTGCCACTCGTTCTTGTCTGATAAATGTACCTTGTTTTCCCATAGCCTCATAAAAGATCAAGACCCTTAGTATGGCATGTATGTATTTTTATATAGTGCTATAGATTTACACAGTGCTTTACAGAAATAGTAATAATACAATGCAAAAATACAGGACATGTGGAGGAAGAAGTGCAGGAAAGGTAATCAAACATTGGAAGTTGGACCCTGCCACAAAGAGCTTACAGTCTAATAAGTAATCATGACAACATACAAAGAGAGTAGGAGAAGGCTCATACGTTGAAGTACAAGATGTTAGTAAGGGAAGTGCAGAATGATTTTGATGTGACTGTCAGTTTGCACAGGTGGGTTTTTAGGAGATGCTTTAAAGTGATGAGTGTTTATGATTGTGGAATAGTGATATGGAGGACATCCCAAAGATGAGGGGCAGCCAGTTAAAATGATTGCAGGTGAGAGATGAATTGAGTTGTATAAGGAGAGGAAAGAAGGAACCCTTGAGAAGAACACGTGATGGGCAGGTGTGTAATGTAGGTGTCCGCCAAAGAAGAAAGCTACTTGAGAGGAGAAGAATAGTGTAAAACATACAAGACCTTATTGGTAGTCAAGAGAGGGATTTCAGGAGCAGGTGCAAGGGTAGTTATTCTTGCAGCTTAGCTGAAAATATACTAAAGCTGAGCAAGATTAGTGACAGGAAGATTGGAGAGTCTAATGTTGCAAAACAATTCTAATCTAGAGAGTATTAGGGCCTGAGTGATACTTTTTGCAGTTGACATACAGAGGAAGGGATTTTTAGGAAGGAAAAGCAGGTTTTGGTGACAGCTTGTATATGAGAGGAGAATGTCAAGGTAGAATAGAGTATAACACTAAGACCATGTTCTGTGAATACAGAGTGGATAGTAGAATTATCAGCTGGAAGGAGAAAGGTGTTTGGGTGGGATTTAGGAGGAAATACTGCAAGTTCTGTCAAGGATGGCGGTGGGCCATCCATTATGAGATTGCTTTGGGCCACTGAGAGGTAGACATATGTGTCATCCGCATACAGATGGTGGTTAAAGCCGAGATGAGATAAGGTCACCAAGCGACAGTGTGTAGAGGGGAAAAAAGAAATGGTCCCCAGACTAGTTCCTGAGAGGTAATGGTGGGAACAAAATGTGTTTGCAAAAGAAACACTGACAAGTATGACTTGAAAGAGATGAGGCAGTCCTTTCTAGAGTTGTGCCATGGATGCCAATGGTACATAGGGTGTCCAGTAGGAATGATCAGTAGTGTATAAGGCAGCAGAGGGGTAACGCCTACTTTTTCCTGAAAATGAACCCGTGTAGTAATTTCTTTGTTACATATTGTGGATGTTCCTTATGCCTCTTAACTAAATTTTTATCCCTGTCATTTCTTCCCTTCTCCAATCAAAAACAAATTTATTGTGTACTGGAATCATATGTGAACTAAATTCCATTTAGTAATCTATTCCGCAGCACGGTGGCTCAGTGGTTAGCACTGGTGCCTTGCAGCGCTGGGGTCCTGGGTTCAAATCCCACCAAGGACAACATCTGCAATGAGTTTGTATGTTCTCACTGTGTTTGCGTGGGTTTCCTCCGGGTACTCCGGTTTCCTTCCACACTCCAAAAACATACTGATAGGTGAATTTAGATTGTGAGCCCCAATGGGGACAGGAACCAATATCAGTAAAGCGCTGCGTAATCTGTGTGCGCTATATAAAAATAAAGAATTATTATTATTATTATATTACCTTTTAGCACAATGCCAGTGTATGTTTTGTGATACTAAGCAGTCTTTTTATCTTTACTCTGATATATTTGGGACCAATTATCTACCTTCTTCGTTTGGTCTGTATAAATCCTGTCTATTAATTTGTGGGTTTTAATTTACCCAGATATCACATGGTGACAGGTAGGGATCTAAAATATAGTAGTTTTTGTTACTAAAGTAATTTTTATTGCTGTTATTCTCCCAATATATGATAGGTTCGAATGTTCCCAGTTCTGTAAGAAATCCTAAACCAAAAACCTTTTTAGCTGTATTTCATGTTTATCTGCTTAGATGTGATTCTCATTGTTATGTAGCAATGTTCACCTCTTTCACACACTCTCTCTCTCTCTCTCTTTCTCTGTGTGTATATGTATGTATGTATGTGTGTGTGTGTGTTTCAGTTGGATTGTCAAATATGCAATGATACTGCTGTGTTTTATGTTTTTCACTTGTAAACATTTGGTACTTATCTTGTATATTGGGATATATTTTCATTTTCTCTCTTTGGTGCAGGTCTTATTGATCCTCATAGGTGTTCTTGACATCCTTTTTCTTTGTGTGTTTTCTGTGTGCATTTGCCTTCCAGCACTGGCCTTTGCTTTTGTTTTCCAGCTAGGATCTGGTTTCTGATGAGACCTGCCTGTATCCACACACACTGAGGACTTTTTAGATTTCTATGTTGGATGTTCACAGTATGTCTCTTGTTGCCTTTGAGGAACCCCCCTTATTAGTGGTCTCTTTTGTATTAAATAAAATATTATCATCAGAGCTAGTCATACATTGTTCTTTTTGACATTTACTCACAAGGTTAGCCGTTATGATTATGGACTTTCATTTTCACTGCATTAGTTGGTATTTATGACATTCAGACCTGCATTTATATAGGGCTTCAACCAGTACAGATTGTTTTTTCGATTGAAGAAAGTGCTACAAATAATATGTCTAATACAAAATACCATCACATGAACAAGAAACCTATAAATACCTTCTTTACTGAAAAAGGCATCAAAATTGTCATCCTGTACCAGCATGGCACATTTCATATGAATAAGCTAAATGCTTAATAAAGTGAAATTAGTCATTTGTTAGTACTGCTGACACCATATGAATCTTTATCCATAAATCAGTGAGTTGGGGATGTCTCTGTAGCTGTTCCAAGCCCGTGCATACGGGCCAAGGTCCGAGTGATGTTAACCCTTTGAGTGCCAGAGGGGTATGCCACGCATTGTTTCGCAATGCGTTGCTTACCTCTCTGGCACTCAAAGGGTTAAGAGGCCGGTCTTGCTCTGCCTCCTGCTGCCAACACAGTCATGCACTGTAGAGACTGCCCAAAAGCACAGAATGTTCCCAGCATTCTGTGCGTTCGTGCTGTCTCTACTACGCATGACGGCTTCTGACAAACATCCTAGTGAATTATTATATAGGGGATATAGATATATATAATGTAAAAGAGAGAGCCTCATTACATAATTTATGTCTCAGGAGACGCACACATAGAGGAGAATGGCTCATTTCATAATTTATGTCTCCCTGGGGAGACTCACACACCCAGGTGTGGCAGTAAGGAGGAGTTACTGCTCCCATTGGATGATTCAATGGGGGCGTGATTTTCACAGGACTATCCAGCCTGCCCACCACTATCCAACTGAAGAAAAAAACAAAATGGCTGCCACTTGCTTCTACACCACAGACACACACACACACACACACACACACACACACACACACACACACACACACACACACACACACACACACACACACACACACACACACACACACACACACACACACACACAGCATCAAATAAACAGACACACACAAAACCAGAAAGAAATATGGCTGACACACACCACACACTCAGTCACTCACTCTGACTCCCAGTGGCCTCAGCAGGACCTGTAGTACAACCACTGAAGGGAAGCTGCAGCACTAGGGGAACAAAATGGCACTCAAAGGGTTAAGGTAGGCCCTCATTGCTTAATTATTTCTTGACTGTCAACATTTGCCATGCAACACAGAGGACAGGCAGCCATCAGGTACACACTTAACCCACTGACTGCCACAGGGTTGTGTATCAAGTTTTACCCCTCAGGGAGTGTGCTCAAACCCCTCACACTGTAAACTTGCATTTCCCTCCCACTTCTCCTCCTTCCCCAGCCTATTACTAACACTTTTCCCACACTTCTTTTAAGCCCCGTCGCTACTCGTGATTAAGCCCCACCCCCTTTTAACCCAAATTGCCCCTTTGGCCTCTCCACATCAGCACCACCTGACTCCCCTCCAGGGACTCCACAAGTCAAAGTTCCCAGGTATGAATACACTTCCCACTGCTATTTAACTCTGACATGTCTCTATAACTTAACCCTTAGAGTGCCAGAGGGATGCACAATGCATTGCAATTCCCTCTGGCATTCAAAGGGTTAACATGCTGGTATAATGCTCCTTTTATTTTTTGCTTTCCATTTGCACAATCCAAACACACACACGAATAATACTGAAATTCTGCCCCAAAGTAAAGGAGAAATACAATACAACATTGCATACCTCCCAAGTGTCCCTCTTTAGGATATATTAGTGCTTCATACCTCCCAAGTGTCCCTCTTTACGATATATATTAGTGCTTCATACCTCCCAGGCGTCCCTCTTTTGGATATATTAGGGGTCCATGCCTGCCAAGTGTCCCTTTTTAGGATATATTAGTGCTTCATACATCCCAAGTGTCCCTCTTTAGGAGATATTAGTGCTTCATATCTTCCAGTGTCCCTCTTTAGGAGAAGTAGTGTACAATGGAGGGAGGGATATCAGATGCCTATGCTACTCAAACTGTTAATCCTTGGAGTGCCGCAGGGTTATGCAATACATTGCTTTGCAATGCATTCACAAAGCCTCTGACACTCAAAGGGTTAAAGGGATAGTAATACTTCTATTAAACTTTACCTGTGAGTCGTCTTTATATTTTTTTAACATGTAGCGCTATATTTAACTGCTTACAGTGTTGTACTTAAAACGATATTCCAGCCAAAAGGATCCCCCTCCTGCCCCTTTCCCTGTGTCACTCAGCCTCTCAGTCTGGTCTGGATGGAGCGTGCCAAGGGACAATCTTCAGTAAACAAAAGGAAAATACTGTACTCCTTCATCAAGGGGTTCATTATAGTTACTGAATGAAGATTGTCTCTCGCTGCATCCGTCCGGTCCCACAACCGGATTCCATATCTAATGGGAGGTGGCCAGAAGTGGTGGTGGTGGGGTTCCTTTTGGCTTCAATACTACTGCACTAAGTAATTAAATATAGTGGTACGTGTTATTAAAGACTCAGAGATAAACTTTAATAGAATTATTGCTATCTCTTTAAAATATTAGATACTCTTGACATTTTCCGGTGTGACCATGTTGGTGGTTTTTGGACCCTTTTTTTTTTTAATGGACACTACATGGCCAGGCCTGTTCTTTCCTCAACACACAGATGCCCAGCATGCCCTCTCCATGCCTGATACCCCTGCCAGCCCCTAGGCTCAGGCCTGTTTCCTCAAATCAACAACGGCTTCTTCCTCCCACACTGGATCTGGACATTGCGAGGTACATTGTGGGGAGAAGAATGTCTCTGCTGTACCAGGGCCAGTAATGTGGGTCGCTGAACCTACATTATTTATGTTGTTGGGACAAATTAACAGCACTCTATTTAACCCTTTGAGTGCCAGAGAGATAACTAATGCATTGCACCACAAGGCATTGGATGCCTTTCCAGCACTCAAAGGGTTAACGGACATGACACACCACTGTATACTGCACGGCACTCTATGGTTTAACATGCTGGTATAAGTATCTCTTTCTCTCTCACATAATCTGTTATTTTCTGCTTTCCACTTCTACACATCAAACACACAGAGGCATAATACTACAATTCTGCCACAAAGTAAAATAAATAACAAATGTCATTGATTTCACCATTTCAGGACCACAGTGGGGATGACAACACGTTGTGAAGCGATGTTCTCTGCTCCCTAGGTGGCTACATTTTACTTTTAACTCTCTGAATACTGCAGATTGTTACCTACACAGCACTGTAAAACTCCTACACTAATCCCAGGGTGGCCACAGCTCACAATTCTTCACTCAGAACCTGCAGATTCAGAGAACCAGCAAGATCCGGAACCTCCTATCACTGTGTCAGTGTCCCCTCTGTGTGTGTATGTCTATTGCAGGTCTGTGTGTGTGTGTGTGTGTGTGTGTGTGTGTGTGTGTGTGTGTGTGTATGCGTATGTCGGTTGCGTGCATGTGTAGTGTGTGTCTGTAGCATGTGTGTGCATTTCTCTGTAGCATGTGTGTTGCGTGTGCACATATGTTTGTTTCATGTGTGTGCGTGTGTATTTGTTACCTGTGTGTGCGCATATCTGTTACATATGTGCGTCCATGTGTGCACCTCTGGTGTGTCTGTGTGTGTGTGCATGTCTTTTGCATGTTTCTGCCGCTTACTGTGTGTGTGTGTGTGTGTGTGTGTGTGTGTTGCATATGTCTGCGTTTATCAGTGTGTCTACATTTCACACACGTACGTCCAACGGAAAAAACATGACAGGCAATGCCGTCCCACATTGCTAATAAATATATATATATATATATATATATATATATATATAGATATATATATAGATATATATAGATATAAAATGTGTGTGTGTGTATATAGATATATATATATATATATATATAGATATATATATATATTATACAGTGTATATATATATATATATATATATATATATATATATATATATATATATATAATATTTTGCTTTGTAAAACAAATATTCTTCAACTGTTGAAGATACTTAATTCAATAGTTATTAAAGCTCAACTTTTTCTTTTTAAGTCACCTACTATGGAGGGGCCATCATTTGACTCAAGCTTTCAGTTCAATATAAAAAATTGCCTTATTGACAGCAGTTGGTACTGTTGCCAACAGCCTGAATAAAAAAAAAAAAAATGGTATAGCAGTAAGAACACTTTGAAGAAAAATCTCCCAGCAGGAAAAGCCACATGACCTTTTTCATGAATCGTTAACTACCCCTTTAAATAAAATTAAGCTTCCATATAAATAGCACATTATTATACAGCTCTTTTACGTCACACCGCCATACATGCACCAGGCCTTTCAGTGCACAGAAAGAACAATATTATTTTCAAATTTAGGTCTGTGCCCCCCACAGATTTCCTGTGCTTGGCATCAGCTTATTCAGTCACTATCTTGTCACCTGAGACGTCAGCCTACATTGTTCAGATCTTTAGTAGGCGTCATTTGATTTTTACAGTTCAGCTTCTGTAAGTTCCAAAACGGATGTTTGTTCACTCGCATTGAGACATTACAAGTTATGAACTTTTTTTTGTGAATTATCTTTTCAAAGCTTACATAAAGCAGACAGCAGTGGTGTTGCTTAAGGTGACATTTTAGGATGTATTTCTGTAAGCCTCATGTTCAAAAGAAAACTGGAGTAATTCTGGTGCAAACCAACTTCGCCACAGGGGACAAATTAAGTTCCCCCAATTCTCATTGATGCAAATGCTAGAGAGGTCTTCAATGCATTGTGAAGCCATGATTTTGGGAGCCTATCATTCAAGAGGATACAAGCCCCGCTTACACTGTTTTTATACTTTTTTCCGCTATGCAGCATTTGGTTTGTTACACAATGACTCTAGTTCTTTTTTGAAATTAGACTGCTATATATCCTGTCTCTGTGACCTTATCTTATTATAGGAGGCAAATATAGTTTTTGATACCTTTTATTGGCTAACTAAGCAGATTTAAATGCAAGCTTTCAAGACCTTAGGTCTCTTCCTCAGGCATGTTATACAGATAAATATGAAAACATCTCTCTTAAATACCAGTACACATCACATTGTTTAGCATGGAAATCAGATAACAGAATGCAGTCCAGATCCAGATATCTTTGATCAGTCAATGGTAAATTGCACTCTTCCTCTGAGGCTTTAGAGGTATTTACGATTCTCTTGGGTCTGTGGAAAGGTCAGTCAACTACCAGGTGCTGTAGGCTTTTGCTTAGAAATTATATTTTGTCAGAAGTTCCTTATCCCTGTTCAACCCACTACAAATTGCATTAAATTTTAACATTAATTTTACCTCCCATACCTTTCTGTCCCTCTGAGTGCGAAACAGTCCCATCAATACAGTTAATTTAATATCCTTGACACTGTGCCCATTTTGGCAAAAATGTTCTCCCACTGGTGTCTCTGTCTTTTTGTTATTAACACTGGATCTGTGGGAATTAAATCTCCTATGTAGTGCTTGTCCAGTTTCTCCCACATACAGAGCTGTTGGGCATTTTGCACACATGATAAGGTATATTACATTGGATGATTTACAGGTGAAGGTACCATTGATCTTATGGTGTAACTGGGTGTTTGGAATTGGTATGTTGTCCGTGGTGTAAATGTGTGCACACGTTTCACATCTCTTTTGTAGGCAGGGAGATGTGCCATTTTTTGTATTTTTACTCAGGGCACTCCTCACCATCAGTTGTTTCAAATTTGGAGGCTGTCTGAATGAGAGTAAGGGAGGCTGTGGGAATATGTTCTTGAGTCTTTCATCTGTATGTAATTTCTTTTGAAGTTCTCTTGAAATTTTGCGTAGCACTTCAACCTGGGGGTGGTAAGTGACCACCAGTGGCACCCGGTTTCCCTTATGTTGTTCTTTGTAGTGTAACAGATTTTTTCTTGGTATTTGGGTAGCCTTCTGTATCTGACTGTCAATAATACTTGCGCTGTAACCGTGTTTTATAAAGTCTCCTCTGAGTTCCTGGAGGTGCTTGTCACGGTCCATCCTGTCAGAACAGATGCGGTGGTATCTGATGGCCTGGCTGTATATGATGGAGTTCTTTGTGTGTTTTGGATGGAAGCTATTGCTTTTCAGGTATGTTGGTCTGTCTGTTGGTTTGCGGTATAGGGATGTGTGGATGGAGTTTTTCTGAATACTGATAGTTGTGTCAAGGAAGTTAATGCTTGTGCGTGAGTGACTGAGTGTTAGGTTGATATTGGGGTGGAATGTATTGTAATTCTCATGGAATTTGAGAAGTTCCTCCTCACTGGCGGTCCAGATGATAAGAATATCATCTATGTAGCGGAGGTAGACCAGGGGTTTAATCTGGCAGGTGGACAGGAAGTCCTCTTCCAATTTTGCCATAAACAGGTTGGCATATTGTGGTGCCATTCGGGTACCAATTGCAGTCCCCATTTTCTGAAGGTAGAGGTCCTGTCCAAACAGGACAATGCAATTTGTAGTGGGTTGAACAGGGATAAGGAATTTATGACAAAATATAATTTCTAAGCAAAAGCCTACAGCACCTGGTAGTTGACTGACCTTTCCACAGACCCAAGAGCATCGTAAATACCTCTAAAGCCTCAGAGGAAGAGTGCAATTTACCATTGACTGATCAAAGATATCTGGATCTGGACTGCATTCTGTTATCTGATTTCCATGCTAAACAATGTGATGTGTACTGGTATTTAAGAGAGATGTTTTCATATTTATCTGTATAACATGCCTGAGGAAGAGACCTAAGGTCTTGAAAGCTTGCATTTAAATCTGCTTAGTTAGCCAATAAAAGGTATCAAAAACTATATTTGCCTCCTGTATTTATACGGCTAACACGGTACCAACTCTTATCTTATTATGTGGCTTAAAGGGACAGCAATGTCCCAGAAAAAATGTCTACAGTTTTGTAGAGGTTAAAATAATAAACAATATCCAAAAGTTCCCCCCTCTCTCCCCTTCTCCTGACGTCAGTGTCTAGCTGACAGCAGGAGACCCCGGACTGGGGGCCAGCTGGTGGCTCTGCAGCAGAGCCGAAATTGTGTTATTTCAAAAGAATTACTTAACTGGAAAAGTCAACAAGGTGTGCCTGGTTTGCAAACACACTTTGTAGACCTTTTCCAATGAAGTCATTCTTTTGAAATAATGCGATTTTGGCTCTGCTGAAGAGCCTCCTCGAGTCGTACGACTCAAATCTCCTGCTGTCAGCTTTACAGCTGACATTAGGAGAAGGTGAGGGAAGGGGAACTTTGAACACATATTTCTCTCAAACCATAGTGGTTTGAGAGATTGGATTTGTAGCATATTGTTTATTATTTTAACCTCTACAAAACTGGAGAAAAATTTTCTGGGACATTACTTTCCCTTTAAATGACCACACTACGCAACTAACAAATCTACTGTTCATCTTGCAGTTGAAAGTAAAATAATTTATTATCAACCTGCAATCACATTCAGTCTTTGCAGTGCATTAAAGAGCTTCCTAGTAGTCATTGGGTTAAAATATTGATTTATATCATTGAGAATTTTCATTTGACCCCTGTGGTACATTTCTGTGCTCCAGAATTGCTCATCGTTTCTTTCCTGCATCAGGCCTTCTGAAGGTCAGAGTTCCTACTAGGCAAATTCTCATTGAATTAAATAGAGCTTTTAACCTTTCTAGTGCTAGTGAGTCGTCCAAATATTGCCGACCAATGCATTGGCAACCTCTCTAACATTAAGGGGTTAAAAACATAATTTAAATAGAAAACATTATTTTTCCCTTATCTTGCACTTGGTTTTCTCCAGAAGCGATTTTCTTTTGGACATATGGCTCTAATTGTTAGGGGTAAAATGCTAGTCACACCAAGTGCCCTTATTTGTGTGTGTTGCAAATCCAATCCTAGTGCCCCTGTGCCATACACCCATCTGGTATATTATGGTTGTTTTATGCAACACTGTATATTTTACTATACTGTTTACTGCAGGGTGGACAACATGAGGCCTTCCATCTGTTGTAGACTACAACTCCTATAATCCCTGGCTATCCAGTGGCTGTTGGAGTTGATGGAAGTTGGTGTCCACGATTGTTGGAGGGCTTCAGGTTGGCCACCCCTGGTCTAGTGTGTGTGTGTGTGCACTATTTTAACAGATTTGCAACTTTATTTACTTGTACTCTTCAGTGCATTTAACCCGCTTCTACTTGTCATATTTTTGTACATTGTTGTTTGCTGGTATTCTCGGCACCAGACACCAGTGGATGGGTCAGTTACTGAGGATGTGTGATCTGTGTATTTGACACGTTATGCTTCACTGTGGGAGGTTTGGATTCCTTAAGATTAACATCAAAATCTGTCCCTTACTGAACCTGGCACTTTTGTTTTGTTGATGAATTAGTCAGTAATTCCACAATGCATTTAATAAATATAGAAAACTGAATGTTGTTCAATAAAGTTCCTTGAACTACGCACTTTCACTTTTTTCACCTCCTGGGGTAAAGTTTCTTCTTCAGGTTGCAGGGGATTAAGAGCTAATCTACTTGCACTCCTTCCTTGATTTACCCCTGAGGTCACACACTTGTAAGGTTCTGTAACCTGAAGGAAACGGACTATCATTTTATTGTCATTTTATTGTGTTTTTGTGCTTATTATCAAAGCAAACCAGAGTGAGTACAGGATCACTTTCTAGGTACCCTGCTCTAGCTATACTTCTCATTCCATACAATTGTTAAGTGGATGAAAATGGGAGACTTGGCCGCTAGAGTTTTTGTTCTCAGTGAGTGAACCTATCTAGGGAAGACATTAAGGGAAGATGGACACTTGCACAAAAAGGGAATTATCTGTATTTCCCACCCAAGGTTGCTGGACCAGCCTGTGAGCTGTGACAACTACTGGAGCCTGTGAGCTGATAGGACCTCTTTGTCCTTTATTGTGTGTCTAACATCTAAAAAGTGTGTTTTTTGTTTTTTTTTCCTCCTACAAATTTTTCTCTTTGGTCCACTGTAGAACACCTGAATCATTGGATAATATATCTTTCCGCCGGAGGACAGGGAACTTCCACAAACAGAGTTCTCAGGAGGTGTAGACTCTGTCTCCATTCCACTTTACCCCAGCAGACATAGTCCTTTTTAAAAGTGATGCCAAATGAGGTGCGTCAGGGTAAGAGTCTCCTAGTTAGCCTTTCTGTTTTGTGAAATTATACGGGGATGTTCAATCTCCCATTATATGCTCTCCTATACCTATGCCTCCTTGATGGACTGGCCTTCCTATGGACTCTTTTCTGTGGCCTCTACACAGCAACCCTCTGCTTCTCTTCTCTGGAGTAGGAGCTTGCAATAGGATAAGCCCCTTATTTTCTCTACACCCTGTTCCAAATTATTATGCAAATGATATTTTTCTCATTTACCTAAATAATTGATGTAAATAACAGTCAGCATAATTCTCATGTTTTCAACTATTAAGAGTACAATTCAAATTTTATTGAACAAACCTCCTAATGATAACAGTATTTTTTTTTAAACATCAAAAACTTACAATGCACTGTTCCAAATTATTACGCACAGTAAGTTTCAAAACACTTTATAGGTTGTAAAGAACTGAAAATTGTCATTTGTTGTGTTTGCAGCATATTTACTGAAATCAAAAGCTATTTCAGTCAAACTTTTAACAACATTTTAACTTTTTAAACATTTTAACAGGTCACGTTACATTTCAACATAGGACCCCTTATTTGATAGCAGCTTCACAAGTCTTGCATCCATTGAACTTGTGAGTTTATGGACATTTTCTGCTTGAATTTGTTTGCAAGATGTCAAAATACCCTCCCAGAGCTGCTGTTTGGATGTAAACTGCCTCCCACCCTCATAGATCTTTTGCTTGAGGATGCGCCAAAGGTTCTCAATAGGATTGAGGTCAGGGGAGGATGGAGGCCACACCATGACTTTCTCTCCTTTTATCCCCATAGCAGCCATTGATTGAGGTATTCTTTGCAGCATGAGATGGTGCATTGTTATGCATGAAGATGATTTTATTACGGAAAGCATAGTTCTTCCTTCTGTAAAAGGGAAGAAAGTGGTCAGTCAGAAACTCCACATACTTTGCAGAGGTCATCTTTACACCTTGGGGGACCCTAAAGGGGCCGACCAGCTCTCTTCCCATGATTCTGGCCCAAAACATGACTCCACCACCGCCTTGCTGACGTCGCAGCCTTGTTGGAACAGGGTGGCCGTCCACCAACCATCCACTACTCCATCCGTCTGGACCATCCAGGGTTGCACGGCACTCATCAGTGAACAGGACTGTTTGAAAATTAGTCTTCATGTATTTTTCTGCCCAATGCAGCCGTTTCTGCTTGTGAGCATTGGTTAGTGATGGCCGAATAGAAGGTTTATGCACAGTTGCAAGACTCTGGAGGACACCTTGATGTCCGTGGGACTCCAGAGGCACCAGCAGCTTCAAATATCTGTTTGCTGCTATGTAATGGTATATTAGCAGCTGCTCTCTTGATCCGATGCATGGATCTGGCAGAAATCTTCCTCAATGTGCCTTTATCTGCACAAACCCATCTGTGCTCTGAATCGGCCACAAATCTCTTAATAGTGCGATGATCACGCTTAAGTTTTTGTGAAATATCTAATGTTTTCATACCTCGTCCAAGGCATTGAACTATTTCACTCTTTTTGGCAGCAGAGAGATCCTTTTTCTTCCCCATATTGCTTGAAAATGGTGCTCTGCTTAATAATGTGGAACAACCACCTTTAGTAGTTTTTCCTTAAATTGGGCTCACCTGGCAATCTAATTATCACAGGTGTCCGAGATTGTTTTCAGTGATCAAAAGAGCCCTGAGACACAATGCCATCCATGCGTTAAACTGAAAAACAAAATATTTAATCTTTGTGACACTTAAATATCATTTGCATAATAATTTGGAACAGGGTGTATGAATAATACACTTTCCTCTATTACTCCTTGAGTCCCGAACCTACGACCGCCAAGGGGGAGACCAGGAGTGCAGCTGCTTGTCAGAAGTTTATCTGTTTCTCACTTGGGCAGAGGCTTATGTGTTCGTGCTCTCAGCCGTCCACATTCCAGGAGTAGAGAACACTTTGGTGGTTTTTTTTCCAAACCTCCTGTCTCTGAGCCTTCTGTGTCCAGAAGTGTAGATGTTATTTTGTGAAAAGAGGGGTTTCTCTGATGTTATCATCTTTACTATGATGAAGATCAAGAAGCCTTTTTTATCCCAAGCATATCATAGGATATGGCTCTTGTTTTACAAGTGCTTTGAAGACAGGTGATCATGTTTGTGTCCCTTCAGTCTATCGACTATTTAAGCTTTTCTGCAAGGTCAGCTTCAGATAGGTCTTAGTTCTCACAAGGTCCAGATTTATGTGCTTTTTCAAAAGCAAATTGGTTGGCAGATGTGCAAACCTTCATTCAGGGGGTGGCTCATGTCTCCTTGGTCTTCAGGGCTTTGCATCTCTGTGGGACTTTAATTTGGTCTTGGGAGTTCAGACTGTTCCCTTTTCAAGACGGCATTTCTGCTTGAGATTGTGTTCAGTATGTGGCCAAATTAGAGAACGTTTTCCTGTAAACCTCTTTTTGAGGTTTCAAATGGCTAGGAAGGTTTTACGAACTTCTGTAGGGTTTCCCCCTAAGGTTTTGTATGAGTTCCATATTAACCAGGAAATTGTTCTTGCTTCTGTTTGTTTGGCTTCATCTAGCAGACAGGAGCTTCATCATTTGGATGTAGTTAGGTGTTTGAAGTACTACTTGTTGCGCTTACCTTTCAAGTGTGTAGCACAGATCAAAAGAACATTAAATCACTCCAAAATGACCAGAAGTACTGCTCAGTCTCCCAAGAAGTGGTGTGGAGATTAATCACTTAACCCTTTGAGTGCCAGAGGGGTATGCAACACATTGCAGAGCAATGCACTGCGTACCCCTCTGGCACTCAAAAGGTTAATGACTTTGTTTCTCTTGACTTGATGTAATTTTCTCCTTTCTGCAAATCTTTTGTTCAGACCCAAGGTGGGGTTGAACCTGCCTTGAACCCAGGAACAGCACAAAGGATGAGTTCCCAAAATGTCAGAATTTGGATGATTATATATAGGGGAATGTGTGGGTTAACCAGATGCCTACACACCTTCCATCTCTGTCTAGGGGTATGTTATCTGCAGTATTTTTCTTTAGTAATGTTAAAGTATATTACTTTGCAGGAGGTATCCCTCAGCAAAAACTCACAAAGAGTTTCTTTTATTATAAATATAAAGATGTATTTTCTGTGAGTGAGATGGTTATTCCTCGCAGGGTTACAGCAGGCACACAGTAGATGTAACAACAATATGCAACAGCTGGCTTAGCTAGATGCTAGCCTTCTTATAGGGAAATTCTGGATAGCTGTACTGTATGTCCTTGCCCAGGGCAGCTTCCCCCAGGCCTAACCAAACAGAAGACCATACTAGATCCTGTTTGTTCATGCCCATTTGAGGCTGTATGTTTTGTGACCAAGGGGGCTGTTAGTTTACATACAAACACAGATGTATTGATTCAGACATTATCATAGTCCTCATCTAGTAATCTCCTGAAGGTTTTACTTTATGGTGTGTGTGTACAGTAATAAATACCAATTGTTCTACAAGTCTTTGCTTGGGCAGCTGATGTAGACATGACAAACAATGGATGAAAATAATGACCTGTCCCCTAGAGGCCAGCTTCACCTCAGTGTGCCTGACTGCAATAGTATATACTGTATACCTAACAATTTAATAATAATAACATATACTTCCATCTCATGGCGCCTTTTAAAATAAATAATAATTAAAAAAAAAAAAAAAAATTAGGATCTCCATTTGTCATGCTGGCCATTTTGCAGGTCAAGCAACATCTTAACTGACATTGGCTTCTTGGATCAAAGTGATCATTCTCCATTTTTTTTTATTAACAAGATCGCGGCTCAGCTGCAGAGCCTCTGGACGGTTGTATGACAGACTTCCCCTGCAGTCAGTTACAACGCTGACTTAAGGGGAGGGAGGGGGGAACTTTGCAAGTGAATATCAAACCATAAAGGTTTGAGAGATGTCACTGGGGGCAAATAATTTCTTTTTTTTACTCCTACAATATTGGGGTTAGTCATTTTAAAGTATTACCATCCCTTTAACACTGTGGTACTCATATCCAGTAATCACACTGAGTAAATCATGTGTTGAAACGTTATGTGTAGAAACAGAATGTTGTTATACTGAATCCTTACTGAACCCTATAATATCAGATTCTGCATTGCCAATCAAGAATACTCATGTTTTAGGAAAGACCAATGAAAGATTAGGAGGCGGCATCATCATATACACACAAAAATCTGTAAATTGTACTCTCTTAAATTATTTCCGCACCGCTACCATGTATCAGTACATATCTGACAAACTACTCAAAACCAAACATAATTGCTGGCTACCTGATACCCCTGCAGAGTCCCTCGCAGACACATCTACCTCCTCGGTGAGATTGCAGCTCAAAACAAGAGGCCTGTTAAACAGTAGACTATAATATTGTGATAAATAAGCTTAAAAGTTGCTAACAGTGTTTCCCTTTTGCTCAACGTAACATGTAGGGTTCTCCTAGGTTCCAATACAGGTTACTGGTAACTTTGGGTAGGCGATCAGCCCCTTTAAGTAGGCAGGAACAATTCTGAGAAGTGAATGCAGGAGGTGGAGCCTACCTTTCCTCCTTGGCTGCTGCTAGCCAATCAGCCCCAGTAAGATTTGTTCCTTGGGGAAGACACAAGGCAAGAAAACAGTTCTTCTATAATGTTAGCTTTTTATTATTTTCTGTTAGATATGGGATACCACCATTAGGCGGATTACCATCACTGACAACCCATCACCCAAATGTGGATAGCTCAGTTTTCCAGGTGCTTTTGTGGACCCTAAGCCCTGGGGGGAAAATCTTGGTTGCAAGTTCTTTCCTCAGGAGTTGCCCACTGAGGCTTCTTCTTGATGCAGGGTAATCTGAAGACAGAAGATATGCAGGAAAGGTGAGCAACCCTTTGAGTGCTGAGGTCCACATGTCCCACGTTGGCCCTCCGCAGAGGGGTCTCCTTTGGAGTTCCTATTGCATACTCCTACACTCATAGGGTTTATCTGTATGTCTGTTGGGTGTTTTGGAGCAAGTTTCTGTGGTAACTTAACCCTTTGGTTGCTGGTTTAGCATCTTTGGGGGGTTTTGAGCACTTTCCCTATTGGGCTCAGTGTTTACTGGGTCTAGTGACATGTTTTAGTGATGTTTGGTCCAAATTTACTTCACAGTCACAGCTATGCAAAAATTCTGTTCCACGCCTTTATGGCTCGATTTTACCGCATAGACGCCATTGCGCCTTTCACTTCTATGGGACTATACAATTTGGGACATTTCTCTGCAACCGCTCTACGTAGGGACTTCAGAGGCTACTCATTTTAATTGTCTGCCCTTGCTCTACTATCAGGTCAATGTTTAATGTGTGTTGGGTGGCTTGAGGGGCTTAGGGCACTGTTGGGCACTCCATACATGGGTGACCTGATTCTGAAAGCCCCTTCTCGAAACTCCTTCAGTGGCAGGTTCTGGGCTGCATTTATGCACCCACCCATCATGGGTGGATCCTCAGCATGGACGAGTTGGATCTTGTCCCATCCCAGCAACTGATCTTTCTGGGCCTTCTCTTTGACACTCAGCAGAGCATGGTGTTTCTTACGGACGAGGTGGCTCCCACAGGTTTTCCACTGTTCTGGTTCACGATCCAGTTCCAACCAAGAAGTTGTCCTCTCTAGTGGGGAAGTTCATTTCCACCATAGCAGCAGTCCATTTGCCATGGCACACACCAGGCAGCTCCAGAGGTTTGTGACCCAGGTGTGAAGGGGTCAGCCGAACATCCTGAAGATGTCAGTGTCCCTTCCTCTTCATGTGGATCTGAGTCTGTCGTGGTGGCTGAACCTCTCCAATCTGCTGAAGGGCAAGCCTTTCCTGATGTACTTCTGGACCACGATGAAGACGGATTCCAGCCCATCAAGCTGGGGAGCGGTCTTGGGTCACCTGAATGCTGAAAGACGGTGGTCTCTGGAAGAATATATCCTTCCCATCAAAGTCTTGGCGCTTCGGGTGATATTACATGCCCTTTGCCACTGGACGCGCCAGCTGGAGGACTGCCCGGTCCGGGTTCAGTCCGACAATGCCACGACAGTGGCTTACATCAACTAGCAAGGCAGAACAAGAAGTCTCGCAGCTTGGTTAGAGGTCAAGACTATTTTGTCCTGGTCAGAGGAATATGTTCCTGCCATATCCACAGTTCACATTCCCAGTGTCCTGGCAGACTTCCTCAGTTGACACACAGTGGACAGAGGAGAGTAGACACTGCATCCTGAGGTGTTCTACCTCATTGTTCAGAGGTGGGGTCTTCCATGCATCCACCTGATTGAGACAAGACATAACCGGAAGACTCTGACGTTCTACTCTCCCTGGAGGGATCCTCTAGCAGTGAATGCCATGTCCAGTCCTTGGTTATTTCCTCTGGCTTCCATCTTTCCTCCCATTTCCACGTTGCACAGGGTGATAAGGGAACAGAGACTGAAGCGCTGTCCAGTCTTTCTGATTGCTCCATTCTGGCCTCTCCAGGCTTGGTTTCCGGAGCTTCTGGATCTATCGGTGATGGAGCTTTTCTGGCTCCCTTGTCGTCTAGATCTTCTTCTACAGGGTTACCTGTGGAAGGACGATGTCCATCGTCTAGCTTTGATGGCTTGGACATTGGATCCTCACCACTGTGGTAGAAAGGGTTTTCTTCTGGTGTGGTGGTGACTATGCTTGGTGCACGCAAGCCTTTTTCCTCTAAGGCTTACCATAGAGTCCCCAGGGCGGGCAGGGAGACCTGCATCCAAAGTGACTATTGCGCCTTGGATCAAGTCCACTATTCATAAGGCTTACGAGCTAAGGAAGAAGCCTGTTCCCTCTCGGATCATGGCTCATTCTACTCAATCTATTGGGGATTCTTGGGCTTACAAGTATCAGGCCTCTGCTGATCAGTTGTGTAAAGCTGCCACTTGGTCGTCTTTGCACACCTTTTCGAAGCACTACCGTGTTGATGTGCTGGCATTGACTGATGCCAACTTTGGGAAGAAGATCCTGGATGCAGTCTTGCCTGTCTAGGATCTTCTTCGGTTCTTTGGTGCTTCCTTTACTTTTGAGCCCTGTTGACTCTAGTTCAGTGTTCTGTGTAACAGTTCCTGGGGTGGTGTTACCCCTGTTCGGTGTCCGTTGACACTTAATTTGTTTTGTTGGGCTATCTCTGATCTGATGGTTCATATATGCTCTGGTGACTTTGGGTGCCTGGCCCTTGCCTTACTTCCTGCCTCTTGGAAACTCAATGGTTGGACATCCCAAAGTTACCAGTAACCTGTATTGGATGACAAAGAAAAGAGGATTTTAGTCTTACCTGTTAAATCCTTTGCTCTTAGTCCATACAGGTTACTGGTCTCCCACCCTGTCAAGGGACAATGCTTGGCTCTCCTGTGGCAGAACGTGGGAGTCCTTTCGGGTTCATGCTCACAGGAGTCTTCTTTTCCTTCTCACTACCTAGCCAATAGTTAGTGTCTCAAATCATACTGGAGCTGATTGGCTAGCTGCAGCCAAGGAGGGAAGGTAGGCTCCACCACCTGCATTCACTTATCAGAATTGTTCCTGCCTACTTAAAGGGGCAGATCACCTACCCAAAGTTACCAGTAACCTGTATGAACTAAGAGAAAAGGATTTAACAGGGAAGACTAAAATCCTCTTATTTTCTCTATTCATACATAATCTGCCCACAGTTTTCAAGCACCTTGTGAGTCACATATGCAGATGATGCATAATCTACACGAAGAAATCAAATTAATCACATCTTAAGGTAGTATTCCAGGGTTATTTCCCTGAGATATAGTTCCTTTTAGCATATTATCAAGAGACACAAGAAGGAGGTTTCTGTTTTTCCTCCTGACCATTCCTTAGAACAGTTATTCCTGGAGGAATGGAAAACCCCTGACTGGAGGTTATCCTGATAGGAGGTCCTCTTTCCTTTACACCTTTTCTGCTGAGACTTTAGCTCAGTGGGCTATTTCCCCTGCAGAAGATACCCCAATTTCTTGTGTTACTGCTTTGCTTATCTTAGTTCTTATGGATCAGGTGGATAAGCACCTGGATTTTTTATTTTTTTTTCCTTAAAGCAAATTTTGAGGCTGTTGGTGCCACCATGCTCCCTACTTTTTGCAATTGCATGGGTAACTAGCGCTATGGCTGTCAGTGGATCAGCTCTTGGATGCGGTCCATGCATATCCACTCACGGAGGATCTGGTTGTGCTTATATCCAATAAATAAAATGTATATCAAATATATATATTTTCCTAGCTAGACATTCAGATATTGGTGTTAATACCAGTTCCTTTACTGGAAAGATTCACATGATTCTATTACAGTCCTTTTATTGTCCTCAAAAAGGCAGCAGATGGTATCCCATTTTGCACTTTGTCCATGGTTCAAGATGCAGTTCATGTGCTAAAACATTACTGCCATGTGTTCAAGATAATTTTTGGATCCCTGGACATAAATTACACTTATCTGCACATCCCTATCCATGCATTATCATCAGCGTTTCCTGGGGTTTGCATTCCAAGATTGTTAGGTTGGATCCAGGCAAATAGTACAACGGCAGTGGCTCACATCAAGAGGCAGGAAGGGACCAGAAATTTGGCAGATTCTCTTGTGGGTGTATAATTGCATGTAGGCTTTCTCTGCCATTCTCATTCCAAGGTTAGACAATGTTGTGGCATGACAGTCTCATTTGCCAGTGCCTTTAGGTGAGAGTGTATTCAACATGATAGTGTGCAAATGGGGTTTCCCAGCGGTGGACCTAATGGACTTTCAGCTGAACAGAGTTTTCTATTTCTGTGTCAGGTCCCGGGATCATCTAGCTCTTGCAGTAGACTCACTTGTTAGTCTATGGCATATTCCTCTGGTGTATGCATTTCCTCTAGTTCCCTTGATACCTAGGGTGCTGAGGAAAATCAGACTGTCATTATTTTTGCCCCATTCATGCCCTGTCGGACCTGGTTCTAAGATCTTTTCACTATATCTGTGGTGGAGCCACTTGACACAGGGTCCACTGTGTCATCCACATATAGGGAGGTTTTCATTGACTGCTTTGTTTTGAGGTCGGTATCTTGAGAATGGTTTTCTGACTCCCCCTTTGCAACTATGCTACAGATTCGAAACCTAGTTTTAAGATCTTTTCAGTACATCGATGGTGGAGCCACTTGACACAGGGTCCACTGTGTGATCCACATATGGGGAGGTCTGCATTGACTGCTTTGTTCTTGAGGTGTCATCTTGAGAAAGAGAGGTTTTTCTGACTCCCCCTTTGCTGCTATGCTACAGATTCGATAGCCAGTTTCTTCAAAGGCATATCACAGGGTATGGTCCCTGTTCTATAAGTGGTTTGGATATCTGGGATCGTGGCCATTACCTTTTCTGCTTCCAAATGTCTTGGCTTTTCTTTAGGATGCTTTTCAGAAAGGGCTTGGTCTTGATTCTATTAACTTTTGTACAGGTAGTGGCTCATTCCTTCCCTGTGTTTCATGATCACTCCTTCAGGGGATTTGAGCTTGTTTCTGTGAGTGCTTCAGAAGGCTACCACTGAGCCTTTGACTTTTGGTTTCCCTTCATTTCTTGCTGCTCAAGGCCGTTTTTTTCTTCTTTAGTATTTTGTCTGTTTGGCAGGTAGCCAAAATTCAGGGTTTATATCCTCCTTTACAGGTCTTCCACCTTCATAGAGAGGAAGCCAATGGTAGTCTGCAATACCACACTAAGGTTGTTTTTGAATTTCACATCAACAAGGAAATTATTCCTCCTTCTTTCTATCCAGCTCCATCTAGTAGACAGAAGCAGAGGTTTCACCTCTTGGATGTCGTTAGGTGGTTGAAGTTCTATGTTCTTCACAAACAGTATATTTGGAAATCTGATACATTTTTTGCTTTCCTTGAGGGCCCTTGTTCAGGCCAGGCTTCTTGGTTTATGTTGACCATTTGACAGGAATATTTTCTTAAGATTACACCTGTATCCTTTCATGTTAAAGCACATTCTACCAGGTTGGTGGGAACTTATTGGGCTATGGAAGGTAGAAATGTCGTCTTGTTGTCTTGGTAACCAAGAATGAAGAAGGAACCAGTACAGTAATGAAACACCACCTTTATTAAATGAGATACACGTAATCAAAGAGCAATGCTGGGCTATACCCTCCGAGAGTGAGGAGATCCTATCCTGGAGCAAGCGGTTCCTACCAGTAATAGGAGACTAGTCAGGAACGGTCTCAATAAGGAGGAAACCGTGCAGTAGCACCAGAGCCGGGGTTAGGATCCAGCCAAGTCCCGTAACAGGAACAGGTCGCAACAGATGGAGTATAGTACCAGAACCGGGGTTAGGACCCAGCCAAGTCCCTGAACAGGAACAGGTTACAAAAGATGGAGTATAGCACCAGAACCAGCGTTAGGACCCAGCCAAGTCCCTGAACAGGAACAGGTCTCAACCAATAGAAATCATACTGACAAGACCTACAGTCAGTCTGAGAAAGGGTACTGGGCCGGAGCACTCGCAGGTAACCCAGGCGAGTAATCAGACAGAACCAGAGTTCAATACCGGAGCGGGTAGTAAGCCAGAGCCACAGGTCAAAACCAAGTGGGTAGACAGACAAGCCAGGGGTCAATATCAGAACAGGTAGTCAGCCAAAGCCACAGGTCACAATCCAGCGGGTAGTCAGACAAGCGACACAACTGGTACACTGGGAGCAGCGGAGGCCAAGGGTCAAACATAGGAGCAAAAGCAATTACTGCACTGGAACACCACGTAAGGGCAACTAAAGTAGTGTCCAGGCAGTAATATATACTAGTTGAACAGCCCGTTACACGGGCCACAGTGCCTCTGGCAGCCGGTCGCGGGGCAGTCACACGCAGTGGAGACTGCCCGCGCCTCGGCTGATACAGAGCCTCTGGCAGCCGGTCGCGGGGCAGTCACACGCAGTGGAGACTGCCAGCGCCTCGGCTGATACAGAGCTGGACGCTCCTTCGATGCGCCCAGCTCTGTATCAGCCGCGGCGCGGGCAGTCTCTACTGCGCATGACTGCCGCACGCGCAGCAGTGTCTACTGCGCATGTCGGGTGTTACAACTTGGCAAATTATTATATAGGAGATATATATATATATATATATATATATATATATATATATATATATATATATATATATATATATATATATATATATATATATATAATACCCTCCCAAGAGCAAGGAGGTGGAGCACATAATAGCTACTATAGCTTTAAAAGTGGAGATTGACGTCACTAGAGGAATTCCCCTGTGACGCTCGCCTTCTCTGATGCTAGCCATATGCGGAAGAACCAGCATCGAAGATGCAGTATGGCAGCCACGAAGAGAACTGCCCGCCCATGGAACCGGCCGCCCACTTAAAGATCACCAAGACGCCCAGCTCTCCACTGCTGGCTGGTAAGCACACAGCGCTGACACTTATCTTCATACCTTTTTCAAACATTGCCGTATTTTAGCCTGGATGCTCTACAGGCTTTTGTACCTGCGTAGGTATTCTTCTTGATTTTCTTTAGGACCGTAACCTATTTGTTCATGTTCTTTAGTTTATAATGTTGATGTCCATTGACATATTCATGTTGTACTGGTTAATTTTTCTTAGAATTGATGTGTTTTGAGGGATTTTTCACCTTGCCTTGCTGGAATCTTGGTGAATGCTTTGGTATATCCCTGTGGTTCTGTGTTCCATATAGCATGTAGGAGAAAAGGGGATTTTTGTGTACATACATAAAAATCCTTTTCTCGTAGTTTATGTGGAACACAAGACTTCCCTCCTGAGGAAAAAACAATGCTTCAAATCCTGGGCAGGGGTCCTCATGGGTTCTTTGGTGCAGGGGATTCCTTTTCTGTTTCTGTTCCTTCATCTTTGCTGTAGGTTAAAACTGAACATGTCCAGGTGGGGCTAAACTGGTACAGGCTGGGAGTCTCCACCTCACAGACTTTTTGTTTATGCCCTGCCCTCCTGGGGGAAGAGAAAAGGCTTCATCAGCGAGCACTCAACAAATCTTGAATCTATAATCTATAAAACACACACAACTTAATATCTTTTTTTTTTTTGTGAACGCCCAAACCTAATTTTACATGCAGAGCATTAATAGATGTTGTGAATCAAACACTGCATCTGTAGCAGTACACACAATTATAAAACATCGTTATCTTGCAATACGTATTAGAGTGAGCAAGTTGCAGGATTCTCAGCATTTTTAAGGAGGTTTTAATAAATCATTCTGTCATTTACACATTTTCTCTGAAGCATCGAGAACAATGGGAATAGTTCTGTAATTGCTAATTAACTTTAAAAGTTGATTGTGAGATATTGTTGGTGATTAAGCACCCAAGAGCCTTTAAAAATCAATTTTTTTCATTTAATAAAGACAGCATATTTAGGGCAAATTCATGTATTAAACTCAAAGCCATTATGTTAGATATTGAGCTGAGAGATTGCAGTTTCATTTTAAAGAGAAAAAGAATGATTCTACGAATACATTCATTTTATGATGCTTATTGTAGATTTGTGAATCCATCTTGTTGCTTCTATACAAATTTCTATAGTAGAATTTTTTATCCTTCATAATCCATATAAAAGGCCTAAATGGAAGAAAAATATTTTTCATTTATTTTAGTTGTATTTTTCAGGTATAACTAGTGTTTGTATGCCAGATATAATCCATGTATTTGTGTTTGATAGACACGATCGGCCTAGAAGTTACAGTATCAATGGAGATTTATTGTTAAACATTTCTCTTGCGTCCAATGGGTGACCTGAAATAATTAGGGTAAAGTAAACCATAAGAAACTCCTCTAGCCTACGTAACTCCTCATTCCACATTAAGGTCAGTTTTCATGTGTTCTCCATAGGAGGCATGGGGCAATATCCTACTGGAGAATCTGAAGATGAAATGTATGGCTTCAATACAGCCCTTCATAGGGTATTCCTGGCAAACAGGCTCTGTCCAGGGGGCACCCATTTGGACATATGACTCCCAGATGACTTCCTTACCCATATGGAGCCAGAACCCCTGAATGTTGGATGCTATTATGCTTTCCGTGTCCAGGGGGTGGTGTGGTGTGACAGCTGCTCTGTCATCTGTATTTTGTACATGTGACTGCTTTTACTCCATAAAGCTATATAGTTTTCCGTATGGATCTTATAAGACCTTGAATATATATGCACTACATTAATGAGGAGACTGGTAATGTGATACCTTTATTCCCGAACGGAGTGGCTTTAGAATTCAAGCTTTCAAGACAACTTAGTTATTTTTGGTAGGCCTATTGTTCTATAATATGCCTGACGAGGCCTAAGTTGTCTTGAACTCTTACATTCTAAAGCTACTCAGTTAGCAAATAACCCTGCATAATGAACTGTCCCGGAACTTCCCAAATACCGGTAATTCCCAGGATGGAGATTGAGCCAACATAAAATTCATGGTTATATTGGATAAGTGCAAAGGTGGTACAAGTACTAACGGTACAAGTACTAACTGGAGCAATCCCAAAGGTCTAATTTTGTTCAGCTTAGTTCTAGAATATATAGGACAACATTCACAAAATCAAGAATGTCTTGATTTCAGGCAACCAGAAGTTTCTGGAAAGAATTTCAAGGGTATTTTTAAACCTGTGATGATACATTAGGAGTATCATGTCCCAGCTTAAGAATTGTTTGAACATAGATCATCAGGACCAACTTTTTAGGAGAACGTGTACCAAGGCTGTAGATAATTCTTGAACAAAAGCGGAAGATAAGGTTGCAACAATCCTGTCAAGAAAAATGATTGCAACATCACAAGCAATGGAGAGACAATTGAGCTTTAGAATTCGTGGTACTGGGAATACAGGTGGTGATGAAATTAAAGAGAACAGAGCTTGTCTACCTTGATGAAAATATTGGTTTCTAGTCTTACCCAGATCTTCCAAGTTTTTATGATTATCTAAAATGGTGATAGGTATACCACCCTCCTCAAGGAGATGTCACCATTCTTCTATGGCCATTTATGTGGCTAGCAGCTTACCATTTATCATTTTATTATTCCTGTCTGCTGAGGAAAAAGATCAAGAAAATGTGAAACCTGGTTGGAGTTTCCCTATGAGCAGTGTGTTGTGAAATACTTTTTCTGGTGGCTGACTACGAGGTTTCAGTCTCAACAATGAATACTAAAACAGGGTTGGAGTGAACCAAGATGGGGGCTTTGACCAAATCTTCCATCAGGCTATTAAAGGCTTGCAGAGCCCATCGAGACCAAGACAAGAGTGGTGGGGTTATGCAGTAAGGTGTGATAAAGAGGTCAGAAGTTAACTTCGCGTTATCAAGTTACAATGTTATTCTGTGGAGCCAATTCATGAAGATCTTAGTACATAGGCTCTATAGAATAATATAGAAACTGGAGAATTTAAATCACTGGTAAGTTATCTCCTTTTAACTACCTCTTTATCACACCTTAGTGCATAACCCCCAAGGAATCTGAGCCTTTTAGATTCATAGAGGCAAGAGGCACAATGTATTTTGGATCAAAAAAATCTTTCATAATATGTAAATCTGTTTAATGACTTTTAGGCCAGAAGAAAATTTTGGTGGCACATTCCTAATGTAATATGGCAGGCACAAGAAAGCACACTGGTGCACAGGAACAAAGGTAAAAGGGCACGATGAATGTGCAGAGAAGCATGCAGGAAAGAGGGTTAATAGGGAAAGTAATTGGAGTAGCACGGTTTTGCTTTTGATTGGGGACTAGAAGAACTTCTGTCTCACTCCAGTTATCAACTGTTATGTTTTTTGCCTGTCACAGGGTATCTTACTGATTTGTAACATTTATATAGCCCTTTACCTGCTCAGTATTGTGTGACATGTAGTCTAGTCCAGTGTTTCTCGGAGTTAGTCCTTGTAGAGACACCAACAGTGCAGGTTTTGAGGATAACCAGACTTTATAACAGGTGAGTTAGTCATTGAAATTAGTCTTAATTAGGGGTAGCCTTAAAGCCTTATATACTGGTATGCCTGAAGGACTGGCGTTGAGAACCACTGGTCTAGTCCTTATTTTCAGATGTCTGTGCTGAGTCCTTTGTTTATATAGATTGAGTCACAGAGAGTTAGGCTCCAAGTTTAAATGGTTTAAACCTAGCTCTGTTGTTGTCACTTCTGTCAAGGGTTCACCCGCTTGCTTATCTTCTTTGGTGCTTCTTCCTGGTATGGCAGCAACTGTTACCCTTGCCCTTCAGGCTTTGCAGTCTACATCTCAAGGGGGACTTAGCAAGGCTAAACACCTATCAATGACTTAGCAAACTGTATCAAAGGTTCTGAGTATATGGATGGTAAACTTACTCTTCTAGACCAGAAGGATATATACCTATTTTCATGACCAAACTTTCTGAAGTGAGGGAAAGCTGCACCTTAGTCTCTTCTAATCAGATGCATTTGAAGGACAGCTTTCCAATAAAATGAAATCGGTCATTAAATTGATTAGGAAAACTCTCCATGTTTGTCACAAGCAGCACTGGAAGATCCTAGTAAAACCTTATTTAAAAGGAAAAAGAAGTCCCCTTGCATTCTTCTAGTGCATGAAACACTGGAACAGATGATTCTACATGAATAGAAAAACAAACTGAATTTACTAAAACATTCTCTATTTATAAGCTCTTCCACAAGACCATGTGGCTAAATGGACTGTCACACATTTTGTGGATTATGTGTCAAAGATCATTTTCTTTGGAGCAAGAGCAATCACCATACACCAAAGAGGAATAGCCCCCCTTCAGATTAGAGTACTATGGTGGTTATAAAGAAGTCAGGTAATCACCCCATCTTAGCACTTATGGAATATTTATAGGGGAAAGTGGCATCCAAAAGAATCTTTCGCCCTCACCTTTAGAACTGCTCTTTCAAGCTATGCTACACATGTCCCTTTTCTCTTTTTGCATGGTTTGTGAACAAGAAACTTGGAAAAAAAAGTAAGACATTGTGATTAAATCTGTATGACTTATTAAATTTAGTTTTCCCTGTAAACCCCACCTATTTCAATCCATAACAACCATTTTTCTGTGTAGTCAGAAAACAACAGGAAATCCCATGAGTTTCAAAGATTGTTGTTTTTGAAGTGGTGGAAATGTGCTATGTTTTATTTTTGTGTTTTTTGTTCCTTCCACCCATATGGTAAGACAGCTCATACCAGTGTGGCACCATTTTTATCTGGAGAGCAATGCCTAGTGAATACAGTAAAACAATGTGTGAGGTTAAAAAAAAAAAAATGGTTATCTAAATTGCTTAAAGTGGAAAATTCTTATTTTTCCTGTAGTTCCATCTTCTGTAATTGTACACTCCCCCCCTGTACTAGCTCTGTGTTAAGTGGATGACTCTTTTGCCCGCCATCTTAAGTTGACTGCTCCTCACACTATCAGGAGAGTGTATATGTATGTGTGTGAATATATATAAGACATAGCAAAGCGTTGCTGTCTAAATCACCGCAAGGAGCACGACCACTCATGTTTCTACCTCCCACCATCTCTTTCACCTCTCTGGCTGTTTGCCTCCCCCCCCTCCATTTTGGCCTCCGCTTCTTTGCTTTCCCTCTCATCCTCCACTTTGTCACTGTACTTCTCCTGCTCTTCTTCACACCTTTCCAGCTTCTCTCTTACCTCTCTTGCTATACTCTCCAATTAAGGCACAGACAGAGTTGTATGCATGTATGTTATATTAATAGATATGACCGTGTGTGTGTGTGTGTGTGTGTGTGTGTGTGTGTGTGTGTGTGTGTGTGTGTATATATATATATATATATGTGTATATGTATGTGTTCATGTGAATTTGAGAAATTATAATTGTACCATTTGGTGCAGTTAGTATGCTTCAGAATGATAACTTTTATAGCTTCCTGCATAAAGTTATTACCTGCAGAACAACTTGTTAATCAATGTAGCTAATATCCCAAAACACTTCATTCTTAAGCAATTGCTACATGGGCCATAGGCACAACGAGAGAGATAGGAGCAATTCTGGGGCAAACCAAGTGCACCATAATGGACAAATAATTCACAATGATGTAAATTGGTATTTTAACCTTTTGAATGTTAGGTCTTCAGTGCTTTGCAAAGTCTATGTAAATCATTGGTGATATGTGGAATTTTCTTGTCCCCATATGGTGCAGTTGCTTTGCTTTAAAATTGCTCCTTTTTATTTCTGCCTCAGTCCCAAAATATCCAAAAACTTTCTGTATGAAGACCACAATGGACCTTTATTGGTTAAAACCATTTGATGTATACTATTGTGTATTAGTTTTCTTTTAAGTATTAACATGTTTCTGTAGCAATACTATTTCTGTATTTGCTTAATTTATTGCATTGCTTATTAACGACGTGCCATTATAATTTCTGCTTTAACTGAAGGGGAAGACAGTCATACATAATAATGAGCTCAAGAATAGGAAGTTGTTTCCTTGTAGGCAGAAGCAGAACTGGCAAGTGAGCTTGGAAAGCAACCTTGAAAGAGAGGCTGATACCTTTGAAGAACATAATTTTAATGAAAAGTCAGCTGCCTAAGGGGAAGAGAAGCGCAGCCTGTTCTAGCAGAAAGTGGGATGATTGTAGGTTTAGTATTTTGATTGATTACTAGGATGAAAGCACCTGTATATTTTAGAGAGGGATGTCATAGGGTTATGATAGTCAAGGTAGGAGATGATGAGGGCAGCATTCATAACAACTTGTAAGAGAACACATGACATGCAGTGAAGCCGAAACATGCTTGTTCTGAAATAATTTAGCTCTGAGCTATGTCAGTGATGTATTCCCATTGTTGGACATTTCAATTTGCATTCAACCATTTCTTTACAACAAAATTCTGCATTTCAGTATTTTTACTCCTTCACTACCTCACACATGAATAATCACATGTATGCACACACACATGTAGGTGCATAACACATAGTACACCCATGCACGTAGGTGCATATCACACAGTACGCACAAGTAGGAGCATACCACACACACTCACGCGTAGGTTCAGATCGCACATCACAAACACATGTAGGTCAATATCACATAACACACACAAACGTAGATGCATAACTCACACAAACACAGATCAAATAACACACATACACACACATCCACGTACGTGTATATCACAGACATACATAGGTGCGTATCACATAACACACACATACGTAGGTACGTGTCACATATCACACACACATACGTAAGTGCATATCACATAACACACATGTATGTCACTAAACACACGTAGGTGCGTGTCGCAGACAGACACACGTAGGTGCGTGTCGCAGACAGACACACGTAGGTGCGTGTCGCAGACAGACACACGTAGGTGCGTGTCGCAGACACAGACACGTAGGTGCGTGTCGCAGACACAGACACGTAGGTGCGTGACACAGACACGTAGGTGCGTGTCGCAGGCACAGACACGTAGGTGCGTGTCGCAGGCACAGACACGTAGGTGCGTGTCGCGGGCACAGACACGTAGGTGCGTGTCGCGGGCACAGACACGTAGGTGCGTGTCGCGGGCACAGACACGTAGGTGCGTGTCGCGGGCACAGACACGTAGGTGCGTGTCGCGGGCACAGACACGTAGGTGCGTGTCGCAGGCACAGACACGTAGGTGCGTGTCGCAGGCACAGACACGTAGGTGCGTGTCGCAGGCACAGACACGTAGGTGCGTGTCGCAGGCACACACACGTAGGTGCGTGTCGCAGGCACAGACACGTAGGTGCGTGTCGCAGGCACACACACGTAGGTGCGTGTCGCAGGCACACACACGTAGGTGCGTGTCGCAGGCACACACACGTAGGTGCGTGTCGCAGGCACACACACGTAGGTGCGTGTCGCAGGCACACACACGTAGGTGCGTGTCGCAGGCACACACACACACACACACGTAGGTGCGTGTCGCAGACACACACGCGTAGGTGCGTGTCGCAGACACACACACACACACGCGTAGGTGCGTGTCGCAGACACACACACACACACGCGTAGGTGCGTGTCGCAGACACACACACACACACGCGTAGGTGCGTGTCGCAGACACACACACACACGTGTAGGTGCGTGTCGCAGACACACACACACACACGCGTAGGTGCGTGTCGCAGACACACACACACACGCGTAGGTGCGTGTCGCAGACACACACACACACGCGTAGGTGCGTGTCGCAGACACACACACACGTACGTAGGTGCGTGTGGCAGACACACACACACAAGTAGGTGCGTGTGGCAGACACACACACACAAGTAGGTGCGTGTCGCAGACACACACCCACATAGGTGCATATCTTAAACATTTATTCTGAAGAACACCAACTGCATTGTAGGAAATATAAAATTCCAGAGATCCCCATTTACACTGTCTAGAAACACACACACACACACGTCTTGTTCCCTTGCCTAATTTGTAGGCACAAATCCCAGTTCACACTGCCTGGGCAAGGGAACAAGGCTGGGGTGTTAGTCAGTTAGCAATATGGATGTGCCATACAACTCTTACCTGCAGTGAACTTTATATATTTTATATTACAAAGTTATTTTAGAACCTTCTGGACTGTGTGCTCAAAATAAGTGGATCAAACCAACTGTACCATAAAGGGTAATGGAATTTCCCAATGAATTAAATGCACCTTCAACTCTTGAAAAGCTAGAGATCTCCAATGCATTGTGTCTAGCATTCCAGGAGTTAAAAATCACTATTTAAAATGGTGGAAACTTTGTGGGAATGTGTATTTGTTCCCTATGGTGCTGTTTGTTTGCTCTAGGATTGTTCCACCTTTAGGTTCCTTAGGGCAGGGACTTCTTGCCAATTGTTTCTATGACTTCATCACTTGACGCCTTAACCCAGATGGTTACACAACACATTGGGGTTCAATGACCACAGGGGATATTGTGACCCTGATTATTGTATTTATTGTAAAACTTGTTTATTTAATGTATTATGTAAGAAAGGCACTGCATATTGGCATCATTGAAATAAAATTATACAGGCATACATTTTCTGTATAGTTACATTTAATTTTATTCTTTGTTTTGCTGTAAGTGCATTACTTATTAACATTTGCTAGTTTGGACATATTTTTCAGTTATCTGGTTTTCTTGAACTTTAAGCAGACAGACTACAATAAACCACTGTGCTTTCATGGGGAAAAACATCACATTATTTTTGCTTTCCAAATACATTTCTGTTAGCATTTCTCATAAAATAATTATTTTCAGTTACTGGCTGACCAAAGCCCTGCTGTCTCTTATGTGTGTTCCCACACAAGCACAGTTATATGTGTTCCCACACGCTCGCTCAAACAAGTACATAGACACAAACATACACACGTACACACAAACCTACTCAAGTTCTAAGCAAGCACATATCTACGTAAACACACATGTACCTACATTTTATGCACAAGAGTACAAATAAACACGCATTCCTGTGTGCGCATGGACACACAAAGTACACACGCACAACAATGCACATGCGCATAAGAGAATATATACATTTTATGACAGGCGACTTAACCCTTTGAGTGCCAGAGGGGTACACAATGCATTGCAAAGCAATGTGTTTCGTACCCCTCTGGCACTCAAAGGGTTAAGTCGCCTGTCATAATTTACATACATAGGCAAATGTTATTTCATTTATAACCCCCCCCCACACAAACACACACACACACACACTCTCACTCACTCTCTCTCTCTCTCTCGCTCTCTCTCTCTCTTGCTCTCTCTCTCTCTCTCTCTCTCTCGCTCTCTCTCTCTCTCTCTCTAACTAACAGGAGACTACAGTTGATAAAATACTAACAAATTTAATATGAGTATAACTGACTGTGGTTTGAAAGTACCTTTCTGGGAAAGTCCTTCAGTTACACAAATTAAATTAGAACATTCAATTTATAAACTTCCACTACATTCTTGGTAGAAATCTTGCTGGACTCTATAAATAGGTTATATGGGGATTTTTTTCTCTAAAATTAATCTTGAATTACTACTGGATATCATGTCAGTAGAAGCAGAAAGAGTAGACTCCCTATTTGTATTTTTTTTTTTTATCCATTTCTAAGTAAAGTTTAATTTTGGAGAACAAGTCAACTCAGAATTGATTTGTAGAGGTCATAAGTATATTCTTATCAGATTTAAGATGAAGTGTATGTGTGTTGGGGGGAGGGACGGTAGTGATCCTTTAAGAGTCACTTGTGCAATATTGTTTCCGTTTGACGTTACTCCAGTTGACTTACTCTGTGTGATATGCTATCAAATTCTTACAGCAATATATACAAGTGGAACTTTTTAAATGCAGTGAAGCTGTACATTCCAGTACTGTGGATATCCTCTTGTGTTCAGGACTGGCTTCTGTGGCTATGCACTGTTTTGATATTTCAACGCATTTCAGCCCAGTCACGCCCTGGCAACAACTCATTCATTGAGACTTGGTACTTATGGCAAACTTTCTCTGTCTCCATGGCAGAGTCTATCCAAAGCCCCATTGTACTATTATCCTAGTGTTACAAAACTGAGAGATACATAAATTGAATCTTGTCATTTCCCTCCCTTTCCTCTTTTCATTTTCCTTTTACCCCCTCTCAGCATCCCTCCCCCCTCCTCCACCATGCTACTGTTCTAGTGGCAGCAGGCTCCTGTAATAGGGCTTATTGCTAGCTGGCATCGG